>JAVJGI010000014.1:93816488-93830641 GCA_035590275.1 Ibycter americanus
TCCGCCGGGCGGGCGGCCCTCCCTCCCCAGCGGCGGGCAGGAGGACGCCATGTCGCGCCCCTCAGGGAGGTGCCGCCTTCCCCCGGGTGTCTGTGGTGAGGCGGGGGAAGACCTGCCCTGCTTGGTGGGGAGAGGGAGGAAGGAGCCCCTGGCCCCGGTGGCTGAGGGATGAGTGTGGAGAAGGATGGCCACCGCGACAGGCGCTGGCCCCTCTCTTGGGAGCTACTCCATAAAGACCCGAGTAGGTGCGAAGAGGAGGAGGAGGAGGAGGAAAGAGCAGTCTGTGAGGACTTTGTGGAGAAACCAAAGGGGGAAGTTCGTGTAGTCTCCATTTCCAGTTGCATTTTATTTCTCTTCTCCATGGTGTAGAGAAGAAGATAATGACAGGCAACTTACTAGGGCATGTTTCCATCTCCAGACCCCGACACGCTGGAAGGAGATGCTTCCCTTTTTATACATGGGGAGTTGAAATGGGATGTAATTGCCCGAGATGCCGCAGATGGCCATTGACAGCACAGGGGTGAGGCCCAGCTCTGCCGTTCTCTGAAGGCCCAGTCCCATGTCCTTCCCCCAATGATTCCCACAACTTTGATTGCTCAGTTACAGGTCTTCATGTTAAACCCAAAATGTCACTGAGGAGCCATGTCATTCAAGAGCAGGGAGAGAATAACTTGCCCCTCTGAAGCACATATGATGGAAACTGCTCAACGCACTACAACCCTTAAAGCATTTTGGTAACACGGTTTTAAATGGGCCGCTAAGGAATCTCATTTCGCGACGTTCAGGGAATATAAAATGCTTTTTCCTCTGCTACCACCATGGTTTTCCCTTCCTTCCACCACTGGTTATGCTCTAGTTCTGTGTACTCTGCAATACCATGAGAAGAATCTGGATGCTTCCCCACCAGTTCAGTTGGCTCCCATTGGAAAATCCTAACTTTTGTGTAATCAGAATCAAATCTGTTTCAACAGTCTGGAAATCAAACCCTGTAACAAAGTTGTCTTTTTTACCTATCCTGCACTCCCAAAAGAAATAAATTCCATTTTAGGTCCAGCTGTATTCTCCTGCCTCAGAACTAGTCCACCTGAACACTGCTTCACTTCTACAGAAGTATTTGCACAAACAGGTATTTCTCATATCTCCAAGTAAAAAACCTACCACTTCATGACAGATACTCTTACCATGTTTGTAGTTATTATCAAAAATTGCTTCTGGAAAGGAGTTGTTCTGTTCCCACGTTAGCAAGAGATCAAAGCCAGTTACCATTCATTAAATGAAATGCAGTTGTTGCATTTTGTTTGTTTATTTTTGTTTAATACTGTAGGACATACCTGAAAAAATCTACCTTACTAGCCCTTCATAGATGCAAATGCTAGATAATACAGCATTGTATGTACAAAAGATTGATCTAACTGGAAAAAGCAGTCCAAAAATGCAAATGTAAATTAAATCCCTCATTACCTTGCCTGCTGAGTCTGTGTCAGTAGCATAAATGAAAGTCCAGCAGAAGAAAGGCCACATAATTTTATTAAAACTATCAATGTTTAGCAGTAGACATTGAGGGTTGAACCCCTGCGCTGTAACATCCTTTAACCTCTTCAGAAGACAGGTCCTCCTACTAACATATTAAAGAAGAGAGGTTGTGTTATGTCTCTTACTGCAATGTCTTGTTCTGAGAAATAAAGCTCACAAAGCTGCATCTGGAAATAATGGAATAGTTCTGAGTCAACAAATACGTACTTTTCAAAACTTGTGGCTGTTCCCATCTAGATAGGATCCCAGTAACACTGCTATATATTGTTACCTTGGGTTAAGATAAATGGAGAAATTGGAAAGTGACAATTTCTGTCAGCTTCAGGAAAAATCTATGTCTCTTTAACCTACACTGCCACCTGCTTAAAAATGGGGGGAATCTCAGGACTGCTTGCAGATTTCCTGATGCAGAAATCACTGAATATGGCAGGCATCTTTCCAATGAGGAGGTTCACATGGATTTTGTGACATGACGTGCTTTTAAGGACCTATAAATGTTCATTACCTTTTTTGGCAGAAGAAAGTAACTGAACATTTCTGTAAGTTTTTTAACTAGAGAAAAACCTACTTGAAAGCTGCTTTCCAAGATTCACCTGCTAGTGGCTATTTTCTGTGCTTCACGACTATTTCAAATGCTAAATAACTATATCTCTAAGCTAAATAAAAGTTGCAGGAAGTTCTTCAAAATAAGCTGCCCTTAACTGGGGTGGGGGTTGCAAAAACATGATGAAAGATGTAATAATGACAATTTTGAGTACCTACTACATCATTCCTTACACCTCCAAATGCTTCAGTAACATATTACTCAGCATGGTAGTTACATGGTAGTGCTAAACAAAACTTAATTACTAAGGGTTGAAAATAGCGTGTTACTGATACTAACTTAAGTAACAGCAACAGTCAAACAGCTCTCTTTGAAACTCAGGGCTCAAAGTGACCATTTTCTCTAATCAGATGGTTTCCAAGTCAAGCTCCCATCTGTACTGGGGCTGGGGGCTGGGGGGTGGGGGTGGTGGGCAGGTATCAGTGCATCCTTCACCACTTTTCTAAGAATTAACACATGCATGAAAAAGTTCTTGCTTTCAGTCATTCTTGCAACACAGTCTCTCCTCATCTTCCAGTGGAAAAAAAAAAACAACCTAGTTGTTTATGGTTGTTTTGCGTACTGTAAAGTCTCTAAGTTGTCATTCACCCACAATTAAATAGTGTCTATAAAATGCACCATCCCGATGGTGAGGGATGATTCACAGCTCTGCAGACCAAGAGAACCATTTAGAAGTACTGTGCCTGGATATACATGGTGCTTCCCAGCTTCCTGTGCAGGAGCCAGAGCTACGAGGAGTACAACCATTGATGTGCAGCAATTTCTGGATGAGCTGTGTGCATCGAGTTGCACAGATGTGATTCTTTCCAGTGTCACTCATTTGTTATCTCCCACAGCACATTTCTGACAGCAGAAGTGTGGCAAATGAATGGGAGTCAAGGACTCCTACCCGGGATGGGACAGGGAGGCTTGTAGTAAAATGACACGAGGATGTGAAGGAAGATGAGAGGGAAATGCTGCTCTTCTGCTGAAGAGGCTAATAACACATCCCCGTGGTTCCCCAGTCATTAAGCAAAGCTTAATAATGATATTAAGTATGGTCTATTATTTCAAGTATGAGTCAATTCAGTTATTTCTCTATTCCACCTAGGTTTCTTAAGCGGTAACTACTGGGCAGAAAATAGGGCAGAATCACCCTGTTGCCCTGTAAATGGTTTTATAACAGTTAGTTGATGGCACATGATTTATGTTTGTTTGCACTGCGCATGCACTTTTGGAAACCTAAGAAATGGAAGAAATAAGGTCATACCACTTGCTCAAATTATGATAAATAAGTAATCCAGAAGCATGCTTCTGAAGAAACAAAATCCATCTCTTCAAATATGCAGTTAGTGTCTATAAGAAGAGAAAATTCAATATAACTTTCAAAATGGTGTATCAGATTATCATAATTGTTGGATATTTGTTAACAATGCCAAGTGTATTACAATGTACTGCCAAATATAAATGAGTAGAGTACAGTCTATGTAAAATGCCCAATTATAGTGAAGGCAAAAAAGCCAAAACAAAAACCTGAAGGTAATATAACATGACTGCATGATGGGCTAAGGATAAGAAACCAGCTGGCCTGGTTTTTTAACTGTACCATAGCAAATTGTGTAAAGGATCGAAAAATGTAAACAAATCCTCTTTCTCTTTAATCTTGAGAACTGTGTCAATAATTCTCTTTCAGTAAATGACAGTGGTAGCCTTAGTTATGTTATGACAGGGCAATAGCTAGTTTTTCAGCTGTCCAATATGAAAACAAATGATGTATTTCAAACATTTTTAAAGCTGCCATTAACAGATACAACAGAGCACTTGTGAATACAGCTTCATTTTGCATATATTCAAAATATTTTCACATCCTTCCTTCTATTTTCATATTGGTTGCCTGAGTATCTCTAAACTTAAAACAAAAAATTAGAAAGTTCATATTATTCTCTACTATGTAGTTTTTCCTTTTAAATAATAATAAACACAGCTGGAAAGAGAGCATAGTAAATTTATCTTGAATGGAATTAAGTATTGTAAATATATGTTTTGTATGGAGTTTACTTCCTACTGAATTTTGCTTTCCGAAAGATTGAATATATATATAATATATGTAAAATAATTTATAATATATGCAGATATTTATCTCTGTATTATAAAGTGCCTTATAATATGACTTCCTGGCGTAATTTTTTTACACTGCAAGATAGGAAGTGAAGAATACATTAAATCACATTTGAAAATTTGTTCTCTCCTCCATTAAAAGTCTGATAGATTTGCAGTGTCATTACGTAGGGAGCTACTTCAGTTTTTTCAGTTGGCTCAAGTGGGTTCAGCTATTGGTTTTGACATTACCATCAGATTCCTTGTTTTACCAAGAACTTCCTATACCACAAGGCCTGTTTGAGTCACCGATAACACTTTACTCCTTGTGTGGTACCAGTGAAGACATTACAGAATGGGGGAGCATTTCATACAAATAAAAAGAAAATATCTGGCATTTGGAATAAGATAACATTGGAAAAAAGGGGAAAATGTTCATATAAAATTTATATACTTCATCAGGTCCAAATCTCCTTGTGGATTAGGAGGAGGAAGAAAAGTTAAAATGAGCCTCATTCAGTCCTTGACCTTCAGTCCCAGTATGTGGTTCATACTGGGAGAGGCTGGCAGATACCCAAGCAGGAGAAAAAATAGTAGTCAGAAACATCAGAAAATTGTTCTTATCCACCATTTCATATTTCCTCCTGGCAATTTAGATATGAATCTGGATCATTCCTAGTACTTAGATGTCATTGATGACTTAAATTCCTTAAGACAACGTATTATATATCACATATTTCAAGAAAGTATCCAAAGAGAACCCTTCCACCAAAGGCAGCCTCTACTCATAATGAAAAAATCAGTCTTAAACTTTAAACTTGTGCCTAGCTTTTTAAGTCTTCTCCTGTAAAATCAGAACCCTCTTACTTGGAAATACTGGCTGGCTTCATGGAAGGGAGCCCAGCAGCCAGAAGTGGTTCCAGACCCATTCCAGCAGTGGATTTCTCCCTCTGTGCACTGCCTTGCTTCAGTTTATGATAGTCCAGGGCAGAGAAGGTGCCATGAATTGACAGAGTGCTGTTCATTGCCTGCCTTTGTGTAGAGTCCAGGAAACGGGCAAACAGCAAATAACCTTGTTTATTTCTACGTGCTTACACCCAAAGTATAGTTGAGTGAGTTGCGAGGTAAGGTCTTGTTCCTTTGTGTCTGGGATTTGAGTCACCATCATCACTGCTACAGCAAAACAGTTTAAAACTCTTGTTTTAATCTCACTTGAATGGAAACGTCACAGTTACAATTTCTACAAAACACAATGCATGCAAATTGAGATTACTAATTGGGGCCACTCAAAAGAAAAATCAATGATGTGAACTAAGATATGTTTGTGTTTGCTGTACATGAACCTGTACTCAATAAATTTATTGTAAATATATGCTCTCGCCCACCTTCTGTGTTTACTTTATCTGAGCTAACCACAGCTATGAGAGACAAGGTTTTTATAGGAAATCAACAAGCCATTCATTTCTTAGAGTCTGATAGCCAAACTCAATGACTGACCAACATTCATTCAGCTTTAGTATTTCAATTTTTTTAAGTTCTGACAGAAACAGCAACCAGAAAGTACTATACAAAAGATTTATCTACTGTATGTCTGATAAGATGACTAACAAATAGTTCTGTTAAGTTGATTTATCTAGTGAATGCTTGCTTCCGATGTGTGTATATATATATATCATATATGAAAAGTCTGTCATACTTCTCAATTTCACTTGCAGTAATTATTTCATTCCAGATGTTATATATTAACCTGATGAAAAAAAAAATCTTACTTCTACTGTAGATTAGAGACTTCAGCAGACAGCGGAATTGTATAGTAACAATGACTAACACTGTGCATCATAATCAACTTAATCATGTCTTCCCTTAATGCTTGTAAGCTGAACTTGCCTCTGTTCTGGTGGTATTATTTTGTGAATTTTGGTCTTCGATATTTAATCAATTATGCATTCTTCCTTGGCTTGCCACAAAACAATTTTTTATCCCATTTAATGCTTATCAAGCTTATTCAAAATAACATTTTAAAATAAGATTTACAATATGACATCTGATCTAGCCATAACGATGCTGAGATCTGGAGTGGTATAATCATGTTTGCAGACTGAAGAAAAGCTGTAAAGCTTAATTTATTTGTAAATGGATTACAAGAGTTTCTTTAAACTGATCGTTTAATTTTATATGCCTGGTGAAAAGCGTGATGAAAACAATCATAGTACAAAATATAGATGATTTAGATAATTATGTGTGTCCTACTTGTGCTGGTTCTACCTTACCAGAATTAGCCATCCCCTAGCAAATCTGAAATGCAAACACATACTCATTTTCAGTACTGTTAACAAATGCGGGGGACACCAACCCAGACTAGAAAGGGGAAAATCCTTCAACCCAGGTGATATTCGGACAGTTACCTGTGGCATTTACACTACAAAGTTCTTTAGTCCCAGAAGAACATGCTGTCACTATAGCGTGGAGTAAGCAATAAGGTATCAACATCATAAAACAAATATTGATGTGTGCTCTAAAAAGTTCATTTTGTGGTTTCCACACTACAAAATTGTCTCTCACTTCTATTTTTTTCTCTAGTGTTTACTGGAGAAGAGTACCAAGACCAAACGTGTAAATGTGTGGGTACATAAAAACTTTCTCCCTGTTTTTTCCAGGGTTCTAGCTATGGGGAGGGAAAGTGCTTTTTCTACCTCATCTGACAACCTCTTCAGTTTCTGTGGTGCAGTGTAGAGAGGGAGGGATCTCAGTTTCTGCATTCCAGTGACTCACTGCTAGCTCTGCAGCTGCCTGGTAGCAGGCAGGATTTGGGTATTGCTGTGATAAGGAGTCTATTAAACTTCAAAAGCAGAGGAAAGACCTGAAGATGTGTTGACTCCAGATTCACAGGCTACATGTTATTGGTATAATCAGTTTTCTCTATGAATAGAGATATCTGCAAGGTATGCTTTAAGTTGTTAGCAATATTAGAGCTATGATTGTTTCTTAACTTTAGAGCATGTTTGCCTATGACAGTAATACATATTGTGGCAGGGTCAAGTTCTTGGAACCCTGAGGAATTAAAATGCTGCTGAGTTATGTCTCAATCACCTGTAAGGCTATCTGAGATCCAAAGATGAATGGTGTTCCAAAAGGGTGATTTATTTGTAAATTTATTGAGCAACATTAGCATGTTATGTGATTTTATATGTGATAGAAGACTTAGATTCTTCCTAGCATACACTGAATAATAGATAGCACTAGGAAAAATGCATAAACCAGTACTTAAAACTTGCAGAAGAAAATTGTATTATTCAAGAAGTGTTATATGATCATATAATTAAAGGCTATAACATAACACATTATTCATTATTGGGTAAAATAAAGATTGCCCATACATTTCCTGACTGGAATGGTTAACCATGCAGGTTTGTATTCCCTAAGAGTGCTTTTTGTATGAAATTTTTATTAATCCAATGTTTAAATGATCTTTTCACATCTGGTGGTATTCACTAACAAAAGCAGTACTGAGTGACAGACAATATAAAGAAAAAAACATTACAAAACATATCTTTTAGCTAAATTCTTCTTTGGAAAGTAAATAAGCAACAAGTTTCTAGTAAATATTTTACCTATATTATTGCTACTGCCCCAACAGGAATTTGACTAATGTTTATTAACTTGTTGCATTGAACAGTGGCCTATAGAACAGTTGTAATAAGATTTTTTGAAGAGTTACCATTTTAAAATTTCGTTCCCTCCCAGTGCAGGTACATAATTACTATTGACACCAATGTGAGTTACAGATTCATTACACAGTATGTAGTGAGAGAAGAAAAAGGCTCCTATGGAGAATGAGGATCTGTTCATATCTATCTCTCAATTGTTTACACTCTAGGGAATCAGTAAAGGTCATTCTCGCAGGCTTTTTTCCTTTCTTGCCAAGGTATGAGCCAAATTAAAGTCAATTGGAGTTTCATTGGAGCTTTCAGACATTATAAGTATTCAGCTTGTTAAACAGGTTTGCTTCAAAGCTCTTATAAACAAGAAAAAGTCTGCTTTGTTTTCAAGTAAATTTGGTAAAGGCTGCTTGTACCAAGGTTTCAGTCATCTCCACAGTTATCTGTTATAGTTAGGTAGTTAATGCCTCTTCCAAAATCATCTGGGTAGCGGTGTATCCTAACAATAACACCCCAGAATCTGCTATCCATAAAGGAATGTATTTTGGCAAAATTGGAGTGTTCAGCTTTTACTGCTTCAATAATCATTAGATTACAACAGGAGACAAAAAGAAAAAAAATCAACAAACCCAAAGCCTTCCTAACAACATAATCTTAAAATACTAAGGTTGTCTTGCAGCTGTTGATATCTGTATTAAAAAAGACAAGAACAGTACTGGGTTTTTGGGGAAAAAAAAGGTATTAACCACCCACTGAAGTTGTGGTGTGGAATTAATCCTGATAGCAATCTAAAGACTGACACCAATACAGAAAGACAGCCTTCAAGTTTATTTAAGCAAATATAAATCTAGGAGTAATCAGCACCCAAAGCATAGCTACAGACCCTTAGTGATACACCTAGAGGTTTCCGTGGTCCGGTTAGAGACACAGAGACCCTGGATGGCAGCATCCTCCGTTTTTGTCCTTCACTCTTAAATTTGAGATCTTCCAAGCTAAAACATGCAATTTTCTGTCAAATGTTGAGTGCCTCAATCATATGAATTGTACAGGGCTTTAAAATCATGGGCAAACATTTTTAGAATAAACCAAAACAAACCCTATAAATTACAGTTTTGATAATGACACTGCAGAGAAGGCACCATTAAAAGTTACCTAGCCTGGATCATTTCCTTTTCTTTTTTTAGGAAAAACTTCCTTATAGTATGAATAAAAAATCCAATATGGTGCATGATGCCCTCCAAATTTGATCTGGCACAACAGGATGCAGAAAAACTTTGAAACCTGTGACACTTTCACTGAGACTCAGAAAGTAGCAAGTTATCACTCAGGAAAAAGTAGCAACTACCTTACATCCTCTAACTTCTCTCTGTTGGTGCAAGCCAAGGCAACTCTTGCGCCTGGCTGCCAGATCTGATATTTCAACAGTTCATTGGCACTTCTAACACTGCTGTCTTGGATGCCAACCAAAAATTAGTTAGGAGCAGAGTCAAGAAAAAGAATATTTTTACTATAAATGCAGAGGAAATACTACCACCACAGCAAATGTGTCGTTCTTACATAGTGTCTCCTTAAACAGATCTTGCAGGAGATGGCAATGGATGTGTCAGTTTTCCCAGTATTTAAGCCATGTGAATCCTCATGCACTCCAAGATGCAGAAAGCTCAACTGAAGGTGTATGTGTTCATCAGACAGCTACTGTCTCAGAGCTGTGGAACTGGAAATCCACAGTATGTATCAGAGAAAGCAATTAATGTCTTTGAATTAAACCAAAAACTCATGTTTCAGTTAACTGTCTATTCTTTCTCTTTCAAGAAAATTTTGCTAGGGTGCTGAGATCTTCCTTGTGGCAGTATGATTATTTGGTATCTTTTAATGTGGGGATATCCTCTGGTATCAATTGTGGGGATAACATGAAGTAACAGGAAGGAAAAAAAAGAATCACCAAGTTAAGATAAATGGTAATCAGTGCATAATTAATGAATCATATTCCTTATTGTGTTTAACCAGAAGGATAAGCAAATGTGTTTCAGACCAAACTAAAGTGTGATAGACTGTACCAAGACGTGCTAGCAAGTAGGTAAGTTGCTTGCTGATTTAAAAACTTAGATTTATTTATCTAGTGCACCTAACGGGTCCCTTTAGAGCACTACCGAAGATGTTTCTATGAATTATTCATACAACCTGGTTTTAGTATTTGAAGGTTTATAGTATATCATTGATGGTGCTTTTTGTAAATAAGCAGTGCAGAGAATTTAAAAGATTTATTTCATGTATACTCTGACCACATCTTTCTGTTACAATGCTACCTAATTTCAATGCTGGAAATGGAAACTAGCCTCAGCTCACAAGGAAAGATTTACACAGTTGAATTCACTTACATATTCCCTATCCAGCTCAAGAAAAGAATGTTGGCCTATATCAATGTTACTTCCCCACAACCCCACCCCACCCCAGAAACAATGCAAGGAATATATTTTATATTTTCTGTTTACTTAATTTTGTTTTTCAAATCTAAATTCACTTTCCTGATCTGCATCACTGATTTCTACATGTCTTTGTACAGAACTCGTATTGATATCACAAGGAATTGAGACTATTTTAGACTTGATTTACCTCCTAATGCAATCAAAACAAGTCTGTGTTCTGACTTCAATTAGAACTCATGTTCATTGGGAAAAGCTGAATAAATATGGGAGAGTTCAGACCTTTGCTTTCTTTTTTATTATGATTGCTTTTGAAGCAACTTTTTAGAAATGTAAAAATGATATCTCTCTGAATATAAATGCTGGTCTTTTCTATTTGGCAAACACTGATCTTTTTGTCCTGTATTTTCTTTAGAGCAGTCTTCTTTCATTTAATATCCTTTCTTGTGACCGAACATTATTCATGATGTCTCTGATCCTTCACAACAAATTCACAGAGCAGTCTGGTCTCTTCCACATTATTTATTTGCTTTCATTTTTTAGCATATGCTCTCAAAGTAACTTCCCACTTAGTCATATGCTAAACACTGGTTTAGTCCCACGAAAAACATTGCTCCCTAAAATATCCTTCACAGGAAAGATCACCCAGTTCCTGAGTGGCTGTGAACTTTATCTAGGGCTTCCTGCTGCATTACAATATTCATGATGTTATTGAAACTCTTTCCAAGTCACCACATGATCTCAACGAGAGGCAAATACCTGTGATAAGAAATGCCTCTTTTCCCAACACAGAGCTACAAGATACTTTTTAGGATGACATCCCATGGAGACAAACCTAGACTTATTCTACAAGAAAAATAGCTTAAAATTAAGATAGTGTTCAAGCTAGAAGGGAGCAAACCTATTTGGGTAAACAAGGTAATATCACTTATATGCAGTATGCTGTGTGGATCTGGGTGAAAATCTGTAAGTATTATCCAGATTATGTCATCACTAACTCTGATGAACACAATCAGTCTGAAGAGCAGTGGCTCTGCATCATCAGTGCAGTACTTCTCCAACAGAAATATTGTTCCAGGACAGCTGTCTGGGAACACTGAGAAATCCAAACCTGCTATGTCCATACTACTTTGAAAGTCAGTAAAGACCCTTCTGATACCACAGTGCTGACTCTGAACTTTGAAAGTTCAGCTAGAATTATTTCAGAATAATATTATTTTCCAATTTTCCATTTCTTCCAGAGGAAATCCAAAACTGGTATAATAGAAGCGGTATTTTGCTTTCCAAACAACATTTCTTTTCATCCACAAGACCAAATGAGTATCTGATCTTTCTTTCCCCCTTTTATTCATTCCCATATTACTGGAAACACTTAATGCAGAAGTGCAGCTGAGCAGCTGGCAACCTCTAAGTCCATCAGCTTTGTTGAAAGGCATGAAGAAGAGGAGAAGCTGTGAACCCCATCTCCATTTAATGGCCAGATTAAGAAGGTTCCCAGATACACTCAGTAGATCAAGATCATCAGTCCTGGCAAGAGAGCACATCTGACTCTGCCATAATAATTCTTCTGGATTGGTTCCAGATGTTGTTCCAGATGATTGGTTCCAAAATGTTGGTTCACATTTTGAGAATCTCTTTTCTAGCACTGTTTTGCAAAGTTCAGTATAGTCTGATACCACATATATGGGAAACAAAAGCAGGCATTAAAAGAATATTGCCTTTTCTATCATTCCAGATATTCAAAAGCATCAAGAAAAACCCAGCATTCACATCACACATTTGTACGACCAAAACCCTTCACGGGTGACCTGAAAATGATATAATATAGCCATGCTCAACAGAAGCATCTGACGCCTGTGGTGGGACAGCCTGGGTATCTGCTCTGACCACATTGGCAATGCCAGGGTGCTCTGTTACTAGCTAGTCAGAGCCCACACAAGCCTGCCTGGAGCCGGAAAGCTGTCACCTATGCAGAGTTTTCAGGACCCTGAAGCATCCCCAGCCTTCAGCCTCACTTGATTCTATGGGGATCCATCTTAAAACTTAGCCTTTATGGCTAAAAAGAAAGTAAAGTAAAGGAAACTTTTCCAATTTAGAGATGAATAGTTACATTTCACTTTATGAACACCTTCTGGATTTCATGATCCCAAATGTCACTGTAAACTCAGACACAGCAGTAATATCCTGTTTTCTTCACCTGGTGGAAGTGATGAAATACCTCCCCTTTATCTCCATATCAAAAGGTTACATATAGTCTTGACTGACTGGTGGTCCAGCTACAGACATTTGACTTCCTCTCTCACCTGTGTAACGAAGACACCTGAGTGACTGGGGATACCAGTGACTGAAGCACCATGGTCACCTGAGTCAATTACCTGACTCAGTCACCCAGACTAACAATTAAATGTGGGTCTGTTTCCATGGAAATGATACAAATTAGTTGAAAAATTATATATATCAACAAGTGGATTCCAGATTTATTGGATCTTCTATAGAGTTATAAAAATAAAATAAGCTTAATCAGATTTTTCCTACTTTTTTTATACCAGCTGACATTTACTACAAGTATTTTGGAGATATTTGCCAGTTCTTGTTTGTTCCGTTCCACATCACTTAATAAAATGTCTCTGAGATTTGGAGGTGGTGGGGTTAACACCACCTTCATAGTAGGAGATGGTAAAATTCCTCATGAACCATTGGAGCTAATGAAATAAGTTTTAAATGAGTGATTATTAAGGAAAACATTATTTTTCCTAACTGATGAAACCTCATTTTCATTCTTAAAGATTAGCCCTTATTCATCTAAGCAAAACAGCAGCAAAACTTCTAAAATTTCATGTAGAGTCTGTCTGTTTCTGGCTAGACATCTCGGCTACACTTGTGGTACTTTTTAAAAGGGAAGGGCTGTATAATCACTAAGAGTAAAGCTTGTCAAGAACTGTTCCATCCATCAAACCAGTTTGTTGTGGTTTTTGCTCCTCATGGTATCTCTAGAACAATGAAGTGAACCTCATGTCCTTTACAACTGTTTTTCATTAAAATGTAGTAGCGAATACAAATGCTGCAGGAAAAAGTTAGCCATAAACATCTGACTTTATATAAGATGAATAAATTTGTAGCCACATATTATGTTTAATGGAAGATGTTAATGGAATTTCCACATGGAGAACAAATTAAGTTTTTAATCCAATGTTTAAAAAAATACATAGAAGTGTATTACTTTTACAAGTAGCATAATATTCATGTATTAAAGTTTTTGTTTCTCAAATAATATTGAACATTTTTGAAATTAGACAACCAGATATATTACTTTTTAATTTTTGTTTTTATTTTCTGCTATGCCATGCACACTACTGGATGAATCCACATATTTACTCAGTTTATGACTTTGTCAGGCTCTCATTTTCAAAACATTAACTTTGAGACCAAGTACTGTTGTCTGTCAATAAGTGAAATCACGCAGTGAAATCATGAGGAAGAAAACAACTGGCTTCCTGATATATTTCAGACCATTCCCTGCCTGCAGACTGGTCTCCTGTGATGTCCTCACTAAGGTCTTCCTTGCATGGGGTGAGCAGCTTCACCTCCTGCCCCTAGGCCCTCTGCTGCCATGTCCTTTTCCTCCTGCCTCTCCAGTTGCAGCTCTCAGTATTCTCCCCAGTAACAACCTCTGGCTCACACTTCTCGTGCATATATCTCTGAGTCAGATATCATATGGTCTTCCTTTTATTTGGAATCTGAAGTGATCCAGTGACTGGATGCTTAATATTGCAGGAAAATTGAGTTACTACAGCTGATCATATGAAAGGATTGAAATGGCTAACAACAGGCCAAAAAAGAGAGGCTGGGGGGGTGGGG
>JAVJGI010000014.1:93830726-93875030 GCA_035590275.1 Ibycter americanus
CTGAACTATAGGTCTAAATGCTAAGAATTTTCTTATTTGATGCAAAGTCCTCAAAGTTATCTTATCCACATTGATGGTATAGGTATTTGAAAATGCAACATCATGAGACATTTATTCAGACTAAAATTTTAGTTTGCCTTTCATACCCACAGGAGACAGCAAAGGCTTTGTGATCTGTGTCTTTTTTGCATTAATGACTCCACAACTACTGTCCACAGCCCACTGGTGTCTGTAAAATGGTTAAAAAAAAAAGTGTTTTCAATTAAAAGTTTGAGACAAAGAGTGCTCAGTGGTCTGAGAAAAGTTGAGCAAGTTGGAAGTAATATAGTCAAGGACTCTGAGGATCACTGTTACAGACAACTCATGAGATGAATGGGAAGCTTTGCTTTTGCCTCCTGGTGCAGTAGGACGTGCGCAATATCAGCACTTCCACCATTTGATGGCTTTCCTACTCTCCTTAACACAGCTTACTTCATCTGTATACCTTAGAAACAGCATGTATGTAGACATAATACTGCATGGCATGTTTCATTTAGCTTAATAGCTACTTTTTGTCCTTCAGTTCTTTAAATGAACAACAGCTCTGCATCTTTCAGACCAGGATTCATTAGACATGCCCCATTCTGCCATAGATCTCTTGCCGACTGGCCTCGCAATTCCCCCTGGTCTCAGTTTTCCTCATGGATGAAAGCATCCAGTGACTACTAATGGATTTGAAGGCCAGTATTTCGTTGTTTTTTACCTTAGTTTGAGGTAGAAAGAGCTAAAAAAGGTTACTATGAGGCATCATTATTTTACCTAATCTGAAGTGATCCATTTTGTGCATAGTACTCCTGAGGCATTCCTAGAAGCATTCATTTAAGTGATAGTGTTTTGTTGGTAGGGAAAGCAGCATTTCAAGGCCTCCTCATTATTTCTAAATGTCCCTCAGAATATGACTGTTAACAATTGCATTTGATTGCAGAGAACACAGAATAAAAATTACAATGTAAAAGTACTGTAGCTAATAAGGAAATCCAGCCAGGTACAGGAACTGCGCATAATTTTTTTTACTCCTTTTCAATAAGTGTGAAATTTAATGTTGCCTGCTGTTATTTCCAGTAAAAGATAACATTCAGCTTTTGTAATAATTAATTGGAAATACATGTTAAGATACTATTACTTGGCTGTAAGTATCCATTGCTTCCCTTTCAGAAAAGGCCATACATTTCTCTAGGACAGGGAAGTGTATAGGAAAGTCCATGTTCACATTTTCCTTTGAGGTACAGCCCTTCTAAGTGCCACAGCATTCCAGCCAGTGGCCTCCTATAATTTCTGTTAGCTGCTGCAGAGAGCTATATCTCACCAAAAGACATAATAGCAATGTGATAATTTTAAAAATGTTTGAGAACTTTCTCATGCTTTAAAATGCTTACAGCTGAAGCTGAGTCAGTGATATTATGCTGGTTTTAAAATGGTAAAATTGTATCATGATCTACAAAGAGGAACATCATTGCAAAAACGGTTCAGATAATCTCTGTTCTGCTCAGCACTGGGAAGGACTCACCTGTAGGACTGGGACCAGTGTGGGACTTTGTTTTCCTGATATCCATGGACTCATTAGAGAAGGTTCAAAGGAAATAATACAAATGGTCTAAGGTCTAGATATCCAGTAGACTGAAGAAACCTCGGTTGCTTAGTCTAGGGAAAAGGAACCCAAGGTGATGTACAGCTATAGAAAAGGTAGCTGCAAAACAAATGATTAATGAACTCTTCTTTGTCAGCACTGGGTTTAGGGCAAAATATAATGGGCTTAAATTACATCAAGGAAGATTTAGATTTCACTTCAAGAAAAAGTTCCTAATAGTAAAAATAGTTGGACGCTGGAACAGATTTCTGGGAGGCTGTAAAAATGGCTAGGCACAGAGAATATTCCCAATACTTCAGTGCTGAGAAACAGATGACTTTGCACTGGGAGAGGAGGGACTAAATGGCCTCCTGAAGCCTTGTGCGGTGCAATTTTCTGTGCTTTTCATGTTATAAAAATACATCTATGGATTCAGAGAGTAATTTACTTTGTGAGAGGTCTCTGCAGGTCATCTGGCCCTATTCAACTGCTCAAACGATGCCAATTTATGTTGCAATTGCCATGTCTGGTCAGGTTGCTCAAGTCCCTCAGGACCCTATTTTTTTGCTATTGCTTCAAGAGGAAAGTATCCATCATGTTTTGTATGGTCTTTTCTATAATCAGTATTCTATCTCCTCCTGCTTTCATCCTGAACTCTTAGTAACTCCAAACTTCATGTATCCTTGTGTACTGGCCCTCCCATTAAAAGGACAGTTGTCTTTCACAATCCATGCATCTTCAGGTTCCTGTGTCTGGAGAAACAGAAATGGGCGTTATTGCACATGGAAGTAGAAAATTTATGAAAGTGCTGTCAGCAGGGTAGTTTGAATCCAATGATGTGTAGAAGCAGTGTTTGAAACCAGCATACTTCTAGACAATTATTTTTCTGAATATATCTCACAGTGTATCTCACAATACATCTCACTCCAAGGAGCAGCTCCAGTGGTCAGTGAACTGCTTTTCCCAGAAGCATTATTTGTTTGATTAGCAGGAATGGCTGAGGAGAGACTCATCCTGTTGATTTTCAAACACTGCTCAGCTCTACAAACACCAGACATCAGACAGAAAGCACTCCAGGAACACCTCTCCTAGTTTCCCCTATTCAAAGTGTTAAACGTCATTACAGCCAATAGAGGTAATACGGGTTTTATTTTAGCTGTGTAACTTTCCTCCACAAATGCAAAAACTGTCACTAATAATTTCACTAACCTAACAGTCAACTAGATTGGAGCCTGAAACTTAAGAGCACAATAATATGCACAGCTGCCATCCAGCAACCAAAAGGTTTCCTTAGAGCCTTCCTGTTCCTTTTCAATAATCTCTGTAATGTAAATATTAAGAACACCACAGAAAGTAAATGCTCAGCTATGGGGATTTTCAAACTTGCATTGACAGCATGAAGTGTATGAGAATTATTTCTGGTTGGATAACATCTTTATATGTTAAAGATTAGTCAGGTTAGGAATTGAAACTTGGCATCTTATGTCTCACCTTGAGAAACATAACATCCTGATTTTCAGTATAAAAGAAAAAGTCACCATTGCCTTCATTGCAATTTCTAGGCACAGCACTTTTTGGACTCGGTTTAAACTAAGTTAGTTCAGCAACATGTTTGTTCTAGATGATGCCCAGGCAATAGCCTCCATTCTTAAAAGGCATTTGGAGATAAAAACTGCTATAAATTACCTTGAAGTTTTCATCATTAGATTTGCGTGTAGGCAAAAGAAATGTCAGCTGGAATGATGAAAGGTGAAAACTTTCTCCGTTTTCTTTGGGAGAGGGATTGGACTTCCTGCCTTTTGAGTCTTTGATGATATTCTCAATGCATAGAGATTTATGTGAACTGATATTTGCTTCCTTTGCCTCACAGAAATTAAAAATAAAATTAAAATATGAGGTTATTATGCCATTTGCAGCTTCCTAATTTCATGTGTATTCTTGGAGTAGCTCTTTGAAGTAGTCTGCTGTTAATGTTGTACCTTTTGCAGAATTAGAATATAGTCCCAAAGAGGCAGAATCATTTTGAATGTACTTATTTTTAATTTGCAGAACACTGAATTTATGAAGAAGAGTTTTGGTATTTTTAAAGAACTGGAGATATGCCACACTACTGCTACTAAGATTTTTTTTTCCTAATTACAATGTTGAACATCGTTAATTTCATACCAGTCATGAGATTTTACAATAGGTTGTAATATACTGTGAACCTACACTTCTACATTATATCAGAATCAGAAGTGATAATTGCATTGTATCATCATACACTAATAGTCCAATTAACCTATCATACCCTGCTTTAGTAGATCCCGTTTTGATGCAGTAGCTTTGTCTAGGTAAAAAAGAAAAAAAAGATTAGGTTCACTGTAAGCATTAAAGAAGTAGATAATTCCCCACTTCCTACACCAGAGACAGCATTACATCTTAAATGAAATGACTTTTTTTTTCTCCCACAGTCTGGGTTGTCTAAAGAAGGGTACCCTGGGGTATTCTGGAATATCACCAACAAAGGTCTATCTGCAATAAAGATGAAGTAATTAAACAGAAAAGTCTTGTCAGCAGCCTTCCTCTCTTAGTCTAAGGTTCATACTGAAGAAAACATGTTGGGTTTCTACAGCTGCTACAAACATCTTGATTTTGGGTCCCAGTTCCTCCCACTGAAAACTGATTTCCACAGTCCAATTTCCTGGCATTTTTCCATTTTCCTGCAATATGTCTTCCTTTTGGGATTTTTGAAGTGCACTTACATTTCAAATGAACTTACACTAACATGAAGTTCCCACAATCTGCCAGAAGCTCACAACGCATCATGTGCAACGTGGCTACCATGAGGGCACGCTTTTGTCAGTGCACCCACATTCCTTTATGGCCAAATGAGTGTTTGTCCCTTACATAAAATTCACCCACATTCTTTTATGGCCAAATGAGTGTTTGTCCCTTACATAAAATTATCTTGACTTTTCACTCAGGAACCAGGTCGTACACCCATGTTAGAGCTCCCAAAAGTGGAAAGAAGAGGAAGTCTGTGGAAGGTTTTTTCTGGTGGATAAACATAGAATGAGAGAACCAGAACAATTCAGCTAATAAGGAAAAATGGATTTGAATTTATATAATGCCATTTCACACATGATAGACAACCATCCATACAGTGTGGCACAAAAGTAGTGGGGAGGAGTGGTGACCTTAGTGTCCTTTCTGTGATTTCCCCTCCTCTGTTCGGTTCAAGGTTTGACTTAAACTTGCTTCACTTGAACTATTACAACTATTATAACTGTTCTGTTATAACCCAACCAGTCTCCGTGACTGGGATGGGTTCAAGGAAAGGCTTCAAAAGCATTGACTCTTTTTCCAAAATGGAGCTACAGGAAGGAATTCATCCTTCTGTTGATGGAAGGCTGTGGATGACTTTTGCTGAAACCAGCTTTTTAAATGGTTCTTGATATAAATGTGGATCTTCTGAACTTAGTTGAGGTTGTTTGGGTTTCGGGTTTTTTTCCTCTCCCAAAACTTAGTGGAACTGTAGGAAATGAAACTTAGAAATAATTACCATAAAAAAGGTGAGAAATCAAGTGAAGATGATTATTTCTGCAGAGGTATAATAATGAAAAATGAAACTGGCATGCACTGGAACTATTTTGGGGAACAGTTAGTAGATAAGACAATTAAAAAAGGAAATAGTTAAGAATTAAGGGTGACTCAAAAGTAGGCAAATTAAGCTGTTGTACTAAAGAAAGTTAAAGACAAAAATGGTAGCATACGTGCTTTACAAATGCATACTGACTTGAAATGTGGAAAAAATGTTTTCTACAGAATAAAGTTGATAAACTTGTTTTTCTTATTACTGTCACTAAACAGTATCTAACCTCAAGTCTGCAGACTATAATTGGCAGATCTCCATTTATGCCAGTTTCTTGTTTCGTTCACATTTCTGTTCCTGGTATCAGCAAAAAGAAGTGTTAATTAACCTTAGCAGCAAAGCAATGTAAGACCACGCTCTGAATTCAGAATGTCTTTTGACAGGAGACTGCAATCTGCAGTAAATTCTAAGTAAAGCTGGCATGTCAATTAAACAGGACAAGATACGGAAAGAGGGCAGACCTTGGTATTGTTTTTTTGAACTGAAAAGATCAACAAGTCAGTCAGTCAGAAATAATTGTCTGCATTACTGCCTGCAATTACTTTTAATGGGACTGTGATAATATCTGCATGCTGTGCCTATACGGTTCCTGTGAGCCAGAGACATGAAACAGTGTGTGGTGTTTTGAAAGAGATGAATCAAGGAGAGATGTTTCACTGCAAAACTGTAGGTGTGTTTCAGAAAAAAAAATGCACAGAACCATGATGTTTTGTACATTCTCTGGAAATAAGCACAAAAAACTTCTGAAATGGGCCAGAATTATTCAGACTATTATAGAAGGCTTGGATAACAACAGCAATACTGTGCATGAGCTGGTCAAATAAAATTAACTTAACTGAAGACTCCTCTGTGTAATTGCTTTTTTTGATTTTTGTAATCATAAGCGCTCTTATGCTTTTGAGCAGCTACCCCAGTTCTAGGAAAGGCGGCATCACGCATAAGAAGCATTGCCTTTCCATGGAGGGGAAATTTCAATTCCAGTGAAAGACTTTTGATAAGGTGGATGAAAACTGGCAAAGAGCTGTATGTTTCTTCCTTGTTGTTTACTTAGTAGAAATGGTTTGCATTTTGACCTTTTTTTTTTTTTAGAACAGATTTTTCTTGATCCCCTTACAGTTCTTAAAGTTTTTTTCATATCTCTTTAGTTCTTTTGTGCTTTTTTCATAAGCAGTCCATGCTTGCTTGTTTGTCACCTGCTTTTACGAAGTTCATACCAATCAGAAAATGGAAAAACAACATTTCTAGATGTAGGGTTCCAAAATTCCAATAATATTTTCAATAAGTGGATTCAAGAATGACTGGGGCATGTGAAGGTTTTTTTGTTTGTTTGTCTGGAGTAAATAAGCATTTAATTATAAGTTTGTTCAATTATCAAATTAAATACACAACAATTAAAATTTACCAGCAAGCTAGGAAAGGTGATAAACACCACAGACCTCCTTAGTTTTCTAATAATGAAAGTTTCAAATACACAAGCAAAATTTTATTAAAAAACACATGCACAAAAGGGCACAATTATGGATGGCATACTTCTCCATGAATTAAATAGAAATGTCACAATGCATTTCAATGGATTTAGATTTTTTTCCTGTGGTATTTTCTTCTTTATTCTACTGAGGCCTTCTTGCTTAAAGAACCTACTGCTTGTTCTCCAAATCATTTCATGATTTTGCTAATTAATAAGAAAAATGTTTCTTTGTGCCAGTAATGGGAAAAATTTCAGTTCTGAAGCTGAAGATTATTAGTGTCAGTTCTATAAAGACATGTTGCTCCAAGAAATTTTAAAAATTGCCATTTACTAACCAATGATGTGCTCTGTTGTCACAAGGGTTTTTTCCACTTACTTTCAGAATCAAGTTCTTCTACCTTCTACTACTCTTGAAGGAACATATTTCGTTCCTCTGGGAAGGATGTTCCATGTAAACAGTCTGCATAACATCCGTGCACTGAATTAAGATTTCTACTAAGAAAAAAGATCCAAGACGCCTTGTACTGTTTGACTACTGCCAAAAACAAACACTGCTTTTCATTATCAAGCCCTACTTCTGGGTTCATGTTGGAGGTATGAAGAGAAATTCTTTGCCATACATTAACTGCAAATAAATGCCTTCTGGCATTTGTATGACCACCCCAATACCTTACCTTTCAGAAACAATTTGCTCACACATTTTGCAAGAGCAGGGAAGCATGAAATGACTTGTCCCTAGCACCATAGCAATGTCAGGAGAGTTCCCAGCTTGTGCTGGATCTATCATTTGTATTTCTAATTTAAGCAGCTGAATTCCAACACCATTGACTCTTCCCCTGAAATTATTTACAATTGCCTGCAAACACTTGTGATTTTTTCTCTCTTAACACAATGGTGAGCATTTTGCTTAATAGAATTTCTAAGTTGCAAGTACTCATCTGTTTCTCCAGTCACTAGGGTGCCATCCAAAAAATACTGTGTAGCAGATGCTCTACAGTTGTTTGAAAAAATACAGTGCTGCAGTCCTGCATGCCAGAGCAACAAGTTACACGGGAATAATCCTTTTAATAACTGATGGCAAGGCAGGGTGACCAGCCAGCACCACCTTCTGGTAAGCCAGGACGAAGATCAGTGAGCCTCTGTCCTCCCGTGACATGCTGAATGAAGGAGGCATTGATCCACATCTGAGGAAAGATTAATTGCTAGTTTATAATCCTCATAAACGGGTACACCACCATCTGTTTTCACTACAGTACACATACAGCAAGGAAGATTATCCCTTCATTTTCTACCTCCCTGCACTGCTGTTTCAGAGACACTCTTTTTTTAGAAGCTTCTGGGGGGCTTTTGTATGGGTTGTGGAACTGCTCTGCTTTTAGACTTGGCTATTAGACTCGACTTTTAGACTCGACTTTTGGACTCAGCACTCTTAATAGAGCCTGTTTCTAAGGTGAGCATAGACATTTGCTCAATGAGCAGATCCCTACTGACCGAGCACATTGCCCAACGCCCAACCTCTCTTGGCTTCTGAGTCCTATTTGTGTAGCAGATTCCTGTAGAACTCCAGACCCCCACATACTGTTATTGCTTAATGCCCCTGTATCTGCTGTCAGTCCCCAGCAGCTGGCAGACCAGCACAGGAGGATATCCAAAGGCCACAGTCTAACACAGTCATGTATCTGTGCCCAGCTTCACCCAGGTATATAGCTCTGCTGAACCCCACGGGGTTGTACTGACTGCATTGGTAACACCAAACTGGCACAGTATGCTGAAGTTGTATACTTTTGTCCAATACCTTTAGGCATGAAAATGCTAAGAATACTGCATTTTCTGTCCTACTTTATTGCTACTAACAGAACTAAGATGATCAATTTTTGAAATTAAGAGCATGGATAACACATTTCTTCAGACAACTGAAAAGCAGCAGTCGCATCAAAGAATCAAGTATCACAAGTACTGAAATTTTCTTAAACTAAAAAACCCAGATGGTGTGGCAAACTTTTTGGCAGTTATTCCTTTACGCTGGCTAACTGAGAAACTGATGAAATGGCATGTTTAATGATATTTCTATTTTCAAACCACAGTTCTAATGTTTTTCAGGGTTGTAACAGACTGTGGTATCCTTCTTAGCTACAACAGTAAGTAAGGAGTTGTTTGTTTTCCTACACCTACAGGTCTCATGAGCTTTATTAATAAAAAACATCTCTAGCATTGAAATAAAAGCAGCAGACTTTCAGAGTGTCTCATCATGTCCAGGTACTTTATATTCAAGTTAGCTGATCCTACCCTGGAAAGATTATATTTACTTACAATTAACTTAAAAAACCAGAAGATAAAAAACAAAAACCAAAAGCAGATGGGTCTTCAACTTGTGTGTGCCTCAAGTAAGGAGAAGACATATACAATCCATGCAATCTTTCACTGCAAAATATAGGCATACAAATATAAAAACCTAGAACCAGCATTGCCTACTTAATGCAAAATAAAATGAAAAGTAATACAAAATTTGGAGAGGTAACTTGGAAAAACATTTGCAAAAGGCTTTAACAACCCACTTTCAACACACTCGGGTACTAATATTGCATTTATTTGATGGCCACAGATGCAAGTAGCAGCAGTTAGAAGCAAAGTGCAACAGGGAAGGCCAACTTCTAGGAATTTTTAGGTGAGAAGGAAGAAGAGTCCTTCAGCACAAACTACCCTCTATCCTGACCTTTGTGCTTTTGATACTCTCTCTTAGTCCCATTATCAATTCAGCTATTAACTTAGTCCTGCAAACATTCATCTTTACAGAGAATTTAACTATTTTTCATGATGTCCTAAATGTGAAAATTGGTGAAATTTGTCCTGCAGCAGCAACTGACTCCAGATGAATCTACTGTACTGCTGTAGCGCCCAGTGGTGGCCTCAAGAGTTTTCTGTTCACCATCAGCTAGTTCAACCCTCAAGGTGTTTATATGAACTCCCCTGAAACCCCATCCTGTGCTACCTCCCCTTATCTTGTTGGTGAACACAGCAGGGCCTTTGTGAGATGATCTGACTCTTTCCTGTGGCAATGTCCTTGCACAGACATGATAGCTCATGAGGGAAATTGGAAGGGGGAGGATGAGCTGCTTCCAGCTGCACCCTGAAGAAGAGCCATGCTACTTTTCAGTCACAGTGTGAAACATATTTTTACACAGTGACTCCAGAGAACAAGAGAAGATCATGCATAAGCACACCTCAAACCAACAGGTCATCAATGAGGTCCTGATGCACTGTGCACTAGGATACAATATGAAGCACACTGAAATTTTATAAATCCTACTACAGAGAAACAAGATTCAATCCCAGTTGCTTCTAGGAATGTCTTTCCTCTTTCTAATTTTTTTGTTGGAAACTTATCCCATTCTCTAAACAATTTAACAGTAAACTTTTCCTATTCTCAGTACGAGAAAAATTATTCACAGGAAGAAAGCAGATGCTTGAGACAGTCAAGCCTGCAATACAGGGCAGCAGGCTTGAGCAGGAGACAGGAGCTAGGAAACTACTGAAACTATTTGTGCAGGGAAAAGCCTTTGAGACTGCACAAGCTTAGGATAAATCATTGGTCACAGAAGTCAATTTTACCCTTTTCTCTGGAATTTCACTTCTACTGTACACAGGAGAAAACAGCTCTCTATACATTTTACTTGTTATCAGCAAATTCCTATAAAACAACACTGTCTCCATGCCATATAGATAAGTGCTCTGGCTTACTCTTCTCTGAACTAGATACTTGTCTATTAAGCAACATGAGCAGTGCACGTCTACCCCAGCCCATTTGGGCTGAGTCACAGAACAGCTTGCATTCCTACACTTCAGCTTTCCACCCCACAAAAACAGAACAGCCTTATCTATATCATCTATTAGGAATGGTCCATGGCCTGTGCTGTTCCCTAGGCCACCTTTGGCTTTGCATGAAGAGTGCTCGTTGACCACTAAAAATGTCCCAGAGAATGCGCTAACAATTTGACAAGACTGGGGTCTGCTTACCTGCCCTATGCCCTTACTTAATGGACACCGCTCCTTACCATGGACATAGCCAAATGGACCCCAAGATCATGAAGTCCAGCTGCTGCCAGAATACAGTAATTGTGTCTTACAGGGCTCTTATTAAACGCATCGGTCTCCATTGTAAAACTAATGCGGGCTTTTCTCCCTCTGATGCTGAAATGGCCAGAGACCTGGAGTAGAAAAACTGTCATCGTCTCAAAGTGAGCATACCACAAGGCTTCCAAACTCTACAATTTATGACCAGACGGCTCTTTAAGGTGGAAAAATCAAATGACAGAAGTCTGAAAACAAGCCTACAGACAGCCCATGGAGGGAAGGTATGCCCTTCCTTCCAATCCTGTTTGCCCAGCCAGCAGTGTTTTGTGGTTTATGGGCTTTACAAAACTCTGACATCCAAGCTCTTTCTTCCACCATCTTTGAGGCCTGTCTGTGAGTCTGATCCTTGCAGAAAGCAACCACCTGCTTCTCTTTTGTAGTCTGTCCTTGTGCTGCAGGCTCCCTGCCTGCTCTGCCTCCTCCTTCAATCCCACCTGCCGCAACTTGCCTCCAAAAGTTTCTCCTGGCTGAATCAGCCCAGCAGTGTTCAGGGTAGAGGGAACCTCCTCTTCTCTGCAACAGCTTTGCCAGCCAGCATGGGACAACTAAGCAGTCTTCTACTCTGCTGCCCAGCCATGTGCTTTTTAAGAAAATACATAAGTGCTAACAGAGCAAACAACCATACTCCCTGTTGCATACCCCTGTGTGTCATCTGCAAGGCTGCTCCAGAGCCTCACTGCTTTCCTAATTAATCGAGTTCTGCTGATCAGCATAAGGTTAATTCTTGGTCCATTCATATCCATTTGTTTTTGTGCCAATATGATGTACCAGGTGGTTCATAAGGGTCAGACACCAGACAAAACTCATTTCCTGGAGTCTCACATTGCCATGAAAATCTCTGGATCCTGAGGAACAGTTGCAACAGTTCCTGGCCATTTTCCAACCAATTTCTCTGAATTGAAATGGATGTTGTTTTTTGGTGAAGTCCTCCAAATCTGTCATTGGCAGAGTAACTTCAGGGCCCACAAGCAGCAGTCAGCTGCTAGGCATCAGCCTACGAGCTATGGCAATGCCCACTGCAGAGAGGTACCTATGGAGGTAAGGTCAAAAACATGATCTGGGAACTCCCCAGTGTGGATCCACACAGATTTACCAGCTTGGACCTGGTTTTGCATAATTAGTACCCAAACCTTCAAAACCTTCCCTGGGCTATTAGACTTGGGAAGAAGTGGTGAACCTCCACTTCCAGGGCTGAGCTATTTCCACACTGCACTGCCCACTGACTCTGCTATGCCCCGGATGGCTGCAAGCAACAGCAAGGACCATCTTGTCTCTTCTCCAAGACCAAGGAAGAATAGGTGACAAGACCAAATGATTCATCCCAGCTTTTTTGATTAACAATAACAGGACATAATTATGTCTCTTTGGTCAGATTCTTCTATATGTTGGGCTTTTCTACCAAAAAGTAAATTCAGCCATCACACTTAGACCCGTAAATATTCATCACAGTTGTCTGTATAGTGTCTATTCCTAACTGGCAATGCTTATGTGTTTTGTATTCATCCGTGTTGTGGTGTTATAAATCAGTCTTCAAAATCTGGCAAGTTTTGTATAGTTCAGGTGGATTTTGTTTGTACTATGGTGGAACTCAAATTACATTTTAACGTTTTTCACTATACTGGTTTCTCTAAACTGATTTTTGTTATAAGGAAAAGATGGTGAATCAGTGTACAGTATTATCATTCCAGGTAAAAGCACAACATCCTAACAAAGATACAAAACTTGATTTTTAGGTCTATGGTTGATGAAACTATTTGCATGAATCAGGTCAGCAGAGCTGGACACAAGATGATCTGCATTTATTGATTAAGGAATCTCATGCAAGAGAGATCCTCATAGCTTGCTGAATTTGAGATTCTAAAGTTTTAACACAAAGTAATCTTAACTTTGAGGGTTTTGTTGCCCAGAGACAGAGGGCAGATCTAAGCACATGGAGGCATAGATGTGAGAACAACAAGGGTGTTTAGACTCCAGTTCCAACACTTCATGGAAGGAGAAGCTGGGAAGCTGCACAGGCAACATACACTGCTACTTTCCCACTAACAATGAGCCCAGGACAGCTCCATCAGGCTGGGAAAAGTCTCAAAAAAATAAAACCTCAGGTGATTGCAAGTGAAATTCTTCCAGTCCTTGGACAAAAAAAGTGATTAAATTAAGATTGCCATATGACTTAAGGACTGATATTACTAGGAAAGTTTTGGGACATTCAGTCACTGAAAAGCATCAATAAAATACGGACTCTTTTCAGCAGAGCACTTTGAGAGACCAGAGATAGATAGCCTTTGGGCATTGAGGCTGGCATGAATGGAAGAGATTTAAACTCAGGAATGAGGGAGAAGGGTGGCAGTTGGTGGTGTAATCACCATACTTGGTCCTAATACATAGCAAAGAAAAATTCAGTTCAAATGACGGCAATGAAAGAGCATCCAATCCTAGAGGCTGTACATCCTGAAGAAAGAAACTGGTAGCAGTGCTTAGAAATGTAGTGAAATGTGCAATCTTCCCAGATGGTTATACGTAAAACCTTGTACCTCATCCACACAGATGCTGGGGTAAAATCAGTCAGAGATGCTTGATATACATAGCTGATCTTTGTGTTACCCCTTTTCTTATTCACAGCGGTATCACTGTACACAACACACAGGGTTGCCTTGCTTGAAACACACACTAACTGGGAGTGTTGTGCCACTTATTTCTCAGGGGTTTGATTCTCACATTTATGACAGCACTGCTGCAACCCCTCTTTTCTCATCTTAGTAGGTAGCTCTATTTGCTCTGCCCTTGAAGCCCCCCATGCACTCTGGCCCATCCCTATCTATCAATTAGTGTGACAGTGCAGTCCTGCCTGATCCCTTCTGCAGGATCAGCTGCACATCACTCAGTTTTCGGGCTACTGAGCAAGGGCTTGAACAAGATTTAGATATAGTAACCTTTGAATAGAAAGCCTCCCTCCTTCCTGTGCAGGAATTGGAGGGAGTGTCAGTGAAAAGAAAGACGTGTGACCTCCTGCAGTCTCTCTCACCCTGTGAGCATCAGGCCAGAACATGCATTAGCCTTACATCATATTGAATTAATTTATACAACTGTGGCTCATAATAATTGCATTGTGCTTTACGTACATTGTTCTTGAGATGCCCTAAAGCAACACATGTTCTAGCATAATCTGTACTTTTAAAGACAGTTGCAAGAGCCTGTGGTATATCAGCTCTCTATTGTTCCAGTTAGACAGTTAGGAACAGATAGCTGAAGCTTGCAAGCATACTGTAATGTCTTTCACCCAAGCGATTTACATCACATCTCAGCATTTATATTCTAGCTGCAGACTGTCATAGGGCACAAATGCCTTTGATGCCTCTAACCCCCAAGTTCATTGAAATATGTGAAGAATAAAAAATGATTATCCACATCGCAACTCAGATATCTGGCCACCATGACAGAATTCACACCTCATGATATATCATTTTTCTGAGTGATCTCAGACCCCTGCACCATGAAATATGTCCGTTCTGTGATCCACCAGTCTTTGGGAAAGCAGTTCAAACAATCCTTTGGACTTTCATTTGCATGGTGTGGTAAGCGAAGTAATTTTCCATTATGTAAAAACAGTAGGTATTTCCTTTTCAGTGGGTAGCATCCTTTCCATGTGTCTCAAACAGAGCTCACCTTGAGACCTGTGGGAGCTGAAGGTGTGGGAAGCGGTTCCCTTCACGACAGGGAGGTGATCAAGTAAGTCCCTTCGCCTCTTTGGATGTGGCCTGCATGGACTGGAAGACAAGGGATCTGGAGCACATTCTTACTGGCCATATTAGTCTTTTGTACAGACCTTGTACTTTTGGCAAGTATTGCTGTTTTTAACACAGTCCAGTGATTTTTTTGGGGGGTTCCAATGAACTTCACATTGAACCAACTCTTTGTGCACACACTTTTATCTTCAGTTTCTTCCCACAGGATGTATGAACTAATGGATTGATCAAAAATCAAAGGGGCACCTGATTTTTTCTGACTGGGGACAGAGAAAGACCATTGAAAGACTCACCTTTTCATCAGAAAAATAAAGCAGGAAACAACCTTTTGGTTAAGGAAGGTGGGGAAACAATTAATAGAATTGATAAAAGCAGTGGAAAACTATTTCCATGGACAACTGCCTCTTCACATCACTTCTCATGAAACATTTCAATATGCTTATTTTTGTGGCCATGATGGAAAAAGTTGGGCATCCAAAGCTTTAAAGAATTTGTTGTAGAAAGGGTAAAAATCTCTCTGCTTCTCACTTGCTTAGTTCAAGTAAACTGTTTTGAAAAGCCTATTTTTGGATTTCTGATTAAAGATTCCCTAAAGTTCTCAATTCATCTGAATCTTTCTTTCTTCTTGAGTTGCAAATACTGTTCTCCTTATTTAGAAGAAATGTATTTAAAATTACTCCACCATTTCAGAAAAAAGGAAACTGAGGTTTTGGAGCTTAGATAGCTGAAGTGAAATCCTGCCTCTCTGCAGGTCAGTAGGAATTCTACTAAAGTACAAAAGTTATCATAAACAGGAGAAAGAACAAGGGGTATTTGAAACTCATGCCTCAAAGTGATCCAGAGGAGCCCTCTTCTGAGCCTGCTTTTCAGCCTTCAACTTCAGGAACAGAGGCTGACACCCTTAGATACAGAATATCTCAAGTCTCTTTAAGTGAACATGATGGGAAGAGAGATTACTTTCTGAATGCTGTGTCTGAACAGATATTTGTTACTCCTGTTCTAGGCAGTCTGGGATTACAGATTGCACACTTTAGTCTTACTTGGTTCAATTTTCTTACTTAAACCAAAGTTGTTGCTAAAATAACCTATGATAAAAATTCCTGCATCCTATTTCTGTTTCTCATTATCTTTTTTGTTTATCTCTCAGTGTTCCCTTCTGAGGAAGATGATGCATTTTATCTCTATTAAATCTGAACAATGACTCAACCTGCAATGACTATACAAAGCTAGAAAATTATATCTGAACCCCATTCTCAATAACATATACAATAGAGAGGTCTTCAGTAGCTGTTAGAAGACAAAAGCACAGAGAAGCTGATTCACCTGGCATTCAGAGGACCGGGCTGACACTGTTTCCAAGCTGATTCCTATTTAACTGCAAAATGCTTTCTAAACAAGAAATTCAACCAAAATTAATTAATACAAACTTTAACACAAAGCTTAAAATGGTCTGCTTATAGCATTTCTTCCATTTCCTTTCCAGCATGCCGTGGAGTTCTGGCCCTTGGTTTCCTAATGTTGTTGGGCTGCATGAATTCATTTTCGCTCTTCAAAGGAGAAAGTTTGTCATCAGTGTCAATTAAAAGGCAATTTGAGCTGTTGTGTTCTGCCTCTTTAATATATATCCAATCAAATACACAAAATCCAGCACCATTTTTTCTTATATTTTTCCTGAATTTCCTCTACCACCCATGAACATTTTTAAACATCTCAAATTGTCTTATATTGGGTAATGACTATGATCTTCCCCTTTTGGAGATACTCCAACAACAGGATCCTGAATCTAATTTGAGTTTCTTGCCTCATTCAAGAGTATTGTAAATGATCAGTTTCTTCTCATGGGAAATCAGCTTAAAAGGAGCAACTGCAGGGAAGTTGCTTTTGGACTTGTAGGAAGGTGTTCGCAAAAAGAAACCAGTAACCTCACTTTTCTCTGAGCTGGAAGGTAGTGGAGTTTGCAATGCATGAATAAAGTGTTTATGAAGGCTCAGCCAACCGAACTCGTATTCTCTCCTTCACAGTTACAGCTGTGTCTGAGGGAAACCAGGTCAGCTCCCTCAGTTCCTCTGTCAGGTGAACAACTTGTTCCATCCTTTTTCTGTTGTTTGTTTGGAAATCGAAAGGAATGATTTTCAGAGAGGAAACTGGTCATGTATGCATTAATCATAATCGTTTGTGGGGGAATCTCCTCTGAAGCCGTACAAGGAAAGCAAAAGCAGGCACCTGCTTCAGCAAGCAAGCCCTTAGGGAGTTACTGAAAGACAAGTCAAGGCAAACAGTTGCCTTGCTGGTAAGGGTAGGCTGAGGAAGACCTTGCTGTAACGCATGTCAGCAGTGGGATGTGGAGGAAGCTGTGTGGGGCAAGACTTTTCAGAATATTTCAGCACATAAAGATACAATCAGGGGCCACTGGGATTTTCCAAAGCATTGCAGCAACTCAGGTGCTTTACCCCTGCTTACTGAAAATCCCTATCTGGTTCTTCCAGTGCTTCAGAACTTGCAAATCTGGTTGATCCTATCAGCATTACGTATCCACAAATGCCCAGAGCTAAGTAGGACAGAGGTGGTCCTGGAAACCTTCCTTAGATGTGAAGCCAAGTTGGTAAAATGACAGCAGCAGCAAGGCAGGCCTCTAGGCCAGATGCCTCCTCTGAGCCCATTGCCACAAGCTTTGTATTTTGTGGCTGGTGAGGGGACAGGTTAGGAGGATTTGAAGAAGTACTATCAGCCCCTCAGGGAGGGCACAGCACCAGAAGAAATGTAGGTCTTGGTAGATATCATCAGCTGACAAGTTAAAAATTGAAGCTAAATTAAAATGGAAAGCTCAATATACCTCTCTAGGCTCAAGGGGTCTGGATATCTTACTCTTTCACACCTCATACACAAGCATAGTCACATACTTTCTAACATCAAACAGAGCGTATCTAAGTGACAGGTGACAGCCTCATTTTTTATCACCTGCACATAATTTTTCTATTCACTCTTTCATATTTCTATTATGTTAGTCTTGCTCACCTTCGTTCTACCCTTTGGCTTCCAACCATGTTTTTTTGTCAGTACCATAAAACAGCCAGAAGACCCTAAGCTTAGAATAATGTAGTGAATAGTATTAATGTTAGTGGCTGGTAAAACGGTGGTTCAAAATATATTCTCTGGCAAAAAGAAAAGATATATTGTCTGCCATGATCATAACTGACAACTGTTCTCACCTCAAAACTCCTGACTACTGAGAGGGATGCCACCACATTACGCCCTCTGAAGTCCCCTTCCTGCTACCCTGCACTGCTGCAATGGAGCATCCTGCAGCACAGCTGGAAAACCACAGAGATCCAGTTTTCACTTGGACTTCAGAATACCTTTAATCCATCACAGCTGCAACCTGGAACTCAGTTCAAGTCAGGAAATGTCCCAGGTGATCTCCTTTTTAAGAGAAATTGATGTCACTCTTTCTCTTTTAAGATACGTGTTTGAAGGTGCCCTTGTAATTGTGCGTGGTCACATATAACCACTGTTTCAAGATTGCTGTGGTTTCATATTACTGTTAATCAATGCAACACATATTAACTAAGTACTTCATTCTGCTCTTGCATGATTTATAGGTCTTCCTTCATTAATGTGTTTGATCAGAAAACTAATTAAACAATGAACTGTGACAGCAACACATACTTTACATCAATTATTAAAGGCAGGTTTCTTGGAATAAAAATGTGGCAATGAATACTTGAGTTACCATGGGTTACACTTTATTTCAAATTATCTGAACTGTTATTAGCACTAGTCCTTGGCTTTCCCATTTATGAGCAAACTAGATATGACAGTGTTAAAGATAAGCATAGTAAGTTTGTTTCCAACACTGGTACTTTAAATATTGGCAAATAAGGAACGAGCTCCCAGGCTTGAATTACTCTACAGGTATGTTCTAAATATTTACATCTGCTGTTCTGAAACGATGTAAGACCTCATTTGTCACCTTCGTTACCAGTTACTGAGTATACTCATACTGTATCTGGAATTTGCTACGTTGAACACTGAAGATATTAGTAATGTCTCCATGAAAAAAGCAAGATTTAGTTTCCCTAGATAGAATTTTAACCCAACAAATTTCAGTTATTTGCTTACTTGTTTTTCAAAATGCATTCTTCCTGCACTTCTGTGTTTCATTTTGCCATGATTTATTCAGCCTGGTTCATGCTGGTCAGATTACCCATGCTGTTAGTTATTCAGATCTTAAAGACAGCAGAGCTGTATACCTGCCTGAGAATCATTCCACTCACATTCCACCTTCATCTACTGGGAATTATGCTCATGGGGCATAGTGCATATTTGTTTCACTTGTGGTTATTTCTGAGGAGAGTCTCTCATTTATTTGTGTAGTGGAAGAATAAATAAAACAAAGTTACCATCCTGTATGCCTAAAGAGGTAAGCACTCAGTACCACTTTTCATTAAATGCCATACTGCTATTTAAAGCTCCCCCTCCCTATCATAATTGTGGATTGAGACAATAATCCAGAAACCACTTTATTTCATAAGCTTGATGGATTCCTCAAACCTGGGAGCCAGATTGTTTTGAGAAATACTGCAGCCCTAGAACCACACACTCATACTGGCCTTATTAAAATGTACAATTTCAAGAAGCATTTTCCCTTTTATTCCCTGTTCATCACACTCCATCTTCAACCTTCTGCACCATCTCAAAGTACCTGGAGTGAACTTCCTCAGTGATAGTTTCAGATATTGCTCAGATCATCTCCCAGATGTGGCTGGCCATGAGCTGATTAGCTTCTTGATCAGCAGGGCATGTGGAGGAATACATTTTTGCAATGGGTTTTAGCTTGTGCCAGGGGAATTGAATACTTCCATGAGTGGGAGTTTGCCACCTTTCCTGAAATTGGCTTACAGTGTACCATTACTATCTGACTTACAAAAGGCATGCTTGCTTCCATCTGGATGAGTTAGTAAGTTATCTGTCTGCACCTATACTTCACTTCTAGCTGACAACCACACATTATGCAAATCCTGGCACTCTGACTGAGAACAATGATGAGCAATAAGAAATCAGAGGTTTTCATAATCAGTGCACATTTCTCACAAGTTCTGTGTTCCCGAACAGACCTCTGCCTTCCCCACTGCAGTCAGCTGAGTGTAGCAATGATCCTCTTCTAAATAACTACTTACTGTCTTACTCTTACCAGCTCCTACCTTCCTTTCTTAAAGTGGTGTCTCACTAACAGAAAGGTGCATCTCTCTTCTTTCTGCCTTATGCAGAAGCCAGAGCACATATATCCAACACGTGCAAGAAGTACATAAGAGACCACACCTGCCTTTGTATGTGCTAAAAAGAAATAGGCTGTCATTTGAACAAGGGAAGGATTTGGAACTGAAATTGTTTTGAAATTCATTCATTCATTTTGGTGCTATTCCCACAACTATTAAGCTTTTTCCTATTATGAATTTACAAATATGTATATTCTACACATATTTTCAGTATCACACGAAAATTTTAACAAGGTGCAATCAATAACACAGCTCAGCCCAATTTTCATTACACTAGAAACAAGCTTTTATGCAGGACCCTTTAACCGATTTCACTGCATTAGACTGCAGAGTGCAAGTACCAGGATGTTTTGAAGCATTCTAATGTTGTACTATATGCTTAATATTTATGTTATACATTGCCAGATAAAACCACTTTATAAGATAGAAAGATTCACTTTAATCAACCTAACTCAGAGGATCCTCAGCCTGCAGTATGGAAGATGTATTATACAAACTTTGGTTTGTATATGGTAGATACATTATACAAACTTTGCAAGGTGACCAGAGCTTAACACAGCCTCACAGCTCCTTGATTTTGCATATTCTAGGAGTTGTCATTAATTGTGATATAGATAAAAGGACACTATTATCTGTAGGGGGGGGGCGGATAAAGCAACCCACCAAAAAAAGCCCTAACTTTTCTGCATGCAAAATGCACAATCCTTTTACTCAAGCAAAGATAATTTAAGGACAGCATTAGCTTTTATCTGAAATAAAGACTTAAACAGCGAGTTGCTATGAAAAATTAATTCTGATAAGTAGGCAGACATTCCTCTACCTGACCCACAGCACTGTCACTTGTTTCACCTTCCCCTCGATTTGCTGTGACGGTGACTAACCCTCTTGTTCTGCGTTATCAGCTCCCAACCTCGGGCTGAGCTTTCGGGCTCTCATGTCGTTTGAACGCTGTTGGCGTCATACTTCAAAAAGTTGCCTTCATTTATCTCAGGCGTTTTGTAAAAGTCCGATTGTAGATGTTTTTCCCAAGTGGGTGCTGGAAACTGAATGCTTTGTTTTATCATGTGCCAGCTTAGCTACAGCACACACTCTCTGCAGCTCTCAGAAAGGATTTTAGGTTGTTATACACTTTAGAGCTCATTCAGAGCTCAGAGGCCACAGATCTGCTCACTGTCCTACAGCATGTGTTTCTGTTAGGGGCAATGCTGGAGTGCCCTTTAGGTGACATTTATGTATTTATGCCTTTACTGCAGTGCCCATGTTGCCTTTACTGCAATTCAAGGCACAGATCTTCAGAGCCAAAGGAATTTCACATTGTCCTGACATTGTCCAACTTTACTGAACTGTTAATGTGTACAAAGTGCTTCTAGCTGCCTTGGGGTATGGTAGAATGAGGTGAGCAGTGTTTCAAGTGAAATTTTAAAGCTGAATATTTAGTGCCCTTTTTAGGATTTGGCAACAAATTCCCAAGCTACATATGGGATGAAGAATGACATTACATGGGAAAAAATAGTCACTTCAAAGAAGACCACACATAGGGGTCAGATTGTGGCAGAGTGCTTCTGTGATACCAGTTGCCCCAGAAGAATGTCTGCTCCAGAAGCTTGTCTCCATGAGACCATTTTCCTCATCAAGCTGTTTTAACTAAGGAGGTTTTTGCCCTAGATTTTGTATCTCTGCCAGTACCCAAGCTACACATGCAAGAGCTGCGCACCTAAAGCCACTAGAACAGGGGATTTATCCTTCCATTGTCCCAAAGAAAAGTCTCCAACTTGCTGATAGAAAACCACAAGTGGAATGTGGCTTACATTTCTAGTTGCATTTTGCTAATTACTGCATCAAATTGAAGCTGTATGGCTGGTGAAACAGAGGAAAGGGAAGTTTTAAGACCCATTCACTATGAAAAGTGGTTGGAGGGAGACCTCTTAAAATGAAAGAGCAGAAGTTGCAAGTTTGCTAGGCATTGCCTTCAGGCAACTGCTGGATAAGTCCTTTTTTTCCCCATAGCGTTTGTTGAGGAGGTTTTAAACTATGGGGCTTCTGCCAGTGATAACTCATCTCCTCACCCACTGGGGACACTACTTGGTGTCTCTCTAAGTATGTGATATCTCTCCAGGGTGCCAAATTACCTGTGCAGCAGAAGATCCAGGGATTTCAAAGATCTCCTATACCCTTCCCCTGCTATATGTAGCAGGAAGAAAGGGAAGTGTCCACAGAGTTTACTGCTTACCCATCAGGCTAATTCCTTGTCTCTGAAGAGCGGTGGCTCAAAACTGCAGTAGACTAGCTGTTTCTCAGTTACTCACGTAGCAGTCCGGCCCTCAGTCTGCATCAGGGTGGCAGAGCAAATGTCTGTACTTTTTTCTCCCTCTGATACAAAGTACTGCTTGTGCACAAAGACAGCCAGCCTTCTGTCACTACACAGAAGACATCCAGGCTCACTTAAAAACAAACAAAAAAAAAACAGTTTTACATGGCATAGAGTTATTTGCAGGAACATGAAGATCCAGCTGCTGTACGGTGATATTTCAGCCTTCAAAGAGCTCTTCTTCCTTTTATATTGAGCTACTGTTGTAAAATTCCATGCTGGGAAGCTTTAGATGCACAACTTATGACTTTCCAATGTTGCTTTACTTTCCATGCCCTTGTGTACTACAAGAAGGAAAAATTGTGCCAGTTTGGGGGTTTGATTAGGTTGTTTTAAAGGAGTGAAAAGATTACGTTATCCAAGAACAGTATTTTGTCAGACACTGAATTATCCTGAAGCATTTGTACTGCAAACATGACTCTAATTAGACTTTGCACTTTTCAGTTCATTACCTCTCTGTCAGCTACTCAAGCATCAGTGAAGGCAAAAGGCAGATGTTGCTGGGTAGTGCCTGTGTTCTTGAACCCAGACTTGATCCCATCCTTCTTACCATGGTGCAATCAAGAGTAACGTATGCCTTTGTTTAGTTTATCAAGTAAAAGTGCCAGTTTTCATCCCGATGAACAGTGTCAGCACTCAGGCAAGTTTTTTTCATACAGACCATTTTATCAGTTATTTTTCAAAATGGAAAACAAATGATGAAAACAAAGCCTAGCACTCAAAAGTGTTACAGAAAGACTGATTAGACTAGAAGTAAACTCAGAAACCCAGAATAGTTTCTAAAGCCAAATGTACTTTCTTTGACCTAACACAACCAAACCCCCTTTGCCCATCATTTCTGTGCACTTTTGTAACATGCTTAGAGGGTTGTGTATCCTAAAACACATATAAGTAAAGTAAAATATGTATGATGCAATCACACTGTTGTTGGAATTACTTAAAGAACAGAGAATGAAAGGCCAAACTAAAGAGGACATGTTCTAGACTGTGGAACCTGAAGTGTGAAGAATATTAGGTAGATATCCACTGCAGAAAGAAACCTGGTCCCTGAGAACTGTTTTTTCACCCTGCTGTTAATTTCTGATGCTGACATGACCAAAAAGAAGCTTGTGTATTTTCTGGACCCGGTAGGTCTGGCTGGAGTACTCTCTCTCCTATCTAGTCCTAGTCAGGGCGATCATGTTTCTATCCAGATTTACTGGCTACACTTGAAACAACAGAGAGGATCAACGAACTGCACTTACTACTACAGCAGCAAGGAAGAAGAGGGCCATAAGGAAAACAGAGATATCTTGCCACGAGGCATTTTAGGTCTGGCTAAGGTAAACATGAACACAGAGTGCCTGTGCCTGAAAGCAATGCAGCAGCCTTCCAGCCACCTGGCATAGCACGTGAGCACAGGTCCAGTGCTCCTCCTCCTCATCATCAGCTGGCCATACACTTCTACAGCCCTACACACACCTGTGGCATGCTGGATGCGCTCAGGCTTCTTGCCCAGAAGGCTGTGATGCAAAAGTCAAAAATGAACCTGCAAATCACACAGAGCAAAAATATTTCTTTCATGTCACCATCAAATGGGCTCTGCTAAGTAACAGTTGAAAGGACAAGCATGCTGAAACAGGCAACTGATCCCAAGCTTGCTGCTCAAAATGTTTCAATGTGTGCCTCCTTTTAGGTTCTTTCCCTTCATTTTGGAAGAATTTGTATCACACAACCCCACAGTATTTTATTTCAAATTGTAGTGTAATTTTTCTTGGGTATATGGGAGGGTATAGATTTGTCTCTGCTAATGTATTTCAATGAGTTTTAATGACTAAACAAAACTAAAGTAAATTTAAAGTATCTGAAAGCATTTGGCCAAATTATAGGGGTTTCCTGTACATTTTTCTCATACTTTAAGAAAAAATAATGCTTTTCTAAAATTTGTTCATACAACTAACCTCAGTTATCCTCACTAGGTAATTCTAATACATCACCACATTATTCTAATATGTACTTTATCTTTTCTTCAAAATCTCAAACTCAGAGGAGAATTAATTGCAAACATTTCAGACATCTCTTCACACTCAATGTTCAAGAAATCTGTATTTCCTCTGACTGTTGTACTGCAGGTATACTACTCAAAAGAAGAAAGGAGTCCCTACAAGTCTGCAGGTGCTTATGGTATTGTCAGTTCTACAAGGTTAAGTGCTGAAGTCTGAAAACAAGCAGTAGCAGGGGAAAAAAACTGAGTCTTTTCCATGCTACTTTCTTTGTTTATACCTCTACAATTTTCACAGCTCCTCATAAAATATTCCTTTTGGCTTTCTGTCTATTTCTTTTGTAACTATACTACAGTTACTATAACTATAGCTACTTTTATAACTCACCAAAGAGCAACGCAAACAAATTAAGAATAAAAGTTTCCAATGAAATGCCGCATCAAGAATTTCTCATGCAGGCTACTGCCAAAGGTAATTCTGAAGGCTCTTTTGTCAGTAAATGCTTCACAGCATAATAAAATGAAATCGTTTAAGGCAGGCAGTCACAGGCTGTAAAGGATATCACATATAACACAATGACATTTAAAGAGGCTTCAGAAGTTCTGTAAGTGCAACCTGTATCTGAGTCAAGGCATTATGTCTCAAACTTGCAGCTGTATGTTTTAATATTTTGCTTCAATGTGACATTAACTCCCTTTGGCATCTTTCAAAATTGTAAATCCATACAAATCAAAAGTTTAAATGTTGTCAAGATAAATAAAAGTGCAGTGATGTGCCTGGAGGGACTCTTAAGGTCTTTGATTCCTTTTAGAAACTCTGTCACCAAGTTGAGGAGAGGCTGGCACGATTTTCTGCTTCTGATGGAGGTACCACTGAATATTGCCAGAACTGAAGCTGCAGGAATGGGAAATGCACTGCTGAGTTTACTGCCCTGGTTAGCTCAGTGTATGTCGTTCTTCCACCCCACTCATCTCAGCTGCTCTTTATTATTTGTATATGAGCAGTTCAGCAGAAGGCAAGAGGAAAAGGAATTAAAAACCTAAGGAGGGTACCTCCATGTTGTCCCTGCGATCTCGATTTCCCCTGTACCAAGCAATGACCTTTTAACACTCAACAGGCTCAGACTTTCATGCCATGTTACTGCTTAGCGACAAGGTGGAGGAGCTTGCTGCAGAACTGAAAACACTGCTTGCTATTCAGCCTACGGGGTTTCCCCCTGACAGTGGGTCAAAAACCTAGACTCAGAATTGCAACTATTCCTTCTCTAAAATGCCAACTTCTTTGTTTGAATTTATTTCTGTGAAAAGGTGGGACATCTAAAGAAATCTTCATAAAGAGAAAAAAAAAAACCAAAAAACAGAGGGGGGAGGGATTACTAATCAGCTCCAAAGTCAGGCTTTTGCTCTAAGTGTGATGTGTTGTGGGAAGAAAAGCTGCCTTCTTACATATATGTAAAATACTTCATAAACTTTTCATGCTATATTGGCAATTAATACAACTAATAATAACATACTGACAAGTCTACTGCTTTTAATGTCTGAAAGAGTTTGCAACCTCATTCAAGTGCCACTGTACTCAAGGAACACCAAACAGATTTGTATCAGGCCATTAAATATTGTTGATTTCAAACGCAGATCAAATAGACCTAAGTCCTGCTCTGAGACAAAAAGTTCTAGGGTCTTGAAGAAGATACAGAGTTTTCTCTTATACGGACCCCTTCACAGTATTGAAAAGGATGGGAAAGCACACAGGTATGCCCACATGCACATACATCCATTTACAACTGCATGCATATTTTCTTCTGAATGTGAGAACTGATTTAAGAGAGAGGGAACTGTGAGTGAGAGTGAGAGCAGGTGAAAGTCTCCATCCTTGGAGATATTCAAAAGTTGTCTGGACATAGTCTTAGACAATCAGCTGTAGGTGGACCTGCGTGAGCAGGGCAGCTGGACCAGACGGCCTCCAGAGGTCCCTTCCTACCTCAACCATCCTTTGACTCTGTGATTGTGTATTCTACAACTAGGAATAATAAAAGTAAAAAAAAAAGCCACTAAACCCCACTCAGCTGAAATATAACTCAGGTAAAAATAGAATTTTGATTTCTCCTTGGCAGTATTATTAATTCAGGAACATTAAGAAAAATAAATGTGGCACACAGAAAAATTCTTTCTCTCCGTCCATCCATCTGGAAAGTGCTCTGACAGCATTTGTCTCAGAATATGGCAGGGGCGGGCGATATAAGGATGTCGAGACAACTTTTTTGTGTTGGCTTTCCTGCCTGTGCCCCTGAGTTAGGGTCTGTCCCCAGCCACAATTTAAGGCCTTGGTTTTCTTTCTTCTGTGCTTTTTTGAAGGTGGGAATAGAGTCCTTTGTCCCAAGCTGAAACGTCAGCCTTCCCATAGCTGCTGTGCACATCAGAGGAGCCTGCTGACTGCCAGTCACTGCCTTCAGTTACAAGTCATTTTGATGCCATAAATGTCCCATGAAATACTAAGGTCTACAGTGCAGAAGTAAAATCATTATATTTCAAGAGCACCTACATTTCTTCAAGTGAGTTTAAAATGTACTCAGCATCTGTCCACACTTTCAATAACTAAAAGTTCAGTTGGCAATTTACCAACTCCAAGAAGAAAATTATTTATACTGGAACAGGAAGATCCTCTGAAAGAATCCTTGCAAATATCATGAAGATTGTGGCTCACAGCCATTAGAGCTCAAGGCTATGTAAACTTTAAATGAACTCACCTGTAAACCAGGACTTTGTTTGTGTGTCTCTTGGGCATGAGTACTTAATATTCATGCTTTACTGTCCCACAAAATAAAGGGAAAAAAGCATCTGCAGGAAGAGCAGATGAGCAAAAATAAGCAAAGGGCAGAAGGATGCACCAGTGATGCAGGCAGCTGCTTGTGTTAAAGCATCACAGAGAAAAAGGTCATGAGTGAGAACAAGGTCCCTTGGCCCCACCACCAAACTCAGCCTTGTGCATCAGTGTTTCAGAAATGATTGCTTTGTCTTGCTTATGGTACCTAATGGTTAGAGGCTAATCAAGACTGTGTAACGGAAGTGGTTGGTTGAACACAGTGTGTAGGCACAGCCAAGCCGTCTAGAGCTGTGATTCATCAACTTCAATACTCTATTTCCAGGTGTGGAGAAGGGTGATGTGTGCCACATGTTTCAAATAACGGTACAAAACCAGCCTGTCATGGACAATTAAGGAAATTATTTCTTCATGGAGGAAATCATCTTTCAGGCCTTGGGTCTTAATCAACAGAACCAAGAATTGATCAATGAATCCATTGCCTTGATATTTTAAGCAACCACATCTTGTAATACCCTTCAGGAAGTGATCAAAAAGAATTGGTTAAGCCCTGAAGTGTGAAAGTTTATCTCATTACTCTAAGTGACTGTTATCTCCAATGTAACTATGATACATGTATACATCTCTTTTTCGCCCTTAATTTCCTCACATCACTTATGTTTTATGACAAAATACAGCATAGGCTAATATCTTTTATTTGTTGGCAGGCTTTAATTTTACAGCCTTTCAAAGTGGCAGGAGTGGAGTTCAGCTCAGGTTCGGGCACCAAATGCAGATTCTGTAGATGCCTCAAACTTGAAGGGTGAACACCTGCTGACCCAAATACAATGGAGTAATGGGAAACACAGAAGCTGTATTCCAAGGACCTATTTTGAATACGGTCTAAAGTAAGACTTCAGAACTCAGAAAGGCCAAATCCACTCACAGAGTCAAGATACCTCAAGTTGGGCTGAGAGGGGGTAAGTCATAAAGCCACTGCAACCAGTTTACTTTTTATTTTTCTCAAATGCCAACCAGTTGTCTCAAACAGCTCTCAGTGTGCTTTTCTCAAATTGGCACTTTGGAACATAATAAAGTGTTTCTTAAATTACTGTGGCATTCATTTATATGCCAAAACATTTTCCATGTATTACCTTTAGATGCAAACATGCTGTTTGTGTGCCTGAGACCAGCACTCAGAGGACCTGGATAATGTTTAAGCTGTGGGTGGCTCCTCACTGAGTGGCTGCCAGTCATGCAAAGCATTTGTTAGCATCTCAGATGACCAAAGAAGAAAGTTTTAGCTTCTAATGCAAGCTCTGCTTATTGGAAACAGAAGTTTTAAATTAAGAAGTTATAGCTAATTTCTAATGCATGTGCTTGATGTGGGTTATTTTATATTAAATGCTTGATAGCGTTAAGACCAAAAACTGTTCCCTGAACTTTTCTTTAGTCTCAGAGTTATTAAAATAATGATTACTGGGGCCAGAAATGCTTATTTTTAAGTTTTTTTATTTATTCAAATGGAAGTCTCTAACAAGTGTTAGAGAATCTTATAAAAACTCAGAGAACTCATTTGATTACATTCAGTTTATTTTAGAATTCTTTGCACTGAGCAGTTTGAAAGTAATAAATCATTTTAAAAAATGAAAGTTTAGAGAAGAAGCTAGAATCTATAATTAAATATCCAAGTGTAAATTCCTATCTTCATAGTGTGTATGTGTGCCCTATACAACCCCATAATTTTCCTGAGAAGTGACTCCTGTGAATAGTACATTATAATGATGAGAGTTTTTAAAAGGTGAGCAGATAGGACTGGTGAGAAGAGAGTAACAAGCTCTCTTGTGGGTCTGGAGTTTAAAAAGGTGATGATCTTGGCACAGGTGTGTGGGTTGGAAAATTTCTGATGAATCTGTTCTCAGTACCCAATGGGCTTTTGACAAAATGTATGTTTTCCACTTAATTGAGACATGATGGCAGTAGTGAATTGACTTGGAAACAGCATTCTTCTAGTTCAGAGAATCTGAACTTCAGCCATCCCCTGTCCTACCTCTCCCCCCCAGCTACCTTCACTGGCTCAACGTCATTTTCAGGCCATCGAAACCCATGATGAAAAAGGCTATTCTCTCCCCAGAAAGGTGACTTTTGCTTCTCGATATATTTAGTATAACCAGAAGAGTCATCTACAGAAGACCGGAAATTTAATGTAACCAAACTACAGCCTCCCAGAGACATCATGGAATTACTTTCAATTTGAGGAGCTAGGAGCTCTTAGTATGATTTTTTTTGCCCCCAAATATTTACATTTCTGCTTGAAAAAACACCAACACTTTTAAATCCATGTTATTTTGGCTACAATTTGAAATGTGTACCATCAACACTAACAGAAGCAATATGTGTAGCCCAACAACAGACAAATGAAGTAGTCACTCAGCTTTCTAAGTGCAGCTAAGTGTAACAGATCAAGGTGTGGCTTTAAATAACTAAAAGTGAACTAAAAAATGAACCCTCATCCAAAGAACAGAGCTATAGCTACTGTAGCTATATGCCATGTTGTAGCTATGTGTTGTAATAACTCATAGCTCTAATAGAATTGCCTCTAGGTAACATCAAACCAACCAAGAAGAAACAAACTTTTCTGTCATTCACACCCAGTCACCATGAGCACATCCAGGGACCTAGAGAGATTTAGTCAAAGGGCTGAAGAGAGCATCCTCACAACCAACGTTTAGGCATTACACAGCTACAGGTGGGATTGGACTGTGAGCTCGCACTTCTTTCACAGCTACGATGTGCTACAGTCACTAGCAAGCTCTGCTGGGTTTAGACTCCTCCAGAAGCACAAAGCAGCCATCAGCCATGCTTAACTAGACAGGCTTGCAGTTGTTTGACATCACCAGAATGATGTGAAGACACAGACTGAACATGGGAATCAGCCCCAGCAAGTTACCTTTCTCACATTGTAGCAAAGAGTATAATGACTTTATTTTTATTTGCTCACAAAAGGTCACTTTTCTCGCCCTCAGTTGAAGAAAAGCATCATGAAGAAAATATACAGGCCCAGCTGGGGGCCCAGGAGCACTACTTAGTTATTATTCAAAACCCATGAGATGCACCTGGCTGCTCTAGCAAGTTTCTGATGGCTTCTTAAACACAGAGCAAAGCAAGAGCCAACAGGGAAACTGAACTCTTTAAAGGAAGGCTCTTCCATTCCTTTGCATTACATACAAAATTGAGGAGAGGGAGTGGTACAAGATTTTTTTCCCCCTCAATCATGATCCAGTTGCAAACTGACACAACAGAGTTTTAAAGCCATTTCTGTTTACAAGCCCTGAAGACATGGGGACTACAGTAATGGAAAGGACATACATGATAAAAGTAACAAGGATGTCACACTTATAGTATCTGTCTGTTCCTCTGGAAGCTGGGCAATTTTCTCAGTACAGAAACATCAAACTTGCAACCTCAGTTCACTGCAACTTTATGATCTCTTGGTTCATAAATCTGCCACTACAGCTTACTTCCATAAACTCAGATTGAGATTGCTTTAGTGCAATCATGTCAGGTCTATTAACTCACAAATTGTCTTGATCCCTTAAAGATGGAAGCAGTTGTGTGTCCTCAACATAGAATAGTAAAATAAAAAAAATCCTCTCTATTTCTTCTTGCACACAAAAATCTGTTAACTTACTGCGCAATATCTGATATGCATTCTGCAGCAGAGGGAAGGAAATCTGTGTTTTGTCTGTTTGGTAAATAAACCCAGAACTCAGAGCATGGCTAAGCCATAGGGACAGGTTTGTAAGTCAACAGATTGTAAGGTTTCAGGGAACAAAGGTGCTAAGTCTGATGATTATCTGATGAGAAAATTGCTTATGGAGAAAGAATTTGAATTACCTCTAAGTGAGTATTTGAGCAAGTAAATTTAGTTTTCCATAAATGCTTATGACAGAAAAAAAAATAAATAATCTAAATATATCTACAGAAAGGGAAAACAAAAAAGGAACAAAAGCACTCTCAGTAAATACTGTTATAAACTTATTTTCTTCAGTAGTTAGTTACCCAAGACCTTCTTGAAGGTATCCAATAGGCAAATAGGACAAATAAAATCATTTACCTACATGTACACAGATCATTTAGCCACTGTAGCACAGAAGAAATAAAGCTATTATTCTCTTTCTGTATTTTTAAATGCAAGTGCAATATTTACAATAGCAACCAAAGAGCAAGGGAGAACAATGACAAACAAGTACACCACGGAAAACGAGATGAAAAGATTAACCACAAGTAATACAAGAATACCAGGAAAATTTTAAAAAGGTTTTCCTCATCACAGTTTCCAGAAGAGAAACAAAACTGGCCTATGCTCTCTCCTCCAGACTGATTCCTGTTACTTACTCCTCATATAACTTCTTTCCTGTGTACCACGTGCAAAAAGAAACAAATCTCTCTTGCTCCAAGAGGCCTGCAGACATTCCTACAGTCACTTCAACACAGAGGAGGGACAGGACACTCTCTCCTGTGACTGTGCTATCTTGCTTTCCTGCCCTCTTCCCCCTGGCAGGTGACTGAAGCCAGGCTGCTTCTGTCTCCTACAAAATGCCAAACACACACCAGCACACAAAAACCTCCTCTGCACCCTCACACAAAAACCTCCTGCATCCACTCATTGAGGGTGGTCACTTATGTGACTCAGGGCTTGCAAGACTGCCTGCCAGCAGCCCAGGAGAGAGCTTCACTGGGATCGGTGGACATACAAGCAGAAAGACAAAGCTCAAAGCACCAAAACAGAATAAACCTTACCATGGCAGCTGGTCCAACAAGCAGGCTAGGTATTTCAAAGTGTAAGAATGACAAAGCTGTTCACTGGAAAACAAACATTGAAAAGCTACAGAGATTAAAAGGTTAGATGCATCCCTTTGTGGACCATTCTGTATGACTTTCAAGACTAAGACGATGTGCTTGAAGCTTTTAAAAAGCGGGAAATATAACTTGTCAGTTTACCCATTCATTTTTCCATGGTCACTGTTTTCTTGACTGAGAATCTGGCAATAGTGCCTGATACATAATGTCCTTCCTTGTATGTCTTGGAGATCAAAATTTTTAACAAAATTTTAAAACAACTTTTTTTAAAAAAAAAAATTAAATCAAATTTTTTTGTTGTTTCTCCACTTGAAATTCCCCCAAAATACCGGGCCTGAAGTTACACTGCAATCAATCTCAAAAAAGACATCATGGATAACATCACTACACCTTTAAGGCACGCCTGTTGGCACAGCAGTCACGTCACTTACACCACCTGAAGACAGAGTGATAAACTTTGTAGCAACTAACTTAAACTGAAACAATCTTTGTCATCATATAATAACTTTCTAATTCTTTTGAGTTCTCTTCTTCAGTTGTATTTTCTTCTCTCCCAAAGCTTTATACCAAAACACATGTCGAAGACAGAGCCTGTGATAATGGGTATCCGCTGTGATTCTTCTCAGCATTCTCTAGGGTTTTCCTAGCATCTCCCAGTTGCTTCTTCCTGACTGTATTCATTAGCTGCCTTCAAAGCATTTCCACAGACCTCCCTTCTCAGCAGGATCTAAGAGTTCTTACACAGCTTCCACTGTGTACTGGTGAAATCTGCCCAGGGCTGTCTTCACCAATTTGTGTGAGCAGCTTTGTTTCATATATTTCTTCCACAGTTTTGAAACTTAAAGAGTAACTTTCAGCATACATTCACAATTATTTGCCTCCTCGTTCTTTTTTGCCTCTCATATTGAAGTAGAAAATAGTCACTCAGAGACACTGTTTGTTCTAATTTAAGAGCCAGGCTCTTCCAAATCACCTGGAGGAGTTGCATGGAGTCCAGATAAGCTTGACTTGAAGGAGAAGACCTTCCAGTTTTCCTTCAACTCCTGGCCAACTTTATTCTGCATTCTTGATTGTTTGAATGTGATATTGACCAATTAACAGCAATGCACCAGGGCTCAGTTCGCAGTTCATCAGCAAGATGCTTTACCTCCACGTGACACCCCAAACTTTCCCAGCCAGTCAGTCTTCCAGTGCACGGTCAGATCAGCCATCCTCACAAAGGAGAAGGCTCACGCAACTGCACTGCTGTTCGTGTTGTAAATTCACCATGTTCACCTGTAAGTCTACTTGCCCAGCTGTGGAGAGCTAACACTAAACTCCCAGGAATCATTTACGTGTGTAAGTGTGAGATGGGTTGCAAAGCAGAGTGCCTAGCTGCAGAACCAGGGCTGCCATCTCACTTGTGATGGGAAAGAACATTGCTATGATATTTTACAGGATGAAAACGTGTGCAGTGCAGCAAAGCTCTTGGAATAAAAGATTTTGAAGAATTAATCAGCTTGGTTTGAGGCATGTTGATGGCAAAGGATTTGACTTGAGGATACTCGTGTCTGACATTGCCTTTTGTGCTGTAACTGTTCACATGGAAAGCAACGTTTTGCCCAGTGTAAGCATCTCACAAAGACAACCAAGACCAGGGCATCTCAGGCTGAATTCCCCTCACTCCTCCTGCCACCTTTGAATAAATGAACTTCCTTACACTCTGGCAGACTAGGGAGATTAATTCAGAATTTGTGTGCACAGTACACCTGGCAGACACGATAAAGCCTGGCTCAAAGAGCTAAGATGAAACAAAGGCATAAATAATACCAGAGAAAGATTTACAAAAGGACAGAATATGGGCAGCCATTTAGAGGTGACAGTAATTACTTAAGTAAATGTCAAAACTCTTCAAAGAAACAAGGGGGAAAATATTCATGAATATTTAAGGCTGAAACATGTGAGCATGTTGATTTGTCATTTGGAATGTTATGTTCCTGTTTTGTCTTCCCTGTGACAGCTACAGGAATGCATATTAAAATGGGTTGCAGGACAAAGTCTTACTGTTTGGGGGCCTATTGATTCCTAGATGGACTGAAACCAATGGTCTTTTAATTCACTCAGGGCACCTAAAAGGGATTTATACCATTCCTGAGCCTAGCTGCAAGGATGAAAACAAACAAATAACAGAAAGAACTCCAGATACCTGTAAACATGCAGAGGTACTTTCCCTGCTAAGCCAGTATCTCCTAACCACAGTGAGACAAAAGAAGTTCACTGGACCTCATTATAATCTTTTCCTCTCAGCTCCATCCCAGCTTCCACCATCAAAGGCAGAGGAACTGACAGGTGATCATACAGCTAGCAATGGTGCCCAGCCAAAGATGGGGAGAAGTGCAGTGCTGCTTTGCCACACACTTTCCTCCACCATTAAGTGTCTTCTCTGCACAGCTCCTTACTACCTAGCTCTCACTGCCTGACTGTGAATGTGAGCATACATCAAGAACACCTTAAGAAGCTGTGGCAAAAGAGTTTACAAATCTGAACAGCATCTCCATAGATATGCGTTAGCTGCCAAGATCAGCAGAAGAAGTCAAGTGATGGTAAATAAGAAGGCAGATGAAATTCAGTGTATTGAACTCTATATTCAAGGGATGCAAAAACACCTATTATAACTCTATGCTTAAAATGATGGGCTCTGGGATGTCTGTTACAACACAGGATAAAAATCTTGAATTTATCATAGACAATTCCATGAAAACTTCAGCGCAGAACCTATCAGAACAGCAAGTCAGTATTGGAATTACTTAGAAAAGGATTAGAAAAAGGAAGAGGGGAAAGAAAAAAGAAAAAAGAAAAAAAGAAAAAAAGAAAAAAGAAAAAAGAACAACACTATGTCCCTATGTAAATGCATGGTTTGCTTGGTGCAGTCTTGGTCCTTGTATTTCAAGAATGATAGAATATAACTAGAGAAGAGCTGAAGAAGGGCAAGAGGAGTGATCAGAAATAAGAAATGGCTGCTACATGAAGAATGACTTTGTAAGTTAGATCTCTTCAGCATAGTAAAGGGATGGCTGAGGGGAATATGCTAGAGATCTACACAATCATGGCAGGAGAATAATGGGCAAAGTGTTACATGCACCTGTATTCTTGCATGCTTCCCTGGATACCTGCTTTTGACTGACATTGGAAACAGTTTATGGGCTAGGAAGATTAGATCTAGTTTGATGCAGTCACTCTTAAGTTTTTACCTAACATTTTACATAACATGTAACAGCTGTAGAAGTTGTTGCTATAGAATTATCCAGTGTTTTTCTGCCCATTTGATTAGTTCATATTTAAGCCATAAACAAGTCCACTCTACCTGAATCCAGAGATCCACATGTAGTGTAGAAGGAAAAGGGAAAGGCATCCTATATCACAGCTAACCCAATCTCTGAGGCCATACTTGACTGGTATAATTGACATATTCCTCAGTATTCTCTCATCTGTGCTAAAGGCAAAAGCAGCAGCCTCACAGTTAGAAGATAATTTTATCTCTCTGCTTCTTGTTGAATTGTGCCAAGCACATACATATCTCCGATATGTCATGTCTCCAATAAAGGCCATCAGGAGATGTGATATAGACAATACTGACCACAGAGGTATCCAGCTAGTTTCCTTTAATGCAGTGGTTTGTGTCAATTGCCACTTTTCCCCAGACTAAGATTAGGCAATGAGCTAGTATTCACTCACTTGACACATCTTCAGTGTTCCTGGTAAATGCTGAAGAGCAGGACATAGGCTACTTGCATTTAGTTAGAAGGTCTCTTCTTTGTTCTCCCATCTGACTGATCTGGGTTTGATATCAAAGGAAATCATTTAAGTTGTTTCATGTTGGAAAAAAAGAGCCTATTTTAAGTAGAGGGAAGTAGTAGAATTCAATTTGATGACAACTGAATACTATTAAATCCTATAACCTGAAACACAGGGCAATGCAAAGAATGTTTCATTCTGAAAAACAATGAGGTATTTTTATTCTAAATTACCACCAGTGATGAAGGTAACCATAGTTAATAAACATCAGTAAATATGATGCTGGCTTAGCAAGTTACCACTCCAGTCAAATCCACCAAGAATTTACTTTTTTTTTATAAATTGGAAATACAAATTCTTCTACAGAAAGGAAAGGAATTGTATAGAGACACCCTGATAACAGGCATTAAAATATTTGTCTGTATAGGTTATTTGCTCTAGTGTAATGATGCAATGACCTATATCCCAGTGACACTCATAGGAACTCAGCACTGGAAGGGATGACCTGATCACCAATGACAAGGACAGTTTTCTGCATCAACAGCCATTAAGTACAAAAGGGATCACAGAACACCTGCTGCTCCTAATATCCTTGTTGACACAACACCCCCACCAGCCTGTATTAATCTGAAAGCTCTCTCACTCCTTGGCTATCTTCTAATTTGTTATTATGAGGAAGATATGTTATTCTTTAAAACAGTAACAGGCTAGTAAAAAGCATAGGAATAGGGACAGTCTGAGTGCAAAAGAAAGCAAGCAGTAACTTTGCAAAGAAAATATTCTGTTTTTCCCGTTCTAAAAAGTCCAAATTTGTAACTGAGATGACAAATGCCTTTGGGAATGAGAACTAAAGTCCAGCTCACATCCATCATAGAAGGACCAGAGGTCTGACTGTGAGCTCTGTGCATGGCACCATCTGCTGCTTCCACCTCTACCATAATTCATGGTATTTTATAAAAGTCTGGCAAGATCAAACAGAAGGTGGATTATTGCAGTGATGTTGGGTGAATGGTGGCTTTGATCTCAGATATCCATAGTCCCAGGTTTTTCCTTCTTCTTTTCCTTATGCCTTTATTGCCAGAAAAGAATAATCCATTAACCTCATCGATAGATGAGAATACTTATTTTCTTGCATAGGTAAATGCTGCTTAGCCACTTTTAGACAGGAACATTCCCTAATTCCTTAAGCTAATGCAAAATCTGACCTCTTTACCCCATGGCTTCAGTCTGTATCTCAGGGCTGGTTGTATCGCTAGTTATTTTGTCTTTCATTTTCATTCAGAAAATTGCCATTCAGAATCCTCAATCATCGTGGAAAAAAAAATAACAATTTGACCCCCCCAACCACCCCACCACCATACCAATCTGATGTGAAGGATTCCAATGAAACATGCTGTCATCATCTGGATTCACAGACAATCACTGAATGGCTCCTTTGTGTGCCTCGGCTCTTTTAGCCTAAGAAGCTAAGCTTTTCTCAAAAAATAGAAAAAAAAAAAAAAAACGAAACAAACCAGAAGAGGACTATTCATTCAGTGAATTAAGTGTGCAGATGCTAAGCACAGCCCTCAGAGAAACTGGAGTTGCCATGAGACAGGTTTCCATGGTGGTACTAGGGCTATTAGGGCCTTGCTTAGTCCTGTAAGTCCTTCTAAGCTTCTGCTTCTCTAACAGCAAAGCCAAGCATTGCTCCAGAACTCCAGGAAGATTCCTGCACACAGAGCCAAACTCAGCTGAACCTGTGTACTCCTTCCCAGCCAAGGTCCCTTATGCCTTCTGTTATCAGCTATTATTGTTGTAAGTCTAAGTGTGCATTTGTGGTTTCTACTAAGTATCCAGCCATTTTATTCCAGGAAATTAATTACTGCTGCCTTGTCTTCTCTGCTATAACCTGTAGCCTCCAGCATGTTCTTCGTGTGTGTATATGGACATGGGTAGGTTTTGTTCATGTTTTTCATATTCAATGGAAGATAAACATGTTACTAATATTCTGCATATATGGGAACAGCTCCTTTCTCCATAGAACCTTAGAGAGACCAAGTACTTCTACATGGCTTTTGCAGGCTACTGTAAAGACTCTACCAGCTGTAGTAGCGTAACAGAATATTGGATGGGCTTACTAGTATTAGAGCATTACCACTTAGTTATTCCATACTACTTCATTTTACCTTCTCAGTATAGGACAGGTCTAGGATCCCCCAGGCTGAGAAGCAGCACGTTAAGTCCACTTATCACTATTTAGAGCAATAGCACTGTCGTCATGTTCAAAAGGAATTTAATTCTTCAGCTATGTGAGATTATCATTCCCTTCACTCAGCTGTCTCAGGCTGTACAGTCACTGCCGAAGAACACATCCAGCTTCATTTGATGATAACTTCTTGTGCCTTTTCCTCTGTATGTAGAGCCATGCTCCAAGACATCCAGCTCTATAGGTCCCAAGAGAAACTGGTCTGAGGAAACACCAGCTTCAGCTTCCTTAACTCCTGGTGCTAACGAGAATTCTGGTGTTGTTAATTTTTTACCCTTCATCTCACAATCACTTTCAAATGGCAAATTTCTGATAAATTACTTTTCCCATAGAACATATTATAGACTTCTAATAGATGATCCATTTTATGTTAATATATATTTATTTATTTTGCTTCTCTCTCAGAAAGTGGAACTTTGTACTTTAACAAGATTCAAAACATCTGCATTTAAAATCATGTTCACTCATCAGAATTTAATGAGCTTTTCCACTCTCTGATCTATGTATTGATTCCACCAACTCCTACAGCTTTGTTCACTTTTGCATTTGCTCCCCAATTTTTCATAGTAGCAATTAAAAATGTATAAATCAAGCTTTCTCTGAAATGGGAATATATTAAATTCTATTTTTTATCATCTGATGAAGCAGAAGAAAGTCTCAAATACACTGCACTTGCCATAACAAGCTGTCTTGTGATTTACACCATTCTTGAGAAGCTCCTGTAGTGCAAATACTATTCATATATTTGCATAATACCTACCATACTCTAACCACAAACTTGACACATGCTGTGAGTAAAGAAAAGACACTCATGTTTTCCACACTGGGTGTGAAGGTACAGAACATAGGAGTTAATCTACATTGCAAAAAGCTCACATTCAGGTTCTTCCCACCCGGGTTAAAAACTGCTCATTTGGAAAGACTGGTGAAACCTGGGCCTTCTGGATCTGCTTGTCTTCCAGCTATGTAGACACTTTAGCTGCCATCCATCTTGATGTCCACCACAGAATTGTGAGCTGCAGAGTGCAAGTACGGGTCGCCTCGAGTGCCCACCCAGCCAACAACACCCACCAAAATGGCAGCTCGTGGCCACTGACTGCGTGTTTAGGTGGTGTCCCCAGTTTCCCTAGCCTCTTGTGACTCTGAGCTGTTATGGTGTGTAGGTACAGTCTCAGACTAATTCATTCATGTATTCTGGCCCCAGAAGGATGAGGCAAGATTATTGCGCAGGATCCTTAGAAGTATCCAATTCCTCTGAGAGAAGTTTATAGACAGAAAAAATTAGTGTCTGTCTCTCCCAGGGTCTGCAGTCCTCTTCAGCAAGAAACACTGGGGCTCAAATGAAGATCAGTATTGATCACAGCAGAAGACATCTCAAGAAAGCCAAGTGGGATACTTCACTCACCCTCTGTGGTTTAACATGTCTTTCTCAGCCCTAATAACAGGGGTGCTGCACTCACAAGGATGAAGTCGTGTGGTCAGTGAAGGGCAGAACAGCATAGCTGTTAATGGGAGGAGGTGCTTCTCAAAACAACAGGCCCACTTCTAGGACAGGTAAGTCCTGAATCTCAAGGATGATGGACAATTGAGACCCAAATGATGAAACTGGAAACTTGGTTCAGCATTCCTATGGATACTCAAAATCACAGACACAAAAATTTTGTTGTGGCATACTACTATTTACCCCTACCCTCACCCCTGCTAACCTCTCACTTCCACTGGTGATAATTACTTGCTTTTCTTTTTGCCCTGTCATAATGGCTAAAAATATTAACTTTTCTTTCCCTTGCTAACACGTCTCCCTGCTCCAAAGGCGCCAATCATCCTTTTCTCTCAATTTATATGGATTAACATAATTAATTTAAACTCAGTTGTTCTCAGTTTGTTCTTAGCTTGTAGTGTGATGCTGCTTCTCTTTCAGAGCTCAAAAAGGGCTGCTGTGATCAAAAGCATAGGAGTTTCTACAGGTTCAGCTGGAAAAAAAATACTACCTGTCTCTTCAAACTTTGCCTCTGAAAAGCCCTGAAAGTCTTTCAGTAACATGATATCAACATGGCTGACCCTTTACGTGACTTCTCTGGCTTGGTCTCTGAGGACCTTCTCTTCTTGGTTATTTCAGATTGCTACAAGCATATCAAAATACAGCGCAGGAAGCTCATGTTAAGGAAAGCAATGACAAGGGGGTTAAATCAGCTTCTGAGGTGGGTGTTCTAAGGTGGAAGCTGTTTAAGAAGAAAAAATAAGGATTTGAAGAATTTTTCCCACAACACCCCTCAGGAAAATTCCCAGCAAGAGTCAGCTCTGTGTGTCACTCAAGAACTGGGGATACAACCCACAAGCACTGATTCTGCACAAGTGTGTCAGGTATTGCATGGGTGCAGATAGGCTGTCACCGTACAGTATGACATCAAGTTTAAGGTTAGGCAACAGAAGAATAGATGTATAATTATGCAAGTACAGCTTAAGAGATAGTTACGCAAGTGGTCCAGAAAATGGCAAGACTTTATGTTTTGTTTCAGGTCAATGGAACACAAAAGGGTCTGTACTTGTTGGTAATAGCAGCACTCATTATTATGGGACTAATTTGTTGTCTTTCAGTAGCTGTGAGAAAATAGCATAATAAGGAAAAGATGTTAAGAAACTGTGAACTCAGGTGTTAAACACAATATTGGAATTAAACATTACTATAGATGTGTATTTAATGCAAATTTGTAGTGACAGGCAGTATACTGTTATCTGTCCCTAAGGCTTGTCCTGGTGCCTGTGGCACATGTGAAGGCACAAGCAGAAGTGAGGAAACAAGAAATGTTTTCACTGTAGTTGTAGTATGTACGTTCTGCATTAGGTCTGCCGAACACCATGAAATGTCTTAGTAGGGGATGAACAGGGATACATTTTCAAACCCACTACATTTGGCAAACTGTTTGAAAAGCTAAGTTCACACAACCAAAGCTGCCCGAAGCATAATAGCAGATGGCATTACAGACAGATGCTTGGAAAAAAATGTTATTTTCTGCAAACATCCATAAGCACTGAAAAGCTGTTTAGATGAAAAGGTTATTCCCTCAAGTACTAGTTGCTAGCTGCTTTTTCAAACACAGAGGCACAAATTTAAACATTTTTTTTTTCCTTGAAAAATGGTTAAGACAAAATAAAACCATGTTTTAATTTATGCGCTCAAAAGAGGTATTAAGAGAGAAAAATGAACAACTTGGGTTTGAGTTCCATCTTAGTTTCTCTCATTCCTTTTTTTTTTTTTTAAACTTAAAACATTGTATTAGGAAGAAACACTGCCTTCCCAAGTTTAACAGTGCTTATGCCTTTCTTGAGGACTGTCAAGTATGTGAACACAAACAGATTAGAATTCTAACATTGCAGAATATTTCTCATTCTGGGTAAAACCCCCATCTGCTACTAAACTTTGTTTACATGTAGAGCTGTTCATTGTTTCTCTCCTGAAACAAATCTTGCAATTAAAATCAAAATTTTCCACAGAATGAAACTCAGAATGCCTTCAGCCCAAAGTACCAAATTTATTTTTTGAAAGTTTAAACACTTCAACCGTGGCATATTATATGTATGAATTGTTAGTGGTGTGTATATCAAGTTTACTATTACTATACAGCCTATGAAACTGTACACTTTCTTCATTGAAAATGAAGCTGAAAGGAATTTATTTTCAGAACTTTCTTAATGAAATCCCTGTGAAATATTCTTGATTTAACAGTCTCCATTTTCTAATGGAAGATGGTTCCATAGGGTTGTCTGCTGGGCAAGATTAATATTTCATTGTAGTAATGTCATGGCTATTTTTCATAGCCTTATTTAAAGACATCTACTCTTCTTCTCATTTCCCTTCTTCCTCCCAGAACAGACACCCCCTCCCCCCCGAAAAACCCCACCCAAAACCAAGAAAAGAATGTACAGAAATAAACCGAATTAACATTATTGTATACTGCTATCCAACCTCTGTTCAGGTAGCAGATGATTTTTAAAAGTAGCTCCTTCCATGAAATATATCTCTGACCTTCAGAAGAAATCACGGTTGTTTTTAACAAGCGTGTCTTTAAGTACACCTATAAGCGGAGAGTACAATGTTTTAGAGGAAACACATGAAAACCTGGACCCCTTTTAGGGTCCTTTTAGGACTAAACTTTTAGGAAAACCTTTTAGGGTTTTGAGGGAGCAAGATTTACCCTCTTGCTAACTGTTACTCTGAGTAAGCAATCAGTTATTGACTAAAGGCTGTCAGTGACAAAAAGACATCATGCATGTTTTAGTTTGTTTTTCAAGCTTACCATTTTAAAACAGAATGATGAAAATACTGTGCCAAGTTTTTCAGTGGGTTGCTGATTTTAACACAAACTGAAGTAGTACAGTTGAGTTTTCCATTAACTAGGCAATTTAATTATAAAAAATATTAATTTTATTTTCTAGTCACAGTAACTAGGAGAGATAAAGTAAAAACTTCAAGCAAGCTTAATACATTGTTTAGAAAGACAGAGGATAATAGTGGTTCTCAGTAAAAGGTATCACCATTTAGGGAATTAAGCTTTCTTTTACAGCAGAAAAATCAGACTGACCTTCACATTCATCTACTCTATTGGCATATTTTAGTATTTTTTCTTGTAAGTACCACTGCAAAAAGAAAATTTATGGGATATTCAAAATATGTGGGGAGTTTTAAATGGTCATTCCATCAGTCAGTGCCTCTTACTCTGTTAGAAATTGACAGAAGATAAACTGGTCTTAAACCTTCCAAGGGTAAACCTCATTAAGCAAGAGGTCAAGAGGAATCAATCCCAGTACAACTAAGCAGAGAAATGCATGAGATCTACTCATTCTGGGGGAGAAGCAAGCCTTCTGGTTATTATGTGAAAGATAATTCAGAAATATAAAATACATTTTTAGACCAAGTGACTTGCGCATGTCAAAAGTACAGTTCTTGAGAAAAGCTATGAATTAAATGACAAACAACCATAAAATCAGTGTTGAAATATCAATACACATTTTTTTAAATTTACCTTAAGATACATAGCAGCATATCAGAAGCAGGTATTTTAAGGTACTTATTTTAGCAACTCTATGGCAAATGTTTGGTTTCCATAAACTAAGCACATGGCTTACATTTAAAATAAAGCGGGTGTATCTCATGCACAGACTAATTATACTGCAAAGCAAAACCAGCATGTTCCTCTACACAGAATTACCAAAGCCATAATCCTTGAACTAGATCTGGCTACTTAATAGGGTTCATTAGTTGGGAACAGTTCCCAGAGTAGTCTGTTAAGGCCATTTCCAAACCACCTTGTCCTAGATTGGGAAGGAAAACAAGCACATGTCCAAACAAAACCTGCAACAACTTTTTCTGTTCCCAGAAGAAAAATGAAATTAACACACTTGAATTTTCTCATACAGGACAGAATACAATACAAATATAGTACATGAACAAATAAGAAAACAACAGCGTCATTGCCCATGAACTGTTCTGTAATGAACAGTTCCTTCATTCAGTTCTATCAAATAGAGAACCTCAGTATAACCAGTCTGTCACTGACTCTGTCCATGTGAGATTTAGAAGGATCAGAAGACAAAAATGTGTTTAAATGTGTTTTTATGAACAAAGGTGATTAAGTCACTTCATTAGTTTTTCTAAAACAGTTTGCTTGCTTTCAGGGAACATCTCTATGAGCAATTGCCACTTCCAGCAATCATTCTTGAAGCGTGAAAGAACACCTTTCAGTTTCTAAGACCAACATATATCTACATGAGTGGTCACTCACAAAGTATCCATGCCTTGATGCACTCAACCTGCCTCTCCTCCAGATCATGACTTATGTAGGGCAAGGAACAAGTTTTCAGAGCAAATGTGGTAAGAACAATTCCTATGCTGAAATGCAGACTCATAAAATGCTATGTAAAACATGATGAGTTTTCATATCAGCAGCTATGGCAGAGACAGGGGACATCTTCTCTAACCTACAAAATACATTCTATGAACACATACATGTATGTGAACCTCCTTTCTCTCCCCTCTGCTTTGCCCTTACAACCACAGGGTACTCAACTGAGAGGTGATGTAAACAGAAATCTTCCAAATAGACATAGGACATCTGATGCTGATTAAGTCTCCCTAGTCCCACTTCAACTACAGCTTTCTGTCTAAAAGAGTACAGATCTCCTGTAGGATTCATGGCTTATCTGCAGCCTTATGAATGTCTCCGGTGTCCCAAAGTATCTCAAATAGTACTAGACACTAATGCATAAGCGCCTGAACACTACCCCATGATTTGCAAGGTAAAAATCTGAAGAGCAGCATCAGAATGGTTTCTGGCAGAAACATCATCTTCAGGTTTTGGTTCCTCTCACCAACTGGTTCATATTTTCACCTATATCAGTGTTCCTTCGCCAG
>JAVJGI010000014.1:93875084-93995620 GCA_035590275.1 Ibycter americanus
CTGAGCCCTTTGTGAACTGAATTCCTAGTACGGACTGGAGAAGCCTCAGCACAGTTCTTTCCAAATCACACTCAGCTGCAATTGTGCCGAAGGACCGTGATCCTGCACCCAAGCGTTGTCAGAATACAGAAACACCCTATATAGATTTCTTTTCCTTTATGCCAACAGTGCAGTATTTCCCATATTATGATGATAGTTGCAACCAGAAACAGCACTGACAGCTTCCAGGAGGAGCCAAGCCAAATAACAGCAGCTTGAACTATGGAACAAAAATTACAAGAGAGGAAAAGTGTGATTGAAGGTTCCCTGATATCCTAAATAGATCTCTAGAAACAGGAACAAAAGACAGTTTGTAGTAATGTTGGAAGTAGCACAAAGAAAACTGCATTAAAGTGCCCCAGAATTTACTCCTAGAACCTTGCTCTTTGCAAAATTTCTGCTTGCTGATAGGATAGCTCTAGTGCTGGATCCTTTTTCCTCTCGATTCAACTGTTAAAGAGAGAAGTAATTTATTTAGGAATTGTAATCAATGGTAAGTAAAAGTATGAATAAGTGATAGCCTAGAGTTCACAAAACAGGATAGTATTCTTTTTCAGATAAAGACTCTACTCCACACACCAATAAAACATTTTTTCTAACTTGAATAAGCATTTAGGTTGTATTAATATAAAATCTGTGCTCTGGTGATAATCGTAATGTATAAGCCTACCTATATACCCCAGTGAGCCGAACTATTAGAAAAGAGATGGATTGTGTTTACTGTAGGACTAATTTTCCAGGTCACATTTGCACTGTATCCTTCCTGCAATAGTGAATTATGAAACCATTTAGCTCAATATTTTGAAATTCATTTGCTCATGCCAAGCAGCCTTGTGAATACAGATAATATTAATCAAGTATCCATTCAAGCGGCAGCCTGTCAGAACAGATAGAGTTCATCACTATATTTTTTTGCTGAATGTGCATACATACTCCTATGATTTCATCAGAGCTGTCAAATTACGTCAGCTTTAAAATTTAGAGTATTTCCTAACTGCAAGCTGCCAGCATCAGAGCTCTCTTTCTTCCTTCTTCATGCTGCTTTGACAATCTTAGTACATAATCTGCTTCAGATTTGTCTGGTATTAGTAGGAAGAGATTGTCATATCTTTACTCAATTCCTTCTTTAACGGTTCATTCAAAAGCGAAATGGAATGTACACAGAGAAATAAATGTGACTGTTGATTACTTTCTAAATTTCTCTGGAAGTATGGTGTTTGCTTAAACTTTCACTGAGAAAAAAACCACATTTGCTTATAGTAGTATAGTTACCTCCTTCAACCTCCCTGTCAATAGACCAACTTCTAATTGAAAAAACTGTTTGGCAGGTCCACATATATATTTTTGAAGCCAATTCCATATTAGATTTTCCTGTCAACACTAGGAGGAAGATACCTTCTTGCCTGTTAGTTAAAAAAGTGGCTTAGAATTTCAGACATTTGTTCTCCAAGACTAGGGTGTGTACAACAATAATCACAGTAACCAGAGGCTCTGGTGGGTTGTATAAAAAAACCACTGTAATTTGAAATAAAACCCTGGCCTAACTCTCATATATCCATGTTGTGAGGGCAAGCACCTCATACTAAACAATCTGAATGTAGCTGCTTAAAAACATGAAGGAGAGGTCACTTTTCTTTCTGGCATCAGGCTGTCAGAACATACAGCATCCCTGGCCTCTGACTGGCGATTGGACCTGATGTAGCCTGATCCTTCACACGGTGACTTTACAAAGCAGGCATGAAAAACTACACATGTACCATGGCAGAGGAAACCCACTGCAGCAACAAAATACTGAGTACTTAAGATGTTGGTACTAAAGGGATTTTCTGAGTGCGAGTGTTTGCACTCAAAGCTTTAGCAGAAGGAATATTTTAATATGTTGCAAATATTCAGCCCAAAGAAAGCAACACAAATCAGTCTAGAAGACAGAAAAAGCTCAGAAAAACTAATCTTAACAAAATCAAAGAGGTTGGAGAAAGCAATTGTTTGTAAGTTATTTCTTAGGGGTCATGCTGTATTAATAATCATACACTATATTCCATTTGAAAAAACAGTTTCCCAATCACACTTAAATCATATTCTGTATTTCTGTCTATAAACTTTTCTGGTCTCTTTTGTGTTCCCTTCATTTTTTTCCTTTCTTGAAACATCGCCTTTTAGTCAATGTATTCATGAGTGTAAACACATTCAATTACACGGTGAAATATGGTTTTATTTTTGGTTGTGATTGTTTTGAAAGATTCCTCTTTAAGGTCCGTGCTTGGGCAAGAAACTCAGCTTGGATGTAGAAAGCAGGAGCCAAATAAAAAATTTTAAAAAGTGCGGGGAACGCCTTCTGTGGGCAGGGTTGGGGGGAACCTGAGGGGCTGACATGGGGTCTTAGCCCATGGGCAGGGTAAAGGGAGCTAGGCAGGGTGCACAGGGACAGTCAGTGCTAGTGGTGCCCTGGGGGCCCAGACATTCCTGCCCTGTGAAATATCTAGAAAACTTACTCTTCAATACACCTTTAAACTGTAAGCCATTATTTGAGTTGTATGTTATAGGAAGCACTATAGCAGTGTGGGAAAATTGCTTTGGCAGGGAATTAGAGAAAACTGGAACCTAATAGAAGCATAGTATCATAGAAAGCTTTTTAAGGTAAAATACAGCTACCACTTTTAGGGTGGCTGGCGTGCACGGAGTCTGCTTTACCACAGCTCCCTAAGCAACACATCCTGCCAGCTCAGCACCTGCTAGTAGGAGTAACGGAGGATGGAGTGGAGTGGACCTTGCAGTCAGGCTCTGTTGTGCTCCCTGCAGGAATGGGAACTTGATGGCACCACACAGCTGATAAGCTGCATAGCAGCTGCCGCATGAAGAATATATGAGAAGACGTCTACTCATGAGCCAACCATTGTGGAGAAATTACTTTCCTCAGATGAAATAATCTCATTGTAATACTGATGCACACCTCCATCCCAAAGTTACCTGCCTCCAAGGTACTACTACACCTCACAGGGTATGCGATACGAATCAGTAACAAAAATATGTATGACTGGAGTCACTAAAGCTCCACCTAAATGTAAAGAAAATGGACTAGTCCTGGACTACAAAAAAGTCCAAAGGCAGGGGGAAATTGTTGTCTAGACTCCTGAATTACCACACGGATTTAGTATTTAACTATATGTTAAACACATCTGTGCACGAAGTTAGGTCAAGCTGACCCACTCTCTACGAATGAAGGGACTTCTAATCAAGGGAGTCAGCCTTGGGAAGGATGAGTGACAAAGAACAGGTGGTGAAAAGAACACCGTTATCTAAGAAGCATTCAAGCAAGAATGTTCTGGCTGCAGAAGAAGACAAGCTGATAAGGTGCTACAACCCCCATACATCAATGGAAAACTAGTCGGAAGTTGGACAAAGGTAGTTGTGGAAGTGGGAGATCACGACCTCAGGCTCAAATAGCCCTCTCAAAAGAGGGCAAAACCGCACCTGGGGAGCACGTGTAGTTAGTGAAAAACTTCAGCAGTGCCATCTGAGGATGCATACTAATTTACATTAGAAGCGAGAAACTTGTAACCAGTCCTGTGTATGATAAATGAAAATGCAATGTACTATTAAGTATAAAAAGTAGACAGATGAGAGGAGAAGTTAGGGAAGACTCCATCATAACTTCTGGGATCAGTGCACAGGCTGAACCTGTCTTCTCCCTCACAGGGATGCCTGCTGGGCAAGAACTTTATTCTATGACCAACTCATTCTGGCTGATACTAAGTGTATTGTTTTAAGCTTGTTTTGCAGGCAGTGTATTATTACTGGCAATCTTCAAACCTTACTCTGTCATAAGCCTGTATTTTTGTATAATAAAAATCTCCAGCTGAAGTTCATTTTGTATAAGTCTCTGGAGATCTGAGTGGTTGTTATAAGGGATTTGACTCAGTGACGCTGTCAGCGGGGGTCCCTGAATAGGTTAGTCGAATCACCCTTCGATACAGTGGGCTGTCAAAACACAGGTAGCAGACAGGCTGGTTGGACATAAGGGTCTCATCTTTCTTGGGAAACTGACAGGCTGATGAAATATAAAAGGTTAGAGGAAACACCCCTTCTTAACATGACAAGCAGGAGCCATTCTAACCAATGGTGAATGAGCCTTGCAAGAAGCTGGAACTCAGGGAAAAAAAGAGAATTTATGATCTTTGGAAGAAGGGTCAGGCCACTCAGGAGGATGTTGTGAGGTTATGCAGGGAGAAAACCAGAAAGACAAAAACCCAACTAGAACTTAATCTGGCTACTGCCATAAAAGACAAAAAATGTTTCTATAAATGCATTAGCAACAAAAGGAGGGCTAAGGAGAATCTCCATTTTTTACTGGATGATAGGGGAAACATAGTGACAAAGGATGAGGAAAAGGCTGGGATACCCAGTGCCGCCTTTGCCTCAGTCTTTAACAGTAAGACCAGTTGTTCTCCAGGTACCCAGCCCCCTGAGCTGGGAGACAGGGATGGGGAGCAGAATGAGGCCCCCATAATCCAAGGGGAAATGGTCAGTGACCTGCTACACCACTTAGACACGCACAAGTCTATGGGGCTGGATGGAATCCACCCAAGGGTACTGAGGGAGCTGGCAGAAGTGCTCACCAAGCCTCTTTCAATCATTTATCCACAGTCCTGGCTAACTGGGAAGGTCCTTGTTGACTAGAAGTTAGAAATGTGGCGCCCATCTATAAGAAGGGCCAGAAGGAGGATCTGGGGAAATGCAGGCCTGTCAGTTTGGTGCCAGGGAAGGTTATGGAGCAGATCATCCTGAGTGTTCACTTTTGGGTCCCTCACTATAAGAAAGGCATTGAGGTGCTTGAGCTTATCCAAATAAGGGCAACAAAGCTGGTGAAGGGTCTGGAGAACAAGTCTTATGAGGAACAGCTGAGGGAATTGGGGTTGTTTAGCCTGGAGAAAAGGAGGCTCAGGGCAGACCCCTTCACTCTCTACAACTACCTGAAAGGGGCTGTAGCAAAGTGGGTGCCGGTCTCTTCTCCCAAGTAACAAGCGATAGGACCAGAAGAAATGGCCTCAAGTTGCACCAGGGGATGTTTAGGTTGGATATTAGGATAACTTATTTCACCAAAAGTGTTGTCGAGCATTGGATCAGGCTGCCCAGGGAAGTGGTTGAGTCACCATCCCTGCAGGTATTTAAAAGATATGTAGATGTGGCATTTCGGGACATGGTTTAGTGGTGGACTTGGCAGTGTTAGGTTTACCATTGGACTCAATGATCTTAAAGGTCTTTTCCAACCTAAACGATTCTATGATTCTATAAGCTGGGCAAGTATAGCAGTGACCCCACCCGAGCTGGCTTTGCCACCCAATAACCCCACACAACACACTGCCTCTGCTGTCCCAATTGACCAACACAACAGATGGAGCCAAAGTCATGGACGAAACAAATTCAGGGGACATTTTATGGACATTTTACAGACATTTTACAGGGTGGCTGATAGACCACAGCAATGATATTAAAGGATGTAAGGGGTTTATTTGATAGTGAGGATGTATTGGATAGTGGGGCACCTAAGCATGATGTAAATAGTATTGGATAATAGGTGGAGATAGTACTGGTTTGGTGGGTATAGAGTTAGTTTTCTCCATAGCAGCCTGTATGGTGCTATGCCTCAGGTTGGTGACCGAACCAGTGCTGATAACACACAGCATTTTAGCTATTGCTGAGCAGTGCTTACACAGCATCAAAGCTTTTTTTTCCCACTGTGGCCCCACCATGAGCAGGCTGGGGAGGTGACACAGCCAGAACAGCTGGCCTGAACTGACTGAAGGGATATCCCATATTATATGACATTGTGCTTAGCAATAAATTTTGGGGAAGGGAGGAGGAAAGGGGTGAAGGTTTGGGGTTATGTCACCTGCCTTCTCAAGTAACCATTATGAGTGCTGAGGCCCTGCTTTCCAGGAAGCGGTCAAACATCTGCCCGCCAATGGGAAACAGAGAATAAATTTCTTATTATGCTTTGCTTGCGCATGCAGCTTTGCTTCACTTATTAAACTGTCTTGATCTTGAGTCACAAGTTGATCTCACTTTTGCTCTTCTGATTCTTTCCCCCATCCACTGGAGGAGCGAACAAGGGACTTGGTGGGGACTTAGCTGCCAGGTGGGGTCAGCTCACCAACACACTAGTAAATCTAAGGGGTTTTAAATAGACAAAGACAAATAAAAAATTCTTCTCCTCATGATGTTTCATGCCATGCTTAAATAAATGTCATGAACTGGGAGGAAGGAGCTAAAAGATTTTTGTTTTCATGTGTTGTGTTGAAGGTGCAGCATACTGAAGAAACATTTTCAACACTCTACCTACTGATGTGAAACTGCATTGGACAACAAAAGCCAGACTCAGTAACACCGTATGTGAGCATTCAAAGCCCATTTGAGTCAGCCACAATGCCATCAGGTCACAAGCTACATATGATTTCCTCTGGATAAACCAGAGTAATTTGGGACAAAACCTAACCACCCTGAAGAATGCAATCTGCTCAAGCATCCCTGGGAAAGCACAAAAGGATGGCTCTCACCATCTGTGAAGACTGCTGCCCTTCAGAGGTGACGCACATGACATCTCAAAAGGCACTGAGGGGTGCCTGGACAGGGGTGCTCTGCCTCCTGTTTGCGGAAACAAGCACAGGAGAAGCACATGCAACCTGTCCCTGCTAAGTATAGCTGGGACATCTTTCATGGCTTATCTCCCTCCCCAGGCTTCTCCTCCCTGCCCCAGGCTTCTTATTTTCTCTAGCCAAGATTTGGCTTTCTCTTTTCTCCTTCCAGACAAGTATCACTGCTATCCTAGATCTGGTAATCATTTACTGACTGTGTTTTTAGTAAGAACATTTACATTCAAAAAGAAAAGTTTCACCAGTTTAAAAACTCCACAAATTCACAGAAGGATTTCCAGTCAGATCATGTCCCTCTCACTGTGTTTCCCATCTATGCAGAGATCCCTTCATGGCTCACTTGCTGTGGCATCATCTCTGCATAGACACTACTGAAGAACATCAGAAGTGTAGCAGTGGAGGTAGCAGTGGAGCTGCAGTGCAAGCAAACCTACCTCGCTCTTCCATCCTTTGCATGGGCTAAAATGTGATAAAACCAAAGAGCAAAATTTTGCTTTCAGTTGCACCTGGTCACCCTTTCCATTGAACAGGCAAATTAGACCACTGATGAGGAAGACCAGTTGTTGCTGAAGACCAAGTTTCAGGCCATGTGCAACAGAAAATGCAGTGTTCCTTTGGATCAGGGCAAGGAGGAAGCTTGGCAGCAAATTTATCAAAGATGGGAACAAGGCATTACTAGCAAGGGAAAGCCAGGTACAGGGCACCGTGTAAAGGAGACCAAGGCTATCCACAGTGTCACCTCATCTGTTCAAAAAGCATTGCAAATGACAGAACACAAATTAGCAAGACATTGACAAAGTATCTTCTAAAAACTGACTTTCAAATATAGCTCAACTCCAAATTTAGCTGGCTAGTGTTGCAATGCTGAGAAGCAGCATAAAATCCTGAAGGTGATGAAGAACTGAGAAGTCTAATGTCAATGGAGCTAGTTGCAAGCAAAAATGTACACTCCTTGGGCACCTTTCTCAGTCAGAAAAAGACTTTCACGCCAAGCTGGTCTTCTCTGGGGGTGATTTGCTCAACTCAATTGTGTAGTTGGGTGCTGACCCTCTGACCCTGTTTTCTCAGAATAAATCCTCCTGTTGAGCTGACTACTCATAACCCCATCTCAGACACATTAAAGTACCTTGTTATCCACTTGTTAAAATCTGCTAGCGCAGTTTCCACAAGGCGTGCCTCATATTGTGATCAGGCATAGCTCTCATCTTGCACAACTGCTTTATTACATTGATGTTACTGTAACAGGAAAATAGGACAATGGGTCCAGAAGTGAGCTTCGTCTTAAAACACTTATGATGTTGCTAGCATTCAAACCCCTAAGCAGTCCCGACAATTTTATAGTGTTCATATCAATGAGAATGAAAGGCTTTTACTTATTGCTGTTAAAAATTATTTTGGTTAATTCTTATACACTATTGTGATTTTATAAGTGATTTTATCACCGGCTGCTACACATTTTGCTACAGTGTGAGTAACTGAGCACAGTACTCTGAATCTTGGTGACCTTTTTCCCTAAGAAGGAACTCTACCTCTTATAGATTGCTTTAGCAAATCAGATTTTGTCAGTCAGCTCAGCATCTTTTTTTCTTTCACTGGCTGTGCTTAACATGCTTGTGCTAGATTCTGTAAACCCACACTGCCAATTTCATCCCTTGTCAGTCTGGATCATGACCTCTCCTGACTGCTCTCTGCTCCCGAAACAGGATTTGTGGCTGAGATTACAATTTAGGATATTTATCCCCAACTTGACTCTATTCTCATTTCTCAGGAATCATTTTCTTCCTACTGTGTTTATAAGCCTGAAATGCAGTTGAGGACTTTCAGGCCACCAAACAAATTTAAATTTAATTGTTTCACGAACTAGAGCTGCTCTCTTGAGAAAACACTGGCAGAAACCCTGCCTGTGATATTAAACAAGGATTTGGATGGGAGATTCAGGAGCATGACTGCAATATGAGCTCAATGTTAATATAAATAATTTTTAGGCGAAGGAGCAAAATTTATACTGCCTTCAGAGCCCATCTATGTAGCATGAAAGGAGGCGGACTATTTGTTAGACAATGTAAACCCTTATATTCCAGCAGTTTTCTGAGATGCTCCATGACCTATTTGATATTTTTTATTGAAGTTCCCTAGAATTCATCCCAGCTGCTTTACCACTATCATTTCTGGCTCTACCACAGACTGAGCTGAGCACCACGTGCAGGAAGCACAGGTGTGAAGGTGCTCCTCAGCTCCACATGATTTCTAGTCCTGCATTAAACCCCAGACACCTATAGCTCTCCTTGGAACATTCATTTACAGAGGCATGGTTATCACAGAGCTGACCTTAGCAAAAGTTTCCATAGCACTGTGCATTACCCCGTGAGGAGAGGACAGACATGTCCTTCGTCCTTCAGTCCAATGCTAGCAAGCCTAGCAACTACTAGATCATAAACCATGTCTCCCATGAAGATAGACACCTTGCCCTGTGAAGTGAGAGGTCCAGGCACAGAACCAGTCACATGCATGTGTATCCAGTCTGTAACAGTGACAGTCATAAGGACACATCCTGGTTAGCAAGGATTCTCCTCAGAAAAACTATGCTGTTTGTTACCTCATTTTTTACTTTTCTGCATTTTTGTATCTAAGCTGGAAGTCCAGGATGGAAATGTCAGTGTTTCCTGAATTTTCAGTGGAGTTGCCTGCCTAACTTAGGGCTTTTGAACAACCATTTTTTAACCGTCTCTGTTTATAAATGTTTTCAAGCCTCAGCATCACCTTAATATACATGTTTTTCTTTTACCAGCAGTCCCTGATACACACTACCACAACTCAGTTAGGTATAGCTGAATAAAAGGTATAGCTAGCTAGTTAGCACAAGCACATGCTGGGATATCTTAGGGTAAGTAATTCACAGAGCCAGTTGTGTGCCAGGGGTATGTTATGTGAATCTCTAGATTTTCACATAAGAAGTTATTCTAATATAGCAAGTTACATTCATGGATACCTGGAAGTTTACTAGACAAATCTCTGAAAGTGATAATGTAAACTGCATAAAAGTAGGTTGTAATTTCCACATGGGGGACAAAGTTGTGACAGAATATGAACTGGCAACAAACTAAATATGAATGCAGAGTTTAGCTCAAGAATGCCCATGATAAACATCCCCTGAAACTGGTTGTGGGACACTCAACAAGGCATAAGACCCAAGCCATATTTAATCTTTTTTTTTTTCTTTTTCTTTTCTTTCCTGTCTAGAACTTAGCAGCATTTCACTGCAGAAGCCATGTATTCATGTGAGGCCAAATCATAGCTCATAACAGCTGTATCTCCACCCTCAGACCATTTATTCTGACTTTTAAAACCAACTAAAGGGACCACAGAGAGAAGCAAAGGCTGTTGGGGTGCAGGTTGCAGATGTAACATAGGTACCCACGTATGTAGAGGACACCACTGACTCTGGGTTTTGCCAGAGAATGATCTCTGTAAAATCCTGATATCAAATCTTAATTGAAAGTGAGAAAAGGAATAAGTATTTGAGTTTCAAAATATTTCTCCACCTTTCACCTACTGGTTCTCTGACAGCACCTACAGCCATCACTGTTTAGGATCCAGCCTGCTGCTCTGACTCTTCTTACGGTCACACTTCTTCTGTCTGGCATCCCAAACAATTCCTCTGGTAACATTATCTACTGTGAGAGAAAAATCCACCTGATACCTCTTCTGACACCCTGGATATGTCTCACCTCTCTTGCAATCTGTACCATTTGACAAGTGTATACCAGGTCAAATGACCTCTGGAAAGGGCAGAGGATGAGAAAAATGAGCTGTTACAGCTCTATCCGAAAACAGCCTGCCAGCTCTGGAAAGTGGAGAGCAGACTCATTATCCTTGAAATTGGATTCACATACTATCTTCTGCCCTCTTCCATTAGCATCAAGAAAATTCCGTGGTTTTGGCTCAGGAATCAGCCATCCAGAGACAGCCCCTTTCAGTAGAGGAGAAATAAAGGTGACCCTAATACTTAACTATTTGAAAGAGAGGTACAGCTATTTAAGCATGATATGTAGGCCACTGACCATAAATTACAATTTAACCACATCTGGCAGGATAAATCATACTACCCAGTTTTGCAGCAACCTGTTTCTTAGTTAATATTTTTCTATAAGGTGATGCCTTGCAAATTCTGATTAAATGTAGGAGTTGCCACTTTGAATATACTACAGTATCTTTTACAAAGAAAACACCTTCCACTCTTCCTGATCAGTAGTATTAATCATAATTATTTTGTCAAAAGCAGGACTCGTTCCATATTAAGATTTGTTTAACAAGATTCCTGACCTCTAATATCTTAATGGATATCATTTAGTACTGTATATATGCACAAAAGCACAAAAGGAAAAAAAAAAGTTTGCATGCTTTCTTTCTGCTTGATTTTGTATAAAGAAGTGCAAAACTTGAACAAAGATTATTCCTTACCATTCATTTCTTATTTCTGAAATATTATCTGCTGCCTTCTCCAATTTATTTATTTTTTAATATCTTCCTAGAGGACTGAGAAACTGGACTGTGGAGTTTTCTCAAGCCTTGGGTGTCTGGCAGATGCCCGAGTTAATTAAGGGTCACCAAAAACCAACAAGTGAAAGAGTTTTAAGCCACCTGGCTAAAAATCCATGTCCCCTTTCTCACTTCTCACTGGTTTTGTGCTTCTGATGATAGAAACTTGCGAGTTCTTCAGTTATCCGTACAGTCCTCTGGGGAAGAGTAGACAGTATCTGTATTTCTAGTAGGAAAAGAAACTGGAAGACAAACAATTTAAAAGAAAATAACAAAATATATATTCCAGACTTACTTTATCTAAATAAAGAAGCAAAAAGGAGACTATATGATTGAGACATAGTGTCCACCTAAATCTTGTTAAAATTTGAAATATTTGAAATAAACTGCACATGCAAAGATTGCCTTCATGGTATAAGCCCATGGCAGCCTCCAGCTGCAAAACCAGCTTCCAAGCTGGTAAAAGGGGCTTTTTATCCATACTTCCCTGAGGGTAAACATGGGAGGGGTAGGGGCCCGAGTGTAGCCAGCCTCCTGCAGACATGGCACCACAGTGGCCATGTGGCCTGTGGTCCAGGTGCATGACCAACGGGGAGCAGAGAAATCAGAAACCACAAGGAAGAATCACATCTTCTCCTTCAGTGTCTTGCCTAGATCTGTTCTGGCAGGAAATGGACATATCTACCAATAGCTGAGGTTGTTGCCTGACTGCAAAACCTTGCTACTGCCTCCAAAATTCACTGCTGGCTGACTTGGTCCAAAACCCGATGTGACTCTCCTTCCAGCTGAACCATGTCAGGAAAGGCCATGCACCATTCAGCTCTCAGTCCTCCCGGTATCATGCCTTTCTTCCTCCAAAATAAGTAATGCTGCTGAAAGGGTCACTTACAGAGAGCTCAAATTTTGTTTTAGACAATATATTGCTATGGCTGATTACATATACAGGGCCTCCAGCAGAAAAATTTTCAGGAAAATTACAAGGAGAAAAACTATGAGAAACATTTTTTTCTTTGACTAATGACGTAGGCACCCTGACAGGAGGAGCAGTGTGCTATACTTCTTCCAGCAGCGCCAAGTTACCTTCTTTAATACTCAAGGCACAGGGGAGGGCAGATAGCAGATAATGCTGGAAATGGTAATAGGATGTGGAGTCAATTACAGCTGTGCTCATGGTGCGTGTTCCTCCTGGATCAGCTCGGACCCCGTCAGGGGTCTGCCCGACAGAGACATGGACATGTAAAGTCATCAGCCCCCCTCAAACTGTAGCAAGTTGAGAAGAGACATGCAATCACAGCCAGCTTAAGCTTTTCAGAATGGTGTGAAGTTCTGCTTCTCCACTGCATTGCAAATCACCGCATGTCTCAAAGTATAAGCACTCTCTGCTCCATGGGATACATGTTGTTTTGTATTCACCTGGTACTTCAAGGGCTAGGACACCAAAGGCAGTGGAGAACAGGGGCGCAGGGCCCTGACAGGAGCACTGTGTCTCTCTGATCCTTCAAGGCTTTCTTGGACACACTGAAGCACTGTGGCTGACTTCCGAGGTATGCTGAAGCTATTCTCCTGTAACACAGATTAAATGGGTTCCCCTGCCTCTCCATGTCTGCAGCTGAAATCAGTAGTAGGAGAGCATATGATCTAACTGATTTATTCAGCTAAAAATTGTGCCTGAAAGGGGAAAAAGAAAAAGTCAAGTGGCTTTGCTGGTGCTCAGATCATAGTCTATTGATGGTGACCCCTGAGGGCCGGAAGGAGGAAAGCAGGTCAGGGAAGGCTTGATGTATTTTTTATATTGGACTAATGTGTGTGCCATAGCCAAGGGTGAGCCAAGGGTCTTATGTGCTGGCTGCCTCAGCCCGAAAACTGGTCTCTGTCTGGGGTCATGACACCTATTCCTATGGATACCATGTTACCAGCAGCCAGAATAGTGGTGCACTGGATGAACAGCAGTGGAAAATCAGATGGTCTTTAGCAGTATAGCAGTCTGAATAGTTATACAATAGTCAGCATAACTTTGGCTGTGTCAGGAGGTTGTGGTTTTTTCCACAGACAATTCCTTGAAAAGTAAAATCATCCAAGTTCCAAAATTATCTCATGTCAAAAAGCAGAAATTGGTTTATTTTTCGGAACAATGCTGCACCAGCAAGTGGATGGTCTAGGAGGGTAACTTAATGCTTCCTTTTCCCAGCAATTTTATTTTCAGCCAGTCTCCAGCCACAGACAGCTAGAAAATGGTTTCTCTTCAGACACAGTGAATGTTTAGAATCTTCCCACACCTCTCTCCTCCCCGAAATTCAACTGAGTTGCTGACCCTCGACAACTGCTCCACAGATACAGTGTATGAAACATCCTACAACATTCTGCCATTTTTCCCGGCATTCCCTTCATCTATCATGTATTGTCTCATCACTGGAAACTGTAAATGTCCTTGCTGCTTTCAAGGTCAGCTTTTACTCTACAATGTTATTTCTGAGAGACGTTTGTTCCATGAACAGCATCCTCCTTTTCAAACAAAAGACTCGTATCAGGAGTGTACACAATCCTACAGAGACGGTGGATTTATTTATCACTGAAGAGATACACATTAAACTTCCTGACGTTACTCATAGCCAGGAAGATAGATTATTGTGGCTGTAGGAAAGGAACAGCTCTACTGAAAGAAAATGAAGCTCCAGCTAGTTTGTTCTAGGCTACTAAGAAAGCCAAGGAAGTGATCCTCATTTTGTCATAAGATAAATTCCTCTCACTCATTTAAAATATCATTGCTGTATTGCACATGCTTTCGGAAAGTTTTGTTCTCAGAAATCCCATGGACAATATCACAAGAACAGATTTTGTATGATGTTCCTAATGACTTCATTTCCTGAGAGCATCAACATTTTTCTGAAAGCACTTACCCTGGGATATTTCTTTCAGATTTCTAGTTCCAGCCTATGGCTGAAACATGCTGAATCCATCCCAGGGCCCACAGCTCTGTTCCCCCTCTGATTTACAAAGTGTCCCTGAGCAATTCTCACACAAGGACCAGATGAAACCCTACCTCCCAACCGGCTATATGCAGAGCTGACTGAGTTTTTTTGGTAAGTGCTTCTTCCAGATATTACTTTTGTCTGAACAGATTTGCCCATCCTTGGTGTGAGTGAAAACAGACAACGCCTGTCTAAGCTTCTCAGTTTGGAAAGTTTTTTTTGGGGAGAGAGAATTCTACATGTGGTAATTAGAAATGGAAATTGCTGAAATGCTCACAGTGTGCAAACTTCTTGGAAGCCTCACAGCATAATCTAGATCTCTCTTCCAAACACAAGCTCCACTGTTGCAATTATTCAGGCAGCACGTCTACCCAACTGGAGGGAGAGAGAGAGAGAATAAAAAATAAACCTTAAAAGAAGACTAAGCTATAAATTATGGAGATCCATATTTGCATTTGAGAATTAGAGCGTCATGTATATGATAAAACCTGTCTTCCATCATCTTTCCAAAGAAATTGGATCGTGTTGTGGCTGCAGCCCTGCGTGCTGTGCCACAAGTTATACAGGAGCACTGCTGTGATTCTACTGATCTCTGAAGCTCCTGCTCCCTCTGCGATTTTCTTTGTAGATTTCTAAATCTATAAAATGATCTCTACATGGAACTGCACAAATTGGTTTTCGGGCTGAAGTGACAATCAGAAAAAGAAAATGGCAGGGAAGGTGACTTTGGAGGGTGCTAAATACTCCCAGCTCCTCATAGGCTCCAATTTTTCTTTAAACATGCTTTAAAGAGAGTGTAAAAATAGCTGCTCTCACTTTAAAGATCCATTCATATCCAACAGCATTAGTATAAAAGACACTGAAGCCCATACGACGTAATAAGCATTGAAGTACTCATTACAGAATCACAGAATGGTCAGGGTTGGAAGGGAGCTCTGACATCATCAAGTCCAACCCCTCTGTTAAAACAGTTTCACCTAGAGCAGGTTGCACAGAGTTGTGTCCAAGCAAGTTGTGAATGTCTCCAGAGAAGGAGACTCCACAACCTCTCTGGGCAGCCTGTTCCAGTGTTCTGACACCCCCAGAGTAAAGTTTTTCCTCATATTCAGAAGGAACTTGCTGTGTTGCAGTTTGTGCCCACTGCCCCTTGTCCTGTCACTCGGCATCACTGAAAAGAGCCTGGCACTGCCCTCTTGACACTCGCCCTTGAGATATTTGTATACATTGATAAGATCCCCTCTCAGTCTTCCTTTCTCCAGGCTAAACAGGCCCAGCTCTCTCAGACTTTCCTCATAAGGGAGATGCTCCAGTCCCCTCATCATCTTTGTGGCCCTCCCCTGGACCCTCTCCAGTAGTTCCCTGGATCTCTTGAACTGGGTAGCCCGGAACTGGACACAGCACTCCAGATGCAGCCTCACCAGGGCAGAGCAGAGGGGGAGGATCACCTCCCTCGACCTGCTGGCCATGCTCCTCCTAATGCACCCCAGGGTACCATTGGTCTTCTTGGCCACAAGGGCACACTGCTGGCTCATGGTCAACTTGCTGCCTACCAGGACTCTGAGGTCCTTCTCCGCAGAACTGTTTTCCAGCAGGTCAGGCCCTAGCCTGTACTGGTGCATGGAGTTATTCCTCCCTAGGTGCAGGACCTTACACTTGTCTTTGTTGAACTTCATTAAGTTCCTCTCTGCCCAGCTCTCCAGTGTGTCCAGGTCTCACTGAATGGCAGCACAGCCTTCTGGTCTATCAGCCGCTCCTCCCAATTTTGTACAGCAAACTTGCTGAGGGTACACTGTCACTTCATACAGGTCATTGATGAATAAGTTGAGCAGGCCTGGACTCAGTAGTGACCCCTGGGGATCACCGCTGGCTACAAGGCTCTAGCTAGACCCTGTGCCATTGATCACAACCCTCTGAGCTCTGCCATTCAGTCAGTTCTCAATCCACCTCACTATCCAGTCATCTAACCCACACTGCCTGAGCTTACCTATGAAGGTGTTATAGGAGACAGCGTCAAAGCCTTGCTGAGACTGAGATAGACAACATCCACCACTCTCTCCTCATCTACCCAGTCAGTCATTCCATCATAGAAGGCTATCAGATGGTCAGGCATGATTTCCCCTAGGTGAATCCATGTTGACTACTCCTGGTAACTTTTTCTTCCACATGCTTTAGGATGACCTTCAGAATGAGCTGTTCCACCACCTTCCCAGGGATGGAGGTGAGGCTGACTGGCCTGTAATTTCCTGGGTCCTCCTTCTTGCCCTTTCTGAAGACTGGAGTGACACTGGCTTTCCTCCAGTCCACAGTCACCTCTCCTGTTCCTCATGGTCTTTCAAAGATGATGGAGAGTGGCTTAGCAGTAACATCTGCCAGCTCCCTCAGCACTCAGGGGTGCATCCCTTTGGGGCCCATGCATTTGTAGGTGTCAGATTTGCTTAAGTGATCTCTACCCTGATCCTCCCAGACCAAGAGAAGATCTTCCTGTCTCCAGATTTCCTCTCTTGCCTCCAGGGTCTGGGATACCTGAGGGCTGGTCTTGGCAGTAAAGACTGAAGCAAAGAAAGCATTCAGTAACTCTACTTTCTCTGTGTCCTTCATCACCAGGGCACCCACCTCATTCAGCAGCGGGAACACATTTTTCCTAGTCATCCTTTTCCTACTGATGTACTTGAAGAAGCCCTTCTTGTTGTCCTTAACATCCCTCACCAGATTTAATTCCAAAAAGACCTTAGCCTTCCTCATTGCAATCACCTCCCAGGCAGCCCTTAGCCATTTGTATAGTCATCCAATAGAGCAAGTACCCTGTTGGATCATCCTGAAGGATGAGGTCAGCTTTTTTTCAGCATACCGCTGATGATTTGGTTCTCTGTGCACTTGTTCAGCAACGTTTCGTCCAAGGAGGGAAAGACCAGAAGCTTTACATTCATGGAGTAGAAATGCCTTTCAGAAATACATAAAGCATGAAAACAAGGCATATCCCTTCAAACCTGTGTTAAAATTTTGCTTATTCAAATTAGATTTTCACAGAGTTTAGAACTCAATCCTTTTAAATGAGTGTTTTAACATGATTGATTGACTGCTCCAGGCATCTGACAGATAACTGAATTCATAAGGTGTTGTTCTTATTCCCATATTTTAAGCTAAAGAATGATGAATAACGAATAGCAAATTTGTTGTCTGTGGACAAATATGCAGCTTCACATTAAATCTGCATGAAACCAGCTATTCCACAAATGCTACACAAATAAACCATATTCTCCATTTGTTTGTAAATAGGAAGTTGCAAAACATGATCGAGTCTGGCAGCTATCAGGCATTTAAGTGAAGTTGTTATAAACTCTTTTTTAGGTTTATAAATGTAGTAAAAAGTGCAAAAAGTTGGAAACTAACCATAGTCAGTGGTTCAGAAAAAATACATGCTAGCACATGGTTAGCTTCAGGCCTAATGACCTCTGGGCCATACTCACCCCTATGAAGCGAAAACCTTTTCATCTCTCCTAAATAATTCAAGATTAGGAGCAATTACATCAATAAGGTTATAATATTCAATATATGAATATTTATTGAATAGGATATGGAAAGAGGAAAGTATGGGAGAGCAGAAACAGTCTAGACACCAGCTGCTACTCAAAAAGGTTCTCCTCTAAACAAGGTTTCTCTATAACCTTTAATAGAATGGGAGTTTGTGTTTTGTATGATCCCAGCTCCTTACATCTTTCTTACAGTAATACAATAATAACTAAATTACTTGGTTTTACTTTTTTCTTAAAACACAAATGTTCTACTATGTCATTTCAAAACATTGCAGTATTGCCCTTTGTAAGCACCCTTTCCTGTGTCGATAACAGTCTTGGATTTTGCTTTCTGGCACAATTACTGTTGCACCACATACAGTGACAACTTGTTATCCCTGGCTCAAGAGACATAATCTTCCCCTTTTTGGTCTTCTAATCCACCACTGAATCATTGCTGCACTCCTGAAAGAAGAAAGTAGGCAAGAATTTTCTATTTGTTCCACAGCTTTCAGTTGCTGCATGAAATAAAAACACACGAACAAAAAACGTGTAAGGAGTAAAAATTATATGTTATACAACATCATATATATAAACTACATATTTATATTTTTATACTGAATTTAATAGAGTTATGGGAGAACAAGCCAGTATAAACAAGATAGGTCCATAATTTCAGACATCTTAATGTCAAAAGACTCACTACGTTTAACTGCCTAAAAGGAAGCATGCAGTCATTATTACATAGAATTAATACCTAAAATCATCTTCAACAAATCATTCTTGAGGACTTTATTCTCTTATATGCAAGAATAAGCAGGCAGGCTCCATGTTTTTTTTCTATGCTAGATTCTTTTGAGTTACTTAGAAGCTTTGGATTTGTCTTACATCCTGTTTTACATAGGGGATTTAACACAGATCTCAGAGGCTCCTGCAAGGCACAGGATTGTCTGCTGCACCTTAGCCTTAGTGGAAGGTGGGGAAATATGCTTCCTGAACTCTTGGGCACCCCAAACAAGGGCACAACAATAGCATATGTGAATTTCATCTACTTGGCTGCCTGACATATTCCTATGGGTTTCTTCAGAGGTGACAGCAACCAGAAAATTCTTCAGCCTGTCAAATTCTTCCTCCAGTTCATTCTTCTGACGTGTTCTTAGGCCAGGAACAGTATAGAGAACAACAGAGAGTTATGCAACTGCATTATCTGCAAGAACACTCTTCTATATTGTCAGGGGGACAAAAAAAAAAAAAAAAAAAAAAAAAAGAGTAGGGGGGACCAAATGAAGCACAAAATGCTTCTTTATACACTTTCCTTCTTTAGCATGGCTTTTTTACTCGCCCTTGGAAACTTCATAAAGACCCCTCACAGCAGCTGGTAGTTTCCACTAATGGGAGTTGCACGATTAGATTTATTTGTGGTGTTGAGCAAAGGTTTCAATTAGACAAACCTTCTCATCTAGAGCTTGGGCATAGGATGGAACTGATCTATGAGAGTGTCTCTAAATGATTCTTCAATCAATATATCTCAATCTCTCAAGGACAGTTTTCAGATCACAGAGTTAGTAGTGGTGTTCAGAGATTTCACTTACCTTTCATGTGAGGAGTCACTAAGATCAAGTCCATGTTTCAAGTATCTTTGAAGAATGGCCTGCTCCTCCTTCTGGTGCCACTAGGCTGCTACCCTGCAAGTAGCACTCACTGAAGGTTTGAAAAAAACATCTTTTTGGTTAATTGTGGCTGAACATGTGTCTTCAGCTTCACTATGTTCTTGTGCAAGGATTTCAATGGCAGAGGGGCAGCAAAACTCTGTATCCTTGCAATTCTGCAAGAAGCAGGGAAAGACAGAGGCTCAGTGAATACACAGCACTGAAGAATCACGGTTGTTACAGAGTAAGTTTTTTTGGCAGGTAATCTTGAGCATATGTCCTGTTGTAGATACTCACAAAGGAAGATGAGCCAAGGGACTATCCATACTTTCTGCTGAACACCGATTATTGTATTGCTCTCCTGAACCTGGCACCTGACCCAGTACCTAACTCCAGTTCCTAACGTTCTATAAAGATTAGTGACTTACACCATGTCACTGCTTTGCGGGTTTCTGATTTGGCATATTTTTGATACCAGAAGAAAATGACCTCTGAATTCTGCTTCAGTCAGCCTTGCTGTCTCACTGGAGAGCTATACCAGCTACGCTCTCATACACTTCTCAATCCATACTGATATTCTTTGGGATGAGATAACCTGACCTTTAGGAAACCCACCTACAGCTGAATGTGCAAGAAATGACAACCTGAAATGGTATGTTCTTGTCATGGTAATAAAGTCGAGCTCCAAAAAAGATCTAATGTATGCTGATTCCTTGTGTTTCAGTGGTGACTGTAATTTCAGGGAAAAGGCAAGCAGGTGATTGATTTGTTTATAACGAGTCATGAGAGCACATTGGTCGTGAATCTCAAGTGTGCTCTCTGTTACAGCTGTGGAATAATGCATGGGCTATAGGGTCAGTCACAGTGCCTGCAGCTCAGGTGTTGTCCTGGCTACATGTTGGGGTTCAGAAAGATAGTTCAGCGTGAAATGATATAATGAGCATTTTGGGAGACATTCAGAAAGATAATCCATAGGACATGGGAGGTCTGAGTAGTTAAAAATGTAATTCTCTTTTCGGAAAATTTTCATTACCAATGATTAAAAGAAGACTAAGTGCAACTGCATCAGCCAAGATTTCTGAGAGGCTCTATAAAGCTAAATAGACTATGAGGGTCTCTTTACTGTGATAAGTACTCAGAGATTTTACAGTGATCGTCTGGAGGAAGCCCACATGTCATATGGTTGCATTTGCTGGTAATCGCTTCCATTTGAACAACTTGCTCTCCTGGCAGAGCTTTTCCTGATCTGCAATGCAATTTTCTGGACATGTGAGAAGTAGTTGCTCACCCATCAGCTGTCATGGCTTTGGGTCTGTGTATGTCCATGGTACTGAGAGGCAGTGTACGGGTATAACTGTCATATATGAGTCAGCCAACACTGCCTCAAGTCAGCTTAAGAGCAGTTTTTCCTTTCTGATTCTAGAAACTGTCCTGGGAACTGGGGAATTCTTTGGAGAGGCTGGTCTCTGTTTCACTGAAAGAATAATCAAACAAACCCATGACTCAGGATTTAGGCTCCCTCCAGAGGAGAAGTTCAGACATTTCTTTTAATCCCTGATAACATAAACCTATCATAGGGGATTCCTGTGAAGCATGGACCCTTCATGACTGGTCATAGACAACCTGCTCAGCAGTTGCTGACATGTTGAAAATGAGAGGAATAGGAAGAATTTTCCAAATATCTACACTACATGTCACAGTGATGATGGCACAGTGGCACCCATTTTTCAAAATCATCTTTATGTGATTTGTTCAATGTAGCATGTGAATTCTGCCCAAATAACCCTTCCAGGCAGATAAAGAAAGGCACTGAAGAAAGGCAGTGATGCAAGCACAGAAAATGGGAGTATTGATGGCTATCCATGACCTTGCAATGGACTCCTATCATGGCACAGGCATCTTGCTTGTTTGTGTTTCTGCTGATACCATAGCCTGAAAAATGTTGCTCAGACATACTAAAATAGTGGGAATGAGTAAATTTTTAATTCCAAAGGCACATCTGCTTTAAAAATTCTAGAATGATGACTTATTCATAATATCAAGTAAAGTAGAGATCTTCTGTCTTATTGTCATCTCAACATGACAGTGAACTAAACCCTTGGTAATGGCCTCATTTATCCAGCCCAGTTAAAATCCAATTTATCTTTCTAGTTTGCACTACAGCATCACAGAAGGAGCAGTTCTTAGGGTTCAGCATGTTGCTGTGAATTATTGAATGTGAAGCTGCCAAAGCTTTTTGTATCAGATTAATAGTATATGTTTGGCACAATTCTGTATTCATTATTGCCAGGAACAACAGGATATAGAAATTAATTAGATTAATTAAAATCAATTTGTACAAATGAAAGATGACTTTGTTCTCCTTCATAATTTTGGTAAACCTTTTGCATATTGCTGACAACCAAAAAAACATTACTGTAAGTTTTTCTCTCACACAGGAATGCACGGTTATTATGTAGTTATACTGCCAGAATCCTACAATAATAATGGATTTTCTCAGATTATTTGCTAAGAAGTATATAGTGTAGTATCTGGGACTGATGTTCTGCCACAGATCGTATTCCTATAAATAGCTCATGCAAAGAATCATGCTTACACCCAAGGGGGTGCTTGATTAGGGAACACTCCCCCTTGCTGTTTTAATCCAACATTTCTCAAGCCTGCAGTATTTTAAGTGCAGGAGAGAGAATGATCTAAAGAGAAACTCAGCATTTCAAGCTTTATTTTGACTGCACTTATACCATATAATAACTTTATATTTTCTGACCACAATGACTCAAATTAGTTGAAAAATATTTCCAGCTTCCATAGAACAGAAAAAAATCTTACTGATTTTGGACTTGTGATACCAGGCATGTTTTGGCACACAGCTGCTTTATGTAGCTTTTAAAAAGGTGCTGTTCTTAGATAGTCCATCAGCCTGTGAGGGACCTGAAAAAATCTCAGTTTCACGGTGCCTTTGTTTCTCCATCTCTTAATGCGATTCATACTCCTCTTTGCCATTTCATGACTAGCCATGAGAACCAGTCAAGACTCACTGTAGCAACTATGAAAAAAGCTCTGGTTGTGCAATACTTTTTTTGGACAGTTATAGTCCAATATTTTTTTTCCCATCTTGATCCCAAATACTCAGTTTATAAGCATTGGTAATAAGGTATAGTAGATGCCAATTAAAGCATGTGGTTGCTACTACATTCTCAATACAGTTACCAGCATTTCTGACCATGTGGAAATTTCTTGTGTTGGCAACAGAACACATGCAACATCTTGCTCTGAAAGTCTTGATTGAGAAGGGCTTTTGCAAAACTGTATAAAGTTCTGTTTTGAAATCCTAATCCCAAGTCTGATGATTGAAATCAATCTGCCTATTCAGTAGGGTTGTGTAATACATCATTTCACATGTAAAATGAAATTTGTTTATGAGATACATCAGAGAAGACTCAGTCATTCAGGAAACAGTGTCTGACCAAATATATAGAATGTGGTCTCTCTGTGCTTTTTTTTGTTATAAACACTATTTTTAGTGAAAGTTATGTCCTGTGTCAAATTTCAGCACATCAGAGTTTGCACTGTTTGTGGAGTATTCACTCTGGAATACGTCTATTTCTCTAGAATGTGGCCATATTACAACTGACAAGGTGAGGAACAAGTTCAAGCACAAGCTGAATCGCACATATCTTAAGCAGATGATTTACATGTACAATATTTTGAAAGATGAGGGATAAACTGAGATCTGTGAGGTTCCTTTGGATTATGAAATATTTCATACGGTAGGTACTTTCCTTGAGAAAGTAGTATTTTAGTCATCACAGCCTACTTTTTTCCCACACACTGTACCATTAACACATATTTTCCTTTCACTCTATGTCCTAAATGTAGACCAGCAAGAAGAATGACTGATATATAGTACTTTCTGTCTACTAAATGTATGAATGCATTTGCAAGCACACCTGCATGCACAGGAGTCTAAAGCATAAAGACCCATCTATTTCAGACTGACTGGAGAGTTAAAAGGAATGAAATCCTACTTACAGCCCCCTGTACATGCAGTCTGCTGGTTTAAATGAGCTGCAACATCTTGCAGCACCAGAACCAAACTGAACCTGCCCGCCATCAGGGAATCGGCATCCAAGGGAACAGACAGAGCCAGTGTCAGGTCTGTGCTGGGGAGCTTGTTCATCCCCTCACAGATGACAAGGGCCATCTGCAGGGCTCCCCGGGGCAGTGCCAGACCAAAAGAACACTGGAATCTCAACAAGATGATTTTTCTTCCATTCCAAAACACGGTGGTAGCACAGACCAAGTTTGCAGACTTCAGTACACAAAACCCTCTAAGTATATATTTAAATAAACTGAGTGCAGGCATTTGTACATATGCCAGGCCTGCTGTCCGGGTTCTCCAGCCTGAGTGACAGGGAGAGCATCTGTGCATAACTGTAGTAGAGATATCATGCCCTGAAGGCTAGAGTGCTTAGTCCTGATGAGTTCTTACACTGCTCCTTTGTAAAACTGTTCTTCAGTTCCTCTGGTCTGTAAGAAACAAACGGACCCAAATTTCCTCCCCCTTTCACCTTGCCAGGTCCCCATTTAATTTGCTGAAGATGCCAAGATGTGTTGAGTCTCTATACAAGATCAAGAAAGCGAGCATTTAGAAGCCTGACCCCTACAACAGCTGGTTTTTCATGCCTTTCCTTGGTCTTGTGCCATGACAGAAGTGTTTTCTCCAGGTGCCTTCCCTCCCTCAATAGCTTCTCTCCTACCATGCCTTGACTCTTCATCTGCTCCAGCAAATGGCAAGACTCACAAGGTTTCCCCTGAACCCACTTTTTTAACTCAGCATTCCGCTTCCAGGCCTCCTCTCCTGCCTTCTCACAGACATCCAGATTTCCATGCCTAAAGCCTATATAATTCAGGGACATACACACAATTCCTTGTTCAGAAATATCATGCACAAGTGCTTTCCATGATGGTTGGAGGTCTACCAGAAGGCATCCTACAAAAGCAGCTTCTGCCACAATACAGTCAACCCGTCCTGAACTTGAAATGCAATATGGGATGGAGAGGGATACAGCACTATCAGTAAGTATTAAAGTACTTTACTTGATTGGGTACATGCTAAAATTAAATACTTAATTGAAACTTAACTGCAGCCACAGCGGAGAAAAGTTACAATATAATTCTAACTGTGGTTTCAAAGAAAAAGGCTTTAGGTACCACCATACTAACAAGACAATGTTAACTGTCTCTGAAAAGGGATGATTTGGGGCTTTCTTAAGTTAGCTCTTGTGTGTATCAGTAGCATTAGCCTTTTGTTTTTCAGCCTGCCTTTTGCATAGCTCACTCCTGCATGGCAATGGGTTGCCATTCTGTGAGTTTTAGATTGTCAGTCTGGCTTGATTGCTCTTTGTTTGCTTGTGAACATCACTAATAAAACACTCAGAAAGCTGTCTGTTTTGTGTGTCTTTTATTATTTAGGTTCTTTTATTCCTGTTGACAGACACTTACCTGTCTTTTTACCAGAGTAACTGGTCTGCCTTGTAGTACACAAAGGAGATTAAAAAATAAAATAAAATAATAAAAAAGAAACAACCAGAACCATAAAACCAAAAGAAAAGAAAACAAAACAAAATCCAAAACAAAACCAAAAAAAACCCACAAAACCAAACCAAATACTGAAACAGCCAGTCCAAAGGGAAGGGGTAGGAAAGCAAATAATGTTTAAGCAGTTGATGGTATTCAGAGGTGTTCCCTTACTCAGGACTGGCAGAGTAGTGAATAAAAGCTGCTGCAAAACACAGAATGGGCTGGAGAGTTCATTGTCTCAGTTCCTAGAAATTTTAAGCTTGGGCACATACTGAAATGGTGAATATACTTCATGTTGAATGCACACATGGATCTGACTGGACCAAACAGTGTCCACTTCAATTATGCAACTAGTCCAGTTAAATTCCACTGGGATACTGCCCAAAATATCAAGATGTGCCAGGATGAGCCTTCTGTTCAAAAAACCCAGAGAAGCAGAAATAACAAAGTCAGGCTCAGTATATATTTAGTGCAGGCTTATCCCATGCAGTTTGCTCTTCACGAAGATTATTAGATATGTGACACAGCTAAAAAATAATCAATTCATGATTTTAATGGTAAATGAAGGTAAATGAGACTCTGAGGGTGTTAGGGAGCCACTAATTAAATCTGCCAGAGGGAAAGCAAATAGTACTTAGAAAGCATTAAATCAAATGTGCTCTTGAGTCTGCAGTTGTAAGCCCTTGTTCTTACAGAATGCCTTAAGTTAGTTGTATAAAGTCTCACCAGCTTCTGTAGGATATTATTTTACACTCAAATTAATTTAATTTTTAAATTGAAGACATTTATTCAAAACAAGAGTTGTTACATTAATATTACTATGTTTAGTGTTACCAATATTGTTATTAGTAAAGTACATGGCATCTGCTAGGACCAGCAATTAATTTCTTACTCATAGATATCTCTGCTGTGGCTAATGCCAAAACCCCATATTAGTCTGCCACCACGGCCTGCCATTCAGCTGATAGCAGTGCCTCCACAGTCTGTTCATTCTTTATTTAGTGCATGGGGTTGGCTGCAGCCACAGCCAAATCAAAAGCATTTATACTTATCCCAGGACTTCAGGCCCATGCACAGTGCAGAAGTCACTAAGGCAGACCAAGCCATGAAAAGCAGCTCTGATGACAGCAGTACCTTCCTTAAGTGGCCATGTATTCGTTCGGTCCAAGCTTCTTGCCAACAGAATGAAGTTTGGGACTCACATGGACCAGTGAGCACAGAGCAGATCCAGCAAGTATCCCTAGGCCAAGTAAGGTTAATGCCAACGGGCACTAGGAGCACACATGGCCATGTTGTGTCTTCTTGAGGCTGCTGGGCAAGATTTAGGGCAGTGGCTGGCAGAGTCTTCTGAATGAGTGCCGAGACTCCTGGCCCAGAATCAAGATCATTTGTGCTTAGGAGAGAAGAGACATAGGCAACGACATCAACCTCAATGGCGTCGCATGAAAGCTCGCTCCGTATCTGCGGGAATTTTGCCACTGACTTCAACAGCAGCTGGGAGAGTTGCCACTGCTCCTGTCAAGGAAAACCAAAACTTTGCTCTGGTTATTGAGAAAGTCTAAGATGGATAATTCTGGGTCTCAGAACTCTTAATATGCACATTTCCCATTGATACCTTGATAAATAAATAATGTCAAAAATCCTCAGTAACTCTCCCTTTTTAATTATCAGACAGTGACATAATATACTAAGATCTATAGACTCACAGAAGTGGGTTACATAATAGAAATGCCCTTGGAAATGCATGCTTTTGTACCCTATGTAATTCCATAGATTTATACATTGTTAATGTGTTATTTTGGGCTAATATATTGCAAGGGCATTGGGGTGGTGGCAGCTTATCAATGACTTTTTGTCCTCCTTTTTTTCATTAGTGCTATTTAAGAAGGCAAGTTATTTCTGTCAGGAGCTTCCTATAAACGTAATGGATTTTACAGTATAACCATAATAGTGCAGTATTATGCCTGTCCCTTCCTTGTATTAATTATGATCATATTTGCATTCAGGATGCAACCTTATCACTATCCAATGCAAATTACTGTCTTTGAAGGAGAAAGGCTTTAGCACAGCAATTGTTAGAGCTGTCCCTGGAGGTAATACAACACTACTGCATGTGCTACCTGAGGGCCAGAGCAATACCTTTCTTGATCCACACAAATATATCTCAAACAATGTTTCTCTGGAAATGGAAAATGTGCACTGTAATGTAGATTTTGCAGTCGGTCTAACTTTGTCTTTTTTTTGCCTGTACATTACCTCATTGGCATTCAGTCAGTATTATGTAAGACCATAACCAGGTTCACCTCAACATATTTTCATTTCAGATCAGTCAAAATAGGCAGTTATCCATTTTTCATGCATATTACTTTTACTAAGAGAGATTTGATAGTTCTTCCTTTGACTGGGTTCTATGCAAAACAGCCTGGTATTTTTCATCTACCTACCTCACATGTGACAGATAAATAAGCTTTTGCATTTTCCTGGGGTCCTAAGTCAGCAACATTAATTCTCAGAGGCTCCAGCTCTGAGAAGAACTGGAAAGGCACTTACTTAAATACTTTTTTTAAGCCTATTTATTCAGTGAGATTAAAAGTATGGCTTATGTTCATTTCAATAAAGAAAGCATCAACTCCATCTTCAAGGCCAGATAACTGTGTATACTTGTGTATAGACTCAATTAACAGACTATTTCTCCTGTTTAAAACACGTGTGAGAGTCCTGCTGTAATCTTGACGTTTGACTCATATGTGTACCAGAAGAGCAGGGTGCTTTCTGGTAATGTGACTGTCCATGATGCTAACTGCTGAAGTAAGCTAATCAGAAGTTCACTTACTTCAAAAGCATATAACTTCAACAATTTTTTGTTCTTTCATAAAAGAGAGGTGCATAGGCTATGCAAAACTTCAAAACATGCAGTCCCTTTGCAGTCTTTGCCCTTGCAAATGAAAAGCCAAAGGAAAATCTGAAAAAAAAATCCCAAAAAGGAGAGAGATGCCTTCTCCAGTGGAGATTTATTCTTTCCTTCATCAGGATATTTTTTTGAAAGGGGCATTTTAAACGGGTTTAAGAACTTTTCTTCTTGATACTGTATGCCAGGTAGAAGTTCTTGGATAAGACAATGATTAGTGTGGATGATAGATAGTCACAAATATCCTTACAAAATCAAGCTGCCAGATCTCCTGGGGCCATCAGAACCAATGTGTAAAATGAGAAAGTGTGGATTTGTCTTGATTTTCCAGGTGAACCCATTCAACAAGTACCTTGGAAAAGCACCTTGCAGATCAACAGCTAGAAACAGTCCTTATAACAGATGTCCCACCATGCAGCACACAACTAGCTGCAGTGAGAGCCAAGAGGACCTCTCTCTCAGTGTACCTTACTAACCCATTAGCCTGTGGGATTGTTTCCCCCACGGTGGATTTATAGATAATATGGTCTTGCTGCAGCATCATTTGGGGCTTCTCCACTCTACACAGGCAAGAGAGGGGAGGAAGGATATAATGTTCATAGAATCATAGAATGGTTTGGGTTGGAAGGGACCTTAAAGATCATCTAGTTCCAACCCCACTGCCATGGGCAGGGACACCTTCCACTCGACCAGGTGGTTCAAAGCCCCAACCTGGCCTTGAACACTTCCAGGGATGAGGCATCCACAGTTTCTCTGGGCAACCTGTTTCAGTGTCTCAGCATCCTCACAGTAAATAATTTCTTCCTAATATCTAATCTAAATCTACCCTCTTTCCAGTTTAAAGCCATTCACCCTTGTCCTATCACCACATGTCCTTGTAAAAAGTCCCTCTCCAGCTTTCTTGCAGTTGACACTTCAGGAAAGGATGATGTGTTGTGATGTTTGCAGTTAAAAACAGCGCAAAGCCTGAGAGAAAATATAAATATCTCCAATGATAATGCTTTGTGTAAGCTGAAGATCATCCTACTACAGCTCTCTGATTTCCAAGAGCAAACAGTGATACATCAAGTGTCAGGTCCCCGAGGGCACCAATAGGGCCCGAGTGCCTGCTCCCCATCACCACCACTATCCTTCATGGGCTCAGGAGTCCCATTTAAAGCCAGCCCACGGCCATTCATCCCTTCTCCATGATGCTGCAGCACTGCCAGCCCCTCGGGCAGCAGCCAGCCCTTATTGCCCCTTGACAGTAGGCAGGTAGAGTTGGCAAGAACTGGATCCCTAAGATGTGTATGTGTCTGCTGCATGCTGGACACCTGTCCATCATGGCAGTTTCCCCTGAAATGGCACCTTTCTTTTGCCATTCTCATTATGAACCTTCAGAAGATGCTCAGTCGATAAGGACGTCATGGTGCTGCAATGTACGTTTGCAAGCTGCACACTGAGGGAATTACACCTGAGGGACAGACCCTAAGGACAACAATTCAGTGGCTTCACTGTATCACTGGAGTTTTCCAGCTGCTTTTCAACCATGTTTTCATTAAATATCTATTCATAAGCTCATCACTTAATGAAAGGAAACAGTCAAATGGGGAAAAGTTTCAGAAAATTATATATATATATATGTACCTCTATTATCAATAATAATGGATTTCAAACATTTTTAAGATAATATCTCATTTTCTCAGATGTATATACAGAGAAAGACACACACATAGAGAAAATATACAAGAACAGGCAAGAGCTCTCAGACTTTCTTTTCTAAACAACAAACCAGGTTGCTTGAGGCTTTCCAAATTCAGTTAGATGCCCTTTGCATTGCACAGCTTCCTGGACCCATCTGTACAAGCTTCTGTCACGCAGCCATCCTCAAAGTGCATGTATTAAAATTTAAGCTGGGTTGTTTACAAAATAGTTCCAAGACTGTCCCTTTGTGGAAGTACTGGTTTGCAGAACATCTGTTGCTTTCAATAGTCAATACAGAGCCATTTGTTTCATCTGAAAGCAATGGCATTTGCCTGTGCTATAACCATGCTCACATGAATCAAAGGAAATATGTTAAGACCAGTCAGCCATCATTAATCTTTTATCTGGGGACTCTGGCTTTCTCTGATCACATATTTATCAGCATTAATTCTGACTTCATTTGTAATAGCATGTTTTCTGTGATGATTTTCACTAAATAGTAAGACAGAATCTGAATGGGTAGTATGGCTCAGTGCAGATTTATCAGTGATTTTGGCTTCATTCCTGTATATCCAAGTTGATCCATTGTGTTGAAAAAGCAAACAACTAGTAACTGTGTCAACTTCCCTTTGGCTAGCATCAATTACGCTGAAAAGGAGTTTCAGCAAGCAACGCCAGCCTGGCCCTTAGTGGTTTACTCTGTTTTTTCTTAAGACTTGTCCTTTTTGTTTCTTTCAAGTTTTGTTGGTGTTAGTCAGAATTCAATATAAACCTAGACAAGGTTTATATTGAGTATTACTTAAGTTACGTCACTTCAAAGACAAGGCAGGCTAAGGGTCAGATGTGCAAAACATGACTCAAATGCATCATTACTAAGATGTTTTATTTACAGATTTCTTTTTCTTATCCATATATCTCTGGAATGCAGCAAGATTACTGAAGATGTCTGAAAAGTATGGCATTGATTTTTCTCTCAGATGAGTTTGTAGAGAAAGCATTGCATTGGTCCATTCTGTCTCAGTGGACTCTCATGTAATAGGTCACCAGGATGCAAAGCAATGGGAGTTCAGGTAAATCCCTTCTTGAAATGGTGTCCTCAGTAAACTTCTCATTGTAAAACCTACTGCAACTTCTAAATTCAAAACATCAGGACTAAAAAGATGTAAAGATGTACAACATTGGTAAAACAACAGAAACATTTCTAGTTCATGTGACGCTCTCAAATTTTGTGCATCACATAAAGGTCATCAGAGAAACTCCTAAACATAATTTTTATCAAAGTTTTAAATTTTAGGTTTAGGAATTAGTTGGGGTGAATGAATAAACAGATTATAAGGCATGAAATTCCCTCTAGCTTCTGAGAGGCATTAGTATACTATGCTTTTTACCCTTTACAGGAAATGCTTTACATTCAGGGAATAATGATCAATAAAAGAATCGATTTACAAGAAGCATTTGAGAGTCTGGGGCATTCTTCCTAATAGACTGCACAAGCTGACACTGGATATCCTATTTCTTAGGAGGCATGGCCACAATATGGTATGAACTAGCCTGCTAATTCTGGTCACTCAAAAGGCAAGTCGTTGTAACATGTTTATGGTAGAAATGCCTGCAATTAAATGCATGGGGACAATATGTTGGAAGGAGAGGGATCTTTACCTTACCTATCTCCAATAACAAAATTTGAAAATTAAAATAGAAATTCCTTTTCAAAACTAAAGCTGGGCAACATAAAGTATTACGTTAAACTACTGCCTTACTTCTTTTATTGTCTCCACTAAGAACGACATGATTGAAACTGGGATGTGTATAGCCCTTTCTGAGTCATATACACAAAGCCAAGCTGCTTTGGAATGCTTCATTGGAATAAAAAAACCCCAATGTATAAATTATTAAACTAATAGTATGTATCTGCTGTAGAGAATTTAGAATCTGGAAAGCTTCATTGTAGAGTCATATGTTTATTCAACCAACACTTGTAGATGGACACAATATCTGCATGTGTGTTCTCATAGGCAGGTTCAGCTCTTCACCTCTCTTCCTCTTTCCACAAAAATCACAGCCGCCTGTTCTGCTTCCACTGCAAAGTAGTTGCTTCAGGTTTCCGGTGAACTTACATTGCATAACACCATCGTGCTGTGCTGAAACATAGTACTGAATTAGGCATTTAAGACATGCTAATAGATACAGGTACCTTTTAGCTTTTCACAGACCTAGACCATTAAATGCACAAAAATTGTATTAAGGCAGTGATCACATAGTTAGAATAATGAAATAAGGGCCTTTAAAAGTTACAATTCCATCACTTACATTAGTTTGAAGGATTCTTGCTGCTGTGGTATTTTCTGCTCACTTGACTTCATAATGGAAATCCTAGTAATCATCATTCATTTCAGCTGCCCCAGTCATTTCACCTGAAGCATAGAAATCATTCTGCTTGTTCTCTCACGCACGTATCAGACTGCAGAGGCTGTAAAAGGAGTGCTGTGTGATTCTACAGTAAAGGAGAAGACATTGGATACCTGGAAGGAAACCTGAATCACTTCTTGATTGGAACAAATGCTCAAAATACGCGATTTCCACCAGCCAATAACTTAGAAAAAAAGCAGCCCATGAAGGTTATCTTTCAATTTGTGATTTTTAATATTTGGGTGTAAACTACTACTATTTCAAAATTAATAAGGTCATTTTTCACTTAGGAATGTAAAGGCAGGAAGACTGCTATTTCATACATATATTTCTTGAAACGTGTTTTCCAGTGAGAAAAAGTATCAAAGCCAACTCAGTCTTGTAGCCAGTATCCTTCTTGAAATATCAGCAAGAAAATAAGTGAAAACAGATTTGCAGGATATTTTCTGAATTTATTTGGGAAAAAACCCCTCATGTCTGGATTCCCTTTTTGACAGTACCTCCATTCCTACAAGCTCTAAATTCAGGGAAAAAAATATATAAATTAATAAATTCCATTTTCTAGAGAGAAGAGATGAATCCAAGGGGGATGGAGTTCAAAGCTTTGTGTAGCATGTATAGTGGTTGGCTACAAATGCAGTCTCCATTTCCTCATTAACCCAGATGGCGTCTTGCACGGATGTGAGAAGGGTTGAGGATGCAACATAATGAATATTGGAGCATTAATCCTTCCTGAACAACAGCCACTCTCTGACTGCCTGTGAAATGATTTAACTTTGCAAGGTAGCACCTCGCAGGCATCATACTGGCCAGCAGTTACCAGATGCAGCGTAGTGCAGAACACTAGGATCAGTAAGCTCCTGAAAACAGGCAGAGAAATTCCTGAGGTGCAGACTGTGGTTCTGGGCATGTTCAAAGCGGTCAATGAAGCCGAACACTGCAAAGCTTCAGCATTTCAGAATTCTGAAAGCAAAATGACCAAAAGCTCTTTCACTCCTATTGATCCATTGAAATAGTTAATTTTTTGTTTCTAACTTGGAAATGTCCGAAAATGTCAGTGGCTTTCTCCACCAAGCTTTATTTTTCAGCTGAGAACCAATGGCAGAGGTGCAAACTGAATTAAAGGCTAGTAGGAGAAATGAACTGGCTTCATGTTATAACTATTTGGATTTGTAGCCACAAAGGCCTTTCCAAGAGAATAAAAGGTAACTTAATTTATGATATTATGGTGAAAATGGGGGGAGAAAGAAAGTGATAGCTCGTTCAGTTTTCAGACTTCCATTGGCAATTTTATTTTGTTGTAAATATATCACCTTCCTACCTCTGGCTTAGAAACTAGCTCATTAAGTACTCAGAATAGCTGTAGGGTAGAGCAACCTGTAGGTTATGAAGAAAGAAGCCCTTGTGGATTTCTTTTGCTGCAGGGAATGACAAAGCTAGAAAAATAGCTCTATCAGGCTAGGGTTGAGGTCAGGAAAGTATTCCCTTCTAGGCATAAATACAAGGTTGCTTTTCTCTTAAAAATCACAAATACATGTGGATTTCTGAGTAATTATAACGAAAGGTCATCAGTAATCTTTAGGAAAGTTATCTAATATTTTACACTGTAGAGGTACTATACAAGTGGCATTACTGATTTCCACATAGAAAGATTTACAGACATTGAACAAGATAACCACCTTCAGTACCCTGTAGCAATCTATAAATCCAGAAACTGGTTTATATGTGTGTGGTTTAAGTGTTTGGGGGCTTTTTTTTCTCCCCCAGTATCTGTTCTTCACCTTAAAGGCCATTGTCAAGTGTTTTGAATGTTTTGCTCTCTATAAGAGTTGTTAAGGATGACTTCAGGATTACCGTTTTAAACAATTCATACTGGAAAATTTCGCATTTCCTCGTTTCCTGACATTTCCTTTCCAGTTTCCATTGATGAAGTGCATACTGATCCTTAATTAACAGAAGCATCTTTACTAGACAGAGCAACAGGATTTCTAGACTGCTAGTGATTAGTTGGGGTTTGCCCAGAATATTATCTAAAGTTGAATTCTTCTTGTCATCATGGAAATACCTGAAAAGTTTGTCCTCATGGATAAAATGATATGATGAATAAAAGAATAAGTCAATAGCCAAGGAAATTAGCTGGGTAAGTAGCAAAGTTAAAAATCTACAGAAGTGCAGTTGGCCTCATTCAGAAGAAAGAAATCTGACCCAAAAAGCGTCAATTACGAAAATAGCAAGCCACTACTGGCAATGTGCAGGAAATAAAATAGAAACACAAAGAGGGAATATGGAGAATAATTGCCAGATGTAACACAAACCTGATTAAATTCTCTATCTATTACAGAAACAGGAAGTCATGAGTGAATTAGTAAATCCCAGGACAAGGTAAGTGAAAACTAAAAAGAACCAACAATGGAAATAAACTAAAAGAATTCTTTGAATAATCTCTTTCCACCATTTCACAATAAAATTATACACTCACTAATCCAGGCTCAGAAATTTCAAGTAGTGAAGACAGGCCACAAACAGAGACTTAAGATGAGCAGCAGTACAAGAAGAGAAGCTGGAACAAACTGGCAAATTGAACAGCAACAACTCACTAGGACTGGCTGGTATTTATCCAAAAACTCTGCAGGTGCTGAAGACAGAGGGGATTTAACAGCTAATAAAATACTCAGTCTCTGGTTAAAATGAGCAGCTATACTGGAGGCCTGCAGGGTAGCAACTGTTCTAGGTCTAGAAAAGGTAGCAGGGATCTGGGGAATTACAGATCACAGAGCTTTATTTCACTATCAGTTAATCTTGTCAAAACAATAATTAAGAATAGCCTTTTAAAAAAACCCAGTCTTCTAAAACACCTCAGGGAACATGATAGGACCAATGTATGGTAGAACACTGTACCTTTAAAATGCATAAAGACTTTGAGAGAAGATGAGAATAGTGAGACAGGTAGATTTGCAGATGGCAAAAAATTATTTCATTTGGCAAGACTAAAGAAGATTCTAAGATGTTCTGTAGGGACCTCATAAAGATGTGCTAGTGAGAAGCATAATGTCTAAAAATCAGTACTGGATGATATCCAAGAACAACAATTGAAAGTAACAGCTTAAACTGTTTGCATGTATAGTTACCCTGAGCAATTTGCTGACCCAAATTGGTTTTGGAGCCAGGAAATCTACAGAATTTTTTTTATTTATTTAATAGAAGTCTGTGTATACTAGGAAAGATCTATGAGAACTATAAGATCTTATGGTTTAAGGTATAGAGCAATTATTAACCACCAGGAGCTACAGAGCAGTAATCTTTCTAGCAAGTTTTCATCCTTCTTCAAGAAGGGCAAGCAGGAGGATCCAGGTAACTAACTAAAGGCTGGTCAGCCTCACCTCATTCCCTGGGAATGTGATGGAGTAAACTGTTGTCATCAGTGGTGCAAAGTCCAGTTGACAGACAGTAACCAGCAGTGTCCCTCAGGTGTGGACGCTGGAGTCCATGTTGTTTAATGTCTTCATTACCAATCTCAATGGCAGGACAGAGTGCATTCTTAGCAAGTCTGCATGCAACACTAAATCAGGAAGAATGGCCAATATGCTAGAGGGCAGGGTTGCTACTGAGAGAGACTAGGACAGGCTGGAGAAATAGGCAAACAGGAACTTCATGAAGTTCAACAAAAATGTATGCAAGATCTGGGATGGAATAGCCCCGTGCAACAATACAGACTGGGAGGAGACTGTCTGGGAGGCAGCGCTCTAGAAAAGGACCTGTGGGTTCTAGCAGGCAACAAGCTGGACATGACACAGCAGTGTGCCCTAACAGCAAAGAAGGCAAATTGCATCCTTGAATGTGTTAGCCAAGATTGTGGCCTGCAGTTCAAGGTAGATTATTATTCCCCTCAGCTGAGCACTGGTGAGAGAATCTGAGGTGCTATGTCCAGTTCTGGACTCCCAGTGCAAGGAACATGTGGACATAGTGGAGTGGATACCAGCAAAGAGCCACCAAGCTGACCAGGGACTGGAGCACAGAAGGACAGACTGAGAGAGATGACTTTGTTCATCCTGGAGATGACAATAATCAGGGGAGACCTGTATTGCTGCCTACAGCTGCCTGATCAGAATACACAGAGAAGGTGGAGCCAGGCTCTTCCCAGAGTTACACAGCATTAGGAATAAAGGCAGTGGGCACAACTTGGAACATGGGTAATTCCAATTAGATATAAGGAAAAATATTTTTACCTTAAAAGTGGTCAAATACTGGAACAGGTGTCCAGAGAGGTTGTGGGATCTCCATCCTTGGAGATGTTCAAGACTTGACTAGATACGTCCCTGAGCAACCTGATCTACTTAGACATCCTTTGGGCAATGAATTGGATTATATGACCTCCAGAGGTCTCTCCCAAACTAAATTATTCTATGATTCTGTGATTCTAATTGCTGTTCACCACTAGTAGTTATGAACCTTCCTTTGAGGCATCTGATACCCAGCTGTGTAAAAGATGGTATATCAGCTACTTTAAACCTCTTTAAATCCCACAGCCTGTTCTAATTGAGTGGGTAGTGAAGGGCACAGAGGTATGTTAGCAGTTAGCCTACATGCAAAGGTAGACAAGGTGTGCAAATTGCCTATGACTGAGCATGAAAGAGTCCATGTGGAGCAGCACAATGCCAGTAAGACAGCTTTAAAGCTTACCTCAAAAGATAGTAAAGACTTTGCTGTAAGGCATCTTCTGTCTAATCCCATATGGCTGTTCCTGTCTGTTTACCAGAAAAACTCTTCTACTGGAATTTTTAAACAAACAGTAAGACAGTTTAAAATAAGGGAAAAGAAATAACCAGGCACAAAGAAATTCAGGCATTCACTATTTTATCCAGGTATCATTAATGGCCCTTCTCTGATGAAGCTGTTTTTGTTACGGCATCTCAAGTTGAAAGTGTATTCATCCTATTATTGAAAATTCACAAGTACCTTCTCAAAAGTATGGAGGGTGAATGGGAAAAATGGCTGAACTCATTAACATAATTTATAATATAGATATTAGCACATTCTTTGAAGATGATGTCTCTAATTGTTGCACTGACATTTCAAGTGTGATATAGTTGCATCAATCTGCAGAGGCAATATAGTGCTTTACCATTAATTCCTAATTAACTGGTAATGTTTCCTCATACTTTTATGTGCTCATTTCCACTGATATGCAATTGTTTATCTGTATTGCTACCTGTAGTGATACAATTCAAAATGTTTCTCTGTCTAAGAATACAAGGTAATAATTGTTCTGAAAAGTGAAAATCATTATAGTTTGTTTTGCATGGAATGGCAGGTTAGAGGAATAATGAACTCGATTAAGAACTATAAGTAAAGAGTAGCAATATTGATAAGATGTCAGTATAGATCAGAATGAGGCAGAGGCATATTCCAGTTGGGTGCAAGAAATGCCACTCAATAGTTTGAAATCTTCCATGACTAGATGAAAGAGTCAACAGCATATAACAGGTCATATTAGAATAGAAAACATTGCAATCATTAATGAAATGGAGCAAGAAGCAATCAAAAAGTACGAGAAACAGAAAATGAGGTCAGATTTTAAATATGTAGACTGATGCCTGTGAGGGGAATAATTCAAAACAGATATTCACTTGTGTGGAATATTTTAAAATATGTAGAGTTAAATATATTCTAACTGTGCCTGAAGATCAAAATAGCTATCTGCTTGCAATGCAATATTGCTATATAAAACACTGTGATTGTGGGGAGTGATAGTCTTGAAACACGTCAAGGAGATAAAATCTTCTGTTTATCACAGTGGCAAACATCAGCTACTACACTGCAAACATATCCAAGCACTTCTACAGAAGAAAGATGTCTGTAAAGGATTTCTGAGAAAAGGAAGTGATTTGGATGCTTCTGTTAGGTGAAAAGCTGCTGAGAGTAAAATACTATTAATGTATTTTATAAACCCTCCCTTGTCTTTGTAACTGGAAGACACGAGGACACACTGGGAGACATGAAAATCTGTATTTCAGATAGGGCTACACAGCTAGATGTGCTTAATATAAGAACCTTTCTATCTTTCTCAGACATTTGACAAACAGAAAATTGAACCTGCACTCCACATGTATTGGCATTTTTAGTTCCTGGACTAGTATTTCTTTAGCATATATTGCATCTAATATGAGACAACCTATGAATGACCTTTCTCTGTTCCACCATCTTTCCAAAACTCCAAATTTTTTAATGCTATTGTCTATAGAAACACATAGGAGAGTTTGAGAGAACTGTCTTTGTTCAGTCTTAAGATAAGAAGGCTGAGGGGGGGATCTTATTACTGTCTTCAACCAGCTAATGGGAGGCTAGAGAAAAGACAGCCATGCTCTTCTTGAAGATGCATAGTGAGGAAGATGAGAGGCAAGAGACACACATTGCAACAAAGGGAATTCTGATCAGATGTTAGAAAAAAATCTTTATTTAACGAGAAGGGTAGTCAAATTCTAGAACAGGTTCTTCCACAAACGCTGTGAGACCTCTTTCTTGAAGATATTCAGAACATGACTGAAGGCGTTGAGCAATGTGGTCTAACCTGTACCTGACTTCAGTGTAGGCTCTGCTTTGAGCCTCTAGAGATGTCCCTTCCATCCTAAGTTTTTCTGTGGTTCTAACAAGTACCTAGAGAAGAAACCCACCCACTGGATACCCTTCATAAGCAACAGTGTTCACAAGGTGAAAGTGAGTGACATATCTGGGAGCAGACATGGCTCCGGTTCAGTAGACAAGTATGTCAATTGCTGTACCTCATTGCCAGACTCTACATTTTCCATAGCTTTTTCATGAATGTATTCAGAGTAGGATTCCATCTTTTTGCCATGGTAATGGCAACAAGATTTGAAAAGTAATAATCAAAAGCTAAACTATCTCCACAGAGAAAGAGGAGTCCTCCTCTTGCTGTCTGTCTTCAGGTTTATTTTGCTAATTTTTAATAAGAGCTTCTTAACTTAGAAAATAAAAGGTTTCTTTGACTACTGTATGGTCTGTTTTCTCAGTAAGGATTTCCTCTAACACTTACAGCTTACTTAAGAATATTCATTTCTTATACTTCCTTTTTTCTCCTACTGATAACCTTCTGATTTGCAGGGGCTCAGCTGCAATAAGGTCTTATTAATAAGAAGATGCACTATGCACATCTAAGATACTTTTGCTGATTTGAAGCAGCTTATGGCAGTAGCAATAGCAAATTTTACTCACACATCATCAGTCTAATATACAATCATAAAATTAGCCTCTCCTGCTAAATAACAAGGGCTCTGCCTGGTATCAAGTTGAATTCAGCACAATGCTGAGAAGGAATTTGCAGGCAAACACTCCAAAAAACAAATGGTTATAGATGTATTAAAATAGCAGAAAGTGTTCCATACAAAAGTGGATTTAACTAAGACCAAGAAAAAGCTCACAACTCTTCAGCTACCACATTCAAGAAGTTATACCACTCACACATGTAAATACAAACCCTCATATTAAAACAAGGGCAAGGTTGATTCACAAGCCCATGAGGGTATTTGTGTTATACTGAAAGTGAACTACAGAGATGGCATGGACTTAAAGCACTCAATAAAGTGATTTTTGTGCCATTTTTCTGGCACAGTAGGGGTTTTGGTTTTGTTCCTTTTTATCTTGTGCATCCCATAGCAGCTAAATCCCTTGTTGTTCCCACCACCACAGCAGGTACATGAACAGGAATTTTGTAGTGGTTCCCTGCTGAACCCAGCCTCCCACTCCCACAGGTGCAGGAGTGGGGCTTGGAAAGCCTGGACACATCAGGCAAGAGCTTATGATCACAGAAAAGGGAGAGGAAGCTCTGCTGTCACTCCTCTGGTGCTGGAAATCTCTGGATATTAGAGATGGTGGAAAATGGGAACCGGGGTCAGACATTTCATGCCACACCTTCTGACATGGCATCAGGTATGCACACACCCCTGGACAACCGTATTGGCAGTCTCAGTTGCATCCTGTAACTTCACTGTGCCAGCCAGGGACAAGGCGGAAAGACGGCCACAAGGCACGTCTTTTTTTCCACATGGCAGCACCTCAGCACAAGCTACAGAAGCAGCAGAGGCAATCAAGGGCTGAAAAGGAGAGAGGGTGCAAAGTGAATAGGACGAGGAGGGTAGCAAGCTTAGGAAGTGGGACAGCAGTGTGAGGGTGAAGGATCTGATTACTCGAAGATGACTGCTGCATTGGAGGGAGGCACTGGGTCAGAGAGGCTGTAAGATTGACAGAAAGACCAAGCTTGAGGTGCCATGGCCACCTCAAGGAAAAAGCAAGTTTTGATGGCAGCTGTTGATGATGGCTCATTGTGTCAGACCTCAAAGGTTGTTATTTAAGCAACGATCTGCTGACTGCTCTGAGAAGCTCGAAAAGGAGAAGCTAAAGCAGCATCAAAGTAAGGCACAAGAATGAGGAATAAGCCTGACTTTTGTTAGAGTAGTATGAAGTATTCACCATCTAACATAGCTTCTCTGGATAACTAGCTTGGTATGTTTCTTCTTACCCAACCACAACAAAATCAGCCACTCCTACCACTTTCCATGAAAACTAATTTTAAAAAAATCTGTGAATCTATTAATGTTACAACAAACAAAGGATAAGATGAAAGATTGTGGTAAAAGCCTTCACTGGCTGGATTCACAAATTTACTGACATTTCTCTACCTCTTGTACATATAGCTGCGGCACTGTGAGCCTCAGAGCAGCTAGAGACCTGTGATACAAGTCTCTGCACAGAAAAATACTGCATTGGCAGGAATCTGTAAGAAGGTATTTTATCTCCTTCCACACACCCAAAGTACCAGTGAAAAGCCCCAGGAATCCTGTAGGCAGCACATGGATGAAAGAAAGGAGCCGAGTTATACTTCTGCTAGTCATGCTGTAAATCGTGTAAGACTGCTTCTTCCTGTGATATAAAACAGGGTTGTCCCCAGGCCACTCTACCAGACTAGTTGGCTTATCGGCTCTGAATCAGGGAGTCACAAGCAGTTTCTTGGCCCTGTTTATTCTCTTCAGTGCTTCCCACACACTGCTGCATCTGCATGCAGCTGGGACTGGGTGGGAAACTCCAGTTTAACTTCTCCTCCAGTTAACAGAGGAGAAGAGAAAACAAGGGACCGCCTCAGTTCCTATAGAAATCAGTAGGAGTAATAACACTGACTCCAATGGGCTCTTAATTATCAGGAAAAGAAGGCTTTAGAAAAGACAATTGCTACTACAGGTCTCAGAGTGTTATTTACTTACCCATAATGGTAATCATAGCCACTATGCACTATTTCATTCTTCCATTCTATGGTATATATCAAACACTTCACGGAACTGTGAGCACAGGAAAAAAACACCAACAAGTGTAAGGAGGTCTAATTAGTGAGATGATGTCTCAATCACTTACCAGGCTGATCATTATCAGACTCGCTAATTTCCCTGGTTATTGTTTTTTCCAAAATCAAAAAAAAAAAAAAAAAAAAAAAAAGAAAAAGAAAAAAAAAAAAGAAGAAGGACACAGTGTCGTCAAAACAAGGGACAGATTCTGCCACACTTACTCCTACTGAATAATACCATGTCCCACAAGCTCTTCATGCAAGTCAACTGAGAAAAGGGATTTGACATATATTACAAATAACAGGGGCTTCAGTAAAACACATGCCTAGCAAAGTATAACACAGTGTGAGCAAGGGGGAAGGATAAATCCAGCATAAATCTAAATCATGCTTAATGACCTCTTTTTCACATGCAGTGGTGATGTCAATGACCACCAAGACATGTGGTATGCAAATTCAGAAGTACCAGTGTGAAAGCACCAATCTTGATTGCAACCTGCCCTAACACTTGACACACCCCAAAGTATTGGTGTATCTCTTTGAAGTGGTGATATGACTTAGCACCATTGATAACCTCATTTCAACTGCTGCATGCCCAGTTTGACTTTGTGAGTTAGACGATGACCCCTTTAACGATATTTTTATACCTTGCTTAAGGAAAAAGAAACATTTTTCAAGCTCTGAATAGTCTGGAGAAAACTGGACCCTCAAACTAAGGTGTTTCTTGCTCCCAACCAATTTCCTAATTCAGTCTTTGTCACCAGTTCAGAAGGATCCTGAATATCCTGCTTTCACACTGAAGATAACTTCCTTGGCATGGCAAACAGAGCATTCAGAAGTCTCATTACAAAGAGGCTCTCTGAGCAGCAGAGCCCATAACCTCATATAGAATCTCAATTCTTTTTTTAATCTGCACAAACAACTGAAAACCTTTCAGGCAACAATTTTCAAATTTTTTTCCTCTTAGGTTTTCCTTCAGCTGGAAACTTTAATCTCAAAACTCGTATGTTTCTATTTTTAACATCTTCTGGAGGGTTGAAGGGTTTTTTTGGTGGGAGCTTCTGAAATAACACCATCTTTTTACCAATTAATCTTCAAAATTGTTTTCCCAAAAAGTCTCTTTTTAGATTTCTTGCTGTTCTCAGTTTCATCACAACAATATCCTGATTTTAATCTCCAACCATACCTTCTTTCTGAGGTGATACTTCAGGTTATATCACTAACCTTTTCAATAGATTAGGGAGTCAGAGGTAGGAATATGTAGGCACTGAGTCTTTCCCTTGTTTTCTGACATTCTAACAGCAGATAAATTTAGATTGCTTCTTTTCCTTTCAGGTATGTTTGGGATACTTAGAAATTCTTCCAGATATCAATCATTAGACTGTATAAAATGCAAAACCTTTCTGCTTCCCATTTGGAACAACCTGAGTCTACTTAGGTGCGTGCATAGCTCACCCTCTGAGAAAATACAACAAGACAGGAGGATAAGAGGTCACACTCTCTATGAGGAAATCGCACTCAAACTGTCCAACTTGTCAAAGATACCTTTATCACTGCCATGTGTTTATACCTCTGTTGTTAAATAACAATGCCATTCAATGGAACTGGGTAGAGTTTTTTGTTGATGAAGTGAATTTAGGCTGGAGACATGTGACTAAATAACATCCCTAAGATCCTCAAGTCCCCACAACATTGGGTTGTAAGAAATAGGGACAAAATTACAGCAAGCAAAGCAGGGATGCTAGTCCAGTGCTTAATAAAAGACTCAATAGTCAAGACTTCTGAAAGGCATTAAGTCAGCAAAGCCAGATTATATTCTTTGGCTTATAATATATATTATATTATAAGGAGTGGGAATTTAGCCCTTTTCTGTTCTTTTTAGTAACTGTTCTGGCTGTTGCAGAGCCTTCATCCATGGGTTGAGTCATGTATACACAAATCCCACAGAGACTGCCCCAGCTCCTGGCAGCTCAAAGTCTAGGACAACACAAGGGTAAAGACAGGTTCCTTTCTACTGATGAAAAGTCAAAGGCACACCACTTACTACAGTTTGAACTGCTCAGCACTGAATAGTCTGACCACAGAATATAGGCTGTCTGTGGTAAGAACCTGCACTGAGTGTGGAGCCTCTTTCATTTACAGAAGACTTTTAAAAAATGTAATAGCAGTCAGGTGACAACCATTGTCTCAGTTTCCAAGGTGCTAACAAAACTAGCCCAGAAACTACCTTAAGCACAGCTCAGCTCCTGCTGTCCTATACCAGGACTCACACCTCACCACAAGTCAAGACACAACAGGGAGGTCAGTTTCCCAGACCAGTAACTCAAAATATACTGACATTTAAAAGCCTACTCTAATTAAATTACCTGTTTTTTCTAACTTTCTGCAGGAGTAGTCTGTTTTTCCCATTGACATTTCATGGGAATGGATGCAGCCCCTCTTGACCATCAGGGTTCTCACACCATCCTTTTCAGGGGCTCACGAGCATGGATTTTGTACTAGTTTCCTAGATAGTGTCGGTGGCTCAATGGCTGACAGTAGAGCTTATAAAAGTTGCAGAAAGATCTTACAGTATTGCCAGGGCTAATTTGTATGTGCAAAGGTTTGAGAATACACCTGGCATTAAGATGGATAGAAAGGTTTCTGCAGCACCAGTCCAGAACAAAACCTACTTGGTTTTAGCACAGCTAAGGTTACTAGCCAAGTGGTATAGGGGCTTTAAAAAAAAAAATTTCCAGAGCTGCTGAGCACTCACTGGCTTCTGCCAATGAGGCATCATTAGTTCCCCTCTTACAGTGGTAATTTCAAGCAGAAACACGCAAACCCCACAGCCTCCACAAACCTACAAAACCTATACTAACATCTGGATATATAAGGCATTGGCCCACAGATCTAAAGAAAACACTTTCTCCTTGTCTCTGCAGATGATTCTTACTGGGCTGCATGGATCAGAGGAATATCTGATCAGAGGAATACCTAATGAGAATGGTGATTGAAAGAAGGCTGGAGAGTTTTCCTTTGAAAGGAAAACACCATTCTACATTTTGAAAGTTAGTAATTTCAATATTAACACATATTTACGTGTATTCACTGAAGACATTAGTTTCTCAATATCTGACTTCTTTCAGTGACTTTTGACTTGCACAATTTCATGCTCCCTGAGTTCCTAAATACACTGTGGACGTACATGTTTATACATTCTTCTTACTGTAGCAAATGGCTAGATACCTCACTTTTAAGGGCAAAAAAAAGTAAACCTTTTACTGCATCAAGAAAAAAGTCCCATTCCAGTGGTGCCTGTTTAGCCAAGGTTTTCACAACTCTGTCTGAATGCTGGGTAGATTAACTGCTTTAATTAAGGTTTTAAAGGGACAATGTCTGACAAAATAATTTCTTCTTTCTGAAGAATTCATTCCCACTTTCTGACCTGGAAAATCTTGTTGTACTCTTAGAATTCATGCTTGTTTAGTCTTACTATTTCTGTTTTGTTTTATCCTGGCACCCAATCTGATGCCTCACAGGTCTTACATTGGAAAAGACAATAAATTACAAATCCATACTACTGGTAACACCAGCATTGGTTGAAATGTGATTTAATTGCAATTGAAAGCTTACTATCACTCAAAATTTGCTTTCCTGTGATGGAGATGTAATGGATTATGCCCACAAATGAAAGAAATGGGCATAATTTTTTCCATCTGGGAACACAAAATATTGCAAGTCTGCCTCCCCAAAGTCCTCATACCCTGTGTAAGCTAAACTGTGTGTAATGAGAGCACAGCTTTGGGTATAAACAGGGGGTAAGTGCCATTCAGACAAAGGCAAAGGAATATAATGAATTTTCTGTTTTGCTTTGTCAACTTCTCAGGGAACAGTAGGTTTTAGCCTTGCCAAATTTCAGACTCAAAGCTGTTTTGAGTTCCTCAGTGCAGTCCTCCACTCTGCAGTACAGGTACAGATTCATGCTGAGGGCATAACATACCAAGGCATGGGTTTTGCTGAATGCCTTAACAGCTCTATGCCATCAGCTGCTTAAAAAGCATTTGAAGATTGCTGGCCTCTTCATAGAGGTGGCTCTCCCTTCATATAGGAGGACACCTAGTAACCGTGTTACTGGTTATTACATTTTGAAAAAAATATTTTATTTTATTTTGACTGAAGGTCTCTGATACACTAAATATTATTTATGTCTTGCTGATACTATATAAGTACTATATAATAATATAGATATAATAATACTACATTATTAAACTTCCCTAGTCAAACTCACTGCTGGTGTGGATATGCTAAACCAGTTTTGTTGCTGTTTGAGAAAATGATACACATTTGTCTATACATCATGAAAAAGAAATATATATTCCTTTTTCTATTAAGTTTCCATGAAAACAAAGTCTACATTTTCTGGTATGTTTCTCCCGTCTGCAAAGCAAAGACATTTTCAGGATATCAGTGATGTCAAAGGTTTGGTAAGAGTGAGGTTTTGACAGCTGACCTCTTAGTAACAGTCTCTGACTCTCCAGACAGACACTTTCCTGCTTAAAGGTGCTAAGATTTACACTTAGTAGTACTGACTCAAGGGGGCTGACTGATACTCCAGCTTACAGGTATTACATTTCAGGCCCGGTGTGTTTTGAGAAAGGCAAGGAAAATCTTCCTGTCTGGCTACAGAGAGAGAAAAATCACACACAAGGGCTTGCAAAGTGATGTTTTCCTGAAAAACAAGGAAATCCAACTCAGATAGCTATGTAATGCACGACTCCTCCACCTACTTTGGGAACATATCTCCAAAGAGAATCATCATCATAGAAGCACTTTAATGATGTTTTACTGTATTCATATAGTTTTGCATTAATGCATTTCAAAAACATTTTGAATGACTATTCCAGTTCCTTGTTCCCTGGTGGATCCACTTGACATTTAAAATTCAGTCTCTGTTGAGGATGCACACAGATGAAATTTATTACACAATGCATATGAATGGCAATAAAGCACAAAGATATCCCTACAGTGTCTTTATCCTAAAAAGGGAGATTCAGATCATTGTAAGGCAAGATGGAAAATGTCTGCCAAATACTAAGTGACAAAAAAATTCCTCTTCCTCTTTAAATAATTTGCCAATAGATGAAACTAACTCTTGGGAGAGGTTTTCTGTTATTTACAACAATCATCTGGGACCTTTTTTTAGATTAAAACAAATTGACTTGGACAGTTGTTGATACTGGAAAGCATGAAAATATTCTTTTCTTGGTTGATTTCCACCCTGTTCCACTGAATGAAAACATTAACACAACACAGATAGGGAACACAGAAAAGATTGGTAATGTTCTGCCAGAGTTTTCATCCACAAAGAATCTGATTCATCTTTCATTTTAGATCAAGATAATTTATCTATGTGAAAAAGTAACAAGACGAAACCAGTAATAGGGTTAACTCTTATCGGCCTCTGCACAGTCCTATCATCTGCTATTTTACCTTTGCAAATCTCAGTATTACAAGACCCTTCAGCAGGTCTTCACAGGCAGCAATAATTTCCATTGTATTGAATAATTTTATATTGTCATCAGATTTTGTCACCTCTTCATTCATGTCATTTTCCTGATCATTTATAAAAATGTTGAGTGGCACAGATCAGAGTGGGACCTCATGCTCAACCTTTCTGTCTGCTCTGAAAACTATCTTTTGTTGTTGTTGTTGTTGTCGTTGTTAAGCAGTTATTAACTCATGAGATCACCTTTTTCATTTTCTGTTTCAGTTCTTTTAAGAGCTTCTACTGATAGACCTTGCCAAAGCTTTTTCAAAATTCATGTACACTAGCTAAACCAGACCCTCTTTTTTGTAGCACCTCTTGAGCCTTTCAAAACTCTAAAGAATTTGTAAGGTATTAATTTCTTCTACAAAATTCTAATAGACTCCTCATCATTATATTAATATTTTTTTTTTTGTGCATTTGGTTTTTTATTTGGTCTTATTTTTACCAATCTGACAGACACCTTCCTTTCTAATGTGCGGTTTTCCAGAACATCCTTAGACTCATTTTAAACAAATTAGTACCATTTTTGTCCCGTCATATTTGTTTGGTACTGAGGTTCTTTTGACTAAAGGTAATATACTGTTACCTATTGCAATCCAGCAGTTTTCTGTCTGAACTCCTTTTCAATCACTGAGTAAACATCATCTTGTCCAAGTAAAGTCTTAACATTTTTGACAATCTACTTTAAAATGTATTCCATTGATACCTTAGTTTTGATTGAGTTCTTCAAACTCCCGTCCCACTAAAGATTATAACCAATTTAGGAATATTACTACCTCTTTGTACAACAAATACTGATGCAGAGAATTCATTAGTTTTGTTTTGTTTTTTTTTTTCTCTGGCCTTATTGTCCTTGAGTAATTCTTCTATGCTTCTATGCTATCAGCCCCATGGACTCTCTGGCAGGCACTCTGCTTCCGATGTGTTTTTTAAAATTGCCTTTTTATAGCTATTTTAAATGCTTTTTGTAATCTTCTCATTAAATCTTTTTTGGCTTGCCTTGCTATGAATTAACTTTTAACTTCCCAGAGTTTATGTCTATTTCTACTTTCCTCATTTAAGCAGACTTTTAAAGATGTCTTCTTACTTTCAAGACCATCCTTCTTTCTTTTCTTTTAGCATGGCCTTTTTTCTTATTGAAGATCCTCTTCAAGTCCTTTCTGATTTATGATAGACTCACTCTGAACCTAAAATATTGATTTGCCATGCACATTAACTCTGACACAAAAAAATTAGTCTGAGCCTTCAAATAGTCTCCATGCTGTCTGCAATATTTTTATGGTTTTGGCCACTTTTTAGTTAATTATCTTCTCACTTTTGGGTAGCTTTACTATCATGCCAATTTTGGGGGGGGGGTTTCCACTTTCCAGGATATTGAATCTGACTACACTGTTATAGGTGGCTGATAATTATGTCTTAAACCAGTCCCTGTACATTGTCCAAGATTAAATCGGGAGCTGCTGTAGGACAATATGTTCTAAGGAGTATGATTAATGATGACTGAATACTTAACCAGTGCATCATGGTGATATAACTTTTCTGAATATAAAACAGACCAGGTAAGTTATAAACATTTGATATTATTCATATGTTTTCTTCTTTGCCTCAGTCTACTGACAAGGTCTCCCAGGCACATGGGGAAATGCCTCCTACCCTTTCTGGGAAATCAGCACATCTGAGTGCCTCTCTGAAGTGCTGTACACTACTGCCTGCAACGTGGGGAACAGAAGGAGGAAATGGAGTTCTGTGCGTTTGCAGGGCTACAGTCTTATTGACATGTGGTGGGATAGATTACACAACTGGAGTCCTTCTGATAACTGGATGAAACCTCATGTTTGCAGACCTTAATATCTGCTGAAGAGACGATATAGTGTGGCGCAAACAGTCCAGGAGATTTCTGGAGTGCGTTGATGGCAACATCCCAACACAGGTGATCAAGAAGCCAAGTGAAAACACCCTCCTGGACCTCAAACAGGAGAAAGTCAGTCAGGGATGTGAAGGTTAGGAGCAGCCTTGGCTGCAGTCACCATGAGATGGCAGAGTTCAGGATCCTGAGAGGAGGAAATAAGGCAAAAGGCAGGATCACAACCCTGGTTCAGAGATGTGCTTGGAAGAATCCCTTTGGGATATAGCCCTGGAGAGAAGAGGGGTCCAGGAGAGTTGGTTGATTCTCAAGGATGGTCCTCCCAACAAGTAGAATGTCGAGCAACAGTGGCAGGAGGCCTACATGGATGAAAAAGGAGCTCCTGACTAAACACAAACATAAACAGGATATGCACGGGAGATGGAAAGAGGGACCGGTGACCCAGGAGAAGTATGGAGACATTGTCCCAACATCCAAGGGATGGGATTAGGAAAGCCAAAGCCCATCTGGAGGTGAATCTGGTGAGAGACATGAAAGACAACAAGAAAGGCTTCTACAGGTACATAAGCAGAAAAAGAAAATGAGGGAAAACTTGTGTCGGCTGCAGAATGGGGCAGCAGCCCTACTGACAAAGAACACAGAAAAACAGGGTTCTCAATGTTTTATTTGCCTCAGTCTTTCCTGGTAACATTGGCTTTTAGGAATGAACCCCAAGCTCCTGAGACCAGTGGGAAAGTCTGAAGCAAGGAAAACTTACCCTTGGTAGAGGAGGATCAGGTTAAGGAATACTGGACATACACAATCCAACGGGACCTGATGGGATACATCCATGAGTGGTAAGGGAGCTGCTCAGTGTGACTGCAAGGTGGTCGTGGTTTAACCCCAGCCAGCAACTAAGTGCCACACAGCTGATCCCTCACTTCAGCCCCACCCCCACCCCAGGGAAGAGAACCAGAAAAAGGTAAAACCCATGGGTTGAGGTAAGAACAGTTTAATAATTGAAACAGAATCACAGAATCATAGAATGGTTTGGGTTGGAAGGGACCTTAAAGATCATCCAGTTCCAACCCCACTGCCATAGGCAGGGACACCTTCCATTTGAGCAGGTTGCTCAAAGCGCCATCCAACCTGGCCTTGAATCCACAACTCCTCTGGGCAACCTGTTTCAGTGTCTCTCCACCCTCACAGTAAAAAATTTCTTCCTAATATCCAATTTAAATCTACTCTTTCAGCTTAAAACCATTACCCCATATTACCCTTAAAGTAAGATATAATAACAATAGTAATAAAAGTACTAGTACTAGTGCTGGTACTGGTGGTGGTGGTAGTAGTAGTAGTAGTAATGAAAAGGGGGATAACAGAGAGGGCTAAAACCCAAGAGAAACAAGTGATGCATAACACAAATTGCTCACACCTGTTGACCAATGCCCAGCCAGTCCCTGAGCAGCAATCACCAGCTCCTGGCCAACTCCCCCTAGTTTATATACTGAGTGTGATGTTCTGTGATATGGAATATCCCTTTGGTTTGTTCAGGTCAGCTGTCCTGGCTCTGCTCCCTCCCAGCTTCTTGTGCACCTGCTCACTGGCAGAGCATGGGAAAATGAAAAGGCTTTGACTTAGTATAAACATAACATAACAACTAAAACATCAGTGTGTTATCAACATTATTTTCATACTAAATCCAAAACACAGCACTGTACCAGCTACCAGGAAAAAAAATAACTCTGTCCCAACCGAAACCAGGACAGTATCCATCCCTTACTCTATACCATTTACATCATGCTTAGATCCCACACTTGCCAATACATCCCAGTTAACCACCATCACCTCTCCTGTCTTTTTATACATACACACAACACACAGGTATCACTCCTTTAGTCTATGGGCCATCCCTATAAAAGTCCATTGAGTTCATTTAGTCCATGACCTTGAGCTCCATCTGTCATAATAGTTTTTCAGGGAAGGAAAGATTGTGTGTGGTGTTGGATTGTTGCATGCTGAAACAAGTTCTGATTCCATCACTGCTGCACTTGTCCAGTTTCATCAAAGTTCATCCTTCATCAATCTTGGTGATTTTTACTAATACCCTTGACAGCTGCCATAGAAACGATGATATACAGTCTTATATAGCAATTAACATCATATAATTTAAGCATTGGTTATTTTCACCCAAAATCAAATCCCCTTGAGGTACACACCGGACTTCCCCATCCTCCCACATTGCCTACCAAATGCACCCAGGTCCTTGAGAAAAAGAAAACCCAGTAATGGGTCTGCCTTTTTCTGAGACAGAAACAACACAGAATGTTTTCCCTAGCATATTTTTGTGTGCACTACAGGAACTTTATCTCCTTCTACAATGTTTAAAAGTTTTCAGTGAGCATGGTCAGCAATTCAAACAGTCCATGCTCAATAATCTTTGAAAGGTGGAGCAGGTTGTGCTGATAGGCAGTGCCATCTCTATCCTTGGCGGTTTCAAAGACACAACTGGACAAAGCCCTGAGCAATTTCATCTGACCCTAGAGATGTCCCTGCTTTGGAACAGAGACATTCCAAAGTCCCTTCCTATCTATATGACTCTGTGATAGGTAGCATCCCATGATCGCTGGCTCTCCGCAGTCACTGGCACCATTGGTTACATGGTCTGTCATTCACACAGCCGTCACGTTGTGCTCTGCCTGTTCAGATGTGGAATTTCCACCCACAGGAATCCCATAGTAGAACTTGTTACATCATCTTATTTCATTTATATTGTCTGATACTCTGAATTTATTCAGCCTCTTTCCCAGTGGAAATATCTACTCTGTCATTCCTATACAATTTGTACACTGTTAGTAGTGTTCTTCTGAAATTCTGCCTTCCACTTACTTTCTAAGATCCCTACAAAGTCATTTTTTTAATCCAGGCATCCTATTTCACCCAATTTACCTTTCAGACTTAGAGTCCAAGTCTTTCACCCCCCAAGAAAACCATGTTTAGGCTCTACAAATTGATTTGTGTATTTCAAAAGTGTCAAAATACCTCACAGGTGTGCATGAGAGCTGCTCACTATTCTATTGAAAACAAATTCTTCCAGCCCTTAACTATGGACTTTCAGCATTCACGTTTGGCAGAACAGAGAAAATAAATTAAAAAAAAAAAAATGAACAGAGCATTTTGTACATATTTTGAACAGAGCATTTTGTGCACAGAGAATACCACTCTTCAAGCTAAACTGTAAATTTGGCACACCATGGGCAACGAGGAGATGTTCTTTATAAAACATACAACTCAAAACTAGTTCCCACAAGCCTGGGTTATAAGACTCTATGAAGCCTTGCTGTGTTTCTAGCTTTAAAAACGGACGTGCATCATCACCCTCCCAAAACCAGGTTTGCTCATCTAGAAGTGATAAGATTAGCAGGTAGTCAATAAATACGTAGCATTTAAATATTTCTGTAAAGGAAAAGGTTCAATTTTTTCACCTCGAAAACACATGCACGCTTGCAGGTTTTCTTTACATTTTAATATACATTTCTATAATATTTATTGTTGACACCAGTACTTTTTTGTATAAAACTGGACTTTGTGAGCACAGACATAATATTGTAAGACAATTACAAAAAAAGAAGAAAATATTTTAATGGCAACTTAGCAGTAGCACAATATGCATAGAGTGCCTGTAGGTAAATTTGGGTGTATGGGTTCTAGGAAAATAAGAGTGATCAGTATATCGTTCCAATAACTAATCAAACCAGATATTCCTTTCTGTGGCTGGCATAAATCAAAATGTTGTTTGTTCTTGCAATCATTCCTTATACTATACCATTGTGTTGCCTGATAAATACTTAGTATGGAAATTCTAGCCTGTTGTGATTTTTATCTTTTCTTTTGTCTTGTCTTATTTGTTCTCACACACCAAGTGGAAGAACGCAGACTCACAGGAACTAATGAGGTAATTTGTAAACCTGTCAGCAAAAGACATGAGAATTAATCTCCTGGTGGTCTGGTGAAAGGGGAGATGAGGATTACAGGGGCCTCATTTCACCACTGCAGCAAAATCCTTATTTCTCCATCAAGCCAGGCTTTTACTTACATAGGCAAAACTCAGAGCTTGACATTCCTGCACTGCAGGAACACGTGATTTCCAGCCAACACGCATCCACAGGAGGCCTGGATTAACACCTGAATTTCCTCTTCCCCTAAATCCCACATGAAACCTCCACATTTGTGCTGCATATTTCCCCCTCTGTGCCTCCTTGCCAGTAGTGCTACACAGGGTATAAACTCTGCAACAGATGTGATATTCCATCTCCAGCACTCCTATTCTTTGCATGAATGTCTGCTTGGAGCCCCCCTGAAGGAGACTTCTCAAGGATGAAATTGTACCTAAACCCATAAGGGCTGTTTAATACCATATTACACTTACTCTATATGATTCTTAGCAACAACAGCATGTTTTGAGAATGTATTAAGCAACAAAGCAGGACTTTATTACTAATGTTTTTTGTATTTTATTTTCTTAAGGGGAACCAAGGAGAGCAGTCCATTATGCAACATTGTGTTTGTTAGTTTTATTCTGTAGGGAAGTGAGAGGGATCTTCTAAATCTGTTGTTCTTTGTTTTTCATGGGGGAGCAAGAAGTCTTGCTGGCTTTATTGTTGCTCTATATTTCCTACTCACATTCTCAAGAGAGACATCTGGGGACAAGGCTATGAAAACGTGTGGAAGCAAAAATACTATGAAAGGCAAAGGAAGTGGTTTTATAAGAATCTATGATGACAGATTCCCGATGGGAAAACAGTCTTTGGAGGGAAAGCTACTATATGAAACTAAATGATAAGGATTCTTGTCTTACTTGTATTACGAGTTTCCAGATAATCCATGAGCTATCATGAATAAAACCAATCTGTTTCCTTGTTCCATTACTTGGCATGCTTTATCAATATTTGGTTACATGATTCCACACTGTTGCTGATCTCCACTGCCTATCAGATGATTCATCAACGCCATGCTGGGCAAAGGGTCACTGGGATAGCAATAACATTTTGCCTTGCAGTGACCAGCCAGAAATGAATACTGTTTGACCTTTGCTTGACACAGATGCTCAGATCCTTTGTGTCTCATGGTATAACCACTATCTCTTCTAAGACAAGCTCACCAGAGACAGAAGAGACTTCAGGTATTCTTACAGGTTGGAATGATACACATATTGTATACATGAGCTGACTGGTTTACTGACATATAAACCCCACATCTCGTGCCATATTCTCATTTTCTCAGTTCCTTGAAGACTTTCATAATAAAGATGAAAAAAATATTAATCATTATGATTTAATGAGAATCTTCACTTCTGGTTCATACTTCAGAGAGGAGAAAGCTGAAGAGTTGACCTCTTGCCCTGTGAAAAATAACTGCGTGGGTTATAACTGAGGCAATGAGTCTGTCAAGGATAAATCTTGCCAAGCAAATCAAATGTGCTATCACAGGACAAGGTTTTGGGGGATAAAAAAGGAAGCAGTGGTTATCATATAAATTAATTTTAGTAAGGTTTTAAGGGTAGAATCCAGAGGAAAGCAGCAAAAGCCTTCATAACTCTAGAAAACATGACCTTCAAGGAAGAACTGAACAAACTCAGGTTTCTTGGCACTAGGAAGAAAACATTGAACAAGGTGTGTGAGAAAAATATAAAAGTATATGAAAAGCTGGAGCAAAGAAGAAGGAAATAAACTGCTTCCCAAATACACAGTCAAAAAGACAAGACACAGCTTAAACTGATGCAAAGAAGAGTCCAGGCAGACATGAGGAAAAATGAAAAAAGCAAGTTTAATTAAACACTGAGATATACTGTTGGATGGATAAATGCTTTCTCCATCATGAGTTTCAAGAACAGGTTACACAAATGGTCAAGAATGGTACATGTTGATCCTACTTTACAAGGGGCTGATAGAGCAGATGATATCTTAAGGCATTTCCTGACCTTTCAGTTGTATAATATATATCTTTGGCTTTAGGGACTGAAAATAGCCAAAGTCTTTTTAGTAGAATACACTTTTCTTAAACAGATCTGAGCTGATGAAAAATATCTGAAGATGTCTTTCCCCCCATGTAAATTATTTAATTAATGCTACATTTTTGTATATTGTTATTTTGCTTTTCTTTAACCATCTCATTGTTTCTCAAGGGTCAGGTTGCTTTTAAGTAAGGACTCATTTTCCAATCATTAGTAAAGCTTTTAGAAAACATTTTGTATAAACTTATGACAGTGAAATCAGCAGCTTCATGTAGGAATTACAGGAACCTGCCTGGAGGTTTGTGTCTGTAATTTCACTTATAAGGAAGTTTCAGAGACCTTAGTAGTTCCATTTTCCACCATGAAGAAGTCATGCAAGGGCAGTGGGAATAAAAATTACCACCAAAGCATCCTGTTAATTAGCTGCCACCTTGTTTTGAAGACAAGGTGTAGTTCTGCTACTTTACTTACCCTGATCATTATCTCTCTCCTGAGCTTGCAAAGTAATAGGATAATGATTTTGTTTGTATGATGGTGATAACTGTCTAGTGACATTAAGTCTGAGACCATCAATTAATTTCTCAAAAGCCATCCATTACTTAATCATAGTGACTGAAACACTGGGATTCAGCTGAGTCAGATAAATATTCATAGTGCACTGTGCTGTCTGGAGTCTTTATTAGGCAATGTTTGCATTATTTGTACATAAAATTCTGTGTATCATGTATCATACTTCTACAAACACTTTAAACATGGGCAAATATTGCAGAACAATATCTGTAAATGTTCATTCAATAAATTGTTTACATTCTTTTTTATATGCTTTTGAAAGTGCGTTGCATGACAGGTTGTGAGTAAAAATTTTTGAAGGTGGGGTACTTACATTCTCTGGACGTGAATTTGCAAACAGAGGCTTACACAAATATGTAGGCACACTGGAAACGTACACATCCATCTTGAAACAACTTTGTGGATTTAATGAGCCTTTGAACCAAGGAGCAGGTATAACATACGTGATTTGGATTATTAGTGACACAATACACACTAATAGTAAGGCTGAGAATCACAGTAATTAATTCAAATGCAACTCAGGGCTTGAGCAAGCCCTGTGGCAAAGCCCACTTCCAGATGATACTTCCGCAGAAGAGAGCAAACAGATCACAATCATTGTCCTGCAAAAAAAGTTTGCCAAACTTTACTACTGCAGTTCTTTTCAGCTTTCATCATTCCCTTGTATCTCAGTTCCCATTAGCTGCAGCAAGGCTCCCTGTGATCTCCAGTGCATGCACCTGAATGGAGATACTGGTGGCTGTAACTTAAATGAAGCTCATCTGTCACATGTGACAAAGGGTAAAGCTGGGAAGAAGCTGAAAGCTTGTGGTTATATTACCTGATTATGAGAAAAGGGTTTGGATGAAGGTCATCAACATCTACAAAAGAAGAAAAGTAAGAAAGAAAATACACTGAATTTGAGAAAACAAGCAGTTCTACAAAGTTACCAAAAGGAGTAAGAATTTACTGATATAAGAGGAAATTGTGCATGAGAGATATTTGCAACTCATTCCAATACAGTCAATAAAATGAATTGCAATAAAAGCATTCTCATCAGTTTGAATCAAATGCAGAAATTAACGACACAGTAAGAGAGGCAAAAAAAATTATCAAAAACATTATCTATGTAAAGCAGTATTTATAAAACCTAACTAGAAAGAGCTAACAATACCGAATACCACAGTAAAAATCTGTTTATCTCTGTAAGAAAAGACAACAATAGTCACATTAAAACCTTATAAATGGAAAAAAATGCAAACTTTGCCTAATATCTTATGTATTCATGTGAGCAATCCCATTTTAATACATGGGAATACTTATGTGAGTAAAACTTCTTACATCAGCTTTAAAAAGAGTAGTATTTTGGGCACCGTTTACTCCAGTCTCCCTAACCCCTCATATTTTAATTTGTTTCATCTGTTTGTTCAGCTCCATTAGTATTAGCAGCAGTAGGAGCATCAGTTGATACGCTGTAATATCACTTGTCTGCACTTTTTGTGTTCTATGGCAAGCAAAGATGAGGTGGTCCTATGGTAAATGCCCAGAGCCACCAGGAAGTGTCCCCTGGGGTGCAGTTGTTACTGCCTGCCTGCCAGCATCTTGGGGATTGCCTCTGGTATCCTTGTGTATATCAGGCTGTTCTCAGACTTGGGTTTGGGAGAGAGGTACACCAGCACCTACACAGAGAGGTTGCTCAAGACACTTGCCTCTGATTTGGGTATGAAAGATGCCCAAGGAACTTGTGTCTCTGCCCTTAATAGCCTCTGCCAGTACCTGGGAGCTGTCACTCTGTCTGCACAACACTGAGCCAGCCTCTGGCAGGGTGTGCAGACTTGGGCCCCTTCTCTAGCACAAGTGTAGAGACCTCATCTGATGTACTCGTGCAGCCAGTGTGGATTTTTTGCCTTGCATACTCGTTTTCCCACCCGCTCAAGGCCTCCCTTGTGACGAAAGGTATGAAAAATGGGGCAGGATGACCTTCCTTCTCACAGGAGCTTTAATGTTTGCATGCCTTGGGCATTTGCTGTCTGATTATCTGAGATTGACATGAAGGGATATAAAGTGACCACTGAAGCAATGCGCCCTGACAGAACCATATTTACAGAAAGAATGTATAACCTATAGGGTGGAACTTTGGGGATGGGTAAATGTATCTCTCCTTTCTTATAGATTTGTGTCCTTTATTTTCTTAGCACTCTGTCTTTTCAACTGTCCTTTGTCTCCTGGCTGCTCTCACAGTATTACTGTGCCCATTCTGTGTACCTGTCGGTATCCTTTCCCTCTGCCCGTTCTCTTCCAACCTTCACAAAAACACCTGTTCCATCTTAAAGATGTCTAAACCTAAGGCTCCTATCCTAAGCACTGAAATTATTTCTGTCCTTTCTCATTCTGCCTCCCTTGCATGATGTTGCTACCTTTTCCCCCTGTGAGACCTTCTGACTGCATGAAAGGATTGTCTTTGATGTGTAAGTGTTGAGTAGATATGTGTAATATAAATTGCAGTGACATCTAAATGGGTGTCCAAACACATTTATGAGGAACCAAAACCAAAAGCAGAATCTTCACTCTCTTATATGAGAAGATCACATAAGATTATTTTGAAGCAAAAATATAACTAAAGTTCCCCAGAGCTTTTACCATCATAACGTCAGTGAAAGTCAGCAAAGATCAGCAGCTCAGAGGGGAAATCTCTGCAGAAGAGTGATTAAATCGACTTGTGGTGAGAAAACTCTCTTTCCTGAGCAAGGAGACCCAGGAAGTATTCTGCATCTGAGAACAGCTGTGGTGTGAGACCACACCAACACTGGGGGATCCACATGGTAATCTACTCCTTACAATATGCAGTGTGTCATGTCCCAGCTCCAGAGTTCAGCTGTCCCTACACACAGAGAAGTCATGAGGGAGAAAAGTGTTATAGACAGAGAACATGCTGATGGAGGGCAAAAATGTTCAAAGGAGACACAAAGAAAAAATAATACACTGAAATCTCCACTGTTAAACCTGTAGACAATCCTTTGAGGGCCATTCTACCTACCCTAGATTCACCCTCTTATCAATCATCAAACCAAATGTGCAAGCTTCTACTGCCTTTGCAGTATGTTTTACCGCAGAGATTTGAGTCATGCATGATTGTAGATGCTCATGGTCGTAGAGCAATCACTGCCATACTAGGGGAAGCTTCTTTCAGACAAAACTAGAAGGCCAGACTCTCCAAAGGCCAGCTGTCTTTTCAGCCCATCACTCCTTGTCCACAGCATTGCATACCTGAGCTGGCTATCAGCAGGTAGCAAATATTGCCCAGTTTTTGCTCACTTGAGACTGTAGGTCAATGTGATCCCCACTGAACAGGCAGGTGGCATTTCTGACTCCTTCTCACTGCTCATAGAGAGCCACCATGAAGCCAAGAAGGTGGCACAAAGAAAAAATTGCTGCCAGCATCCACTGCAAAGTCCACTATTCACTTGTTTAGCACCTGCAACTTGTTTGCAGTTATGTAGGGCATTACATCCACTCTTCTAGGTAAACTACCCAAATTCCTTTCACCTTTCCCTAGTGCTGTCTCTTTTAGTACTCTTGACCTACTTTTTTCTCTTTTGAGGACCTTTGTCCCACCTGCCTTGGTGGAGAGTGGAGGGAAAAAGTGATGAACAGAGCTCACTTACAGTGTTTGGTAGAAATTTATCGTGCTTCCTCTCATTTCTGCCATTACTCTGTGTGGATAAAATCAATGATACTTTCTCACTTGGCAGAAGCATCTCATGTGATATACAGAAATTATTGGCTCAGTGTATGTGATCTGAACTCTTAACAACTTCATTTCTTTCCCCTTGCTCCTCTGCATCACAGCTAACTTTTCCTTAACTGGTTGACTTTGTGCAGTTACAGTCAGAGCAATTGTTCTCACTCTGTCTTTACCTTTGAAGGTCAATACTAACTGTTCTGCCACCCATCTTCCATTTCAGATCTGCAATGGCCTTGTATGCCTTCTGTATATTTTTTTCCAGTCAATCCAGAAAGAGGTGTCACCTCACCCTACAAATCTTACAAGGGGGACATTCTGTCATTCATGCAAAGAAAATGGTCTTTCCAGTCTACTGGGTAAAACTTATTTTCCGTCTTCACACCTGACGATTATAGCTGTGTTTAAAAAAGGTAAATATAAAATTGGCTAGGATTCAATACCATTATATCAGCTATAAATATGTGGGAAACATACAGTTAACATCCCTGGCACCATAACATAACAATACTGTAGTGAAAGAGATTTCTGATTTTAGGTACTGTTTTGTGGCTCAGAAAGCATGTGGCCCAAGTTTTGTTGCAGCAGTTATATTGCTGCAAAGGGAAGGTAAGGGCCAGCAATAGAATTCCATCCTGGCACCTTCTGTTTGGGAACAGTGGATTGATATTTTCAATTTGGGAGTTGAGCTCCATGCAACTGAGAAAGTGAGGGGACTATTTTGTGGCACATAGCAGAATAGAGGGTGGCCCTTCACCTTCACGCTGTACCACGTGAAGGGGCGCGGGGAGATTTTCTCGATCCCTAGTGTTTGATGTGCTACCAGCACCCCAAGAAAGCCACGTTCCTTGTACCCCACCAGTCTGTCAGTGTCCCGCTGTAGGGACCCTTCACTGAACAGTCCTGCTGGATCGGAGAGCTACTTGACTGCCTTGTTCAGGGAAGCACTCCAACAGCATCAGGGGGACCCCTCAGCTGGTCTGCCCACTTTATTCAAACGTGTCACCCACTGCCAGCAACTGCTAGCGCCCACAAAGGATTGATACTAACAGTTTACGGAATAACACTCCTTATTAACAAAAAATCATGACAGAATAAGGTTTGAAGATTGTCGGGGATAATACACTGGCTGCAAAGCAAGCTTTTAACAATATATCTAATAGCAGCTAGCATAAGTTAGTCATAGGAAAAAGTCCTTACCCAATAGGTGTCCCTATGGGGGAGAAGACAGGTTCAGCCCTTCAACTGATCCCAGAAGTTGTGATGGAGTCTTCTCTAACTTCTTCACTCATCTGTCCACCTTTTAGACTTCACAGTATATTGCATATTCATTCATTATACACGGGACTGGTTACAAGTTTCTCGCTTGTAATGCAAATTAGTACACATCCTCAGATAGCACTGCTGAAGTTCTCTACTAACTACACATGCTCCTCAAGCAGGGTTTTGCCCTCTTTTGGGGGGGTCTATTTGAGTTGGAGGTCATGATCTCCCACTATCACAATTATTTTTGTCTTATTTTCAACCAATTTTCTGTTGATGTCAGTGGATTGCAACACCTTATCATCCTCTTTCCTCTCACAGCCAGAACTTTCCTCATTTGAAGGCTTCTTTCTGCGTAACTTAGATAATGGTGGTATTTCCACTATCTGTTCTTAGTTTCTCATCCTCTCCAATGCCAACTACCTTGATTAGAAGTTCCTTCATTCATAACAACTTGGAGTGAGTCAGATTGACTTAGCTTTGTGAACACTGAATCAGAGTTGGGTAATCTGAGAGTTCAGACAATTCCACCCCTACTCCCCACCCCCTCTGGATTTACTTCAGGCCAGGACTAGTCCATTTCCATCACATTTAGGTGGAGCTTGAGTGACTCTAGTCATACATATTGTTGCTACTAACTGGTATCACATACCCAGTGAGGTGTAGTAGTACCTTGGAGGCAGGTAACTTTGGGATGGAGGTGTGCATTAGTATTACAATGAGATTATTTCATCTGGGGAAAGTCATTTTGCCACAATGGTTGACTCAGCCACGGACATCTCATGGATTCTTCATGCGGCAGCTGCTATGCAGCTTATCAGCTGTGTGGTGCCATCAAGTTCCCATTCCTTCAGGGATCTCAACAGAGCCTGGCTGCAGGGTCTTTGCTCCATCCTCCATCAAGTCACTCCTATCAGCAGGATCCTGCTGAGCTGCCAGGATATGTTGCTTAGGGAACTGTGGTGATGTAGATTCCGTGCATACCAACCATTCTGAAAGCAGTAACTGTATTTTACTCTAAAATGTTTCCTGCAATACTATGTTTCTATTATACCCAATTTTCTCTAATTCCCCTCCTCAAGGTGATTTTCGCACACGCTGCTGCAACAAAACTTGGGCTGTGTGCTTTCTGAGCCACAAAATGGTCCCCTCACTTTCTTGCTCTCATGGAGCCCAACTCCCAATTGAAAACATCCATCCACTGTTCCCAAACAGAAGGTGCCAGGATGGAATTCTATTGCTGGCCCTTACCTTCCCTTTGCAGCAATATAACTGCTGCAACAAAACTTGGGCCACATGCTTTCTGTTTCTGCTTGCCCTATTCTTCATTCTCCAGGAGATGTTCTTCATGGTCTGCCTGAAGTCACCTTGGGCTCTGCTGGTAGCAGTAGGCCCTACCTGTTGTTCAGTCTACATGTTCTCCCTTCACTACCATGCCAGTGATACCTGAAGCTTGTATGATGCTTAACAGAAAGGGAAAGGCAGGGGATGTAATGGTTACTCTGAAGAATTTGAGTACAGAAATGTTCTGCAGAAAATTAGGTTATTTCTGTTACTCCGAGTTAACATAACATAAATATAGAAGGTGATGTGTTTTCTGTACTCTACCTAACATGGGCTAAGTGTAAGAGGGATGTGCTTTTTAACTATTTCACATTTTTATCTAGGCTTAATGACCTCCAGATTAACTAGGTGTGGGATTTTTAGGTGTGGGACCTGAAGTCATTGTTGCTATCAGCATGCGAAGAAAAACACAAAGCACTCTGATCTGAAATAGTTTCACAACTGTCTATGTGACTGTAAAGGGAATGAGAAAAACATCAGGGAAATTCAACTTTTTAAAAATTTTTGTAATACCACAGAAAGTAACATGCATGTGCTATTGTTTGCTATTATCATGCAAAATAACCTCGTTTGCATTACCTACATTAATTTCATGTTGTTTGTTCAAACTTGGCCTTCAGTGCTGATCTTCAGTCACCCACAAAGTCTCCTGAAATCTTTAGGGATAGATTCATGCTAAGAGATTTGAAGGTACTTCTCATCCAGAAGGTCTAATTGGACAAAATACTGTGCAGTTTATCTCCACCTTTAATCCCTTACTATGATTCACTGGGAGAAAAGCAAGGAGCAGAGGACAGAAGGAAGCAGTAGGGCACCCTAGCAGTCTTCCAGCATGGATGTCTGAGGACCATAGTTATGCTACGTGTCCACAAAACTACTTGCACTCTGGACATAATCTGTGAATCTTTCCTTGACTTCAGTGACTTGACTTTGGATAGGACACTCACCCTTTTCACTACTATTATACTTTAAAACACTTTAGATAATTACAATTAGTACAGCTGGGGACAAAGGTTCATAGCTTGAACTCATGGAAAAGAAGATTGGTTTGTAAGTCCTCCTTAGCAAGACATAGTCACTATAACACCAGCTCTGATCCAAGCTCTCAAATGAAAAATCAGTGATCTATATTTGCTGCCACTTCTTCAGCTTGAAAAATTCACTGTGACAGAACGACCAGCTAAGATTGCAGATAAGCTTTTAAGAAATTAGTTTAGGAATTACTGTGATATGAGCAAGTTATAAAGCAGCCAGAGGCACAAGTATTGGGGTTCAAAATGCATGAAACCACTACTTTCTCTATTGATAATCACTTCATACACCAACCTACTTGCTCCGCATCTGTCTTTCCCACAGAGTTCACAGAAAAGTCATTGGAGATTAGCCAATCCCTCCTTTCTTATGTGACCACCTTCCTCATGAAATCAAGTACTTAACTGATCCCTCTATATTAAGATATTGTGAGACAGAGAAGAAAATGCTTGGGTACTTTTTTCAAAAAGCACCTTAAAAATATGGAGTTTAATTCAACTTTATGATCTGATAACTTTTAGCATAGACATCATTAATAACTCCTTCATGCAGTTTTCCTAAACATACCCACTGTCCCAACTAGTCTTTTATTGCTATCCTTTTTTTCAAATGCAGGTTTAAATTAAATGGCTGCAAAATCATGTGTTTAAAGCTGAAAAAAACACACAGAGAAAACTTCTGAATTTGTCATTGACTCACATGAAATGGAGCCTGCTGCCAGGGCAGCGGAAATGCAGTGGCACTCGGGGTTATGAGCAAGCCTCTCTGTGAGGTGAATATTGACAGAAGGACTATACCTCTCAGACAAAGCTATTACATCAAATCCCAATATCTTCATTTTTCAAGGTAAGGGAGATTAAGAGTTGACATTTCAAGACCAAGTCAGGGAACCTACTGATTAAACGCTAATCCAAACTGTCCCTTCTCTATATCATCAAGGAGTGAGCTATATCAGAAAGAGAGTATAATTCTGTTGATTGATTTGCTGAGTCCTTGCATATTTCTCAAGGTTACGACATTACAGTTTGCAGTGAAACGTGGAAGTCTATAGCTTTGGTTTGTTCCAACATGAGAACAACAGAAAACGGTAGATACTCTATTCTAGTGGTAGCTATTTAGCTTTGTCCTTGTAGATCACTTAGGTTCTCACAAATTTTAGTCTTCAAATATATCACCCATTCACAGATCTGTTCAAGGAAATCTTGAAAAAAGATTTTTAACCACGGTTAGGCTGATTAAACTAGTAATATTAATATATCTTCTTTTCTTAAGGGTAGGATGCAGCCCTCCACTGATATAAATGCACCTTCTGGTACATGAACTGGTACACTTAGTTGATTCACCTGTAGTACAGGACTGTAATTATTATGGTCAGCATTCTAGTAACGTTAGCCTAGGGATTAATTGTGCAAATAGTAACATTTTGAAAATGGGATGTTAAAATGACTCTTTGGCTTCACATTCATTATACATGAAGTTTAGAAGTTCCTCAGTTGTTTTCTATTAAATGCATTTATCTGCTCTACTCTTTTAAGAGAGAAATCCAGATTTGTTGCAGAATAGGTGCTACTTCAGTGCAGAGCTGTCCCCTGCACTGCATTTTAGCAAAAACCTTGGCCAAAATCTTACATTGTTTGGGGACTTAGAGTAGATTAATTACTATAAAACTAAACAGACTTGAGAAAAATGCCAGCTCAAGATATTTGAAAGTCCTTTGCAGAAAGACTTGTAGCATATAATTTCTTCACAGAAAGCTCTTGTGTGATTTCATTCAACTCATTGTACTTACATTCTACCAAGAAGAGATATTCTTTTCTGATCTCAGCTAAAACCAGAAACCATGGCAATACTGAGGTGTTTGAAATATTACCCCTGAAGACAACATTCATGATGTCTTATTCTTATTGCAGCTCTACTGATGGCACAATTGCCAAGAGTAGGAACTTGGCTGAGCTTCCTCCTTAGCCTTAGGGTGTTTATATTCAAACCACCTACATTTCTGTTGAGTATGCTAAGCACGGGGTTTGAGAATGGCAGGAAAGAGATGTAAAAGTACATGCGCACACCTCACTCACCTGGTTTGTTTTTTACTTTACATGAACAAATCAGGAATTCACCAGTCCAGAGAATAAGAAAAAGAACATGTGCACATAAATAACACACACACTTTTTAGAGCTTATCAGTTGTGTGCCTGTGTGTTTATTTTCACTATAAACAATTGATAAATTGCTGAAAAAAATTTCAGACTAAGAATTGGAGCCACATTTCAATCCTGTCCAGGCAAAGTCCCTGATCACAAGGGTTCACAGCTTTGCTCTTGCTGACATTTTCCTCACTGCTGACCGTGAAGCAACTCCATGCTGAGCAGCTCATCAGCCAGATCTGCCTGGGGTAGTGAAGCAATGAGATGGCCCTTTCTCAGTTCTTAGGCTATTTGGGTCTGAATGTTAGTTCCCCTCTCCAAAGACCCAAGTCAATGTTGAACCTAGCATTCCTGTATACTGGACAAGTGCTCCAATCACTTTATCCAACAGCTTTGCCTTAAGAATGCTTGGAAGCGTGCAGCAGTGTATCAAAGGCATGCGTACAGGGCTGCTGGGCATAATGGAAAGATCCCCAGACCCATTTGGACCACAGCAGGAGGCAAGGAGAGATAACCTAGGGCACCTCAACTGACATCAGGTCCCTTTGTGTGAAGAAGTTGCTAGCTCCGACATGGATACCTACATACAGACATCTGAATTCAGGAAATTAATTAAATGTTTGGAGATGGAATTTCACCCTTCCTGTAAAATGTTGTAGTCTTCAGTGTAACTTTTTTAGATGATTTCATAAAAGCAGGAAATAAATTCTCTAGAGATATGTTTTTCATTAAGATTTGCCACCTCCCCAGAGCCCCCTCTCTATTACCAAATTCTTCTACTCTTCTCTGTGGAGACGGGGAGAAGGTACACTTCAAGCAATATTATCCCCATTAGATCTTGCTGCTTCTTGCAAAATGTGATAAATACTATACCCATAAGTACCAAGTCCCTGAGGAGAAAGTAGGTCTGCTTGCAGTAGCTCTTTAAGCTGTTCCTGCCTTGCCCTCTCATTCCCACCTGTGCACCACTGCTTGATGTAATTTATACAAGACCTGCTAATGATTGCACTGACATAACTGGGGGAGTTACAAACTGCCACAGAAATCAGAAACTGGAAGGATCACCTCTTAAACAGGTTTTGCTAAAGACACTGTTTTAATGCAGACCTCTTCCCTGAGACCTTGAGTTTCTTACCGAGCTGTAAATGACATCACCCCTGTGGCATGTCTGTTCCCTCGAACTCTTTCCAGATCACAGCTGATTTGGGAAGAGTGACACCTGGTGACTGCTTCTACACCCATGTGGGTTTTTACCCCTGAGGTCTCCCATGTGAGCAGTAACCAAATGCAATCTTTGCTTCAGCTATGTGATACTATGAGAGCAGTGTCTGAGGCAGTGTGTTTGACAGGGAGTCTTTGGATTGAGGGCAAAGGCTAGATGTGATGTGGACTTTTTCATTATTCACATCTGCCAGTTTTACCTCAATCTATAAGTGAATGTCTAGTTTTCTCCAACTGCAAAATTTAAGATTGCTGCTTTTGCCTTGCAAGATATTCCACTGGAGCCACAGATAAGATGCAAGATTATGCTGATTATCAGCCGTTCTCCCAGACCACAGAGGAGATGCCAGCAGCACAGAAAATGATTTTTTGGCTTCCTTACATTTCAAAAAATAGGAATGACTTTTTCTATCAATGAAGTGCTTTCTGAAGGGGCATTCTGTTTTTGAAGAGAGCAAAGCCATACTCCTGCATCCAGCACATGAGATGAACTGAAGATACGTATGTATTTTGCAATTCACAGTGATGTATGTTTGCTCATCCTATATAGAAGGAGGTTTAGATTGTTTTTTTAAAGAGCCTTGCAGCATGAGGCAAGGCAAAGAGAAGAGATAAATAAAATGAATACATAATATGCACTTCAGTTAAAAAACAAACAAACTTAACAAAAAGACCCCACCCAAAACAAAACCAGCCAGGCATATGCTTTCCCTACAAAGAGCATCTCTGAGACAGCTGCTTGTTTAGGGCTTAGCCAAGGCCACTTTGCAATAGTTATAGTATTTCTGGATGGTGATTAAAGAGAGCTGGAATTTATAGCTATGATAAATCTTCAATATTTAGAGGTTAGCAGACAGTATATGAAAGAACCTTAGAAATAGGAAGACTCATTTGTGGCTCCTTCAGTCTGTTAAATTTGTCAGCTCATCACCTCCTAACTGTATATAGGTGGTTTTAAATTGCTATAGCTTAATTCAGACAATCGTTATGAGTGAATATATGGAGAATATTCAGGTCTGCAATGGTGTCAATTTTGTGTAACTTGCGTTGGTCGCAGAGAAGCCAAGAAAGGCCATGGCTGAGTGGTACCTTTAGAGAGGTAGCATTTCCCATGTGAGCACTAACAGGAACCATTTCTGTCTTCTCCCTTTCCCTACATGTAAAGCCTCTTCTCAGTCCATCCATTTGATTAAACAGAAAGGGAATGCAATCTCATCAAATATACCTGTAATGTATGAGGGTGCCGATCTGCAGTTCTCCTGACTTCTGAGAAATTTCATCTCTTTCCACTAAAGGTGGATTTGGCATGCGTGTTTGCCCAGAGTACATTTTCCTTCATAATTTGATGTCATTTAATCAGGGCTGTGGGTTGAGTGGGACAGGAGAAACATTAAGCAATTCTCAAAGGTGTAGAGAACAAGGTAGCAAGTGTGCTGAAGCTATTCCATTTTCTCTTGTTCCCCCAATGCAGTTGCCATACACCCTCCTAGACTGAGTATGCAGTGACCATAGGTACAAACAGCTCAAGTGGACTGTGAAGACAGGCCAGAAAGGACACCTGATCATGACATCTCTAGCAGTACTGCCTGAGTTTGCAGCTTTCAACTCCTTCTCTGGAAAATGTGAATGAAGGGAGAGCCCCCCACCCACCCCCAGGAGTGACATTTCCTGCAGCAGGAACTGCCCACTTCGGATGGCCATTGTTTTCTTCTAAGAGCAACTTTCCCTCCAACAAAATGGCATCATTCAACGCAGCAATAATCTGTATTGTTTTCTTTATCTTTTGAAATTTGCATTTTTCATGAAATGAGGAAAGGGCAAGAGGAGAAATAGGACATACTGCTGATTTTCTGCTGAGCCATATCTGTAATGTACTCCATGGGATCCTGTTACTCTAGGCAGCCACTCAGAATTAAAGAGTTGCAGCATGTCACCTTTAATTGGCATATCATAAAATAGTTTTTAAAGCATTGAACATTAAGGGATTTAAATCTCTTTAATGCTCCTGGATGGCAATCTCTCAAGGTTCATACTGAGGCCAGTCCCTTATAATAAATAGAACATGGGCAAAAAAGCAATAACATAAATTAAAGACATGTACTTTAGAAAAGGCTTGAAACAGTTGAAATAAGATCTCTGTGAGTTTTGAGTTTCCAAATAAGCCACAGCAGTAAGTGGGAGGAAGGAAAGAAAATTTCTATTCCTTCACCACTTTGAAGTAAAGTCATTTATTACTCTCCAAGGAAAGGATTTTGTATAATTCAGTACGGGTAGATCCAGATGTTTGAAATCAAACCTACACAAGGAAGGACCCAATACAGCAATCAGATTTGCAGAGACTGAAGTAAAACAATATGAAGATCATGGTATTGCTGTACCAAATAGAGCATTACTCCTGAGGATATGAGGCTATTATCAGCAGAGGTATATGCAATGTTTTAAAGACACTCAGCTACACAATGCAATGTGAGCTAGCTGGGGAGATGTGGTAGATGTCTTTTCCCAAATATCCTTGCTAACCATGTAATTTCCAGAAGTCTGTGGGTATGTAAAAGATATACATAGATATAAGTATGCTATTGGAAAAAATGGTCATTTTAGCTAACTCCAGCATTTTCCTGCCAAATTTTTGTAAAGTAGGAAGACCCAAGATGTTTATGTAATTGAGTTTGCTCAATATGCAGGTATTTGAAAGTAATAAAAAGTTGTTATGTAGGCACTGTGTATCATAATGAACAGTTTCAAATAATGAAAAGCTGTGTCAAAAATAGCGATCCACAAACTTAGCAACACATACACATCTAAAAGAGGTGCAACTTGGACTTCAGTGCACTAGGTCTGGCAGGAGGAAGCTCCTTTTGATAGCACATTTTTACTGTTGTCACAGAACCAGTCAAATAGTCTCTTCTCCAAATATTTTTTTTAAGTATCCAAGATAAAGGCCTATTATAGAAATAAATGTTTGTTTTCAAAATCCTAACACAGGTGATAATAGTGTTGTTTATTTTTATTAAGACTTACTTTAGTATCTTCTTAATAGCTTTTGGTGTCTAACCTAAGTTGATCTTCATTAGTTTCCAACTGTTACTGTTATGCCTTATACCTGAGTGCGTGTATGAACCCTTGTAAATTTGCATGGTACATAAGTACCAACAATTTTCCATAATAAATGCTAGTGTTTGGAGTGGCAAATTCATTCTTGGTTATATAAAACATTTTTCCTCATTCCACTTGAATTATTCCAAGCCTTTTTCTGCTTATGTTATAAGGTTAAATGAGTATGTCACTTGTAATTACCATAATTTTTCTGTCCAGAATCTCAGTTACAGCTGATCATCTTTCTGAAGTTTTGGAAACTTCAGATTCAAGAACCAAATTCATCCGATTTCACATTACTTACACACAAACTGAAACTAAGTTACTCTCAGTATCCTACAGCCGAAGAAACCCTCAATGTTTCCTTTTCACAGACCCTTCCTCAATTCTGAAAGTCATTGTCCATAGAATTAACGACTTCTGTATTTAAGAAAGCCCATCTGTTAGGTATTAAATTATTTAACTGGCTCCTTTTCTCAGACTAAGTTTGTATTTAGCAGTTTTCCAGGAGCAGCATCTAGTGTTCGTCTAGACCAAGTCTGTGTTTGGGTGTGATAAAGTCAGTGACTCTGTCTAATGCTCTATAATGACCAGATCAAGGCTGAATCAATACTTTGTACATTGAATCAATATTTTAAAGTTAGATTCAACTACAGCAAACCCAGACTGTGGACTTCTGCCCCGCCCTTCACCACATCTGAATGAATGGATTAGATAAAAGTTCTAAGGAATAAAAAAATAGAAAAGGAAAAGAAATCACAGCAAATGAGGATGATTTAAAGGCGCTGCCTTCTGGCTGTGTGTTGTAATATGTTTCCTTCTGCAATCTGAGCATGTACTCAATTTACAGCTAAAAATTATTATTTCTGAATCAAAATGAATAGAAACAAAAAACCTTTGAAGGCAACTTGTATGGAAAACAGCCAGATACAACATTGCAGGACCTTAATCTTGTGAAAGAAATCTTGAGAGATTGGAAACCTTGAAAAGAAGCCTTGGGAAAGTTTCGAAACTTCCATAACAACAAAAAAATCTTGGCTGCCTGATCAGATAGAATCAGTGTGGCAAGAAAGCTCATCAACCCAGCATGAAGAGGAGGTTGTGTTGTCTGGACACTAAGGTTAGAAAAAAGGGGACTGCACAGAAAAAATTGCAACTTAATAAATGCATATAGAAAAGGAGGAGGACATGACCAAGTGCAGGGATAAAGCATAGGGAGGACTGAATATATCTGAGATTCTGCCAAGCAAAAAAATTAGAAATTAATAAGTGACTTTGGGGAGATGATCTTTAGTAGCCCACCAGACATAGAGATAGAGATGACTGAAAGTAAAGCAAAAAGAGTCATCTTAACTGAAACAAAATCTTTGCCTTCTCTGTAAAGTTTTCCAACATAATTATTGTCAAGCTGCCTTTGAGCAACCCTAAAATCATGCTTGCTTTCTCGCTAGCCATATAAGAGACTGAAGTACACATACCCAAGCATAATGTTTCAAGCCAAAACCAATTACCAGGGTACAATCAAGTATCTGAAGCCAAGAACAGGAAAAAAATACCTTCCAGATGAGAAGCCATAACAAGTCATAAGTCTAGGTGATGCCCAGGGCTCTTAGACAAAGGCCACAGTCCTCAGCTACAGACCTGCTAAATAGTAATTACACATGCTATTGCCTTGCATGGACTGCCACACTCCAGCAACTCAGGAGCATGGACAGGTTATACCCATGTACACCCCAGCCCTCTAATTACTAACAAGCCTTGGCAGGGGACATCCTAGGAGAAGAGAAATTAGCCTTAAGCCAATGACAAATGCAAATCCTTTTGTGCAAATGCATTTGCCATGCTGGGTGCACTGAGATTGTCTTCCAAGGAAATAACTGGTCCCATTTAAACCCTAGTCTTCTTTTTCCATTAAAACCATCTAACAGAAGAAGGGAAAGCCTGATCTGTTTCCCATTAATTGACTTGCAAGGCCCATAATATGACTTAATTGCACGTAAGGGCATGGGTTCCCTTGGTTCTGGCCCTGAACCTTCAGCTTGAATAGGATGTTACAGGCAGGTCATTTAAGATCAAAAGGCAAGTGATGTGACAATTTAGACCATACTGTAAGTGATTTACGATCCTCCATGCATGCTGTACCCTGGACCTTCTGATTTCATAAGATAACACTGCCCAGGCCTCTCCCACTGCTGCTGAGACCTTTCAGCTATAATTCAATCTGTTTGATCGACAATAAATCTTCTTCATAAGTTTAGCAATTCCTCAAGTCACCAACGGAAAGCTTCTTGGTGTCCCCTCAAGCCTGGTCCCACTGCAAACATTCAATAACAAAACACCAAGTTCTAAAGCCAACACTCACATTCAGGTGATTTTTTTAACTTTTACTTAGGACCAGCTTGATGTCCTTGTTGGCATCCCAGACATCACACTTTGCAAGGGGATGTCATCTTCTGGAAAACACAGATACAACCCTGTCTTCTCCTTGACAGGAGTCTAGGTAGCAGGTGAAGGCCCCAGCTGCAGTGTTTCCTGGCCTTGCCCCATCACCAATCTCACAAGAGCCCTCCAGAGGCACTGATGTGGCCTTCTTGTTTGCTCTGCAGTGAGCAGAAACAGCTCGTCTACAACTAGAAATGTCCTGAGGCTCTCAGGATGTTTTGCTTCAAGTTACTCTTCCTAAAAGCTGATCTTCAGACAACAAGCCTCTGTAAAAGAGGCTTGTCCTTTCAGAATAATTTCTGTCTCCTAACTTAATATCATAGCAGGGTATGGAGCAGGGAATAGCTATACATTTGTTCAGCATCTGCCGTGATTGTCTCTAAGGTACAAATACTGTCATGTACAATAATACTATGTGATATCTCACTTGGGAGCAAAACTATTTACTCATTGAATTAGTTAGGTTGGAAAGTAGCATGTAAAAAATCCCAGAACCATTCATTCACTACCTTTAAGGGTGCAAGTCTGTAATTTGGAATGTGTGAGACACAGAAGCATCTTAAATGGAACCTGCCTTCCAGGAAGAGATGTCAAGTTTGACTCAAAAAGTCATGCTGAAACTTTCATAAAAACAAGCATACGCAGCTCAGTGCAGAACTCATTTCCTGACAGTAAGTCTGATATAAAGATTATGTTAGAACATACCTTTCCTATGCTGGGCTAAAACTACACATCTGGATCTCTGCTCTGTGCCTCAGTCCTGGCTGCCAATTTGATACTGCAATGTTTTAAGCTTTCTTTACAAAGGCATCATGTGTGGGGCTTTGCTAAATGCCTCAGAAGTTTAGTATGCACCAGGTTGCTGCAGAAGGGCAGCTGTTCAGTAAAGAGCCCAGGACACACAGTAAAGGAACAATGAATTTTAGCAGAAATGCCCTGAAACAACATAGTGCACAGTAAACAAACTTTAAAAAGCTGCTACAAAAACCAGATACAGTTACTGTTTGCATGAGCTTCACAGAAGATGCTCTGAAGATATTGCAGTAGTCCTGACTGGAAGGCCATTGTACATTGAAGAGTTAGTGATCAACACAGCAGTTAACCTGAGCAGGTCCAGGCGCATGACGTGCTGTGCTGCGCTGCGCTGTTCTGCAAGTCCAGCCCGGCCATCAGGTAGTGTTGTGCTGCACAAATCTCCTGGCAGCAAGATAAAGTCAGCCAGCTTGCTGTAACAGAGGAGCCTGCAGAGAGCTTCCACTTGGTATGAGGAATTATGCCACCACCTTGACTTCACCTTTATCTAAAAGTACAGCAAGAAGTTCCCAAGTCTGACAGTAGAAGTGACAAATAGAGTTGTTTTCTTGTAAGAAAAATCTGTGATACCTCAAACGATCAAAATGGGACAATCTCTTCCATGGACAAAGTCAGCACCACATGCTGCACATGGATCAGAGGCCCCTTCAGTACTGCACAAACTCTGGTTCCCAGCATCTAAAGGGATTTAATATTATCTAAACTATTCTCCCCTTACATTATTAGTGCTAATAAACAGCATTTTAAATGATACCTTATGGAGTTTGAATGCCTTTCTTACCAGGATCATAATGGATCAGCACTTCCTGGTGCAAAACAGATACGCTTAAAGAATCCAGGACAGGGCTGTTAAACAGTATGATTCCCAAAATAATTAGGATACCGACATCCTTTTTAAAAGACCCAGAATGGTTAAGCTCTGCCTTTGCTGAATCCAAGCTATATGAAAACTGTAATGCATGGGAGGCTTCACACACGTTTTTAAGACAGGATTCCTCTTCTCTATAATCAGCCATCTAAAAATTAGTCATATCACCTTAAGCCAGTGTTTCAATTCCCTATATATTCAGCAAAGAAAAAGAGGTGACTCGATATAGCAATCCATCCCTTTTTAAGATAGCTAACTGGAAAAAGAAGATTAAGCTTCCTCTGCAGATGCACTTAGCGTGTCCAAAGGAGCCAAACCTGATCTTCCGCCAGCTTAAACTTCGTACCTAACTCTTATAGGTTTAGTCAAAGTGAGGTGATTTCTACTGCCAGTTGGTACAGGACAGGGAAGTCAGAACAGGTTGGAAGCAACATGTTTGCAATGTACTGACGACAAGATAACTATAGCCATCTGTTTTGTTAAATTAAAAGAAAGGGAATTCTGAGAAACACATATGTCCATCTGGTACTGCTGCATCCATTCATTTTTCTATACCCTCAGTTTGCTCCACACAATTTTGCAGGAGTCTCTTCAGATTGTAATGAATGATCAATCTGCTGACACCAGACCGGAGAGATGTATTGCTCTGTCAGTGACTGTTATAACCCACCTCTTGTTTATGCCCACTAGTACTCTCCGTATGCTTGCAGGCAGTTGTTGTGACCTCAAGAGCTAATTATGAATAGGTGATAGGAAATTGATCTATCTTCTTAGAACAGCCTTAAATTCATCAGTACAATCAGGACACCAGAGTATTCTGTAAGGAGCAGGCTGCATGGGAAAAGGCTGCTATCTCTGCTCTGCAGAGTTGAAGCTACAGGAGTAGAAAAGTACAGAAGAATTGTGATATTGTGAATGCAACAGTAAGGTATTCCCATAGATTGCATTTGCTACTGTGTCATGTTATTACTATGGGTACCAATTTTATGCTCCAGCCCAAATTTTTTTCAGCTGAGCACCAAGTCTGTGAGTACACTCATATCTGGAGTTTGGAGTAGGGATGCACCCCTGGGGAAGCACAGGCAGTGGGTTACAAGGAGGGAAGGAGGGGTCCTAGCACAGACCTTTGGAGGTTTTAAGGACAGAGAGTCACTTGGCTTGGGGAACTTGACCCCAAACTCAAGCAAAACTATCTGCAGCTATATGTGTGCATATATATGCACACACACACGCACGCACACACACACATAAATATATGATGGGACTGGATCAAAAAAAAGGCCATTTTTTACTATTTCTGTAATACTATAGATACATTTTAAATGCTTTCATCCTATAGTTTAGTGACTGAGTTACCTACCCACAGTTTTCTACTAGCTGGCTAAGTCCAAATACAGAGCTATGCACACACAAAAGTAAACACGCAGATTATTTCAGTCTCCTATTTAAATAAACTGTTGAATCTAAGAACTCAAGCAAAATAGTTGGATTAGGACTCTTTATTCCTTTAACCTTAAGTACTTATAGATACCTTCTCTAACTTACCATCTTAGATCCGAATTTCTTGGTGATGTCCAAATGACATTCATCCTTGCTTCTTCTTTTCTCCAGTTCTTCCTTCTTGCTTTCAAGAAAATGAATTATAGAAAAGTTGTATTAAGTGATCAATTCTTTGCCTAGATACCTCTGTTTCAGTTGGTTTACTGCAGAGCTCATCTTTAATCCAAAATGCTAGAATTCACTAGGCTTTTGCTTTTTGCCCCAGATATTTCCCACTTGGAGGGAACAGCTGTTAAAAAATCCTAGCTCCATCATCCACCATGAAAAACAAACAACAGCTTAAGAAATAGATGTAAGCATGGCCTGGGCACTTTCCAGCCAGGCTATTGGGTATTGTTTGACTTGAACTTGAACCTACAGCATCCCCAACAGGCTGAAGGAGGGTTGAGCTCAGGATACCTGCTGGGAACCTAGACTGTCGCATTCTCAACCAGAGCATGAGTCTTGTCTGCTCATCACATGTGAACGAGAATCTGGTGGGTCACTCGGTCTCTTACCCTCAAAAATGTTTCAGAGGTCCATCTAAACCTGCCCCTCTATGAATGCTTTCAAGTAAAAATGTGTACAGGCGAAGAGTGGGCTTAAGAAAAGCTCAAGAGGATTAATAGATGATGTAGGTATGATATTAATTTCCTTGTACCTCCACCTCCCTTTCGGTTTCTGCAGGCTAGAAGTGGATCTGATCCTTAGCCTGAGATATATAATAAAAGAAAGAGAGCGAGTTTTTGAATGGGGATAAAAGCAATGGGCCCAACAGATTTTTATTAAATATCTTCTGATTGCAACACTACATTTACCACAGACTATTTCTCTGGAAAATAAGTAGGCTTAGCAGCCTAGCACTTAAACCCTCCTTTTTGCTCCCAGGACAGCCTTCATTGATGAACCAGAATCAGAAAGAAGGAGTTAATCCTCCAGAAGGGGAAAGAGAAATATGGTAAAAATACTGGAGTTTAGCTGGGGGCGGGGGGGGGATATTAGCCAGGACAAAGAATTTGAAAAAAGTATAGTTAGATTTACGACCTTCTCTGAAATACTGACAGTCAAGTAAAAGAAGCAATCACAGAGATTTGCAGACCAGAAAATCCCAGGATCATGCTCACTCAAGGAGGCAGTTTTTTAATTGATCACCTACATTCATAACACAGTTGAATGTATTGTAGAAGGGAAAAAAAAGTTGCATCCAGCTCCTCCACTAAAGACACCCAAAGAGTACAAAGGTGTGTTGAAAGTCCCTAACTGACACTTTCAGAAGCAGTGTTAGCAGCACTGTCCTTGGTCCCTGGTCTCCCACCCCAGCCACTGAGGACCTCAAGGATTCTGCATTGCCCACTGTCCTGGCCCTATGGCAGCACCCAGGCTGCCTTGCCCCATGCTCAAGGTGCTCTGGCAGGTACTGAGGTACCAAGCTCGCCAGCAAGCACAGCCCAGGGACAGCCCCCAGGGCACCCTGCTTGCAGTGCTACTGCCAGGTGAGACAGAAACCTGTCCTTGTGGTGGCCCCCTAGCACCCCCCAGCAGCCAGTTTGAACATATTCTCCCTGGCAGCTCAAATACATCCATGGCAGACGTTGCAGCAATACAAAACTAGGACTCACAATGCCACCTACAATGCTGTTAACAGCAGCACTTATTATAGTATTTAGAGACACTTTATTTTATACCAACATCTAGGAAAAAAATACAATTCCACATTCAAGGTCAAAAGTGTCTCAAACAAAAAGAGCCTGTTTCTTCATGTAGCAGTCCCAAAAGGCATACAATTCATTTTGCCATTATGTCTGCAGCATGCCATTTTGTCAGTTCAACAGACTGTTGAAGTGTTTGCAGCCTTTAAAACCTATTTGGTTGTTATGGTTACCAGCTATTCAAAATATCACTACCAGATTAAAAAAAAAACCCTACATGTGAGGTCTGATGATTCTGCCATGATTTTGCCTGATTTCACAAGAAAATTGTTGTACGTTTAGGACCTTGAGAGATAAAGGGTAGTATGAGTCCAGAGGAAAATCCCGAAAGGATGTTTCCTCTGTGCCTTGCAGCTTTAAACTGTTATATTAATCACGCTAACAAACTGATTGGAACACAAAACCACTGAAAAGCATAGCAATTTCAGAATAGCATGATGCTCAAACTTTATATTTAGAGCAGATTGCTTTTTAATTTCTACATAAATTTAATATTAACATTCAGATCTTCAGATGGTCTACAACTGGTTAACATTAGTGGGGATAGTGTGAACTACATCAGCTAAAGATCTTTCCACAGATATGTACAATTTGACAAGTTTTTCCTACCTTTTTATCAACATGTATTAATCAAATCATTTGACATGATGAGAGTAAAGATGATATTTGTTACAGATATTAAACTACACTGTGGAAAGCCTTATAAGTACAGGTACAAGATCACCTGAGTGCTTTCATTCCTCACCAGCTGATTAAGGTGAATGCCAGGAAGTCCACAGAAAGCAATGACTCTATAAGGTGGAATTCAAAAGCTAGACCCTCAAATGACAAGTATATGCATAATTCCTTCCAATCACATAATTTACTTTAGCTGAAGTTTTGGCCCAGAGAGCATTGCCCCAGCAGTCCAAATACAAAGAACTGAAGTTTTTTCTGCATACAGAAGTGAATCATGACATCAAGTTAACTAAAGGTGATAGAATTTTTTAAATGTCTATTATTAGATTGTTCCAGATAAAGGTTTTCACGTGTTTTGAGTCAGAGAAACAAAGACATATAATGGCTCAGAGGACAAAAGTATACACTATTGAGTGATATTAAAAGTGGTATGCTATTAAAACCAGTTTGAAACATGCAATTAAGCCTAAGTGCTACCAAATGGGTTTATTATGTTTCTAATGAATAAACTATTTAATAGGACAACCAGGTGATAAGGCCCGGTCACCATGGGTTTATGAAGGCAGGTGCTGCTTGACTAACCTGATCTCCTCTGTGACAAGGTGACCCACTTAGTGGATGAGGGAAAGGCTGTGGATGTTGTCTACCTGAAGTTAGTAAAGCCTTTGACACCATTTCACACAGCATTCTCCTGGAGAAACTGCCTGCTCATGGCCTGGATGGTGTCTTGGCTTAACCCCAGCCAGCAACCAAGCACGAAACAGCCACTCGCTCACTCCCCCTACCCAGAGGGATGAGGAGAATCAGAAAGGAATGTAAAACTCAAGGGTTGAGATAAGAACAATTTAATAGGTAATGCAAAAGCCATGCACGCAAGCAAAGCAAAACAAGAAATTCATTCACTACTTCCCATCGGCAGGCAGGTGTTCAGCCATCTCCAGGAAAGCCGGGCTCCATCATGTGTAACGGTTACTCGGGAAGACAAATGCCATAATGCCAGATGTCCCCATCTTCCTTCTTCCCCCAGTTTATGTACTCAGCATGACACTATATGGTATGGAATATCCCTCTGGCTAGTTTGGGTCAGCTGTCCTGGCTGTGTCCCCTCCCGATTTCCCGTGCCCCTCCAGGCCTCTCGCTGGCAGGGCCCAAGGAACTGAGAAGTCCTTGACTTAGTATAAACATCACCCATCAACAACCAAAAACATTAGTGTCTTATCAACATTGTTCTCACACCAAATCTAAAACACAACACTCTATCAGCTACCAAGAAGAAAATTAACTCTATCCCAGATGAAACCAGGACAGATGGGCATATACTTTGCTGCATTAAAAACCGGCTAGATGGCCAGGCCCAAAGAGTTGTGGTGAAGAGAGTTAAATCCAGTTGGTGGCTAGTCACAAGTAGTGCTCCTCAGGGCTCAACATTGGGGCCAGTTCTGTTTAATATCTTTATCAATGATCTGGACAAGGAGATAGGGTGCACCCTCAGTGAGTTTGCAGATGACACCAAGTTGGGTGGGAGTCTTGATCTGCTTGAGGGTAAGAAGGCTCTACTGAGGGATCTGGACAGGCTGGATCAATGGGCAGAGGCCAGTTGTATGAAGTTCAACGAGGAGAAGTGCCGGGTCCTGCACTTGAGTCATAACAACCTCATGCAACACTGCAGGCTAGGGGAAGAGGGGCTGAAAAGATGCCTGGTGGAAAAGGACCTGGGGGTGCTGGTTGACAGCTGCCTGAACATGAGCCAACAGCGTGCCCGAGTGGCCAAGAAGGCCAACAGCATCCTGGCTTGTATCAGATATAGCGTGGCCAGCAGGACTAGGGAGGTGATAGTCCACCTGTACTCGACACTGGTGAGGCCACACCTCAAACACAGTTTTGGGTCCCTCACTACAAGAAAGACATTGAGGTGCTTGAGCCTGTCCAAAGAAAGGCAACAAAGCTGGTGAAGGGTCTGGAGAACAAGTCTTATGAGGAACAGCTGAGGGAATTGGGGTTGTTTAGCCTGGAGAAAAGGAGGCTGAGGGGAGACCTTCTCGCTCTCTACAACTACCGGAAAGGGGGCTGTGGCAAGGTGGGTGTTGGTGTCTTCTCCCAAGTAACAAGCCATAGGACCAGAGGAAATGGCCTCAAGTTGCACCAGGGGATGTTTAGGTTGGATATTAGGATAACTTTCTTCACCAAAAGTGTTTTCAAGCATTGTATCAGGCTGCCCAGGGAAGTGGTCGAGTCACCATCCCTGCAGGTATTTAAAAGACATGTAGATGTGGCATTTAGGGCATGGTTTAGTGGTGGACTTGGCAGTGTTATGTTTACCATTGGACTCAATGATCTTAAAGGTCTTTTCCAACCTAAATGATTCTATGATTCTATGATTCCAATTAGAAACCATCAACATGGAAGTTTTCTTTTCAGTGTTACTGCACTGAGCTACATTATGCAATTAAAAGTGCCCCATATGTAAAGGAATCTACCCCTTTGAAGACAGAAGCCAGGCAGTTACAGAAATTCAAGCAACTAAGTGTTCCCTCATGTTACATAAGAAGACTTGAGAAACCGATAGACCATCTATTAAAAACCCCATGTACTTTACTAAATATGAAATAGTGGAGATTTTTCTTTCTTAACATCAAACCAGCAAGCATTCCTTCCCTCACCCAACAATTATTTCCAACATACATTGGAAATCAAAAGGTGGTAATGAAATAAATGTATCGTTTTTCTACAGATCAGACATTAAAGAGAAGATGTCCTTACATGGTGAATAATAGAGTCTCACAGAAGAGTAAGATGAAATAATGTAGCTCTTCTTCCAGTACTTTCCTGCATGGATGAATATGGACATAAATCTGTTGGTCTAGTTTCTACCTTTTTAAGAAAACACAGGTGCCCAGCTGTGAACATTTTCATTGAGTATCAAGTAATTGAAAAGAGTAAGGATCAATAGAGACAAATAAAGCCATGGTTTACCCAAGACAATCATTGCAAGCTCAGATGCTGTTTTATCCCCTCACAATTAATTGATTACATGCAAATGTTTTCACATTACTGATTTTGCAATGAAAAACTAGATAGAAATTTAGTTTGACCAACACTTCTTTTACAAGCCCTTACTATTTATTAGTGCACTGCTTTCAAATTTAGTGTTAAAATTAAGCTTGGAAGGGAGTAATCATCAATTTATTATCACTGTAATTATAAAAGAACAATCAGATCTGTGTTGCATCACCTTGACTCCATATCCCTATGATCTATTTCCAGTTTACATCTAGAGATCTTGTCATTCTTCAAGGGATTAGCAAAAACAAAACAGAACAAATTATTAATAATGGTTTGGTTTCCAAATTATATTCAAAATCTAACATGCGTGTCATCCAGTACTGTTGGTCATATCTGTGTAAAATGTTTTCACCTAACATCACCAAAACCTTTTGTCTTTATGCTTTTTTTTTTAAATGTTAAATATGTTGGCTCAGCTAGATGGAACAATTGACTCAAATGTGTATTTCTAAATGCCAATAAATATTCTTTATTTAAGTGTTCTTCCAGGTAATGTCACATTCATTTAAATATTGATTTATTTTCATCTAGTTCAACTCTACAGATATGTGCTATTCGAATTGTCACACTGCTTCAGAACTCCAGTCGTTGGCCATCGCCCCACTAAGGACTGAAAAAACGGGACAAAAATCTGCCAAGTGGACCAGAGAAAATAAGTTTGCCTTTAGTTACAGGTAAGTAGAGTGGATCATTGAACATTCAGAAGGGAGTACCAAAGAGACAAACCAGGATTTTAGTCTGGACAAGAGAAAATCTGTTTGTCTGTGTCTTCTCAGAGGCTGGAGCTGAGTTTGTTTTCTGACAAGATTATTGAAAGACAATGCATGCAGATAGGGACATAAAACAATTATCAAAAACCCAGAGGAGGTTAAAGGAATTGTCTCTCAAAAAAACATGATTAGAGAGTCAGAGAGAAACCCAGAGAAGATGGAGTCCTTGAGGCAAGAATTCAGGTTAAAAAGCCTGGTTAAACATGCTGCAATTGCCTGATTATTTGAAAAAGAGAAGCTCACTGTTCTGGATCTGAGATGCAGCTGCAGTCATCAAAGGCCTTGGTGAGAGAAGTTTTAGAGATATATAAGGGACAGAGAAAAGATTGGAGATGGGATGAAGTCAGAAGAGAGTATAGAATAACAACGAGCTTAGGAATGGATAGAAAGGAAGGTCTGGAAAGGGGTTAGAAAGTTAGGTGAGAGTTGTGGGTGGGCTTCTTAAGTGTGGAAAATGAGGAAATACCCTCAGCAAACAATCAGAGAGAGTGCAAGAAAGGCACCTGAAGACTGGAAGATAACATGGAAGCAAAATTGAGAAAAGCAAATGAGAGGTTTATATTTGTGACAGGAGGAAAGAATGAAGGAGTAGTAGAAAGACAGATAAATCAAAGGCAAGAGAGTAGCTGTAGTGCCTGTCTTAAGCCTTCTCTTTGAAGAAATTAGTGAAAATTTGTGTGGAGAGGCAAGTGGAGGCCGGAGAAACAATATGGAGGCAAGAGAGTAGCGGTCCTGTGGGGATGAGTCTTAAGTGTTTTAATTTTCTCAGTAGGGCTATCCTACACAGAAGAAATGTACTTGACCAGGTGAAGGAGCGTTTAGGCCCCCATGAAGTGTCATTGTTTTGTACACTAGGCACTGAACATGGCAGCACCAGAACAAGGACTTATGCATGTGGCACCACCACAGGCACTTTCACTAGCACAGATCCTTTTCTGAATAAATTTGACACATCTATAACCTGCCTATGTGTAGAGATGAGTTTCTTTCTGTAAACTGGTATGTCAGTGCCTAGTGCTAGGAGATTTTGTAATAAACCCTTTAGACTTGGTACTGCTCTGCTCCAAGAAGATTCTTTGAGCATTTTAAGAAACATTTACAGGATATACCAAGGGCTGATGTGTCCTCTGTACTGTGAAGTTCTCTGATATGGTCTTCGTGCTTCAAGAAGACTGTTACAACAGTCTCTGAGTTAATGGTATTCACATACAATTTGGAAGACACTTCCTTCATTTATGGTTTGCCCTTAAAAAAAAAAAAAGACTCCATGACTGCACACAAATATATTACTTCACAGAAAACAGAAATGCAGGTTGCATGATTTCTTTCAGCTCCAAAGGCAGGTAAAAGTTTACAAAAGGCATTTGGTGAGTGTCTGTACTAAAGAAAATATAATTCACTCTTACATCTTTTGCTGCTTAAAAGCAGCAAGTGGACTACAGACATTTTCTGTCTGCTTGCTTTCTTGAAGCTCAAACAGCCATTCAATTTCACTGGAAAAAACAAGATTGTTTCAGAACTTTATGTGTCAGACTTTCCCAGTAATGTCTTCCTGGGTGCAAACTCCAACTTGGGGCTAGCCAGAAATGTCCTTTTTCCAATCATCCCTATCAAGCACCCTCAAAACTGTCCCTTGTTTTGTTTCACTGCATCTGACAAAGCTTCTGTTATCCTTTTCAAAGGAAAGCATTTAGTGCATTTACAATTCTAACATTTAGACCTACAAATATGTGACTTGATCATCAAAGCTAATCACCATTTGCAGTTCCCTATGATTCCTGAAGGATGTGTAGCTGCCTAATGCACCTAAAAGAGCTTGTGATTTATGTTTAAAGATATAATTGCTCATATTAGAGGTAATTGTCTCATCTGTGTATTCAGAAACAAAAGGAGAAAGCAAAACTTCCCTCTGTTCTTTCATTTTGGACACCAGCAGTCAATGCCAAGTTCAGATGTTGAGTTAGTGCTGAACTGCAATCATGCCAATCACCTAAGAAGCTCAATGTGGACAGGAGAGATGGTATTTTACTGAGCCAGTCATCTTAAGTGTCTTTTATAATCAGTGCAGAGAAAGAGCCACTTAGTTGTGATTCACCTTATCCTGAAGGAGAAGTCTAAAACAAGTCAGATGAGTCATATCCCAGAAATGCCTATTTATCACCAAATACTTTGATGGGAGCTGTGGAGAGCTACCTTAGATTTAGTTAACTACATTTCTGAGGTCTGAAGTTAGGTAAGCTGAATCTCATCAGATGTGTCTATACTGCTGCCTGCTCACTCTGAGGAGAAGGGATGAAATGAACACAAGTAGTTTCATTAACAGTGAAAAAAATATGTTCACCAGAGAATAATAATTTTTTAAAATAAAAATGAGATTCTTTAGACAAAGCAAACATTTTTTTTTACATATTTTTATTATGCTTTTAGTGACTGGTTATCAAACTACAGCATTTACTTTTGGGTCATAAGTACTGCAGTAGCAAACTATCCTAGTGACAGCTAACGGCTATTGAGTTGAAAGAAGCCTGAACAATAATGTAACTTTTTTATTCTAAAAGTCCTTTGGCAACGTAATAGGTATACGCAATGAAAGCACTAGGGAATGGACTGAAGCAGGGTGCTGCTGGCTGATTACTGGCTGCAATCAAAAGAAAATTGTTAAGAAAAACACTGAACAAGAAAGGCCAAGGTGAGCTCCAAGTACTCCCTCCTAGCTGGGAATAAGCTAGAAAAATACACTGCACACCAGAAAAAGACTAGAGTACTGAGAAAATTAGGTTAAAGCAAAGGAAGACAGTGAATTTGAACAGTAATTGGGAAGGTTTTCTTTTCACAGTTATAGGCTGATGGAAAGTATATTCCTCATTATCAGTTTGATGGGTCTAACAGCTTCTACCACAGTAGCAAGGAAAAAAAGAAAAAAGAAAAAAAAAGGCTGTCATACCGTTTCTTCTTATCCTCAATGTCTTACACTGACATTACATGGCAAATCTCAAGTATTCCTAGAAAACTGGGTTATATGTCAGTATTCATAAAAATTATATCCCTCCCTCCATGAAGTAAACAGCCAATAGACACAGAAAAATTAAAAGAAAGCTTCGCTTTCTATTTAAAATGCTGTAGGCAAGGTTCTAACCACTTCTTACTGCTTTTAAATGTACTTTTAGGGATGAAAACAGGAGACCTCTTTACAAAAAGTTGTAGGCTTTTGACTGAACTCAGTAGGAAATTCATAATTTGACCATTGCTGTATTAGGTTATGAAAGACTTCACTGTTTTTCTTCATGAAAATTGGCAATGCAACAGGAAGTAAGAGATAGCTATCATAATGTCTGTGTTTGATAGTAGCAGGGCCAAAGTATAATCTGATAATGAATGACTGTATCTGTCAAATATTACACTATTTTAGAATCTGGTACAAAATTCACCCCCTATGCTTTGGTTCCCCCCTGCCCCCCAAAATGCTGAGACTACATGATCTGATGACTAGCATTCATATCATTTTACAGTCAGATCACATAATATTCATCTCTTTGGACCTTTTTGACTGTGTCCATCTGGTCATAGTGGGGCATGTCTAGCAACATCCATAGCACTTATCTCTTGGACTCCCCTCAGTCTGTCGTAACAGCTGGCTCACTGGTAGAACAGGGGTGAAAATGTAGGAAAATCCATGGATAACTTGCTGGAACCAGGCTGTACCTGAACTATTCATTGGGGATGCAGTAGTCAGCATAGGATATGTGTACCCTGATAGAAATGTTTATATTCTTTTGCTTCAGTGATATCAGTAACATGGTCAGAAAACAACATTCACAAGTTTCTGGAGGAAAATGCCCAGCTTCTGAAACACACAGACATAATACGTACGGTAAGTGTCAGCATGCGTAAGTTAAATAGTGTGATCACTACTTTCCCAAATGCAAGATGGAAAGGTACTCTTCATGACTACGGTAGTCATAGCTTCTCTCAGAGAACACTGGATGTGATTTTTGATTAATTTATAATATTGGGCATGCCACATTTCTAGAATGAGGTATATATTAGGGCCCTTATTAGTGGTGTCGGTTTAGGACTAACAATACACGTAAGGTTTTGCATAACCCATCACAGCAATTGTCACAGTAAGCTTTTTAGTACCACGCTGCTGTGCCACAGCTGGACAGCAAGATAGTGGTGCCAGCTTCCATCTAGAGATGATGACAAGCTTCCTGACCACAATAAGGCAACTGAAATCAGTGTCCTGTTCTTTTAGAGCCTATACCACTTCCCAGCACATGGTCAGTACGGACATCTGCAATCAGAGATTACTAGTTTACTGCAAGTCATTCATTCAGCCTCACATTCACAGGCCCTGTCTCTCATGGGGGACTTCAGCCACCCCAAAGTCTGCTAGAGGAACAACACATCAGGATAAAAGCAATACAGGAGCTTCTTGGAGTACATTGATAATAACTTCCTCCTCCAAGTGATAGAGGAGCCATTGAAGAGAGGTACTCTGTTGGACCTCATACTCATCAATAACGAGGGGCTTGTTGGGAATGTGAAGGTCAAAGGCAGCCTTGGCTGCAGTAACCATGAGATGGTAGAGTTCGCGGCACCTCATGCAGCTTAACAAGGGGAAGTGCAAAGCCCTACACCTGAGGAAGAACAACCCCATGCATCAATCTACGCTGAGGACCATCCAGCCAGAAAGCTGTTTAGCAGAAAAGAGGTACCCAGTGCCAGGACCAGAGGCAATAGGCACAAACTGAAACACAAGAGATTCCCTCTGAACACCAGGAAACACTTTTTTACTGTGAGGATGACCAAGCACTGGCATACGTTACGCAGAGAAGTTGTGGAGTCTCCCACCTAGTCAAAAGCCATCTGGGCGTGGTCCTGGGCAACGGGCTTTCGATGGCCCTGCTTGAGCAGAGAGGCTGGTCAAGCGGTCTTGAGGTCCCTTCCAACCTCAACCATTCTGTGATTCTGTGATTCTGACTCCTATCTGGAGGACTCTGTGGCGCTATCATTGATTGGTCAGGATGTATACACAAAATCATCAACATACAGTGGGTCTGAGCATAAATCTGATGTAATCTTGTGACTCCTCCCCGATGCTGGCGTATTTAGCTCAACCAAACCTATCAGTGACGTTGCTCAGAACACCATTGCCCTTGAGGTGCACTGTGTACCTAACATGAATGTTGCTGGATGTGCATTTCCCTTTGCTTGGAACACATGACACTGAAGGTGTGACCTTTGCCATTTGCTACTGGCTTCAACATCAACGTGAAGCAATTTTATAGCTACTGTGCAGGATTTACTGGCACATTTTTAGTTACAGTTGGGAGACTTCATTATGCCTCAGTGAACAATGCAGTTTCTCAACAAGTTGGTATATGCACTTCCTTACACATGAGCCAGAAGACAGATAGAAATGTCAACTGTGAATCAGCAGCTATAACCAGTGCTATTTCTTCACTTTCTAATCAATAAAAGTGACTACATACCATGCCTCTGCAGAAGCTGTGCACAGCAGTGCTGAGACTTGTCACTATTCCCAATTTTAACATTGTGTTCAGAAATTCAGCTAAATACTGTTCTTATTTTCCTTTCTTCTTCATTTACAGCAGGATGGTTATCCTCTTAATCTTAAGGTAGGGTCTAGCATTACTATCACTTTTGCATTTTTAATCATAGCTGCATTATTTTACCACACCCCAAGCCAGGATCTCACCTGTCACAAACACCAAACTAGTTTCTCCACGTCCCTTGCAGAAAAAAACCTGAAATTCTGGCCCCACTCAAATTTGGAGCCCAAGGATTTACTCCAGATATCTTTACCTCTGCCACTGGCGCTGTACAACCAAAATCCATCTGTCAAGGACAGGCAAAGTGTATCATTGTTGTTAGTCTGCCTTACTGTGTTGCTTTGGTAACATGTTCCTAGTGTTGAAGTAATGAGTGGCTCAGAGAACCTCAGAATGGAGATCATTGCCAGTAAAATTACACAAACTAAGTGGTGGTTCTTAAAATACAAGGTCTTTCCTGATAGGTGTGGAGGCCTGCTTGGCCGAGCGAGGACATGGGTTGGTACCTCTGAGCAATCCAGGCTTGTGATTTAGGGGGAGGCCTATGATGGGCGTGGTATCGGAACAAAGAATGTTGCAACGTGGACAAGAGGAGCTGCCTCCGGGGGAAAACGGAAACGGAAGACGGAGACACCCCTTTGTGTGGACAGCTCGTGTGTACCAATCATGTTAAGGCTTGGGTGTATGGGCAGCGGGTAGAACCAATTGTTAAACCGGGTAAACATCTCGTGACTGCGTGGCTCTGCTATATTAGTTGTAGTTGAACTGATAATAAAGGAGAACGGCCATACTCATCTTGGGATTCAGTCGTTACTCCGGTCCGTATCCCACTCCGTCATCCGGTAGCAGGTTTTCCTTCCAACAGATAGGAATATTCTTCCCACTGAAATTAGTGTCAAACCAGGATGCAATTCAGTTGCATGAACATTGTCATGACATTCAAGATGCCTTAAGGCCGCTTGAGGTCTCCAGGGAATTAGAAGGGCTTATTAGGCAGTGCTTTGAGATCGTCAGAAGCATGGTGGCAGAGACCAGGCAAGGGCTGTGCTCTGCAGCAACCAGGAACTGTCTATCTAGCCAGGATAGCTGGCATGAGTGGAGGCTTCCACCTGAACAGAACTTCTGCCACGGTTTAACCACAGCTGGCAACTCAGCCCCACACAGCTGCTCAATCACTTACTGCCTGGTGGGATGGCAGGGGAATCAGAAGGGTAAAAGTGAGAAAACTCAAGGGTTGAGATAAAGACAGGTTAACAGGTAAAGCAAAAGCTACACATGCAAGCAAAGCAAAATATTGAATTCATTCACTGCTTCCCATCGACAGGCAGGTGTTCAGCCATCTCTAAGAAAGCCAGGCTCCATCACTTGTAACAGTGACTTGGGAAGACAAATGCCACAGTTCTGAACATCCCCCCGCTTCCTTCTTCTTCTCCCAGCTTTTATTGCTAAGAATGACATCATATGGCATGGGGTATCCTCTTGGTCAGTTGGGGTCAGCTGTCCCAGCTGTGTCCCCTCTCAACTCCTTGCTCACCCCCAGCCAGCTCGCTGGTGGGGTGGCGTGAGAGACAGAAAAGGCCTTGGCTCTGTGTGAGCACTGCTCAGCAGGAACTAAACCATCCTGTATTGTCCAGTTTTCAGCACAAATCCAAAACATAGCCCCATACTAGCTACTATGAAGAAAATTAACTCTATCCCAGTCAAAACCAGTATGCATGGAAATAGAGATGGACTCTCTGATCCTGACCAACAGCTCTAAATCTTTAAAAGAATAATAGGTGAAGATGTGCCCATCCATACAAGTTAGCAGTTAGGTTCTTATACTGTATCAGTATTAATCGTACTTTTCAAATGGATTTCAAATTCTTGTGCTTCAGCATCACAGAAAACATTGCTTTGGGGAGACACAAGTTTACCTAAAATTGAATGAATGTGTATAACTCATTTTTCATCATCTGAAATCCACTTCTCACTTAAAGAATTGTTTAGACTCTAGCTATAGTCAATGTAGATAAATAGGAACTTCCAAAGGGAATAGATGATACGAAAGGTTTTTGAGAAGGCATATCTCTAAAAAGCTACTTTAGAGTAGATCCATGCTTTCAGACGGCTAAAATCATTTAGCATGAGTCCACCTTTACTGATTTAACTCCTTATTCAAGCTGAGGATTACCATACAGCTTAAGTGATATTCCTCTGTCACTTAAGATAGGTGTTAGCATCACAGAGTTGTTATTTCAATAATAGTCAGCAAATAGGATGCTATTTTCTATATCTGTCAAAAGTAGCTCCTGCCCACAAAGTCCTGGCTCAGTAAGCTCAGAGACACATTTGGCTTCAGAAATGGAAAAACAAAACTGCAAAGTACAGGAGATAAATCTCTGCAAATGCTGCTAACATCTGAATTGACTAAGAGAAGTTAAATAACAGGAAGGTATTATAAATCTTCCCCCGCTTCAGCTAAACTAGTCATCTGTACACATTAAGATGGCATTTAATAAATGGTGCCCTGGGAAAAGTAAAAAATCTACTTGCTGGTGAATGCTCTGCCAACAGTGGAGTGAAGCTAAGATTACAGTGGCCTTTTAACACAGTTAACAAAAAAATCAATAGCTTTTTATTTTTTATTAAATTACTATCAGTCCAGAGAATGACTGAAGTATGTTTTCCATTTACTCCATAGAATCATATCTGCACGGAGCTTGCAAATAATTGGATACAGAACCCTTCTGATGGAGCAGCTCAGATATATTTATTGTTACAGGGGATGCTTAATGCACTGCCTTCCAGTGGCCCTTCAACAAGGAGGCAAAAAACCTGAGGACTCAATAATCCATTGTTGCTTCAAAAAATTAATAGAAAGCACTACACACAGAGAGCAGCTATAGCTATGAATGAACTGTGCACTCAGTGGCTTTGTTCTCCTAGAAAACCTATCTAAATTGCTATTATTAAAGCACATACAGCCTCAACAGAGGAAGCAGAGAGGGGAGAAGAGATGTCATGATAATAAATATAAACTGTGTTTTATTCCAAATACTACTCTCTTACTCTCTTGAAGTTTGAATAACCAGACATCATTAAACACACCCTGAAGGACTACAGATCAACAAGAAGTAAATTTCCATTTTTAACAAAGATTTCCACTTGTTCTTTACTGTATGCTCTTTTTCTGGACCTTTTCACACTTGCCTGCAAAGCAGTACTTCGAGGGTAAGACTGGATGAAGGACTGCTGCAGAATTTCCTGCAAAAGAATCCTACAAGTGCACCTGCCTGCTTGCACTGAGGAAAACTCTCTTCCAAACATAGACTACTTTGGTGATTTTCAACCTGTCCAGAAACTGTAGACCTACACATTTCTTAAAGTAGCATTACTCTCTCTGCTCTGAATTTACACATTCCTCTGCAATTTTTCATACCCCTCCAGGGATCCACAGACCCCAGGTAAAAAAATTGCTGCCTTTTACACAGCTCATATGAGATGTGTTTCTACCCTAGGTGCATTAAGGGTCACTGAAACAGGAAGGCTTCCCATTCATCCTGCATACTAACTACCTAGATCTGTACAACAGGTAATAGCAGCACTACTCAGCCCTTTTGACTCATTTCACTCTAAACACACAGGCCAACAGCAATAATGTATGCAAGGCAATGCAAGGCAGCTGGGGTGAGCCCCTCCTCAGACTCAAGGTATCCACAGTGGGGCAGAATGGGATAAAGAGGGGTGCACTCTGCACACAGAATTTAAGGGACGTTTACCCATGTCAAGGATCCTGAATAAGGGGAGCTGGGAGGAAAGTTGTGCAAAAACCAGGAGAGAGGCCATTGTGGAAAAACAATAACCTCAGGCCAGCTTTTCCCCAACTGCAATACTGACCTGAATATAAAGCTAATTTCTTTCTCACAGAGAAAGCATCTCAAAAATTCATTTCAGATCTCAGAAAAGTAGCAATAATAGAGGCAAAAGACAGGTGAGAAAAAATTCAGTCAAGAGTAAAGAAAATACCATTTTCAATCACATTCAGAAAACAATGGAACTGTGGTTTTAATAATCTCAGGGTGCTGTGTCCAAAGTAGTCCTGCTCATTCACACTGCTATACAATTATGCCTGAGAAAATCAGCTATGAACAATTCACAAGATCCATAACAGAGAAGATAAGGATGCGTCTATTGAACAGGCCCAAGATTTACCTAATTTCGTATCTTGCCTGTAGTCAAGGATAGTCTTTGACTACCTTGTCAGCAGTCAAAACAAATGCTTATGGGAGAACAAGTAGGAACAGGTGAAACACGTATCATAATTCCTCCTAATTCACCAGCCTCCAGCCACTTTAAACCCAGGCATTTCCTGAGCTGTGTATGACACCTACACATTTATTAATCCTCAGTTTCCTTTGAACCTACGCAAACGGTTCCAACTGCCATCATCCCTTGGCAAGGAATTCTCCAAGTCTACTATCTGTTGCCCAAAGAGACACGTCAGTTGATTTATTTTGAACAATATTCCTCCTAGCTTGAACTGAGGCCTCCTAGATTTTGCACTGAAAGGCAAATAGCGATTTTACATGCCTGTGTCACACCCTTCCTCCGTTATGTCTTTTGCATGCTGGAAAGACTTAATTAACTAAAGCCCAGAGCTGCATGCAATATTCAAGACAGAAGTAAAACTTGCATTTTCATAATGATATAAGGAGGTTGTTCTATTATTCCTCTCCTAAGAATTCCTAACACTAAGTTCTTTGTTTTGACCGCTATTGAGTGCTGAGCTGATATTTCCTCAGACTCATCTGTCACACCCCTATGATCTCACTCTGGAGTAGAAATTACTTACTCAAAGCTTTTTTTATATAAATTGGGGCGGGTGGGGCTTCCTTAGGTGCATCACTTCATATTTATCTACATCTGCTTTTACTTAAATAAGGAGTCTGATTCTCCAGCAACCAATATTATTAGATATTTATGCATATGCAAATGCAGTGTGAGCAGTATGTGTCATGTGAACATGGTGGCATTAAACACAACCAGAAAATCAAACGTTTGCCTTGGATTATGAGAAGCTGCAACATGTTACTGGTGACTGTACTTAGGAAAGCTTCATATACAAAAAAATATTTCTAGAAACAATAATAGCGCAAATAACTTTTTTGAAAACTTACAGTGGAAAGATTGAAATCCTTATATTTGGAATAGCTTCTGGGTGGTCCCACAATAAGTCTGAATAAACACATGAATAAAAAATGAGTACTAGCTTACAAAGCCGATGACATCTGAAGAGGAAAGAACACTATGCAACTTTGGTGAGCATCAGCTTTGAAGTTGTCAAATATTATGGGATTGTTATGCTAAGTGTTCAGACATATATTTATTATAATGATTCAGAAAGCTATGAAAAATTCAGTTACTTGAAAGAAATCATTACATACTAAGTTTTTGAAAAGCTTTTCCCTAACTCCATCAAATGCATTGTCCTGGTTTCAGCTGGGATAGAGTTAATTTTCTTCTTGGTAGCTGGTGCAGTGCTGTGTTTTAGATTTGGTGTGAGAATAAAGTTGATAAGACATTAATTTTTTTGGTTGCTGATGTGTAATGTTTATACTAAGTCAAGGACTTTTCAGTTCCTTGGGCCCTGCCAGCAAGAGGGCTGGAGGGGCACGGGAAGTCGGGAGGGGACACAGCCAGGGCAGCTGACCCAAACTAGCCAGAGGGATATTCCATACTATATGGTGTCATGCTGAGTACATAAACTGGGGAAAGAAGAAGGGGGGGATTGAGATGGTGGTGGTTTCATCATTTGGCATTGTGGCATTTGTCTTCCCAAGTAACCGTTACGTATGATGGAGCCCGGCTTTCCTGGAGATGGCTGAACACCTGCCTGTCAATGAAAAGCAGTGACTGAATTCCTTGTTTTGCTTTGCTTGCATGCACAGCTTTTGCTTTACCTATTAAGCTGTCTTTATCTCAACCCATGAGTTTTCTCACTTTTACTCTTCTGATCCTCTCCCCTATCCCACTGCGTGGGGGAAGAGAGCAAGTGGCTGTGTGGTGCTTAGTTGCCAGCCAGGGTTAAACCACACCATGCATCTTCATTGACAACTGTCTCTTGTTTTGACTGTGTTATGGTACCATGATGGCAATAAGGAAATTATAATATTCATAACAAAATTATTAGTCATAATTGTCCCAGCAGTCCATAAAGTTTCCAGGATTAAGCAATGCTACAGGAAATAATTTCTGTTTTGTTTTTTCTGTGATTATGATATTCTTTGACTATCTCAAAAAATGGCTTTATTTACTATCCCACCCTCATCTTCACTCTCCCATAGGAAACATCACGTCATTCAGTGTATCTAAATACCAAAGTACTCAAGTATCAAAAGTTAGAAGGTACACGGTATAAATGAAAAGCAATTTCTGGAAAACAAAACAATCCCTAGTCATGTAATATTTTATTTAATCTGAATAAGAGAGGCTAACACAAGGAGATATCATAATCTCCAGCATGATTTAATCTTGCAACATAAAGCCTTGCTATGCAGTCAAAAAGAAAATAAAAAACAACACAGCTAGTCATAGATCTTCTCTGTAGATGGCAAATCATTTCAATCATTTCCACAGAGGTATTTTAAACTGTATTAGCATGAACCTGAAGAAAACACCACTTATATTAAAAGATAAACTAAGGGAGTGGGAGAAGAAAGTGAAGACAAGCTGGTATTTCGCTAACACACAGGTTTCACGTAAGAGTTATTCTTTCGCTTCCTTTTAATTTCTATCATCACGGCTGTTTCTTGGGAAACGGCTCAGAACTGCATGTACTCGTGTGGAGACCTAAGGCAGAGGAGGGCACCATCGAAGAAGATTGCGTATAGACAGCAGCCCTTCAAGGCCACGCCAGGCCCCACCGGCGCCTCGGGCATGGGGGCCTGCCACCTGGTGCCACGTTTCAGCACCACCCTGAGCCCCGGCCCTGCCCGATCCCGGCATGCCCAGCCCCGTGCCCAGCTTCACATCCCAACCCCATCCCGTGTCCAGCCCCACCTCCACATGGCCTCCTCTCCACCACCCGCAGGGCCCTGGCTGGGCTGCTGGTGAGGGGATGGATGTCATGTGTGGAGTTGAAGGAATTAGAGGAGCTTGTTACAGCTGAAACCAAGAAGCTGGGATGAAATCTCCATTGCTAGTCTGTTTTCCCATGTAATTAAATGATTTAAGTGATCAAAATCGTCCACTCCGGCTTGCTGAAAACAATACAATCTGTTTTATAACACAGCCTGATGGTTACGAAATTCCATCCTCAAAAGGAAATAATAACTGAAGCCATGCTAACTTTTGCTAAGGAAAAATTAGCTAGGAATGGCATGTTTTCAGGGATTGCAATGGAAGACACCTTCTTGGAGGTACCCAGCTCACAATGTGGTAGTTAGATGACATTAAAGCACACGTAATTAAAAGTGAGACTTAGAAAAACCACAGACAGAATTCAAGGCTTGCTGAAATAACTTGCCACAGCTTGTCAGCTGAACAGGAAACACTAGCTACAGAGAACTCTCTCTGATGTTGCTGCAGCCCCACATCGACCCTGCTTCATTACTTAGGTTATTTGTTTCAGAATTACCTCCTTCCCCTGAGCCGTAACAAAACTCTTTCCCCATGCCTGAGAAGCCAAAAATTGCCAAAGATACATAATGCAAAGGATTACAAAGAAAATAAAGCACACAAAAATGGGGCAGGGGAAGGAAGCAGAAGGGTCTGGGGGTGTCCCCAGCTTTTTGCCTTGTTCACCACCACGTGATGCACTTTCAGGGGTGTTTAAAGCCTCTTGGGTCTCACCTTGCTGCTGTGCTGGGCTGAGAGCACACACAGCCCATTCTTTTGTATCACTTAACAGAGGATGACGTCAAGCTGCAGTAGCTCACACCTGTGCCTGCACACTGCAAAATCCATGCAATAATTTGCAAGAATAAGTTGCCTGGAGAGGGACATCCTGAAGAATCAGTAGGATGCATATCAGTGAGATGTGGCCTATATCTGCTTGGATACAAGGACAAAAATGTTCACAGTGAGTGGTCAAGAACTGGGACAGGTTGCCCAGAGAGGTTGTGAAACCTCCATCCTCAGAGAGTTTCAGAAGTCAGTTAGAGAAGGCCCCAGACACACTGCTCTAATCTTGAAGGTGACTGCTTTGAGCATCAGGTTGGAACAAATGGGCTCCAGAAGTCCCTTTCCTCCTGAATTATTTTCTGATTGAACATAGGAATGGGCTGGTGAAATTGTAGGCTACATCTACACCAGTAAGCAACACAGTTGTAGGGAATACTTCTGGGGAGCGAAACTAAATAATCTCAATTCTTAGAACAGTCCCTGTCATCATTTTGGACTGCCCCAGCTAGCAGTCTGCCAAACTGTTCATGGGCACAACTGGGGAGACAGCACACACCTGCACACGCTGTCAACAAACAGTTTGCGTGTAGCTACCTTTTGGAGGCAGTTGAAAAGCTTCAGCAGTGTGGACAGAAATCTTTGCATGCCAGTTGGCACCAGTGCTGGACAACAGTCCCAGACACATTTGTGCACCAGTGCTGGACCACAGTCCAAGACACATTTGTTTACTAGTTTGGAGCGGCCCCAGTGCGGGAATTATGCATGTATTTATTTCTAGGAATCCTTCCCAAGACTCTGAAGTGGTACTGCAGTCTTTATCTACAATAAATAGATTTTTTGAGCTGATCACAGGATGTTACATTCCACAGACTCATTGCTGCTTTTCTTCTTTGAGCAAACACCCTGTGCCTCTCTGTTAGTGAGAGACTTGAAAAGGTTGGCACACATCACACTGCAGGCAGGTCTAGCACCATGCAAACACCACAGACTCAACTGTTATTCTAGAAGGGCACGTTTCCCCTAAGTCCTGTAGTTTATCTGCCAGTCCAACGAGGATGTCTCAGATATCCCAGAGCACCCAAAATGATGTTAGCTCCCCTGTTTAAGCAACTGGATCCCAACCTTGGTTCTAGAGAGACTTGGTTCCAAAAGACACATCAGAAAGGGAAGCATATTGCATAAAGCAAAAGGAAAGAAGGAATCTAAAATGAAGTGCAGCAATGTGTAAGAGCAACTCTATGAAGCAAGAACCGTTCAGATGGATAGACTCCTCTTTGGCTATGCAGTGGTGGAGAGCAAAGATTACATCTCAGTTCTTTACCAACATAATGCTGTAGTGTGGCATTAGAACAGAGCAATAATTTTATTGGATCTTGTTATTCTAGACAGAAAAATGTGCCCATTCACTAACCTAATGAAGTTCTCCTGTGCTGTCCTGCAAAAGAGACTTCTAAACTTAAGAGGTACCTTTCCTGAGATGCAAGAAAAGACAGCTTTCTGCCTCAAGGAGGGAAGAGCTATTCCAGTTCCCCTGAGTAGGAAACAGAAGCAATTCCAGCTGAGAAGCAGAAATATTCATGGCATTATTCTGCAGATAGTATTTGTCAATAACTGATCTGCAGGCAAAGCAAATGATTGCAAAATAGATTTGACTCAGATGAAAACAAACAAACAAATTCAGAATCGTGCCAAAACAGGCAGTGCTAAAAATTCTGTTCGAGTCTGATGATATGTTCCATTAAACCCCAACAGCAAATGTTTTGGTTTTAAGCACTTGTTAAGAAAATGAAGGAAAGGATGGACTAGATTCACAAAGCTGCTGCTGCCTCACTTCCTTAGCTCTGTCCCAGACTTCTTCTAAAATGCCTCAGCACCGATTCACCCGATCACCAAGAATATTTCCTTTAATTCATCTCTGGAGGAGTGTGTTTGGCTTTGTTTCACAGAGCAGTGTGCAGAACACCAGGCTTGTTATTGATAGGGGAGAGGACTTGCTCTGAGTCTCCCTTTTTAATAAACTTCCACCTTGGATAAATAATTAAAGGTCCAGTGCAGCAGCAGTTAACACCTTCCAGGTGAGTGCCTAATCCAAGTGAGAGAGACATCCTTCTTCATGCTCTGCTTTTTGAACCAAAGCTTGTTTGTTTTACCTACTAAAGAGCGATGAGTCCCTTTTTAGGAGAAACGAGAGGAAAGTACCCCTTTCTTTCCTATGAGTGATTTGAGTGGATCACCCAGTTCTGCAGAAATTTTGTTCTCACATAACTGGAAAAAGACAGTGGTGGCGTTGTGTAACATTCTGCATGAAATCAGAGAGGAACTCCTTAGCTACTACAGTATGGTATTGCTAAAGCTGTTCTTTTGACCCACTTTTATATTTTTATATATACAGTTCTATAGAGAATTACTGAGCCCATGGTTTGGTTAAGTAATTCAACAGGGGTTAAAGGGCCTTTGAATTTTCTGTGAGAGTCTTCACTCTTCTAGCCAGCTATTAACTCAAAGGAAATATTTTCCTTTTCAGTTATGCCTTAAATAACCTGTGGATGACCTTTACAGTTCAGATCATTTAATTTTTTTGTATTTCTTACGCAGCCTCAGGTTTATCCATCCGCATTACAAAACCCACAAAGGCATTTTTGGTTTCCCAGTCCTTGAATGTTATTACTCCATATCACATAAATGTAATGCACCATTTAGCATCACCAAAGTCTATAGAAAAAAGGAACTCCTAATTGCATTTTTTAAAAAGCAGCTTTCAAAGGAAATAAAGTTGGTGAGAAGCATGAGATGTAATTGGATAACATGATTGCAGCATACCACACCGCAATTCAAGAAATTCCCCAACTCAGCCAATATTACCTGGTAATTAAAAATATCAATCACTTCTGCATTCCTTTGTCATGCAGGGACAGGTTGAAACTTTAGATACCTATATTCCTAGAGGTATAAACAACCACACCCATGGTAATTTTGTCTAGTTTGAGTTTCCATGGAAACAGTGTTTATGGCATTGCAGTGTTATCAGGGAAAAAAATGAGTTATAAATAATGAAGAGGCTAATGTTGTTTCCCTTGGTCTTGCTGAACAGCTTCAGGCACTGAGACAGATGAATTGGATAGAAATGGAAGACAGCAGCTGTAACACCAATGCTTATTATCGGCTGTGCTTTAATACTGGAAAGCCCATATTACTGCTTGTCATGGTTTAACCCCAGATAGCAACTACGCACCACACAACCGCTCGCTCGTTTCCCCCACAGCAGGATGGGGGAAAGAGAATCAGAAGGGTAGAAGTGAGAAAACTTGCGGGCTGAGATAAAAGCAGTTAAATAATTGAAATAAAATAAAATAAAATAGTAATAATAATAGTAACAATAATAATAATAAATCTTAATGAAAAGGAAAATAACAAAGAGAGAGAAATAAAACCCAAGAAAGACAAGTGATGCCAATGAAAACAGCTGCTCACCACTAAGCAACCAATGCCCAGCCAATCCCCAAGTAGCATCCCCCTGGCCAGCCTCCCCCCTAGTTTTATTGCTGAGCATGATGTCAGATGGTATGGAATATCCCTTTGGTCAGTTGGGGTCAGCTGTCCTGGCTGTGTCTCCGCCCAATGATTTGTGCACCCCCAGCCAGCTCACTGATGGGGTGTTCTGAGGAGCGGAAAAGTCTTTGGCTCTGTGTAAGCCCTGCTCAGCACTAATAAAAACATCCCTGTGTTATCAACACTGTTTCCAGCACAAATCCAAAACACAGCCCTATACTAGTTGCTGTGAAGAAAACTACCCCAGCCATAACCATCATACTGCTAAAGCTTCATAATGTGATGGTGCCAAAAGACCTTTTATTAACTGTTATAACCACTAAAGATTTAGCTTCCTTAGAAATAATTGGCTATGATATTTTCACTGTAGTTATTTGCAGAATTCTACCTTGTCTTTTCAAAAAGATTCAGCCTTGGTTCGCATTTTCCTCAATTAGTCTCCATATTTCAACCGGAAACAGATTCTTGTTTGTTTATAACTCCTATTCTGGATTCCCATCAGCATTACAGAATATCACTCTTACAACTACTTTACTTTTGTTGATATGCAAAACTCCACATAAATACATATTACCCCAAAGCTAGGCAACTCTCCCTTATAACATCAATGGGTCACTTTGTAGAAGCAGTGCTTTTTATCCATTTCTGCCATGTTATTTAGTAAAAACAAGCGGGCCTAAGCTATTGCACACTCAAATGTTGGTACATAATTGACCCAGCTGTCACAATCTCACGGTGCTCTGTCAGCGCTTTCTGTGCTCTGTAATTTTAAGAACTGGTGCAATAGAAATTGCTCCTGTGAGATGTTCAGTATCATCAAGCCCTGCTGAAGTCAGGGGTAATTGAAAGCACTCCACATGTCACAGGAGGCCTTGAGGACCACGTTCACATGGAGGACTTAATCACTTAAAGGAGGAGGTAGGCACCCATGTCGTAAATAAGCTGAGCTACTTGCCACCTAGCTTTCATTTAATGCAGAGGGAATCTGCAAGAAGTTCCAGCATTTTAGGACTGAATCCAGACAAAACAGGTGAAAAGACAGGACTGTATCCCTCTTTCCCCAACTCTTTAGTATGTTATTATACCTTTATAATTCTCCTTATATTATCAACACTTCTACTTGCAGTGTGAGACCCAGGATAAAAGTCCTTCTTTATTTTAGAAAAGAGATTTTAAGATCAGTCTTACATCTCTTACAAGGCTTTCTTAATGGCTGCTTCTAATTGCCAGTATGAATGACATCTCTCTTGAGATCTGGCAAAGTTAGCCCTCGTTGTAAAAATGTTTCTATATTCCTTGTATTGCCTAAACTCCCAAATTACAGAACTCTGATTTAGTTAAACAAGAACGTGCACAAAGTTTAGGTCAAGCTGACTCACCCTCTCAAGTCCTTAAATGCTCAAGTACCCACCATCTCAAGTAGTCAAAACTGATGAATGAAAGGACTTCTAATTAAGGGAGTCAACTGTGGGAAACAAAGAACAGATAATGATAAGAATACCGTTATGTAAATTACGCAGAAAGAAGTCTCCAGGTGAAAAAGTTCTGGCTGCAAGAGAAGACAAGCTGGTAAGGTGTTGCAATTGCTACTTTGAACTAGAAGTGAGAAACCTGTAACCAATCCTATGTGTGAATGAAAATGATTACATAATGCAATATGAATATGCAAGAACTTTACTGTATATCATGTGTACCTTTGAGTGGCTTGGTGTGCATGGTAGGAGGAAAGATGCCCCATGCACCCAGAACTGCAATAAACAAATATCGGCTTTCTAAACTATCATTTGCTTTGGAGAGCTTTCCTGATTATGATTTTCGGTAACACTTGGACCCAAGAGACAAGGGCAACTTCATCTGCTTATTAGAACATTCACCCCTGCTATTACAGTGAGTGCAATTAATGAAGTCCCTATGTCCACATAAATAGTCATGTTCTCTAAATTTGGATCCCATTTCAAACTTTGCAATTCAATCTCATCACTAATTTTTTATAGCAACACTCCCTATGAAATGAATGTCCTATTTTGGTGATTTGTGTCTTGTATTAGCCAGGAGAAAAGTCTTCAGAGAAACTTCATAATGAACAGTAAGAGTAAAAATTCACAAAGGAAACCCCTGCCTAAGCCTACACCGACAACTGTTGCTTCATGCTCATGAGCTTCTCTCTTAAAAACCTTGTTTTCAAGTTGAGTGCCTCATGGACAGCATTACTTATCTGTCTTCTATATTTACTTTCAAACTCTTTATGTAAAAAATACTTTGCCTAAGGACTCCACCAGTTAATTATGGATTGTGAAAGAAAATTGATTCAGTTTGTGTATCTTAAAAAATCTTGAGACAGGCTTAAATGCATAAAGAGTTCTTTGCAGGGCCCACAGCTGATGGCATGCAATAGATTCCAACGATTAGTTACTTTCAGGAAAAACGAAAAAAAAACGAAAAGGAGAGGGAGATTGTCATCCTAGTGGCAATCACTTTCAATGAGAAAGCTGACAAAAGAGACTTAACAACAATTCAGGATGTGCCAATGCAGACAAGAACATCAGCACAAAAGCAGCAGCAGAAAAGCGCTGCTGCAGCAGCTTCAGCATGCCCAGGTGGCAGCTCACAGAGCTGCAAGTGAAAGGCAGCCAGCAGTATTTCAGGGTAAGGGCGGGCTGCAGAGTTGCAAAGGGAAGCCCGTGGGCATTGGAAAGGTTCAGGCACTCAAAGAACTGCAAAACAGTTTATAACATAAAGGGAGGGGGGAAAAAAAGGCTAATGCTCAGAAGGGGACGTGACAGTGGCATTTCTGTTGGCCATGAGCATGATTTATTTGCATCACTATTTGATGTGACTGGTACCTGACTTGTGAACTCCTTACTAGCTTTTCCTGCGGCTGACTGAAATTCCCTAGCAAAAGTTTACAGGCAGCCCTTATGCAAGCGAGATCCGTACCGCGTTACAGTGATTCATTTGGATTGCAGTGGCACACAGGGGCTTGTTAGCAGCATCAGAACCCTTTATCAGTATGTATGAACAAGACTATTAAGTGAAGATGTCCCTGCTCATTGCAGGGGGGTTGGACTAGATGACCTTTAAAGGTCCCTTCCAACCCAAACTATTCTGTAAGACAGAAACTTGTCCAACACAGACACAAAGAAAGACATGTATTTAGTTCCACAGCTAAGTTATTAAAAGATCAGTTTTACAACTGTAAGCTGTTAATAAATGTGGCCTTTCTTTCCCATATGTACAAATTAAATGTAGTGTTCCTAAACTGCATTTGCAAATATTTGCATGCACATGCACATCTTTCTGCATTAGTCAACTTCATGTTTCTTCAGAGCTAGACTAGAAGCTTGTGTTTGAAACACCAATGCAGTGAAGGTGAGAAAATTTATGAACTGCCTGGCATTAATGTACCTGCCTACAATAATCACAAGTTTTTCCAACATCTGACTGAAATCAATGGGTTGTTGCAGTTCTTTTTTTGTCTTTAGCAAAACCCCAGCTATAGCAGAGTGAGAGGTTTCTGCCTTTGCAACGTGGTGATTCCATTTCATTGCTCAGCAAATTAAAAATATTTTTATGAATGTTATTTAAAGGAGAAAATCAATAATGATTCAGACTCTTGGCCTCTTCAGTGAATTGTCAGGATTATTTTGGAGCATTATTACATTGGCAGGAGTGCTTAGCAAATCTATCAAAAATATGCACAAAGTTTTCTCACCACAATTTATTTTTTAAACAGATGCCAGATTTGTGCTTTTATAGCCATATCCAGATACCTAAATTTGGAAACAAAAGCTCTGCATATCCTGCAGCTTCTGTAGAATAAAAAGGAAGGTAAAAGTGCCTTTTTTTCTTCCTTTTTTTAAAGTCATGACAGCCTGCTACCAACAATGCCGAAATATGGATTTAGGAGTTAAAAAGATCATCATCATCATCATAAGACAGACTGGTTTCATCAACAAAGTATACATATTTCTGCTATTCAGATCAGTAGGCTTCTAGTCCCCCTTTTAGCACCAAGAGAGTGAGCCTGGACAAGTATTTCACTATGATCCTGAGGTGCTCTATACCTCTTTCTAAAAGAAATAATTGGCAGATAATAGGCATTTCCCCATGGCCTAGAAGGAGCTTTCCAGTTACTTTCCCATATCCATCAAATCAGCATTTTTGTTATTAGGCTTACTCCAGACCTGTGGTATAGGGCTTATGGAAGAGATTGGGAAGCAAATAGTCTACAGTGGCAGCAGATTAAATGTAGTACCACATCTTTTAAATAAACAAATGACAGACACTCTTTCTGCAATCAGTAACACCTGCTTTTGCATGGATTTTTACTTACTAAAGGTCATACAAGTTTAAGAAGATAGTTAAAATTTCTGAAACATTTAAAGTTAGTTGCATTTAAATAAAACAGAAAAATAGTCCTTTTAGAAGGAAAAGAGAAGCTATTTTATATCTTTAAGGTAAAAATATTTTCTTTCAGCAATGTAGAAAAGCAGCGTAGGTCAATGGCAGTTGTAATTGTGCAAATTACTTCTATAACATATAATATTTGGAACTTCGTATCTGAGTGAAAAAGGGAAAGTTCAACTTCTTTCTCCAGCATTGGAGCTAATAAACTCTTATGTAGAATGTTAGTGGTACCTTGGAGCCCTCTAGCTCACAGTTCTTTCGTGATATTTTGAAATCTATTACAGCACTGCTAATTGTGTTTTGAAACATTGATTTTAAGAAAGAGATGGACTGTACTACATTAGAAAGCATTTCAACCTTGGCAGAAATATACTGCATATACTGGAAAAGAAGTCAAGATTGACTTGTACTTGTACCCCATGGGGAAAGCATAAACACTAGTTAATTATAGAGGAAGCTAACCACCAAGGTAGCTGGGGACACAAATTCATCTTTCCAAACAAAGAAAACTGAATATTCGCTTACACAACCTTGCTAGAGGAAGGGCTATGCAGATCTCTGCATTTAATGAGCGATTTCCTCAGGGCAAACAAACCCAGCTGGCAGCCCAGTGCCACTCAGAGACACAGGAATGAGAAAGGCTGATTGAGCAGCAAAGTATAACCTTGTCTTCTTATGGCCAGCCTCTTCATTACCCTTTGCACCACCATGGTGAGGCCAATGCTGCCACATCCTGGCTCCACCAGCAGACTCATGAGGTGCTGAGGCTTCCTGCAGCCCTTTTGTCTCTTGTTGTCCTCTCCAGTAAGAGAATAGTCAAAGTGAACTGGGGTGGGCAAAGAAAGCTTTTCAATAAGCTTTAGTCTGTGGTCACAGGAGGACCAGGTAACTCATTCAGTACTGTTTACCCAGTGTATGCAGTGCAAAGGGCAATGCCTCCATGTTAGCCAAGTTACTCCTTTTGGGCAGCTTGCAGTCCCAGAACTTCTTCCCCTGCCAATATCCATGTAAAATCCTGGGGCAATCGCAAGCCCCAAGAGCTCTGTCCACAGCATGGCCTCAGTACTCATCCCGTTTAACTGTCAGCATGCTGATGCACTGACAAAGGTTTGGCCTGTGCCACCTAGCTGCCACCGAGACCAAACACCCAAGCAGCCTCCACAGGACAGCAAGGACCCAGCAAGGAGCTCATACCCACATTGTACCCAGCAAACCATATGGGTGAGGGCACTGTGTCTTGGAGGCGAGAAGAGTTTAGCGCATGAGCACAAGCTGTGCCCTGCCGTTGGTCCCAGAGGCAGAGAAAGGCTCAGGCCCATCACGTTTTGCTACCACAGACACAGAGACATCAGTAGGGTGAATTTGAGCTCCACATCAGAAAAAGGAGCAGAAGCGACATCTTGATGTCCACCCTTGCTCATTACTTTAAAGCTGCTGGAAATAACCAAAAAGTAGACATGAATCCAATTTCTATTCAAGCAGAGCAATAGAGAAACAAAATCATCACTTCCAGTGCTGTTTTCTGCATACACAGTTCTTTTTGCACAGGATTTTCACTTGTAGCAGAAAACTCATAAGACTACGAAGCACCTTGTCTGATACGCTGAAATGTTGTTTTTAGTGACAATCTATACGGCTATGTTAGAGACTGTTGATAGCAGAGACTCTGCTGTGCCTCTTTGATTGTAATTGGAATATAAATAACTGTTTGCTCTAGTCAGATACATTCTGCACAGTGGGCGTAAATGAAGATCAGAAAAATAGTAAGCTTTGAATGTATGAAGAACAAATGCTCATCTGGTACTTCTAGAACAGTAAAAGAAAGGATTGAAATCAAACTCTGTGACAAATTATTCTGTGTTGTTGTTGTATATGTTAAGTAAAAATATGGGAGGAGGTAGAGCTCTCAGGCTCAATGCACAGATGTCTTTGTATAGTTATTTCTTTCTTATTTATATTATTCACAAAGGATTGTAGTGCATAAGATTAGTGCAACTAGACAAAGCAAAGCCTTGCTGTATTAGCACATGACTCAGCAGGCTGTCTGGGCTGAGCAGGACTGAGTCTGATGAACTGGGTGAGCGAAAACCCATTGCGCTAGCTTAGAGTGAGGCTGGTATGGTAGAATGGGCAAACCCCACATTGCATTAGCTTGGGATAACACTGGGAAAACTAGATCCATGGCTTTCACTTGTTTTAGCATGTATGTTCAGAATAAGCCAGGCAGGGCAGCTGAGTTTAGGCAGCAAGACATGTATTCCCCAGTTCCCAGTTTTTGTAAAACAAAAAATCCCATCTATATTCCTATTGATTAAAAAAAGGTGGGGGCAGGGGGAGTAGGGACAGGAGAGAGAGCTGTAGAAGGGAATGAGGGAAATAAAGAAAGGTCAAAGACTAAAGCAAAAGGTTTTCAGAGGCTCACAGACGGAGAGGATGCAAGGAAGGTTTACCCTCAGTCCAGATAATAAATAGTATCTCAAAAGGGAAACGTGACAGGAGTGGAAAGATTATGAGTCAAAATACAAGGGCACTGTTAATCATTCAATTCATTGTCCTGTGTTTTGTTTTCAACATTGCAAACCTTTCTCCTAACCTTCACTTTGACAGAATAAAGCAAACGGATTCCTTTTATCCCTAAGTCTCATCTATTAAAAAAGTCAACTCTGAATGAGATAACAAGCAAAAAGGTCCCCCGTTCTTCTGAGCAGTGAGTTGAACAGAATGAATTGGCAAACTCACAGAGGGCCTTTCATTCAACAAGCATTGGGAAAGCCTAGAAAATGGGGGCACACATTTCACACTCCTTTACAAAGGCCTGTTTGGGTCTAGGAATGCTGACAGTCATGCTATCAAGATAAATCTCTTTTGGCAGCTGATAACTAACACAGACTTGAAAAGTTGCATAACATTTATGAACCCCAGAATTAAACACTCTCAATACCCATCAGAAACACAATACGTTTTTCAGAGCTACAGCCAGACACAACTGAGCAAAGCCCAGCTAATCGCAAGCATCTGCAGGAAAAAGGCCTCAAATCACCCATCTAGTTTGCTTACACCTATCACCAGTATCATCTGTAGGTATTCTTCAGTAGGGGGCATATACCAGCTCGCTACCATTACTTCTTATGTGAACGCCATTTTGTGTAGGTTCAGTTCCTTTCCAAACCACAAGTGACGGCTTGCTAAGGGTACAGAGACAATAATATGGTTCTTAATAACAAAATGCTATATAAACAAATAATGAGAAATAAGTGAAGAGAAAATTCGTGATGTGTTCTACTGACATTGAGAAGAAGTATGGACAACATCACCTTTTCAGTACAGTATATCTTAAGTAACCGGTAAAATTCTCAGATGAACTTGATATACGGTATTGGATTTACATGGCAAGTAGTAGTAGGGCGAGTGCAGGGATGGCCTCTGTGAGAAAAGACCAGGAGCTGTACTCACATTGGACACAGCTAGTTCCACCCAGCTGGAGGATGGACCCACCACAGGACACAGCTGAGCTGGTGGTGCCTCTGTGAAAACATATTTAGGAAAGGGTAAAAAATGCTGCACAGCAGCTGTGTGAATGAGCAGTGAGGGAAAATGGGGGAGAAACAGCCCTGCAGACACCAAAGTCAGTGAAGGAGGAGGGCACCAGAGCAGAGTCCCCTGCAGCCCATGCAGATAACTGTGGTGAAACCCCTTGCAGTTCATGGAGGACCATGGCAGAGCAGATATCCACACTGCAGCCCATGGAGGACCACACACCGATGCAGGTGGATGTGCCCTGAAGGAAGATGCAGACTGTGGAGAGCCCACACTGGCACAGGTTTTCTGGCAAGACCTGTGACCCATGGGGGACCCATATTGGAGTAGTCTATTTCTGAAGGATTGCATCCCATGGAAAGGACCCATGCTGGAGCAGTTCTTGAAGAACTGCAGCCCAAAGGAAGGACCCCACACTGGAGTAGTGGAACAGCATTAAGAGGAAGGAGCAGCAAAGCAAAAGGGCTATGAACTGACTGCAACCCCCATTCCCCATCCCCCGGCACGACTCGTGGGCGAAGAAGATAGAACAATCAGAAACAAAGGAGTTAAGTTGAGCCTGGGAAGAAGTGGGAGGTGGGGGTTTTAAGTTTTTGTTTCTCACTATCCTACTCACTATCCATTTTTACCTGTCAATAAATTAAATTAATCTTCCCCAAGTCAAGTCTGTTTTGCCTGTGACTGTAATTGGTAAGTGATCTCCCTGCCTTTATCTCAACCCATGAGCTTTTTCATCTAGTTTCCTCCCCTTTCCTGTTGAGGAGGGGGAGCAAAAGAGTGGCTGGGTGGGCATCTGGCAGCTAGCCAAAGTCAAATCCACCACACATTTATAATATAAGAATACAAAAGAAAAAAAAATTAAAAATTGCAAAAATATTGACCAAGTCGTAATTTAAAACTTGGTACTAAGAAGGAAAAAAGTGTGACTTGTACTACAGCACAACAGTGACTTGGTTCTCCAAGTTGATTCTGACTATGCTCTTTAGACAGTCCAGTGGAGTCATTAATTCTTTGGGTTATCAGACAGGGAAATGAGTTTAGGATTAGATTAAGCACCCACCAGAAGTCACTACTGTTGCACTAAAATAAATCTAGAAATATATTTTCTTGGTTCTAAAAGTAGTTTAATGATAAAGCCTCAGAAATTGCAGCTGAGGGTGGAGGTGGTCATTATTTCCCCTCTCCATTAAAGTAATCATGAGAGTATTATAGAAGCTGGGAGCTTTGCCCGGAAGAAGGACTTTGCTTTCAAGTGAACTTCATAGGTTCAGGGAACTTGAACTGAGCATAACATTTGATGCATTAATTGGAGTACTTGTCAAATGTAACATTTTTAGTGAATGATGATGTCTTCATTAATCATGATGATATATGTATGATAGCCAAAATGGAAAGAAAAGCTGAAGAGACCAGACTGCAATTATTTCAAACCCCCCACAGGAGGGAAGAGCTTGAGAATTTGGGCTTTATGCTTTCCAGTTTGCAGGATGCTAAGAAATACAGGCCCATGTCCTAATTTTAGATGTGCTTTTTGAGCTCCTGCTGCTATTGTCTTCAGCAAGCATGCTTCCAAAGTTACACTGTGTGCCTCTGCCTACTTATTCATACTTGGTAGCAATATAGATGGCAATCAAGTTAAAATTAATCTGAGTTTTTACACAGAAGAGAGGCTGAGTCTTTTCTTCCTCCAGCAGAAATATGATTAAGTTTTTCTATTTCACTTTGTCCTACAAACAGGAGATATCCATAAATTATAGCAGTATAAAGGCTTGGCCTTTTCATAACCTGATAAAGCAGCTATTTGAAGGATGTTCTTCATTTCTTCAGCCCATTGAAAACATGCTCTGCTTTTCCCAGTGGGTCCTTTGACTCTTCAAACTCACTCTTTCAGTTTAGTTCCTTACCTAATATGACATTGATGTTTTCATTTATCTCATTTGTGGTAAGTGAAAGGTCTCGTCAATAGGGATTTGGCACATCTTAAAGTTTCAGTAAGACTTCTTTTCCTTTTTAATGAAATCATTTCCTAATACTCAGTCTTTTTATAGTGTCACGTTGAGCTGACAAGAAATTGTTACTTTTCTAGGTTCCTGAGACTTTTCCCACAGTAGCTACAGATCAATCAACATAGAAAATAGTCTTGCAAAATGTTTTGGTAATTTTAAAGGGCTGGAGGTCTCAGTAGCTCCTTGCTATGATGTTAAGAGGTGTCTCAGAACCTGTAGCTGGAATGTGCCAGATTTAATTACAAAACAACTTCATACAGTTCAACAAAATTCTCTTAAAGTTTAGCTTGTTCCAATATGCTTTGTACAAAGTATTGCAACTGAAACATACCTCTTCAAAAGACTTGGGAAGGAAGCTGCCTGCTAGAGTGAGCAGGAACTGTGTTACTTACGGGGAAACACATGCTGTAGTAGAAACAGGGAGATGATTAGCCTGTGTGTTTAGCATTATCATGGAAAACATTGCCAACTGGTGCTATTTGGCAGTCCTGTGAGAGCGAACACCAGAATGGAAGCTATTGGTGATTTACTGAGAGCACTGGAGGCCTGCCCACGGTGACCTTGGGCACAGCTGCAGTGGCCCATCATGTTCAGGGACAAGAACCACGTCACCTGCACCTACACCAGATGCGCTGCCCCAAAGCAAAGACCAGAGGGGAGCCAAGGGACAGTGAAAAAGAGGATGCTCTGGCACACATGGTAATGGGCAGCTTCCTCGCATGCCCTAAACTATTTTTTCGTGTCATGCATTGTGACCTTAAAGACAATGTCACTGAACAGTGTCACTGTAGCCAAAAAGATTTACTAAAAGATTTGATGATTTATGTAAGATCATGTCCTCACAGAATGCATCTGCTTTTCATCCTTCTTCAAAGTATTGTAGTACTTACTAATAAGGTGTGGAAGCACTCTTACCTCAGTTACATAGGCATCAAATTGAGGCACAGACATACCTGATGATCTTAAACACAGGAATCTGTTTAGGATCTTACCTATTTCATGTACCAATGCCCTGATTCATGTCCCGTTCTGCCAGCCACACTGGAGCCATTTCCCTGTATATGAGCAGCTGCAGCTTTGCCTCTGTCCTTTGCGGCAACCTAATTCTAGAGCCAGCCGTGGAAGAGGTCTAGAAGCCTAGGGGATAATTAATTTGTGTAAATTTATGGCCCTAACAAGATGTTTCACCAGGCGTAAGTTATTGCAACATGCAACTCTAGTCTTTATTTACAGGGTATGAATCTAGTGATGATTTTAGCACTTTGTACTAGCCCAGCTCTCATTTAGGATTCCTCCTCTGCTAGGGAAAACCCTTAGGGATAGAATGTTGAGCTTCTGATGATATAAATGATCTACCTCCTGGAGACAAAAGGAGAAGAAAATGAAAATATCTTGACGTTTCTGTAAATAAATATTCATTAACAAATGAAGCTCAGACTGTGTCACTCATGGGCAAATAATCTTGGGTCTGAAAATGGGGTGTGAAAAATGCAGGAAATAATTCAGCAATGTTTTTGAAAACTTGATGTTCTATGTCAGAAGTCGAGCACCCACCAAATCCCAAGTAGTGCCAGAAAGCAGAGGGAAGGCTGATCCCACTGCTTCCATCAGCTCCTAGCTCTCACCACGCAAAGGAAAGTTGAGTTCAGAAGGTGCTACTCAAAATGGAGAGTGTCTGAGACACTTACTTGTTCTGGGGGATGATGAGGAAGCTGGAAAGGGTTGTGAGGAGTGATCTTTTTCTTTCTTTTCTCCTCTGGGGAAATAGATGGAAATTGGGGTGCCCCAGAACAGTCTTCAAACCAAGGCCTGGCACCTGTAAGGCAGCAGTTACACATAAATGACAGGCCAAATCACCATTTTTTCTCCCCATTTTGTTTAAGATGAAACAGAAGCTATCATCAAATTTTTATTGTGATATAAACACATGCCTCATAGCTGATCTGACAGATGGTACTGTTTGAGCATAGTAGTAAAGATGGCTGCGCTTATACAAATAGTCAGACATGGCAAATGGTCTTTTGCATTCTTCCATCACACACAGACTGTTTCTTCTTTGATAAAGTCATATGCTAAAATAAAATATATGTCAATTTGCTGCTTGGATTTTCCATCTAATAAAATTTAGGAATAGTGGCATGTGCTTTTGCACTCAAGATGACTGAAATACCTTCATTCACTCTTTGCAACAGCTCACAGAAACATACAAGATTATTTCTGAGACGTGTTAGTTCGTATTCGAGAAAATGTCTTGGTGAGACATTTAGCAAATTGGAATACTTCATACATGTTGGCTACTGAGTCAGGAGAACATGAACAATCTATTTTACTATGTCCCTATGTTATCACTAGTGGCCAGATGCTTCCCAGAGACGTACCCCGGCAATTCTTATTGAAACTAATGGGGGCTGCCTGCGTCCAAGGGTAGATGATCTTCCATCTAAGAAATGGTAGACTAAGGGAGAAGGAGCCAATTCTGAGTATGCCAAACCTTGTGTGGGAAGAGCCGTAACCCAGGCTATGTCAATTCAAAGACACAGAATTAGACAGAATTGCCTAATTTGTTCTGGGTTTTCTTGAATGATGGGAACATCTCAAAGAGATACACATACTACTTATGCACATGTCCCCAGAGCAGTTGGCTGCCTTCATCATTATTTAATCAAAACAAACTACCACTAATCCAAAGAAAGAGAGAGAAGCAAAAAATAACAGGAGAAAAATCACACCTTTTCTTTTTATGTGTGGAGCAGGAGATGTTACTACTTTCCACCTGTATTCCTACTCCTTTCCAGCTAAGATGCAAAAATAAAAAAGAAAGGAAAAAAGGAAGGGAAGCTTTTGTGAGGGAGGGGTCACCACTGGGCAGGACTGGCTGCCTGAGTACCACAGTTGTGGCAGCTCAGTCTGTTCTCAAGCAGTGAAGTTTTCTTACTCTTATTTTAACACTTCTTGCAATTTCTCAAGGCTTCCTTCTTTTTTTTATGCAGCTGAGGTAGGATTTATTCATATAAATCCACTACCTCATTTGCCTTTCACAGAGGGATTATTTCTGAAGTATTTCTCTTTTGCTTGCCACAGGCTTTACTGCTCCCAAACAAGAGCAGCAAGGCAGACTCTTACCACCATGGTAACCTGCCCTTTCCCTAAGAGTGCAGAGCTTTCTGAGGTCACATGGCTGTATGTTTGGATGCAATTTTGGCCATTACTCCTGATAACGTGAAGTATCTTTTTCAATGGAGATCAACAAATAACACAGCCACTTCTGGATGTGCATGGATACCTACCCTTTTCAAAAATGCCACCTTCCTCCTTATATGTTAAGTGAAGGGAGATGTAAAGTCTCTGAGAAGAAAAAGAGGTGGCAGACATCTTGGAAGAAGATTGTTCTCAGAAGATACCAATGATTTTGCCTTCTGCATAGGCTGAGCAAAGAAAATGTTTTGAAGGTCAGTAAAAAATTACAGTCAATAATAAGTACGTGTTTAGAAACGTGAAAAATTGTCTTACACATGCAACAAAAAAGAGCAAAAGGGAATGGCTGGAGAAGGAGATCATATTTATGGCATTCATGTGGAAAACAGGAGTCACAGCAAATTGTTCACTGTTCCCTAAATTATTTGCTTTGGGATAAACTGTAGAAGTCTTTCTGGAGTCTGGTGTTGAATCTAGTCTAAGTGTTCAATAAAAAAAAAAGACTGCAGATTAAGGCACATAAATAATTTCCACTTAGCCACCCATTTACATTCTGGGGGGTAAATACTGAGAAAAATTATGTTTGTAAGCAGTAGAAACAGTAGACTTTGGATCAGTCACCTGGTTTGCACCTTTCAAAGGAGGTACTATGTGATTCTCTACTGTCTAATGAAAGATGAGCAATCTTTTTCTCTATAATAGCACTGTGTCATGGTTTAACCCCAGCTGACAACTAAGTATCACACAGCCACCCACTCACTTCCCCCGACCAGCAGGATGGGGAGGAGAATTGGAAAAAAGGTACACTTGTGGGCTGAGATAAGAACAATTTAATAACTGAAAATAATAATAATAATAATAATAATAATAATAACAACAACAACAACAATTGTAATGAAAAGGAAAGTGAAAGACACAGGAATAAAACCAAGAGAAACAACAAGTGCGCAATAAAATTTCTCACCACCCATTGACCGATGCCCAGCTAGTCCCCAAGCAGCAATCGTCAGCTCCTGGCCAACTCCCGCTAGTTTATATACTGAGTGTGATGTTCTGTGATACGGAATAACCCTTTGGTTTGTTCAGGTCAGCTGTCCTGGCTCTGCTCCCTCCCAGCTTCTTGTGCACCTCCTCACTGGCAGAGCATGGGAAACTGAAAAGACTTTGACTTAGTATAAACATAATGTAGCAACAACTAAAACATCAGTGTGTTATTAACATTATTTTCATACTAAATCCAAAACACAGCACTGCACCAGCTACCAGGAAAAAAATTAACTCTGTCCCAGCCGAAACCAGGACACATTGATAGGGTCTGTTCCCCTCCTCCTCCAGACTACAAAATTGCCTGAAATTTGCAGGAATGTAGTATATTTGCATTTTCTAATTTTTGTCAATCCGGTTGAAATTGGCAAAAAATGTTTAAGAGTTACTGGGACATTGACAGGCACACAAGCATGTGCATATGTGTGGGTATGGCATGTAAGCTTATAGGCTTTGTTTCCTTATGAAGTCAAAGCTAAAAATCTGTTGTCTTAAAAATTAGTTTAAGCTAATCTGGAAATAGATGGATAATCAAAATCTAGCAGTAATATTTTTTGTCCTATAAACTGCTGCTTTGTGGTCTGTCTGGAGTCAAGATGGACATTCTAATTAGGTTTTGCTCTGTAGGAGAAAACACGAGGCCAAGAAAAGTTAAAAGGACGAGAGTGAGCCCTGAATAGCAGGTGGATTCAGACCATCTGCTTAGAAGGAGTCATTACTATGTGCAGATAAATACAGTCTTTTGAATACTGATGTGGCAAACGTGGTTACAGGCTGCAAGGTGTCACTTCCTACTTTTGAAGAATTTTGGATTTGTATTACCTATTATATCAAGACACAGCCTAAGGAATAGCCACTAGAGAAATTAGAGGGAAAACAAAAGCACTGAAATATACCTCTGCAAATCACACTAGCAATGCAAATGTCAGAGGTGATGTTTGATCCACATGATTCATCGAAACAATATATCTTTATGGTAAGGATTCTCAAGATAATGCTTCTATTTTGTTTGTTTGTGTATAGTAACTTAGCAAGCGTTCCTGTGCTCTCTGTAATGCTATTTGTTACACTAGCCATAAATGTTTGAATGTTAATTAGTTTTGCAGTGTTTCACTTCCTTCAGAATTTTAGAACATCTACATCTGATTCTGTCTAATGTTTTCTGGAAAAAACAAAAAAAAATATTTAGAAATCCTGTTTCTATGCAACAAAATACAGTTATCTGCAAAGAAATACACAGGCAGCCTCTGAGAATGTGTTTTGATAAGTCTGTTATGCGACACCCAGAGACTGCCTTTGGAAGCAGAGTGCCAGGCAGTGGAGAACTTGGACTGTCCAACCATGGTAAGGTATCGCCTTGAAGCCCTTTCAAAACATGGGAGGAATATAAACATCAGTGTGACAGCAGGAAGGTACAGTACATAAACAAGGAATTTAAAGGAAAGAGGTGACTCATCTTGATGCCTTTGCAGTTATACTACGAGTAAGCTGTCTTCCAAACCTGAGTACAGTAGTCAACTTTTAAAACTTTGAGGCTTTTTGTGAATGTGGGACCAGTCACCCATTAGATCGCTTCCAACGCACCATGCCAAATGAAATCCATTGTGTCATTTCCTAAAGGAATGAGAAATAATGCAATCTATTGCAATGTAATATAAAGCAATACACAGCAAAAATACTGAAGAAGCTGGGAGATGGTGTTCTTCACTACATGCTCTAGAACAAATCTCATGTACTATACAGGATGAAAAACCTATTTCTGGTAGCTTGTCTTCTTTATTAAGTACATTCACTCCTTGTCTCCAGACTTTCCTCCCAAAGGCCTGGCCCTACAACCCTCAATCATGTGTATAGTGTAGCTATAGTTCCTAGATGAATATAATGCATGCAGCCCTTTTTCAGTAGCAAGACTGATCGCCAACCAAGCTATTTCAGGCAAAGTGTATGAACAGGTTACAATCAAATAGCAGTTCTCACTGTAAGTGAGAGAAGTAAAGAAAACAGAACACAACCATGCGTTGAATGTGAATATATCCACATACCCATATTACAACAGCACCTTTACTTTACATTACTGAAAAAGTGCCTGGGCTTAGCAGGTTATGAACTGGATCACTTCCTTTACTTGTGGCTGTACATCACAGGAAAAGCAGTGCAGTATTTCTTTTGTTTGAGTAGTGGTTCTTAGAGTGGCCAGATATGTCTCTGAACAGTGTAAAACTAGGTGCTTTGCCTCAATGTCAAGAGTCTAAGTGTTAATGCTGTCACAAGACCTAGCAGCTTCCTTGGACTTTGTTTACAACAGCAAGAAACTCAGGGTAAGAGAGTGTCGAACACAAAAATATATGGAGATTATTTCTCTTAGCAGAAAGAAGGAGAGAAGTAAGCAGCAGGCATGGCTGTGAAAAGCAGTTCCCCCTGGCAGGTTCAGAACCTGCCGCTGCTGTAAGACACTGGGACTCCAAAACCCCTGCGGGGGGGTAATCCAGCCTCCTGCCTTCCTGCTTGCCAGGTCTGCATCCTTGAAACAATTCCGATGGGGAGCTTCTGAGCCAGAAAAACACTTGTTAAGGAGTGTTTCACCAAATTAAAAGGCATGGAGATTAAATGAATGCTGTTTAATTAAAATTTTGAAGCAATTTTGATATGAAATGCTGCTACAATAGCGCTTAGAGTTGTACCATACTAAGAAGCAATTAGCATACTAGTACTGAAAGGAAGGTATACTTCCGATAATTTTCATCCCTGCTTATTATTATAGCTGAGTGCCACTTGTACTAGAATTAAAAGTGCACTCACTCTTCCTCATCAACTCATCTAAGTGCTTTAAAATTTATATGCATGTGTGGTTAGCATCAGTGTTCCAGATCTGGGAGTATTTGAACAAGGCAATCTTGACAAACAGCATTCGCGAGAAAAAAAAATAATATTAAAAAAAAAATATATATATATATATATAAAAACATGAAGTGCAGGAAAATAAAAAAAGCATTTCTTAAAAATAGCAAGTTTCACTCATTTATTTTGGTTGCGTCTGGGACTCACTCATGGCTCTTATTGTCATCAAAGCTATTCTAACAGTCTGGCTTTTCTGTCAGCTACATAGTGGGTGCATACCCAGAGGGAAAAGAGAGAGCACAATTCTCATCAGTGCTCACTAATAGAAGGGATCACTCTTTACAAGCACACCGTGAAGACGGAAGGTCATTCAAAATTTTTACTTTGAGGTCTTCAGTACAAGCTGGGTAGTACGCGAGTCAGATCAGCATTCACTGCACCTTCCTCTCATCCTGCTATCACCAATTCACACCCAGCCTTCGAAAGCTGAGGGAACAAAGACAAATGTTTTGATGCAATCTTCTTTAGCAAGGGCTTCAGGGGAAAGGTTTTAAGCTGTACAAAAAATAAGGGCATAGCAGAAAATTCAGAAGGAGCCTAAATTCTAAAGAAGAAATTGGATAATACCTGTGAATGTGTACTGGGAGGGACTGGGTGTTCAAGTCTGCAGCAGTGGGAAGGAGAAGGACAATAACAAGGAAGGTAGCAAGGTCTGGGAAACCAAGGGGAGGACATTAGGGTATTAGAGGCCACTTATCTCTGGTATTCCTGAGCCTTCTTCCAGCCCCTCTGTACGTGGGCTACTCCAAACTCCAAGTCTTTTTCAACTAGCTGTTGACCTTCAAAGACCCCCGCCCCACCTTTTGTCATACCCCAAATCATGCCAAACACATCATCAGTTTCATACTGAAAAAATACCTTTCCAGTAGACCACAACACAGATTTCAGACATTTTGAACCGAAACCCACCTCCCCAGGCACAAAAGGTGAATTGTATCTCAGGGGCGCTACTTGCGTCCCAAAGGAAATCCAGGATAGGTATGTTTACAGCCAGTTCATTCCACCAGGGAAAAATTCCAAGCCAAATGAATGTAAAACAGTTCGTGCCACATGGCATTGGTATGGTATCAGGCATTGGTCCCTCCCTCCTTTATTTATCAGCTCCCCTCCCTATCCCCAGGGTGCATTGCCATCTGGAGAGGTTCCACCCTTCACATGCTGGACACAGAGTAGGTATGAAAGCTTTCCCCAGTGAAGAAGTAGGGTTGAAATCACAGCAATGTAAACCTCCAGCCAAATAACCCGGACTGACTCAAAGGGACTGACTTGGAAAGGGAAGACAGGTAGCCTCCATAATCTCCTTAGTTGTGGTCAAAGCTGAGCTGGAGGTAATCCCACCTCCTTCTGGAGAAGTATTAGAAACACTCCTGGTTCTTCAGTCGTTCCTAAAACTGTCTCTAGGAAGTCTCATCCTCTGTCAGAGATGCTCCTCTCCCTCTGCCTTGCACTGTCTTCTTCCCACCTACTCTGCATCAGACACCTCTGCTCTGCAAGTGCAAGGAGCACACCTGCATAACTGAATCTCTCCCCAGTACTAGAGAGTCAAGCAGTGGTATGTAGTCAGTGCCTTTGCTTATCAGGACACTGTGCCCTGTGAGCAATTGCTTCCTGATATCTCAAGAAAGACTAATGGGAAGGGGGTGCAAGGGTAGAGCAAACAAGGCCCAACAGGAGGATAAAACTGGAAAAAAAAGATAAAAAGCTGAAGAAAAAGAGAAGCTGGGCCCCAACCTTGGTGGTGAGAAAAGGACACACCTTAGAACTTGCCTTTCAGCCACATCTGCTACCGTGCATTCCCCAGAGAAGGACTACACTTTACATCTTTTCTGTTATCTCATGTGCCTACCAGACACTAGTACAGAAAAACATGTCAACCTTTATGCACATGGTGCTGTAAGGCCTTCGTCCAAATCTATGCCTCTGAACATAGAAATGTTCATAGACAAAAGCCCCTAGGAGTATCAAAAGCCTCAGGTAAGGCTGTTTCTTGTGTAAGTTTGTTTAAAAAAAACCAAAAAACCCACCTGTATTAATTTAATCATTGACACCTAAACTGCAAATACAAGAAAATAAGGGGAGGCAGAAACCAAAGTGCAAAACAAAACCTAACCTGGCTAAGTACAGGGTTAGTTAACAAAAATGTCGTGCATTATAATCAACACTCCAAACTGCATGAAATTCTCAGCTGTTGATTTGAAAACCAATGTATGTATTTTTAATAACGGCATCAGTGGCTGATAATAAAACATGAAAGATTAGTTTGTAAATCTTGCTCAGTTCTAGTTGACCATGGAGAATTAAAAGGGATGGAACATGCTTACTTGTCTACTGACTGCATGACCTATAAAGTGAATTCTTCCGTGTACAAATTCTGTAGTAGCACAAGAGACAGTTGCTGAAAGAAAAACTGAAAAGTATTCACTTATTGTTGGCAGCACACATCAAAAAACAGGGTTTTAAAGAGTCTGGGAAAGAACTGCTGCCTTGTGCAACGGTTGGTGTGAAGCTATTTTTCCTTTACTCCTCTATTCAATGTCACGTAGAGTCTGGGAACATGAGAGAGGCCTATGTCTGACACAGACATGCCACTCAAATTGTAACAAATAATGGGACTGGTTTCAGCACCTACCTACGTCCACTTGCAATTTTCAGTGACTGGCATTGTTAAAAAATTCCCATTCGAACTTTGCATTCTCCCATGCAAAATTAGTGGAGACACAAAAGTATGTGCCATGACTGACAAAGCCCCAGTGGTTGCTAGAAAAGATCACTCTAGTCATTTATTTGTGGTGTGAGATCCCATTTGCAGTTGAGCCAGGGAGGATTTTCTTGACTATGAAGGTGCTTGCATCTCCTTTTGCAAACTGCATGTTCAGAGTGTTAATCCTGTGCTTTTCTGAGCGTGCGTTTGGCAAAAATTATTTATCAAAAATGTAATTAAGTTCTGTCCTGATGGAGTCAGTACCATATTAAGAAAATCAGCATACCTACAAAGGAGACATAAAAATGGTCTACTATTGTTCATCTGGCAAAAATTAAACCACCTCAAAGACTTGGCTTAGATTATTCACTTAAGAGAAGTTACTATTCTAGCTTCATAAGTCAAACAAAAATTATGGTCAATGTTATGCAGTTAATGAAGAGTTGGAGATTACGATAATTTATAAAGTAAAAATTCTAAGCGTGCATTAGGAAATCCAGCCTACAAGCTACTAAATGCTGCCTAGAGACGCAGTTTTGCCCTGTATCTTTATTTTTAAGGAAATTTATCATGTATTATCATAATCACAAAGATTAGTACTACTAAAACTTCACTAAACTGGGTTTCATATTGGGCTTTTTGGGCACCTGACCATTCTCGTTTGCAATGAAGTCATGAGCAATTAACTTCTCAGAGAAACAGCCACAGAAGTTCTCAAGAAAAGTTTGGACGGCCATGAAAAGGAGATTCCAGCATCATTGGAACCCAAAACAACACCATCGCATTTTACAGCACAAATCTTTCCTCAGAAAAAGACTGATTCAAAGCATAGTTGTCTAAATGAGAATGTGACTTATGTCAAAAGCCAATTTCAAACCCCCAGACTTTAAATGTAGATATTAAAACGTATAGCATTCTTGCACCGTTTTTGTTGTTGACAGCCACCATTTGATGGAGTAGTTTTTCCCTAGAGTGAGAATGCAAAGGAAACCACAGTACTTCAATGAGACAACGAAAGCCAAAATTGACGGAAGTGACTTCAGGGCTTTTGCAGATTTTCAGCTACATCAGTAATAAAAATGATACATATGTCTACTGTTCTTTATGCACAGGCAAAATGATGTTTTAATATAAGAAATGCTAATGCTGGCAGATAATGCAGAAATCAAGCTTGTAAAGGGGCCATAATGGCAGTGAAAATGTAGGAAACCTCCCAGACAGTGGGATGGCATGGCTTGACAAGGCAACGTTACCTGGCCACTGGCAACAGTTAGCCACAAGGATCACACAGCCATAAGAGAATTAAGAAAACGTATATAATCTTTTTTTGATCATGATGTAAGCTGAAATAGTAACTTATCTATGGTTTTATTAATTGCTACTCCCTTTGGTCTGTGCTATGTAAATATAAAACCCAAATATTGTTCAAATGCTTTTGTCAACATTCTTCTAATAACTTAGCAGGTAGCTGGTATCACTGGTTGACAAAAGAGAATTATCTTATTGTTTAGAAATCAGTTCTAAACCTCATTTCCAGTCAACTCACACTATTTCCTGACCAGATAAGTGGCAGGTCAAAGGACCCTAAAAACCAGAGGAATGAGATGTCACCCTTCCTGTGGATGAATGATGCAGTCTGTCGGGGCAAGCCAAAGGGTGTCTGCGGGTCTGAAATGAGTTGTATGAATAGCTCTGGACCACCTGGCACCTGTGCATGCTGTGGTTTTCATTGTTGTGTAGGTGAGACTCGAACTCAACACAAGATCTGTGCTTTATTTTTATCCTGTGTTCTGTGCCCATCTATTTTCTTCCCAGGTTCTCCCTCCATGATGTTCATTTTAAGTGCTGTACACCGTGCATTTCTTAAAACTAAATAAATACAAAGGAAGATTGATTTGTCTCTCTGGTGACTTCTTTTATGGCAGCATTAGTGCTCTGTCTAAACAGGCAGTGTCACTCACACAGTCACTTTGGGTTTGTGGCATTGTGCCATTTGTGGCAGTTCAGAAACAGTCACAGGAGGCAAGCCATCCCACCTGTCTAGCCTGACATGCAGGATTCATCAGTCAGGGATCATTTGGACCTAAAGTCACCAGAGACAGGATGGGAAAAAACTATTCAGGGGATAAAGATAAATTGTCCTCCAGGGCTAGGGACATCAAAAGGTGAGAACTGGACAAGCTGGTTTGGATGTCATAAGTAAACTGCTCTGAAGATACAGGAATATGTTTGCCACAAGAGCACTATAAACTCAGTTAGTCTTGTTCTCCCAGGCTGCCCAGGCTTCAGGGCTAAAGAACTGGATCGAGCCAGGGTCCCCACCAGCTCCTGCTGGGGCAGCCATGACAATCCCCTGCGCAGATGCAGCCTTCCAGCACCCCGCTCTGCCCGGGATCAGATTTTTCACTGGCATTGCTCTCTGACCCTGCACTCCAGACAAATCACCTTACCTGTCTTTTCCTAGTCATGTATAGGATATAGTTTCTAGCTGCAATGTGAGCTTGTAACTCATCACACTGCCTTATGGAGAGGGCAGGAGGACAGAGTGTTATGGTCAGCCTATTTTTTAGGGATAAAAGGTTATGTTGTTGGTGACATGAACAATGTGATTGAGTGCACCCTCAGCAACTTTGCCGACGACACCAAGCTGTGTGGTGCAGCCAGCGTGCTGCAGAGTAGGGATGCCATTCAGAGGGACCTGGACAGGCTGGAGAGGTGGGCCTGTGTGAACCTCATGAGGTTCAACAAAGTCAAGTGCAAGGTCCTGCACATGGGTCAGGGCAATCCCAA
>JAVJGI010000014.1:93995720-94013682 GCA_035590275.1 Ibycter americanus
TGGATGGGATGTTGAGCAACCTGGTCTAGTGGAAGGTGTCCCTGCCCATGGCAGGGAGGGTGTTGGAACTAGATGATCTCTAAGGTCTCTTCCAACCCAAACCATTCTGATTCTATGACTCTATGAGTTAGTTTTCTTTCTTTTTTTCAGATGAAGGGTTGGAGGAAGGGATGACTAAGTTGTTTTAGAGTTCAGTGTTAAATAGCTGAAAATAGGTTTATACAACTGAAAAACAATTAACCAGACATGGTGTTCCCTGGGACATTTCACATCCCCCATATTGCTGAGGGCAAGGGAGGGAAATCTCTTCCCTGTTACAGCTCATATCGGAGGGAAATCTCTTCCCTGTTACAGTCCATATCCAAGTACTGGATATTTCTACTTTGGTAGTATTCCCAACAGGCCTATCTTCATGGCAACATGGATGCCAAGGCCAGCACATGGTACACCAGTAGATTTTGGTGAACACAGTGAACTGCTTCAAACACTGTGTTTCCTAGAGTAAGGACCATAACAGTACCAGGATGACAGAGCACCATACAAGGACCAACATGTGAAGCAATTTTAATGCCTTTTCTCTCAAATGTATAAGAAAAGGTGAGGCTCTTTTTTTTCTTTTTTTTTTTTCTTCTTTTTTTCCTGTTTTTTAAACTTTACACTTGATTTGCACTACCTTTTCACATGAGGAGGGAAACCAAATTTCTCACCCTACATTCCAGTATATGACCCTCTAGCTTCACGTTTGGGGCATCAAACAGGTATTAAACATTGAGAAGGGAATTTTCAAAGTCTTCTATGGAATAAGATGGCTATTTTGTACTTAATTCAGTACGATGTATATTTCTGTACATATTTTAAACTCCTATGAAGTTCTAAGAGGAGTAGCTATTTAAATTCCAGCAAAACAACAATGTATGGTCACAGAGTGAACTGTATTGTAATATCCATTTCATAGAATCATAGAATATCTCAAGTTGGAAAGGATGCATAAGGATCATCAAGTTCAACTCCCTGCTCCTCACAGGATTACCTAAAACTAAACCATATGACCAAGAGCATCACCCGGACCCTTTTTTGAAGTAGAAATAAAGTCATTTTATTGTGCTAATAAAATATGTCCAGAATTCTTAAAATACTTTCACAAGGAGTTTATTTTAAGACTTGAAGTCCCATAAGGAACTCAGTATGTGAACTTTAAATGTAATATCAAATACACTTCAAGAATAAGGCTGCTGTCTTGAACAAGGTCATTGTCAGACTGGTGGCAAACAGTGAACTGGAGAATGGCACAATGGAGAACAGCAAGTAAAAAAATTCAAAATTCTTTCTTTCTAAAAATAAGCATAGCATCCTTTGCACCTCACAAGAAATGGAGAAGGAAATGCCTAGAACAGCATTTGTAGAACAGGTATTTCTCTGGTGTCAATTACTGTACTGTTCATATATTTTATTGTACTACTAAGCAGATTACTAGCATTCTCCCTAATGTTGTTTGCAACTAATCCCTCCTTTTCTTTCGTAAATAATTGTTCCTGTTCTTTTTTACAAATTCCTTTTCAGTTCTTCAGTGTTCCTGTGCAAGGAGTGAGACAGCTTCATTGCTAGTACTTCATGTAGGAAACAGAACTCAGTTACCAAACACCTGCACCAGACGAATACACTATGAGTTAAGCAGTATTGTTGCACCGGCACGATATTCATAGCATCCATCGCTATATAATTGTCTTACCATAGAAATTACAGCCTGTGTGTTTAAAATGTTAGGGTTTTTTTTTGTGAAGGGGCTTTTTGCATTTATTTAAGCAGGAATTCAAGATACCTGACAAATGATACTAACCATCTGGCTTTAAGATGCACTGATCCCAGACAACGGCTAATAAAGTAATCTAAATACATCTTACATTTCAAAAAATGCAGAGCAGGACGTTTGCCTAGCCTATTTTATATCTGACAGTGCAGTCACACACATAAGTTCATAGAGCTTACAACAATAATCGTAATAATAAGGAGACTTCAATAGGCTATGGTTTGTCACTTGAATTTGGGTGCAAAAACTCATTATAGAACAAGAAAGTTCTCTTTCATTGACCACTTTGCTGTGCTTCTGCAAAGATTATCAAACTGATCCAATAATACATGACCCAAAAACTTCAACCTTATAATTACCAAGTTGTTGGTCTAATCCTGGCTGTGGCAATGTTACAAAAAGGGTGTGAAGACTCTGTAATCAAATTATTGACTGAACAGGCTTCTGAAGAAATTATACGAAGAAGTATTTTTATTAGAAGATTACTTGGGGATTTAGCAGCTGAACTCTAATGGACGCAGCTAAGACTTACTTAACAAAATGTCTAAAACCATTAGGGACATATGAAGTGGCATATAAAGCCTAAAGGGGATAGCCTGACAAAAGATGGTACTTTACACATGAATATAAATGGTGGAAAACATGATAGCATACATCAACAAAAACAGATTAGATGTCACCTGCACTATAGACATTTAAAGCCTGATTGATTGTCTGCCTAAAGAAGAAGGCTGGAGTCATTATTGTTTTAAGCTTGTTTTAAGTTGCAGGCATGAATTAGAAAAAATAAAAGCTGTTTCGGTACTTCAGAGGAGTACGGTAGTGGGCCATGTCCCTCAGCCCTTCAGAGCCCTTCAGTGTAGGACAAGACAAGTCTCCTGGCTAAGGCTAATGGTAGTACTGTGCTGTGCCAGGGGACTTTTAAACAAAAGCTTAAGGTGAAAATAGAAAACAATTCATTTAAAGGCTACAAAATCACCAACACAGAGTAACATGCATTTCTCTATTACATATTATTGCACTGAGATCACTGAGACAAACAGTCTCTAGGTCAAAGAAGCTGGAAAGGTCAGACAGATCTCAACAGCAATTGAGCTGATCTCCTTTACCTGTCTATAAGCCTAGTCCAAAAGTTCCTTATTCACAAGTCAGCATTGCTGAGAAAAGCACTTTACTGACACTGCTGTGACAGCGCAGCAAGAATATGGTATGTCTGAGAAAGGGTTAGTAGGAGTGGGCTCCAGGTAAGTCCCACTGCCCATGTTCCTACTGCCACCTAAAAAAACGTTGAGGAGCAATCCCTAGCACTAAGACCAAGTGGTAGTGTATAGCTCACAGCCATGCTGCCAACACCTGTATAAATTTGATCTTAGAGAGTGTCAGCTGGAGCAGTCCAAAGCAGAGCTCAGGTGAGAGGTAACAGTCACATAGGGATCCAGTGCTCAGGTCACTCCTTCTACCACTTTTATTTAACTGTATACACATAGCTGTCACCATAATACTCCATAGCACAATATGTGGCTAAGCAATATGTGCTATGTGCTTTATGGGCCTTGAAGATGGCCTTTAGACAACCAGTTCACAAGTTGTGATGTACATCACACCACATTGTACCTCTTCAAAGAGAGGAGACTTCACTTATTACTAAAGTCTGATCTGAAAGCTTTTTTTTCTTCTTAACTCTGATGCTCCCATTCAAGCTGATGTTACATTGTACTTGTGAAGTGATGACATAAATTAATAATATTATTCTGTGGCCATAGTCTGACTCCCAGTACATCTTTTCCCCAGATCCTGTTATATAGATACAGGCATTTTGTTCTGTATAGTTGGGCAACTTCATCCACTTCTACAACTTGAATGAAGCATGGTCTAAAAAATTAGACCATTACTGTTCCCCTAATGATCTAATATGTTTCAAGTGTAAACACAAGAGGGAGAAAGCAGGTCAGTCTTGGTTCCATTGATTTTTAATGACTAAACATGAAATATTCTCTAACCTAGTTTGTCCTTTCTTTTTCAGATCAATAAGAAATCAGTAATAGCTTTACTTTCAGCAAACAGGGATTGTGTTCATTAAAATATTTTGCTGCTCCAACCTTGATCTTACCAAATACATTAAGAAGTAGGTCACTTGACAGGTCTTTTCTTTTTCTTTTTAATTGAAATCAATGAAGATGACCCTGGTAGGTAAAACTAATTAGATCATTAAAGAAGTAGCAATATTTTTAATGATGAGATATCTTCTACTGAACTTGGAGTTCTTTCTAAAGGAAATGAGTTTGAAACCAACATGTAGAAGTTGTTCCTGAAGAACTTTCTTTTATGAACTTTGAGGAAAATACCACAGGACTTACACATTGAGCCTTTCATGGTCATTGTCATTGCAAGAAAGCTGAATATGACTCTAGCATGCCTTCTCCACTCGTAAGCAGAGGCAAATCCACGAACACAGGTAGATAGTGTGTCTCCTGTATTTGGGAATTAATCCTCTTGTAATTGAAGTTAACAGCCTCACATCTATGGACCAGGCAGTGTGTCAGCTCTGGTGTTCTTCAAAATGTATTCTCAGGTCCCATGAAAAAAACTGCAACTTCAGTTTGAGCTTCAGATTGAGTGAATCAACAGGTAAGGCATAAAGCTGATCACGACAGTGGCAGTGGCTTGCTTTATGTTACCAAAAATAGTCCAACAAATACCAACCCAACAAGAAAATTTGTATCAGTCACCTAAATGATCATTTAGATCAGAGAAGATAGTCCTGTGTACAAAAACCACAACTAGGAGGGTAGTTCTCAGATCTTGAGGCAATATACGTAATTCTCTCACATCATGAGATACTAGATAAAATTCAGCCATCGTAAAAATTCACTTCCACATCCTTAGGAAAATCGCCTCAGAAATAAGTGATATTATCCTTACCCAAAAAACTTTCAAGCAATTCTGTACAAGGACTGAAATGAACTGTGATGTTACCTTATATCACTGAATAACTGCAATATCTTTCTGTCCATTTTGCTGCCCTGAAGGAATAAATGTCTATAGCTCAATTAAATTTTATGCATAAAATATAAGCAATCAATATCATTTAATAAATTTGTTGAAAGTGAAGGGATTTTCACTGTTTTTGAAAGGAGTCTGTAATTACACACTCATTTATGCAAAATTAGCTTATCTTGCAGGAGAGCAGTTATTAGTGGAATGAAAAGCATCATGCTAAGTAAACAGCTATAATAATACTGGCACAAAACCCAAACACATTTCAAAAATAGCTATAAAATAAAATAAAACAAAGATAGCTTATGTCTAATTTTAGAGGTATATTCCTGTTATTAGCTACAAAACAAATAGCCACAATGTAGATAAAGGAAAGGAAGACACACTAAAAAAAGGGCAGGAACATGTTCAAAGTGAATACATTATTAAAAATAAGCCAAAGGAAAAACTGTGAAATATCAGTAGTAAGGTATTTATTATGAAAAGGTTGCCAAATATAGGGTACATATTTGTTCTGTCTTGAGTGATTGAAGAACAGCATCTTTCTCAAGCAGCTATTTTGCTAGAGCAACATAATCAAAACAGGATTTAGCAGCAGAATTCAGGTATCTGAATGGAGGTGCCTAGTCCCATAAAACCAAAGGCTGAGTGATATGGAATACGACCTCTGAGAGTCTTTCACCTTTCTGGAGCGGCCCCTAGGTGCCAGGTGGGATTGCCAGGGGCATTTCAAATGGCACCTGACACTTCTGTGTGGGCAACCAAATCCAGTGCTGAAAGGTAACATTGAACACTTTGGGTGGGATTTGGTTTACAGTGTATAGTTTCTAAATATGAACTGGGTGTCTAAGCTCCCATTTCGCTCCATGGAGAGCTAATCAAGGCAACTGGAACCTCAACAGTATTTCAGCTCACCCTAAAGCAGACACCTACATCTGGATAGCTGAGTGTCTCCCAGACTCCGCAAACTGTACTGTATGTATAGGTTAATGGATAGTGTGAAAAAAAAGAGACTGCTTTGATTTGAAAATTTGAAACTCTCTACTGCACTGATTTTTGTCATTTGGTATAATCATCAAGTTTGGGAAAGGAAGATGTGGGGAACTATATCTTTAGAAAGCCTTGTCCTAGGCCAGCCGGAAACACGTGCAGTATCCAGAGGCTCATCAGCTCTCTTCAGAAAACACATCATGCTACAAAAGGACATAAATGTCCAGCTGAATCACACCCCAAAGCTTTCTCTGGAGAAATACGACTGATGCTAGCATGGAGCCAATATAACTAATTCAAAACCCATGAAAGTACATCTGTGTTAGTAATCCAAAAGAGGAGAAAGAGAAATAAATCGCTAAATATTGTACTTAAAATACCAGGCAAAGTTATGGCTCCCAATAAATATTTAATAAAGGCATCAATAATAAATGCCTCTTCATTTCTACTCACATCTGAATATGTAACGATTTAGTTTGGAAAATTAAATCTACCTACTCCATGAAGGTGGATTGCTCCCTGGTGATCAGCGAATTAACTTGGCAAGCAGTGGTAACCAGGGCACGCTGGGGCTGGGAATGCTCTCTGATGGGTGAATCCTCTTACTTCTACAGGAAAGAAGGCATATTAAATAGCAACTCTAAGTCTTTCCTGGGGAACAAGCATGAAATTCCCACTGAAGTCAGGGTTGTGTATATATTTGACTTTCCAGGGGCTGAATGTGGCCCAAAACTTTTCATAAGTTTTAACCAGTGGTTGCAAAAGACCTTATGCTTCCAAGTATAAAAGCCAGCTCCTTAGAAATCTTCAAACTAGAGGCAGCTGCTATGCATTTAACCTGAAGGAAATACAGCTGTTTGTTTTCATACAGCATTTCCTCCCCAGCTGCAATTTTGAAACTTCATCTCACTTGCCTACCACTTTCAGTGATATCCTGGACATGCAAGTGTTTCAACATCTCTGTCAGGCTCCAAAGTGCAGGTTTACTCAATTCTAGGATTTGCATTCGAATATATGAGGCTAATGTCATGCTCTTTATTCAGAAATATTCTCTGGTTTCAAAATGACTGAGTGCATCAAGCAGTTGCATTTCAGAGTCCCAATTGTAAACACAAGTATTTAGACTACAATGTTGCCTATTACTTGTATTAATATTTAACATTTACCATTTATTTATGGAAGCCATAGAAGACAAAATAAGGTAAAAGGCTCTTTATGCCAACCCAAAGTATTAATCTTTTTATTCTTCAAAATGAATTTTTCTTTTGTTCTGTTTTGCTGTTTAAGGAGTAGTGGAAAACTAATTTCTCAGTCTATGCCAGCAGGAAATTATCACATTATACATTCCAGTTTATGAGGTACCTGCATTATATGTATTATTAAGTCTGTGAGAACTCTGCAAATTATAATGAGAGCTCTGTGACTGCCTTTGTGCTGGAAGATCATTACCTGTTCCCTTCCCCAAGAACACTTGTGTAACAACCTGTATGTAATAAACCATTCCCCACTTTCTCCTTTCAACATGCAGTTACTTTAAGATCTCTCTGATATGTAACATTATTAAAGACATTGTCTGAAAGCATGACCCTCATTAATCACCAATAGGTCTGATGGGCCCAAAGAAAAAAAGAATGCATCCAAAGACCCTTTTCACAGCTAGATAAAAGAACTGCCACCTTCTCTGATAAGCCCAAGTATCCCTAATCTAACTAAAGAAACAGCAAAAAACTAGTAATTGCTTCTGAATCACTCCTTTTCACATGACCAGCTAATATGGTTTTGACATACAGATGGTAAAAGACAAAGTTTTTATTCAATGGTATAAAAATGAAACTGCCTTTCTTCATATTTCAGCCTGCTGCAATACTGATCTTACAGGTATTAGGCATGAAGATGTTAATATGAATCACTGAACATACACTTTTTATTCCTTCATAACAGTGTGTGTGGTTGCAGAATCCTTTCATATGTCAGCTGAGTTAGATATATCATGTTAGATAGAAGAAATTGAAGCTACCAACTTCATTACAAACGTGAATATAAGCAAAATTATAAGATGGAAAGCAATTCATGATGCCATTGCATATAACCTTGCTTACATTAAAGAAAGCAGCTCAACCTTTCCTGGAGGGTTTACTGAAAACACTTCACAGTCTGGATCCTGAAAACAGTAGAAAACATTCCCAGGCAAACTGACTTTCAGGAAATACGTTTGGCACAGCTGCCATGGCAGAACAAACAGTAAACCAAAGCACAACAATGACAGGTTTTCCGTTTTCTCTGAAGTTGTGCCTTGAAACAAATGGTAGGATTTCTGGATCTGCCACCCCCAGTAAAAACAGTTACAACCAGGGAAGTAGAGCCTGGCAGGTTCCATCACCGTTTCTCCTGGTTTCTATCCTAGCTGCTGCAGCAGGCTGGGACATTGTCTCACAGTCTCACCACCTCCTCCTGGTCTCATAAAAATGGTTCACGCCCACCGGAGACCCAGATTCTGCAGTTCTTCCCAAGAGCCAAGGTTCATACAGTGCCTCTATACTTGGGCATTCATATACAAGCAGGCAACATTGAACCTTTGCTGTCTTCAGGTTTAAGTGCATACACATGAAGGTGTATTTCAACATTTGTCTCAGAGATGCAGTGTAAGTTCATCAGCTAACTGAATGGCACTTGCAGTCTCAGACTGCAGTAACAGCAGGCTGTTTTTACATACGGACAGCCTGAGCCTGTAGACCTTTAGAGTCCTGGCACCACTGGCACTGGTGATTTTCTGAATAGGAGAGCAGAGCCTAGAGGGATAAAAATAAGTAGCTTTTGAGTCTGAGAGATTTAATAGAAACAGACATGTCTGCTGTGAAAAATTCAAAGGGTGAAAATTTGTTTTGAAATCCCAGCCCCATGGAAATCCACATTTTCCATTAACTTGGATAAAGACTCGATTTTGTTGCTGGAGCTCAGCTCAACTGTTTCTCTGCTTTGCTCACCCAGAGATAGTTTCTCATCAGAGGTATCCATACTTCCTACGATAGAACTAGTGGGTTTACTCCTGGGGCAAGCCCAGGGTCCCTCTTTACTGTTGTCCTACATGACCACTGCTGGTTGCTGTCAAAGACCGAGTACAGGACTAGACAGCCCTTTTGTCAGAACAAGATGTTCCCATGTTCTTAGAGGATGAAAATGCTGCATGTTCTTTAACACACCATTAACTCACAGGAACAGTTCTCTTGCATCAGCACAGATGGATTACCTTTGTCCAACTGATTTTAATCACACTACAAAGTCGCAATCAGTTTAATGGGCCTTCACTGGTGGTCTGCTTATTCATGTTTTCTTCTTAGATCTGTAGACATCTCCTCTGGTTCTTGATGCTACATTATGCTGAGCTACTCTGATCTTTTCACTGAGGATCGTTTAGGAACTTGTCTTTCTGGACTCACAGAGGGAATTGTAAGACAGTATTAGTGGACCATTAGCTCTTGAGAGTGACTTAGCCAATGTAGATGGAAGTGGCATCTGAGCCTAACTGGGCAGATTAATCTAAACATGAAGCATCAGCACACTGAGGTGAGAGCTAAGGGTGGGAGGAAGTTAGCATCCAACAACTTAAACTTGCATTAAGTGCTCATAAGGCACTAACAGTTTGGAAGGGAATCTCTTTTCTACTCTAAACAGAAAACACAGCACTGGAAGAAAACACACTGGTCACAGCAATGAAACCCTCAGTCATCACAGGCATGCACACCATCCAATCCTTTTCATGCTCTGGTCCAGCTAAAAAGTATTTAGCTCACTCCCATCGTTCGTACAGGAAAGCTGTTACAGTCCCTCATTGGTTCTGATTCCCAGCCTACATTTATTCAGAGCCCCTGAATACACGGGAATGAAAGTATCAGTGCTGAGAGTTGTGACTGCTAGCAACTTGGAAACAAAAGGTCTTTTGCTTGTATCTGGGGAGCCATTGGCAGATCCACATCATCATCTGCAAGCAAAACACCTCATATACAGCATGGACGATAAAGTCAGTGACATACCTTGTGCCTGATCTCCAGAGACCTACACGGAGACGTGCTCAAAAGTGCATGAGTTGAGGAGCCTTGCTAGAAGCATTTAACTGCAGCTGAAGCCCAGAGCATGTTGTATCAGAGAATTAATAAAGCAAACCACTTGCTCAGGGGCTGTCTCTCCTTCAGCTGTTTTGCATGAACAGAAACTCATCAGCCAGGACAAAATTCTGCCAGTTCCTGCTTCAGCCAGGTCTAACAGATCAGGGCTGCAGAAGGGGAAAAAGGCAGGAGGCTGTACTACTGAGTTCACCATGAGCAGCTAAGAAGTGGCAATGCCAGTCCTGGTGCATCATTTCTCAGATCGCTTTTTTGATCTTTAGTAAACAGTAAGAGCTGGAACCTTCCCAAAGGCTTGCTGCAGTCTAAAAAAAGACCAGACCTCTGGGCAAAAAGGAAGGTGAAGAGGGATTGCAGGAATATTCCAGTTTTATCTCTCAGCTAGGACTGGAAGGTTAGTTGTTACTATTTTATCTGAACATAATTTCTCAGGAGAAGTGAAAAGGGAAGATGTATTTGCTCATGCAGTCCCTTTGAGTAGGCAGCTGTGCAGACAGGAATACACAAGTCAGGGAGAAGAAAGTATTCAGGCAAGCGGGAGCATGACCTGCGAAGGGGCAGAAGTAGAGTCCCAAATCTACTTTCCACTTTGTGCCTGTATTAGTTATTAGGTCATCTCTGGACAAAATCAAGGATAATAGCCTGATATCACGGAGCATAAGCCCAAGTTCACCTTTTTGCAGTTCTCAAATGAGGATCTGGGTGAGGGACAGCTGTCTGTCTCCTTCTGCCCCAGGTTTCTGAGCAAGCTCAAGCCCCCAGACAGGGGTGCCAAAAACCACTGAACCCATCCAAATGAATTGTACTGCCCATCAGTAAGGCAGAGAAAGGGACATGTTAAGTTTTCAGACTTCAAAGCTCAAAAGACAACCTGGCTTTTCTTCTCCAAAGCAAAAGGGCCCCCAGGAAAAGGAAACCAGGCTTGAGCCTGGGAGAGAGGCAGGGTTACACTTGTAACAAGACAAAGCCAAGGGCTGCACAGTGACATGGTGAGAGCACTGGGGTGTGACAAGGATGCCCTGGGGTGCATCCAACCCTCAAAGGCTATTGAGTTTTCTACCCTTTCTGTAGGCACAAGGTAGTTTGTTCATTTCTTACCCTCTTCCCTTCATTCACCTGAATGGCCCTAACTGTTCCATTTGCTGAAAAAACCCTAGTAGCAGAAAAAACCTAAGCATTTACCTTATGCTGCCACCTGATGTGATGTAATGTGGTATATGATGCCAGCTGCAGTCACTGCCTATATCCTAAGATAACTTAATAGGATATGTCATGACATGAAATAATAGGAAATGATGCATGACAAATTAATACCTAAAAAAGCAGTAGCAGCTGGATGTGCATTCCCTTCTTCAATAATTCTCATAGCACATTTGTTGGAATAGTTTCCCATGCTCACTGTTATGAGACACTGCACACCAACTCCTTTTGCAGTACACTAGACCATGGCCAATCCCTTAGCTTTGCACCATAAATCCATGGCTTCTGAAGCTTTTACTTTTTAATTGGTAGGATACAGTGTGAACCTCTTAATGAGCGTTTTCACAGTTCACCACATGTGGTAGGCAGCACCAACACACCACCTTTGATTTTGGTACGGACATTTCAAAGGCCACTAGGTTCAGAGGCTCTGCTTAATTTAAGGGAGTTAATGTGCAGAGCTGCCCCTGCATTTCTTAGCCCAAGGCACGTCACAGGGGCACTAGAAGTGCCTGCACAATACCACTGAGTTCTGCTTTGCTTTTTTCCTTTTTTCTTCCAGTCTGTGTAGACTTGGGGTATGAAGGGTACTTTTTAAAGATATAATGCTTTAAAGGGTATGTAATGCAAGTAAAATATCTTTCATGACACTGACATTTTACCATTTCACACATTTTACCTGAGCCAGCTGGACAGCACAGAAGGGTGCAAGGAGCATAGAATCATGCTTACCATACAATGAAATGAGCTGCTGTAATATTTTGGAGGGGAAGAAAAAATGCTTTATATGTGCATCAAAACCAATAACCGATTCCATAACCAATTGCTTTTTCAGGCAAAAATAAGTCCTTTGTACAGTTGCAGAAGTGAGCCCACCGTTTCAAACTTTCATGGATCAACTGCACTCAGTCAACTGTTACTACAGTGATGCTATGACATATGTTGCAGCAAGCAGTCTGCGGTCTTAGGTCATTTACTTTGGTTTAGATCTAATGAACCACATGTATTTTTTCTAGCTGAACCACCCTACATTGGTTGTTTAAACTTCAGAAGTCAAAACTGTGTTCTTCATTCCAAGCTATTTGAATAAAAAAGCATTTTAAGATGATGGGGTTTTATATAAATATGTATAAATACACACATATTCCATTGAATAAATATGAAAAATAGAAATGTTTCTACAGATGCAAATTGCATCATTGTGGAATTTATTCTTCAGTCACTCTTTTTATCCATTGTGTTTCAGATGGAGTGCAGAGTCATATGCCTCTGTCATCTGAGGGCTTTGAAACTTTGCTATCAATAGTCACATCGGTTGCCAAGAAGGAATGCATCCAGGCTTTAAAGCCATGTTTATTTCCCACAAGGCCTTTAATCTCCTTAATAAGAATTTGAATCTCTTTGATATTTAGAGAACTGGAGAAGTCAGTTAACTTGGATTGCATGCACTTTTATGGGCTAACTTAACTTTTTCATATACTGATTATTTCCTAATATTACTTTGTAGAGTCACAGATATTATTCACACTGGTATTACTAATATTGTGATTTTACATCTCTTTCCTATGTCTGGCATATTTGTATGAGAACCTTACATCCAGAAGTGCCATCTGTTTGAGTTACATGTAAAACACTCAGCCTCTGGAGCTCAGGACAATAAAGATTCCCATCTGCTCTGAAACACTAACCTCCAAGTCCTGCTAAGATACACTGTGACTGACTTTAAACCATATATGCAAATATATATATGCATGCATATATACTCTTAGAAAGTTAGTCTTTAAGAGGAAGGAGAAAAAGGAACTGCTATTCCATTCCACAGAATATATAAGGTTTATGGCAAACAGATCAGTCATCGTAAACCTTCACACTCTAAGCATTTTTCTATACGAAAGCCTTCCTGAAAATAGGAAAATTGTGGATCTGCCTAACCCTTTTATGGAATTTTGCTTTCAATTTCAGGAACAGAACCCACAGATTCTGGATCTTTTCCCACAGCACTTGAGAGGTACTGTGTCTATGAAAGTGAGAACAAAACAAAACAAAACTTATTGACAGTCAAACATAATAAAAGAGGTGCATAACACATGCTTTCTATGAAAATGCTCTATCCACTGTTCGTTACCTGACATCAAACAGGCTTCATCCACCAAAGGTCAGGCCAAAATACTAAGAAATGAATGCTAAGTCAGCTGCAGAATTATGAAGACAAATCAGGAATTTGTGGCTTTGTCAAGTACTTCAGAAAAACGCTACCAGCTGATGTATTGAACTTTCTACTTCATACCTTCAAGGATAACAAATAGCCTGTCACATTAGCTCCTGCAATGTAATTAGCATTAATAGCTACATAAAGTAAGCAATTACTTTCAAAGTATGATGGATGCAAGTACAGTTTCTTAACAACTGAGAGTTCGTATCTAAAACCACAGCAATTCATCTTGAATGACTCATATAATACCACTTCTACTCTTCAACCACCATAGGATCCTGACTCAAACCCAGCAACATCTTTGCTTTCAAAAAAATAAAGTCCTCAGAGGCAAGTTTCCAGAACAAGTATTCTTAATCCTCCTCATAACATGAAACAGAATGTAAACACAATCACACAAAAAGTTTGAAATGTACGAATTTAATTCTCACTCTGTGGAAAACTTTGGTCTTTGCACAGTTTCTTTCACAAATATAAATGTTTGTAACAACCTGGGAAATCAACTTTCCTATGGGAATTACAGTTGACTTCTAGGATACATGTCTTGGCAGAGATGCTAAATAAGGGTTTAAAATCATACAACAGTTCAGCAAGAGTATAACCTTTATTTTTTGTTTCAAATTTAGAAACATTTGAATTGCATTTTCCAGTGGTTTCAAGCTTGGCTCTTAAAGCAAAAAAAAAAAAAAAAAAAAAAGTCTGTACTGCATCCAAAAGCAAGCAATTTTTGACAGCATGGAAGAGATACTGATAACAAAGTTTAAAGACATACGTTTTGCAACATTCAGAAATAATTTTTTGAAGTAAAAAGATCTGCAGTGTGCACTGGTATACCTGGCCTAAAGCATCCAAACACACCGGAACAAGTTCATGTTGAGAAAATCGCAAAAACTCTATCCATAGTATGTACACACAGGGTGGGAATGTCCTGCTTCCAGTTTCATTTCAGAAGGAACAGTTAGAAGAACTAATCATGGAAAAGTATAGCGAAATACTGTTACTATCAAACATTAACCTGTTGTGACGTTTAAGCAAGCAGTAGATGGAAACTATGCTGGAAGACAGGAGCGATTAACTGGAATAGGAAATTTATCCTTCTATTAGGGTAGAGAATCTCTACAGGCCTTCAGTCACTCTAATATATTATTTATATGTGTTCTGTGGCTTCTTTGAGTTCCAATGCTCAGGACCTCAGAAGACCTCAAATTGTATGGTTGCCTCAACTGCAAACTGAAGAAGACATAAAAACTTGTGCAAAGAGCCTACAATAGAAATAAAATGCAGGAATCTCTATTTTTTTTCCATGAGGTGAATACCTGGTGTCTCAGTAACACTGGAAGAGCAGCAGTAGCTTAAGACAATGCCCTTATTCCGTGGTTTTCTCTAGCTAGTGGATATAGAACCTGTATGAACCAGAAGGTGCTGGGTTTATTGTTTTGCATGCTTTTCACCTAGTGGTTTACATGATTTTCCACTTCTTTTTGATTATTTTTTGTAGTATTTATAATTATTTATATCATTAGTTTATAATTAATCTATACCATTCCACATATTCATATGAAGGTAAGTGCAAAGTGCTTTGGAATAAGCTCACTAAACATGCTTGTATGTCTAATACATTCAAGGGAAAAAGGTAAGCACAGTGTAATCTTTCTGATAATAATCCTCTTATTCCCCAGAGTCCTTGTGTTTGAGTAAGCAAATGCAAGATTTTGAACAGCTTGTCACACACAAAATACACTAGAGAATCAAAAGAGAGAGAATGTGATCTTTTTATTATTGTGGAAATGCCGCTGATGCTCCCAGAGAGGCTCCGCAGGGAAAGAGTAAACAATTGGCAGAGGGTCCCTACCCCAGTGAGGTATCCTGTTTATGCTCATCCTTTCCTCTGTGTCAGAACACACCAAACTGAACCTTGAAGCCAACAGGGTAACCTCAAGAAAAAATTGTGACCTTAGTCTTCAAATATTCACTGGTGTTGCATGCACATAGTTTGCATTTCTCTCAAAGCATGCTGTCCAACTTGTTCCAAGTACTGTAACTTCCAAAGCATTTATTCAATCCAACATCTTGTATCTATTCAAATGAATATCCCTAACAAAATATGGAACAATTTATTTAAGTTTTAGAGGTGTTGCAGTATTTATATTCAGCCTCATCATATATTTTCTGAGACTTTTCCCAAGTTTGTCAATGTTGCTTGGATTTCCAATTCTATCCTCAGTGTGATTTCTGTACCTGCAAAATATACGTTTATTCCTTCCTTCAAGTCATTACTGAAAATACTGAACAGTATCAAACCACTGAAGATCTTTGCATAGTCCCCTGGTGTCACAATGAATGACTGATAAGCTTTGTCTTGAAAGGGCACACTCTGCAGTTCTGCTTTCACTTACAGTAGTTTCAGTTAATTCAGATTTCCTGAGTTTCTTTTATGATACTATTAAGTCTGTATGATATGACAGTGTCAGAGATCTTCCTCAGGTCATGATATCATTCTGTTTACTGCTTACTGCCAACAATTAAGTTAAACTGGCTGGGCCGTTTTTACATCTTTTGAGGATAGACACCACGTTTGTTCATCTGACAGAGCTTCCTTAACCTCCAGGAGTTCTCATTTACAACAGATCTCAAGTTGCCTCAGGCAAATTTGCTGCTGCTGCAGTTCTATTATCTTAGGAGATGTAGAGCGCTTTCAGTGAAACAAAAGATGTTTCACATTTCCTGGCTTTAAACAAGCTGTCCATAGGCAAGAAGCAGGCAGCAGAGCTACAGACTGCATGGGGCAACCCACCCCCGAATCTAGAGAATTCAATGAGCTCAGAGGACCTGTTTAGGTCTAGGAGTGTGCAAAATCCATAAGCTGAGAGAACTTAACACTACAGCCAGTAGGAATGTATCACAGATGCCTCTGCCGGCATAATAAAAAACATCTGCCATTCAGCAGATGTAACTGTGACTTTCTAGATTCATGAATTACACAGTTCCACCACTTCACCTGCCCGCTGATAGATGCCTTGCAACTTTGAACAGCCTAAAGTAAGCAACAGAAACTGCTGAAAACTTTAGGTCTGTCCACATTATAGCTCAGTTCCCAGTCAACAGCCAACTTTTGCAGCTCACTTTTCAAGCTATTTACTACAACAATACTTAGAAATTTTGACATTTCCTGCTGAACAGCAATCTTGGGGAGAAATGAATCAGAAAGAAAAAAAGCTTTTGTTTTTTGGGTTTTTGGGTTGTTTTTTCTCTCAAATGAGACAGATGATTTGTCCAAGAAGCAATTCCTGTGGAGATACAGGCAGGTCAGAAATCTCCTACCATAGACTGGGGAGCCTAGAAGTCCAAAGACCTCGACAAATTTCCAAAGATGAGCAAGTCAAACTCAGAGCTTAGAGCTTCCATGGTACTACAAGGGTGACAGTTTTTCAGCTGGGTATCTGCAAGTACTAAAACATCCACTTAAAATCCAAATCATTAATGCTTCTTCAGTTGCTGGATAACCTGCCATAGAGCCTCCAACACTGCTCTTAGTGAGCTACTGGGAAAACAGACAGAAATGGCAAGCACTACCCATTCTTCAGCAGGAGTTTACTGAAACCACTCCAGCTCTGCAAACGTTACTTTCTACAAATTACTGCATGTAGCATTCCCATAGTAAGAGAAAGATATATGCAATCCACCTGCCAATCACCAAAGCTGCCAGCAATCCAAAGAACAGCCCCAGAACAGTACTTCCTCCTATGTGCTCAGCTGCTGCAAGCCCAAGACTTTAAAATGAAGATGGAAGATGAGACCTATTGTCTCAATGGTAGCCAACATATAAATTGAAATGCATTTATTATTCGAGTTTTTGGTTGCTAAATTTCCAAAACCAAATTTCTATTTGATACAGCCATTCATGTCAGGAATCAATCTGGACCCAAAGCTTTGACAAACAACATGGCAAATCCCCCCCTTGTAGCCTTTTAATCTCCACTTCCCAGTTTCTACAGATGACACGTAACTATAGCATAGGTACTCTGTGAACAAAAATGCTCCAACACCTTGAAACAGCTCTGGCAGCCGAAAATGTCTCATCGTGGCTCTTACAGCAAAGCTCCTATTTAGCAGGTAACGATGCTTTAAAACTTTCTCTTTTGGTAATCTTCAGAGAAATCCTTTAGAATTTTTGACTTCTACAGCATTCGTTCTACCCATGAACCTGCCAAGCTCTCTGACGTCTTAAGCTACTTGCTTTTTTTATATTATTCTTGGCTAAAAAAGTTTAGGGAGTGAGCCAAATGCATAATAATGTACATGGGTATTTTCTGACAGTGTGCGATGGCACCTTTACCCCACTGTACCTTAGCAGACATTGATTCAAAATAATGGTGTGAGCACAGAACGAGACTGTAAAAAAATGACACATTCTCATATTGTGCTGGTTTAACCCTGTCCGGCAACCAAGCACCACGCAGCCACTCGCTCACTCCCCTCATCCAGAAAGATGGGGAGGAGGATCGGAAAAGAATGTAAAAGTCAAGGGTTGAGATAAGGACAATTTAATAGATAAAGCAAAAGCTGCGCGCACAAGCAAAGCAAAGGAAGAAATTCATTCACTACTTCCCATGGGCAGGCAGGTGTTCGGCCATC
>JAVJGI010000014.1:94013782-94029762 GCA_035590275.1 Ibycter americanus
ATCACAGCCAAAACACAGCACAGCACCAACTACTAAGAAGAAAATTAACTCCATCCCAGCTGAAACCACGACACATATTTTTCTCAGTTGCTCACATATCACAGACATTATCTGTTACTGTCTTGATTCAGCATTGAACTCGTCCAATAACAAATTGCTGTGAAGCTTTAGTGCCTTTCATGGTAAGCCGTTCCAATGCCAACTTCCTCAGATACTTATTGGCAGCAGACTTGGGTAATGCCCTACATATTTTACTTCAACAGACATCCAAGGCATTTCCATCAGTTAGAGACAGTAACACAGATTAAGAGGACCTAGAATGCATTAGGAGTTTGAAACAGGTCATATTATGGAGACAACAAACAACATAATGCTTTAACCCAGTGTTCAGACTGGTATGCTGTGAACTGTCACCATGAGAAGCAGAGGTAGCACAGGGTACAAGGACTTGGGGTTTGGATCCAGATGTCGATTGGAAGCCAAATTTGAAGCCAAGCCCAAATGAGATTTGTGTGTAGACAGTGCTGAAACCATCTGACTGTTCCAGAGCATCTCACTTAAATGTACGGAGGTATCTTGAGAGTTCACAGAGTGGAGGCCTTCTGCCATCTAACATCTGAGGAAACTAGATAAAAAGCTGAGGTTTTTGTCATTTGGAGGAAAAAAAAAGAGAAAGAACAACTCATACCATTTCCACAATATCTAAAACCATATCCTTTAGAACTGTATGTCTTCCTTTCCCCAAGCATCATCCCTTCATTTTGCCCAGAAATTTTGTCAAAGTACATTTTAAAACCCACAGGTATTTAAAACCTACACATACGTATATACGCATATGTATGTGTATATATATAAATGTCTGATGTTCTTGATGGGAAAGTTTCCTGTCACCAGCTAGGTATGACTAGTGCCATTTTACATACCCTAGAGCATCCCGTTTGTCCTCCAGCCACTTCTCCAGATAAATGAAGATCTCACATGCATCCTATGCTACATCCACCAGCCCTTTTGAATGTCTTGTATATGCTGGACCATGTGAAATGGTCCTAGGCACCTACATGATGGCATCCGATTTGCTTCATGGAGGTCTGATGTGACAAATGCCTCCAAGCAATTTTTGGAAAACGTTACATTTATTGTACACAAGTTGCATGCAGTACAGCTTTGCTGCAAGGATGGATATGCTGCACACGTCCTGTCAGTTGACATGTGAGCCCCAGGGCCCCTGAAGACTTGTGTCTTGCATGTCTTTAGCTCAGCCACACAGATTCCCATTTAGAAAAGTCCTGGATAGGCACAGGGAGTCTTAGGACATGGGAATAAATCTACAGAGATGACTTAAATTACCCTTTATATATGGCCAAAGATAGAAGATTAAAGAAAACTACTGAACATTTCTCATATGACTTTCACAGAATCACAGAATGGTCAGGGTTGGAAGGGACCTCTGGAGATCATCTAGTCCAACCCACTGCTAAAGCAGGTTCACCTGGAGCAAGTCACACAGGATTGCATCCAGGTGGATTTTGAATGCACCTTTCCTCATAAGGGAGATGCTCCAGTCCCCTCATCATCTTTGTAGCCCTTTGCTGGACCCTCTCCAGTAGCTCCCTGTCTCTCTTGAACTGGGTAGCCCAGAATTGGACACAGCCCTCCAGATGCAGCCTCACCATAGCATAGTAGAGGTAGAGAATAACGTCCCTTGACCTGCTGGCCACGCTCCTCCTAATGCACCCCAGGATCCCATTGGCCTTCTTGGCCTCCAGATCACACTGCTGGCTCATGGGCAACTTGCTGTCCAACAGAACACCCAGGTCCTTCAGCACAGAACTGTCTTCCAGCAGGTCAGGCCCTAGCCTGTACTGGTGCATGGGGTTGTTCCTCCCTAGGTGCGGGACTTTACATTTGCCTTTATTGAACTTTATTGGGTTCCTCTCTATTCAGCCCTCTAGCTTGTCCAGGTCTTGCTGAATGGCAGCGCAGCCTTCTGGTGTATCAGCCACTCCTCCCAGGAATTCACTCCACTAGTCAATGTTTTGTTTTCACAGAGAGCACTGGTCAAGATATACATTAAAAAAAAACCAGTTTAACTAGAATAAAACCAATGGAGGAAGAAATATGTCAATTCAAAAAAAAATCTGCTTGTGAAAAACATGTAGATTAATTTGAATCATTTAAATTTTCCATTACTGTTTGATGTTAGAGCATATAGTTTCAAGTATGATTAAAATCGAGTTTGCTTTGTGTTGATTCACTTTGCTTAGCTATATAAAATATGCAAATTACCATTCTATTATGCTACAATTATATAACATTTTACATTATAGTATCTTGATGTTATCTGAATGGAACAATTAAAACTGTTCAGAATAATTTTTCTCATTCTGTGGGAAGGTGGTGCTTTTTTTTTTATTGCGAATTAAGACGAGTTTAAAAGTGTCAAGATTTTCCACAAGCTACATTTATCATCTTTACCGTATTCAATAGAAGAGGAAAGGATTTTGGCTTCTTTGATGGAGAGGAACTTTTTACAAGGTCATGTACTGATAGGGAGAGGGCTAATGAATTTAAACTAAAAGAGGATAGATTTAGGTTAGGTATTAGGAAAAATATCTGCACTATGAGAGTGGTGAGGCACTGGAACAGGTTTTCCAGACAAGCTGTGAATGCCCCATCCCTGTAAGTGTTCAAGGCCAGGTCGGATAGGGATTTGAGCAACCTGGTCTAGTGCAAGATGTCCCTGCCCATGGCAGGGGGGTTGGAACAAAGATGGTCTTCAAGGTCCCTTCCAGCCCAAACCATTGGATGGTTCTATTATGAGAGAGGAGAGTAAAAGTCTGGACACACTTTCCATCCAACCGAAATGCTTACTCATTCAATACAGGTGAGGCAAAACCATGACTGAAATATCACTTCCACTTTTATCTACATTCTTTCAATAGCCATTTACATGGCTAGAGAGTAGCTGCTTACATGTGTCTACACATTTCCCATTCATATTTGTCGCTGCAACTGCTTATGAGGTTTGCCAATCTTTTATTATAAATGTATCTTTCTACGAGGTTTTGTTTTTATTTCATGCAAGTATATGACATTTGCAAGCCTACAGAAGCTTCCAGCCAAAAGCAATTGCCTTGGGTTTAGATCTCTTTTACTCTAAGACATTCTGGGCCTCCCTTTTCTGTCCAAAAAAACCAGCAGCACAGGTGTGTAGAGACAGTGAGCAACATCATACTTTTATTTTACAAGATCCTGAGGATCTTAACTTCCACAACTTAGGCAGAATACCAGCTGAGATATACTCAGTGTCATTTTTACATGATGGAGAATTGCACTGAACTATGAAATTATCAACTTAGCTCTAAACAACTGTTCTACTTTTTTAAAATAAAAACAATCATCACAATAGAATCAAACGCAGAAAGTTAACACAATTGTAAGCACCATTATTCAATACTGGTATTTATTCCTTAGCTGTAGATTAGGGCCTTCTCTCAAAAGCTGCTGTGAGGGCAATTCCCTTGGCACAGACCAAGGGCCCTTCTCTTACAAAATAATCTTAAAAGAGGGAAAAAAAGAAGGGATATTTTTTAATTTCATTGTGATGTGAAGCCAGGCTATCACCCGCATATGTATCCATACATAAACGGAAAAGCACTCCCAGTTATCACCATTTAGACGTAACCTGGTTGCTCAAAAGCTATATAACTACAATCTCTAAGCAACTGTTCCGGTCCGGGAACGCCCGAGCAGGGGAGATTTGATGTTACACCTGGAGTGAGATGAAGATACAAATGCGGTCAAATGCCGCCAACCAAGAAAGTTTATTGGAACGATGTGTTCATAAAAAAACAGCGATAGGAGAGTAAAGGAAAGATATAAAAGAAGAAAACCTAGCCAGCAGTCGGCATAAAATTGCATGAGATGGTCACCACCATGGATCCAGCTGCATCCCGTTGGTCCATAGTTTCCTTGTGCATCTGTAGTGGGGGTCTGTGGATCCTGCATCACGCAGTCTTCCATAGGGCATTCAGGGAGACCGTTTCCCGGGCAATGGTACACACCACACGTTTGCGCATGCGCCCCGTTTCAGCAGGCTGGTTCTGCAGGGCACACGCAGCTGCCGCATTGTCCTTTATCACGGACTGCATGTGCCTTGGCAGGTTGAGGTGGTCGTTCATGTCTGGACATGTCCCTCGAAACAACGTGGCTGTACAATGTGACCGTTCCTTGATCCTAGCCGACATCTGGTTTCAGGTGGCTGTTTGTCTGGTTCACAACTGCCAAGTTTGGTTAAATCGCCAGGTAGTCTTGCACCAAGCTCTGCAGGAATGTAAACAAGCTTTGAGACAGCTCAAAATACCGTCTCCCACAGCCACCGTCAGGAGTCAGTTGCTCAGATGTGTTAAAAATAGCTTCCTGACTTCTCTCCTGTCAAAGCAGATTTGTTTATAAGGATGCAAGACACAAGCATGCAATGAAACACAATCTAGACAATCCATTTATTTGCTTACACAATTATTTGAACAGCCTAAATACATGATCCTAATATAAGGAGTTTCCTAAAAGGGCTGTTTCCAAGTGATCAGTGCATAAAAGGACACCTACTACTACAACACCTTTTAAAGGTTAGAGAGACCTTAACCCTGGCAAGAAAACCAGGTACTGATGGCATCCCTGAAGGTAAAGGTGAACTGTGTAAAGGGAAGTGATACTTTATTAATTCCTTCCTTACCTCCTCTTCATGAAACAAGGTGCACCATATGATTGGATATTTCTAAATGACAGGAGTAGAGAATAAAAGCTGCTAATAAAATTACCATACATGAATTCTGCTTCCCTCCCATGTAGCCCACCTAACTTACCAACAGCAATTAGCAATGAAAATTAGGTACACGCTCAGTTTCCACAGGATGATAGACAATGTGTTTACTGACTGTCTCTGTACGGTTAGAGGCATTAGAAGATCATGTCACTGAGTGTCAGTGAACTTGAGTCTAGAATTCTCTGTATAAAAATTTCATAGGGATTTCTATTCAGCTGAGGTCTCAATAACAAAACCATCAGCCAAATACTTTAAAGTCTGATTTCAAACTGAAACACACACTGGCACTCTCAGTATATTTATTTAGCATCAATAACAGCTTTGCTGATTTATGGTTCTGCTGATAAAGTAGAACAAATACACAGTACCCTTCTCCTCCTGATAAGAATACAGAAATATCAAGATGTGATTTTTTAAAACAGATTCTTTTTAAAGAGAGTTTGTACCTAGAGCTGGTAAACAATATCTGATAGCAAAAGCACCAAAAAGAAATATAAAGAAAGGCGTTTAAAAAGGATAAGAAAATTCAGAAGCATTTAGACACTTAAGTGACATCAGTTCTCTCCAAACTTGTGATGGTCATGAGCTAAAACAGAGTGTCACATGTCTAATTAGCTATTTTCACACTCCTTTACCTAACTGTTGATTTTGGGCAAATATCTACAGTATTTGTACTGGAATCTGCATCCTAATGGAAGAGTGCCTGCATTCTGGATAATAGACACTATTGTTCCTGATGTTAAGTGCCATCCAGTAGCTTCTAGAAATAAGTATGCTTAATTTATTAGTATGAAAGTATTGAAAATACATCTGTCTCAGTCCTCCTATGCAATATAGATATTTCATTGTCACAAAAGTAAAGGCAGCTTTGCCTTGCCTTACCTCTCCTCTTTCTCAGTGTTCTGAACTCGTGGATTCAAGAAACATTTCAGCATATACTTTAATGCACCCTCATCTGAGGACAATACCTTAGGAACCGTAGCTCTGGCTAACATCTGCAGGTGTGCTCTGTTTACAGCTTAAGACAGGAACCCACCACACACACACAGAGATCTCCCATAGTTTCTGGGTGCTGACCATTTTTTTGTCAGAGATAATCTAACTCTTAAATACCTGATTAAGAGAAGAGTTGTTGTAGTAAATACCTGATTAACAGTTGTTGTCAGCAGGTATCTAGAGTAGTTTCTTCTATCGCAGACCTCAAGAAGGGCTCACGCCTCAGAAATCTTGTTCAGCACTGACAGCTAATCTAGTACAGTGTGCTGTCTCTACCAATGGTATTTGTCCTGCCTGTATCCCTAGATCATCACAGCTAAATACTGCAAACATTTGCTAGGAAATCATGAATATGCCCTTTGCACAGCACATGTAACAAATCCAAGGCTTTGGGGATGTGTCTACCCTACCCTATAGATGGTCTTTGCGTGCACAGTGAGGCTACGCTTTCAGGATGTGGGGATTTAAGCTCCAAATTCTCACACATTACGCCCAGAGGCTGTTTGATGTTTACTGCAAGTGTTAGCTTTGCTGCTCGTGGAGAAAACAGTCATCTGGCACATGCACTAAGGATGCATTTGGAGCTACCAGATATATGCCAGTTTGGACAAATATACAAATTCCTCCAAATTCCTGCCTGTAAAAATGAAGATAGACCTTCAGTGCTCAAATAAGTATCAACTCTGAGGCTTGCCATGAGCTATGAGTTTTCCATGGGTGTTTGAGAGAGTAACAAACACAAGTGTCTTTCCTTCATCCAACTAGCCCTAGAGAACCAAGGTGATGACCATTTCATCCAGGCTGGACAGGATCATACTCAAGCAGTACACCAGGACAGGGTGAAGTACAACCGACCTCAGTATCTGACAGTCCATATCTCATCCATACTACAGTGAGCAGGATCTGAAATGTGACTTCCCAGACTCATTCCTCCAAACTACAGTAGCCTTTCTAGAAAACAGATGTCCTGCCATGTTTACAGCCATTTACAGACAGAGCCAGGAGCAATAACAGATACTTGCAGACCCTGAGAAGCCCGTTTTCTCTGGTCCGCTTTCAGTTAACTGCCCTGGCTCCTCTAGAGAAGAGGATCACTGTACTGGGCCAGTAAGGTAATACACATCATGAGCTGGCAGGAGGTGAGCTCTGCTATTCAAAAGGCACAGAAGTTTTCCACTTTTCCACTCACAACAATCAAGGCAGAAAAAAACATCCAGAGGCAAGCAGTTATTCAGCTGGTCCCTGAGCAGAGATGAGATGCCCACTTACAGGGTGGTAGGCTGAAAGCAGGAGGCAGTTACCTAAGCCACAAGCTACACAGCAACCTACAATTAGCATTTACACAGCTCTCAAATGCTTTGCAAATATATTTTATCCCTACTTAACCTCTCTTCAGCTCCATTTCCCCATGAGTACTCAAGTCAGTGGCTGAGCTGGAAAATGTATTTCTTGCTGGCTCCAGTCTTTTCCAGAAACACAGGTGCTACTTTAGTAGCTCCCTGTAGATGCTCTTCACGCCTAGCAACAGCAAACTGAATTTTTCTGACAGCAGATTAATTATAGGGGACTGCAAGTGCTAGAAAAGGCACGTGTGAAGTGGCCGGCTTCAAATTTTAAGGCAAAAGTATAATCCATATCTGCCTGCATTTTGTTTTCTCTGCCATCCATACCAGTTTATTCCTACTGTCTCTTCAGCTAAAGAACTGAAAGTTCAACCCGATTTTACTCAGCCATCCTGGGGAATGCATTCCTGCCAGCAGCATTCAGCTAAACCTTGTTGAAAACATATAAAATCAGTGGGGCTTCTTCATACTCCACTAGGACAGAATTTGGTTTAGCTTCCTTTTTTCGTCTGATGACTCTAATGCCTTTTTCAGCATGCGTCACTATGCAGGAGAAGCACTTGTCTGAAAGGCTCCAATATAACATGGGCAATCAGGCTGTGGCCTGCAGGCAAGAGCCCCATACTGTTTTGACAATTTCCATAAGAATTTCTAAGTGTTACCTTTGAAGTGAACTTTGCCTCAAAATACTATTCTTGTAGGAACCATGGATGGTGAATCCAAAGCAGACAGCACTCTGATTTGATCTGCACAAAGTTCAAACCGAGGGTGAAGGAAATGAACCTTATGCACAGGGAGGAAAAGCAACATCTTCTGGATGGCATTACAGCACTGCGCTATCATGCACCAGAGCTGCAAAAAGAGATTACTGTAGGCAAAATGAAACTGCTTGTCTAGCCTGAGAGAAATGCAAACAATAAGCAAGAAGGTAAACAGTGAGAACAGATTTGTATTTGGTGAAATGCTGTTGAAGTTACTATTTAAAACATTTTCTTCCAGAATACAACCCCTCTATAGATGGTTAAAGTCAGTTGAGGTGAGATGATCTCACCTAACTCCAGACATCAATGCTGGTTATATTAGGGCCTCTTCCAGGGGCTCTTCATCATGTATTTTAGGTATTTCCTTTGGGATTATAATTGCCCACTTTTCTCCCTTTACCACAGAGGGAGATTAGACAACCACTGATGCAGAGGACTATGGTCAGCTGAATCCTCCTCAGGCTGTCATAGAACAGTTTTTAACCCAGCACTGCCTGTTCAAACAAAACAAACACTGTTTTTCCCTCTGTAAATAAGTGAAATCAAACTTCAGTGGAGCTAATCAATTCTCATTCCCCTTTTGCTGTGGATAAAGCAAGAGGTAGCAGGTTCCCAAGTCAGGAGTAGAGAAGAGCTGTGAAACAATGCAAGGAAGGAAAGGGAAGAGGAGAAAGCATCTGAACTAGGATAGAAAGGGATTTTTCCCAGTGTTGATGCTGCAGGTACCACACTGGTTCAGCTCCAGCACGTGAAGGAGATGTGCATTACATAAACATACAGCTGAGGGAAATGATAGCCAAAATGGAGCTATCCCAGGAAAAGGTAAAACACGGAAATTGTCAACAGATTTATTAACTGTATTAACTTTTGGTATCTAAAACATACTTGAACTAAATATTTAGGTGCCTTTGATGATCAATGGAGGAAACAGGTGAAACAAGATCAGATTAAAAGTGCACACTGCAAACATCCAGCACCTGTTGGATGAATCCCACTTGCTGTAATTTTCACCTGTAGAGAGCCCACCTTTGGTTAGAAAACAAGAAGCCCATCCTAGCTATTCCCACTTTGTAAACTTGAATCCGATGTGATAATGTTGCATGCCAGTCCGAGACTGGAGCGTGGTTCTGTTTGTATTCTCAGGAACAGAATTAAGACTCAAAATGAAGTCAAGAGCCAAGGAACTTTATTTGCCCAACAATACATCTGCGAATGCAAAGGGAGAGAGAAAGCGAGAGATAAAGAGAGGAAGGAAGGAAGGAAAGAAAGAAGGAAAACAAGGAAAGAGCGCACAGCAATAGCTACCACCCCAGAGCTGCAGCATCCCAACAGTCCGATTCGTTTCCAAGTCCGGTGGGGGAACGTTCCATCTGATGTTAGTTGGTTCCATTCTTTTATAGAGTTTTTTACAAGCTGTTCTGCCTAACCACACCTTCCACCAGGCAACTGAGTCATCAGGTGGTCCTCAGAGGCCTCCAGGCACCTTGACCCCCCTGACCCCAGGTCTGGGTGCATGCACAGGGGTTTGGTTAAGTTTTGCAGAATCAGCCTCCCCCGTTGCTCCATGGCGTCAGTCGGTTTCCTCCTTTAGCAATGTATGATAAATATCTGTGGTGCCAGTGGTGTTATCTTCCTGCCTGAAATCTCATCTGTGGCAGTGGTGTTATCTTTCTGCCTTAACAATGTATAGATAGATCATTTTTGCTGCGGCCATGGCATGAGTTTCCTGCCATAGCAACGCTGAGTCAACACATCTGCTGTGGTGATGGTGGATCTCACCGGCGCAGTCTCTTACAGATAAGAAGCAGCAACAAAAATGGAAGGATAATTTTGAACTGTGTCTGAGCAGCTTGGCAGGGGTAGCGCAGCTGTTTTCTGTGTGATGCTGGAAATCACCCCTGTAACCCACAGCTTTCAGTGGTATCCATTTTATTACCTGGAAAAGTTGAGGAAACCAGTGTGAATTCAGAGAAGAAGAACAAAAAAGGCTAAAGATCTGGAGATAGGGAACAGTGCAGAAGCAGCAAGTATATGTTATACATGGAGATATGATTTTGAGGATATCTTGAGGCGTGCCAGAAATTTTTTTAAGACTCAACTTTTTATATTGAAGGGTATGAAAGACCAGGAGGACTGTGAAGAAAACAGATTGTTTAAAGAGGAAGTATAGAGAAAGTGACAAAAAATCCAAGAGACATATAAGGAGAAATTTGCCTGAAGCTGACATCCACTAGGCTAAATCTCCCAAAATGGAAAAAGTCCCTTCACTTGCGTTTACTAAATACTAATAAAACACCAGATAATTTTTCAAAACAAAAATCCCATGCTGGGGCAAGTATTTATACTTTGATATTTTGGTTCTGACTTCTGCATGGTTTTTATACATAGCTTGGTCTTTTGTAAACTGCCTTTTTAAAAAAAGTCAACTAGAACATTTTCATTGAATGCAAAAGGTTTACTCAGAATGTAAAGGTATATATTCCAGCCTGTGTGTCTATAGGCTAAAATAAAGTGGCCTGGTTTTCAAATGTGCAGAACAATTGCATTTCCCACCAGCTTCAGTGAGGGCAATACAAAAGACAAAATAAAGATGAAATGAAAAATCATCCTATGGGTTTGTCTGCCATGACATTTCAGGCAGTCGGTGTTGTTTTCTCCACATCTGATGAATTTTGGCAGCTGTACCAAAGGTGTCCACACTAAGTGGGACAACGTCAAATGGAGGTGCCTTAGAAATCACTCCTGTGATGACTACCAGGCCTGTGTCCAGCAGTGGGTACTGCAAGAGAGTGAGGCACACACAAATGGGATCCTGCGGTTACCCTACACAAACTATCTGTGCTGGGGAGCAGGGAGCTCACAGGGAGATGTTCAGCCTGTTGCAGGATTTTATCCCTGGTGAGGCCACATCTGGAGTACTGGGCTCCCCAGTTCAAGAGAGACAGGGAGCTACTGGAGAGGGTCCAGCAAAGGGCTACAAAGATGATGAGGGGACTGGAGCATCTCCCTTATGAGGGAAGGCTGAGAACTGGGCCTGTTTAGCCTGGAGAAGAAAAGACTGAGAGGAGTTCTCATCAGTGCATACAAATACCTTAAGGGTGAGTACCTGGAGGATGCGGCCAGACACTTTTCAGTGGTTCCCAGCAACAGGACAAGGGGCAACAGGCATAAACTGCAACACAGCAAGTTCCATCTGAACATGAGGAAAAACTTCATTACTCTGAGGGTGTCAAAGCACTGGAACAGGCTGCCCAGAGAGGTTGTGGTGTCTCCTTCTCTGGAGATACTCAAAATCTGCCTGGACATGACTCTGTGCAACCTGTGTAGGTGAACCTGCTTTGGTGGGGAGTTGGACTTGATGATTTCCAGAGGTCCCTTCCAACTCTGACCGTTCTGTGACTGTGATTAGAGCAGGGGCAGGGTGGTATAGACAGAGTCTGCCTAATTTCCAGCAGAAACCTGGCTTACTTGTTGCTTGAGAAGCCTTATTGAACATCTGTTTGTAAACCATGAAAGGACTGAATGGACCAGAAAAGCGAGCTGGTTTCCATCTGTTCAGCCCCTCCATGACCTTTCTGTACCAAGGAACCAGTGAAAGAGAAGGACAGGGGAGCAAAGTGTGGTGATGACAGAGGGTGAAGGACTGAGAAGCTAAGAAAAATTTCAGCCTGATTTTTAAGTTTGGCAGAGTAGTGAAAGTAGGGCTGAAATGCATCTGGCTCCTGTGCATGCACCAATCTTGTTATTGTGTACTGGACTCCTGGTTTTGACACCCCCCTTCACCTTGCATTAGATTTGGTTACCAACTGAGCAACAGTTCTCCTGACCCCAAGTTTAACAGCGCTCTGGAGTCAAACAGAGTTGGCACATCTTGGTAAGCCTGAGTTGGGCTGCTTGTTCAGTTTATGTCAGATTTCTATCCTAAGGGTTTTATTCTTCATTAGAGGATCTCATTTTGCATAAACTTCTTTTAAATGCTTGAGTAATCTCTCAAAGTTGGTCAGATGACCATTCATACACAACAGCTACACCAAAAGTCCAGGGAACAAAACATTCTCTGTTGTATTTACAGATATAAAGGGACATGAGCTTTTTCACAGCTAGGATGGGCTTTTAATTTTCTAACCAAAAGTGGACTCTTGACAGGTGAAAGTTACAGCAAGTGGGATTCATCCAGCATGTGTTGGACATTTCAGTGTACACTTTTAATATGATCCAGTTTTCCCTGTTTCCTTCATTGACCATCAAAGGCACATAAACATTTAGCTGGAGTATAAGTTTTAGATACCAAATGTTAATACAGTCTCAAAAAGTCACTGCCCAAAATTTTACAACTAATCAGGCTGCATAAACAGCATTACCAGATAACTGCTACTGATGGCCACACCCCTGCTTCTTGCTTTCCAGATCCCCTTTTCTCCTTCTGGAAACCCAAAGGAGTCTGTCCCCCATCAGGTCTGCCCCCACAGCAGTGATTCTCAGCAAATTACCAAAACCAGTGTTTACTCCTTAAGAACCACTGAGTGCAAACTAGGCTCAAGTTGCACTGTTTGGCTTGCTGAGACACTGGATTAAAAGTGAAATTATGGGAATAAATTAGTTGTGAAGATTTCCTGCGAGGGTTAGAGAGAGCCCCAGGGTCTGACTACAGAATTTGTGCATCAGAAAACTGATACCCTGATGAGCTGAGGAAGGACTTCTGGGACGGTTGTGGCTGCTTTCTCCTGTTGCAGTAGAAACTCCAGACTTCTTCAGCTTCCTACTGTTTTTTCAAGTGATCATAAATACTTTCTAGTAGTAACATTATAATTTTCTTTCCCTGAGACTTCAGCTGGCAAGTGGAAGTACATCCTGTTTCTTCTTATCTCATTTGGAGACTGCTTTGCTGATTTTTCTGGAGCATTTTGAGCATCAGTGGAGCCTATATGGATTTGGTTGGGCAGGTGGGCAGGGCCTGGAGGAGGATTTTCATGACATGTATATTTTTGCAGTTCCTTTGTCTGCCACTTGATGCAAACCTGGGTTCTTCACTGGGTGCACACCCTAAGCGAGAAGGATGAGGACCTACAAGAGGAAATTTTCAAGGAATTAAAGCACATACACACACACATTACTGAGACAATTGAAAACTAAAATTTCCCAAGGTATGGTATTGGGAAGACTGATGGAGTGAATACAGCTCTGAGGAGCAGCAGAGATGCTCTCCAAGGAGGAATCAGATAAAACAGTTCAGCATGAAAAGTATTCACAAAGGAATCCCTGATCACAACAGCCATTGCACAGGAGACTGATTAAATCCATGTTATAACTGAAGTAAAACCTGCAGTGGGAGCTCAGAAGCTTCTCAGCATCACGAGATCTTCCCCAAGGAGAAACTTTGCTTAAACAGCCATTGTAGAGGAGCTGGAGATGCTGCCCAAGACAGCACGAACATATTCACCTAAGAGATGCTGTATAAATATTTGAAAAGGAAGAAGAACTTAACATAAGAGCTGTCTCAGCCATAAAGGAATACATCAGCTCCCCTGGCCAGGCAGCAGGAGAGGCCACGTACCTGTTGTGAAATCAAAACAAGAGTCCACACAGAAGAAACACCTATGTGTAACCTGTGTGAGACAGAAAGACATCCCAAACCCATCCTTACTAAACCACAGGTCCAACACTGGACAAACACCGCAGAAGTGTGAGATGGAGGAGGGCCTTTCTGCCACGGCCTGTTTTGTTGGAAGCAGAGGACCTGGCCAGAAGAGAGACTTAGGAAACCAATCAGATGGGAAAAGCCCCATCCCATCTGGGAGCCCTTGCAGAAGAAAGGCCCTGTTGAACCCACAGATGATCCCTCCTTTGCTCCTACACCAGGAACAAGGTGTTTGGGTTGACATGTAGGCACCTGGGGAGGCTCCCCGAGCACTTTACAGTCAGAGGGACAGGGACTGGGGAGGTGTGCGAAGAGTGAGGAGCAAGATGGGTACTGAAAGCAGCGGTTTTGACACCAGGTGAAAGGAGGAACAACTCCCTCAGCCTTTCTTCATAGGAGAGGTGTTCCATCCCTCTGATCATTTTTGTGGCCTCCTCTGGACCTGCTCCAACAGGTCCACATGTTTCCTGTGCTGAGGGCTCTGGAGCTAAATGCAGTACTCCAGGTATTCAAACAGTCTCTGCTTGTCCTAGCTATAAAGGTTTTGTCAGCATACGAAGCAAAGACTTTCCAGCAAGCAATAACCCTTAAAATGTATTTACTAGGACTCTTCAGTTTTACAATCTCCAAAGTTGGGGAAATTTCCTCCTTTGAGGCCCTTTTCTTCTTTATAAGTTTGCTAATACTAGAGGTGTCTCTGATTACCAGAAGTGTACAGACCATCTTATTACAAAACAGTCCAAAACATATGTCAAATTCAATGTTGGCATGTGGTAGTTGTTTTTTTTTCCTTCTGAAAAAACAAGATTTACAGTTCAAAATTTGTTTTTTACCCATATCTAAAGAAAATACTTCTACAAAACAAACATAAAATGCTTAACGTGGGTATTTACACCCAAAGCCCACTATTGCCAACAACTCTAGAGGTTCCCAAGAGTTTTATTCTTCCCACAGGCTAGAGAAAGGGTTTTGTGGGGATTTTTTCCTGGTTTTCCACTACAGCTATTTAAACTGTTCTTAATGAAAATTCATGCTATCAAAAAAAAAAAAATATCAACAATACAAGTTAGGCAATTCTATCACTAATGCAACTACTGTCTTAAGTGCAGCATTAAAAGTATTACTCATTACAGAACTCTATTCTGAAAGCATTTATCTGTTTCAAGTGAATCACAGAAAGCTTCTGCTGTTAAGCAATTAGAAAAATAAGCCTATAAGCAGAGCAGGAACCCCAAGGACTGGGGCTAATAGCAAATAAATGACTAAAACCCCATGATCTTCAAGGCTCTCATCAGAGTCCTGTGAGGCTATAGTGACTGTAGGCTAGTCCGCTACCATGAGGAATAAAACCTTTATGCTTTATAATGGGAAATTAAAATGTGATCTCAAGCAAGAGGAGAGAAAAAAAGGGTCAGAAATAGTGACAAATTACACTCCTCCTGCAGAAATTCATCTCAGTCATCTTTGGGGATTCTCCATGTGTTCCAAAGCAATAGACAAAATAATACTTATTTCCTCTACCTGGTACTAACGTGAATTTAAATCTTCGAAGTTTTTCCCTTCCAGTTGCTGCTTTTTAAACTTGACATATCCTGGTGCTGGTGAAACAACATCTTGTCTACTTACTACAGATAAAAATGGCCTGGACTCTTGACTTTGAGAAACTGCATGTAGAAAAAAGATCTGAAATCCAGCATTTACTGTATATATTACTGTTTAAAGGATACTTGGTTTTTGAAATACAGTTTTTGGTCCTCATCTGAAAGAAATTTGTACTTATTGTAAGCCAAAGACATAACTAATATTACATGATAGCAGTCTAAGTATTAAGAAGGTGCATACAATGTATCAGGGAAAAATAAACAATTTTTAAATAATAAAATTGCTGCGTTTCTTGCTGTATTTTTATTTTTTAAATAATTTTTATAAAACATTTTATCCTTTATATTACAATTGGTTTTCATTTTACATTTTAAAGAGTTTTCATTCATTGTGATGGAAAACATGATCACACAAGGAATAGATCATCCTGTTTCTCATAGACCTTGCTTAAAGTATATACACATTTGAAGAACACACTGGTTTTTCTCAAAAAGCGTATACTTGTTATCTTGACACAACATTCACTTCCACTGCAGTAAGAGGTTAACAGAGTGCTTCTGCGTAGAGAAGAGATGGTTAATCTAGCCACATCTACATCAAGAAAGAAAATGGGTATTGTCATGCAGAAGCATCAGATTGTTTCTTTACCTTGCTAGAAACCTGTGTTGAAAAAAGTCAAATACCAACAGTTGTTTTCATAGAACCATAGAACGATTTGGGTTGGAAAGGACCTTAAATATCATCTAGTTCCAACACCCTCCCTGCCATGGGCAGGGACACCTTCCACTAGACCAGGTTGCTCAACATCCCATCCA
>JAVJGI010000014.1:94033391-94067996 GCA_035590275.1 Ibycter americanus
GATACATTGAGGTTGGATGTTTTGTTCTGATATTTTCCATCCTAAATATTGCCAAGGTGGTGTTTCTTGTATTTTTTTCTTCTGCAGTTTTGAGTCCTGCTGTCGAGACTGCTTGGACTATTTTCCATTTCACTTCTTGGGCTGTTTGTTTTGATTCTGCAGCAATTAAGATGTCATCCATATAATGGTAGATTGAAACATTTTCAAAACACTCTCGTATTGGGCTTAAAACTGCTGCCACAAATTGTTGGCATAGTGTAGGACTGTTTTTCATGCCTTGCAGCAACACTTTCCAATGGTATCTTTTATGTGGCTCTGCAGCATTAATAGAAGGCACAGAAAAGGCAGATTGTGGTGCATCTTGTGGAGCAAGAGGTATCGTAAAGAAACAGTTTTAAATGAGTAACTATGAGAGTCCATGTTTGTGGTAACATTGTTGGCAAGGGGAGCCCAGGCTGTAAGGCTCCCATATCTTCAATGACCTCATTTATTTTTCTTAGATCATGTAAAAGCCTCCAAGAATTATTTTTCTTCTGAATCACAAAGACAGGTGTGTTCCATGGGCTAGTTGTGGGGACTATGTGACCAGCTTTTAGCTGTTCATCCACCAATATGTAGTTGCAGCAGTTTTTCTTTTGGGAGGGGCCACTGATCTACCCACATGAGCTCATTGTTTTCCAGGTTAATGGTGGGACCTGCTGCAGGATAGTGGCCCCTAGAAAAAATCCATGCTTAAATGCATACCCCATTGGCTTAAACAGTCTCTGCCCCATAGGGTAGGAGATCCAGGCAACACATAAGGCCTGATATAAGCAGATCTCCCTTCTGGTCCGATAATAACAAGCACTTTACTCTGTTTTGGAGAAGTTTGACCACCAATTCCTGATAAGGAAGCATGAGCATCTATTAAAGGCCAGTGACTGCACCACTGTGATGCAGAAATGACTGTAACATCTGCTCCACTATCAACACTTCCTCACATAATAATTCTTGTCTTTCCTGATTGTAAAGTGCAGGACATTTGAGGTCGATCCATAGTTAACTGCTGAGTCCAGTAATTTTCTTGCACCCTTGTAGATCCAAAACAGCCTGAACCCCATGTTACGCGTGCAGCATTCAGTGATTGGGGTATAAAATATGTCAATTGTGCGATTTGGCTCCCTGCTGATATAGTACATGGTGACATTGGAGTCCACACTATTATTTTAATTTCTCCCTCATAATCAGCATCTATGACCCCTGGCAGCACAAAAAGGCCTCTTAATGTTGTAGAGTATCGTCCAATTAACAATGCTGCCTTTCCATGACTGAGTGGACCATATGTGCCTGTTGGAATAAGCACAACTGAGGTGTCTTGAATTACTGTTTCTGCTGAGGCGGCCAGGTCCACTCCAGCCCAGCTGCTTGTGCTGGCGCACAAACTGCTGCAGCTTCGCAGGGTGACCATTCGGAGGGGCGATTTGTTGTCATAGCATGACCCCTCATGGCGCTCTGCTTGGGGTTTCCCGGTAAGGTCAAAGACTGGCCATCCCGGTGAAATTTTGATCGACATTGATTGGCATAATGACGTCGTTTATGACAGCACAGACAGATTCCAGGTGGACCCCCTTTATTATTTACTTTTGCTTTTGGACAGTTCTTTCATAGATGGCCGTACTGACCACACGAAAAGCATTGCTGTGACTTAACTGACAGCGCTGCAAATGCTTCCGCAATCAGAGACAAATCATGCTGTCTAGACCTAATATTCATACAAGCATTCAACATATCATCAGTGCTAGGATTCTTTAAAGGTCGTAATACTTTCTGTCAGTCAGGGTTGGCATTTTCAATAGCAAGTTGTTTAAAAATATATTCACGTGCTTTCTCATTATCAATCTGCTTTTCCAAAGCCTCATTAAGTCTGTCCAAAAATTTCATAAATGGTTCATTTGCTTCTTGTTTAATTCCGACAAAAGGCTCCTCAGTTTACCTGCTTCAGGGACATTTTCAAAGCACGGAGTGCCAATTGTTTTACTTGCTGCAAACCCACCTGGCAAATCCTAGCTTGCGCAGCATTGGTGCTATGATCAGCTTGCCCTAGTAATACATCTACATTAATGGCTTGCAACGGATCACGCGCCCCCAACACTGAGTTCTCAGTAGCTTGGACGCCTGCAAGCTGCTCATTTTTGACTCCCACATAGTGTATTGCATGTCCGTCATTATCAAGCGAAACATTTTAAAATCATTAGGGGTAAACACATGAGTATCGCAGAGTTGTATAAGGACCCCCAAGCCCATGGTCCATAACTGTTCTCCTGATATCTTTAATAAAAGCATACGAGAGAGCTTCTCATTGCGGATCTTGATCTGGCACATACACCACAGGGAAAGCACGCAGCACACCTGTATCCCCCGCTCACCTTGCTTCCCCTTTTACAGCTGCCCATTTATCATGAGGGTCTGGAGGGTATAAATCAGGCTCTTTTTCTGGATCAGTAAGCTCTGTTTCAAAAGGATTATCCGTATCATCATTGAGACTATCAGGCAGCAAAGCTGCAAGTGCAGTAGCAGCAGGTTTAGTTTTTAGTCTTACGGCAGGGTCTGCTAAAGAGCGTGGTGAAGGAACCAAAGAAGCTGTTTGTGCTTCCTTTGATTGTGAGCCAACATGAGCTTTTAAAGTTTCAAAAATAATTCACTGAGGGCTCAACAAAGTAGCTGCTACCTTATCATTTTTTGTAGCACAGTCGCATAAATGGATGCCTATTTTATCCCAAATTTCTGGGCTATAAATATTAGTGGTATTAACAGATGGGTCAGCTTTTGATGCCCATAGAAGAATGTGTTTTAATTCTTCCTCATCTCTTTTCTTCCCATACTTCTTAAGAATGTTAGTAAAAACTTGTAAAACAGTTCTCTGCTCCTTTGTTAAAGCAGTCCCCATAGTTCTCAGCCACTTACCTTCATCCAGCGATAGGTAATAGAGCGCACTCAGTACGCTTCCTTTCAGCATATACGTATACACCCAGAGGTCCTCTGATTTGGACATTTTGCTGAAAACTTTGTTCAGCTCTTGAGTCATGTCCTCGTGCTAAGCTTCTTGTTGTTCTATTCCATTCCCAGCCTATTTACTGCTATTAAAATGCAGTCTACCTTGCATCTATTTCTAGGTGTTTTTTGTCACACTTTGGGAAAACCAGGGAGTTTCAGTGCCATCAGTATTTCAGTGCCAATCGTAAAGTGATGCATGTTTATTTCTTCTTCGATGTTAAATGTCCCACATTTGAAGTGTACAAGAAGCTCAGCTAAGAATGTACAAGCATGGATACAAGCAAACATACATGCTATGTCTTAAGTGGGCAGTAGGACACTTGTGTTAAGTCTTTTTCATCCTTCTACGTGAGGAGAATCGTGACAATGCCTCAGTTTGGGAGACTGTATTTTGAACTGTCTCAAAGCTTTTTTACATTCCTTCCTAGCCTGGTGCAAGGCTACCTGGTGGTTTAACTGAACTCAGCAGCTGTGAACCAGACAAGGAGGAAAAAACCACCCGAAACCAGACATCAGCCAGGGTCAAAGAACAGCCACGTTGTTTTGTGGAACGTGCAGATATTAACGACCACTTCAACCTGCTGAGGCATGTGCAGTCCATAGCAAAGGACCACACGGCAGTCGTGTGTGCCCCTCGAAACCAGCCTTCCAAGATAGGCAGCATACGTGGTAGTGCAGTACATGCTGTTGTCTGGGAAATGGTCTCTCCCCGAATACCCTATAGAAGATGGCCCAATTGAATACGAAGGGCCACAATCCACAGACCCTCACCACAGACAGACAAGGAAACTATGGACCAATGGGACACTGCTGGATCCATGGTGGTGACCATCTCTTCCAACTCTACCCCGAGTGCCTGCTAGATTTCCTTCTTTTCTATCTTTCCTTCCCTTTCCTATTGCTATTTTCTTATGAACACTCTGTTCCAATAAACTTTCTTGACTGGCAGCATTTGACCACGTTTGGTCTTCATCTCACTCCGGGTGTAACATCGAATCTCCCCAGCTCAGGCTGTCCCGGACCGGAACCTTAAATTGGTGTCACGGGCTGGACACCCAGAAGTGAGAGCGTTGCATTTCACCCATTTTGAATTATGTGTGCACCTCCCCACGATGTAAAGGGTGGAGTTGGTAGAAACAGCCAAGTTGCCTGCCCAAGACGAGCACCACAAAGTGAGTGCTGAATTGTACTTGTTTTGCCTCACGAGTGCACCTCTCAGGGACGTAAGGGGAGTGCTGACAGACCTGTAGGGTGTTTCACAACCTGCACAGCATGGGAGGGGAAGTGAATGTGTGCCTATAGACAGCTCTTTCTTCCCCCAGAGGCGCAGCCCTCAGCAGCAAGAAGGGCTTGAGAAGGGGAGGTGGGACAGTGGGAGCACCAGGTAGCCAAGGAGGAGGAGGAGGATTTCTCCTCCCAGAAGTGCCCGGCTGGCATAAGAGTTACCTAGAGACTTGGTAAACACTTCATCCAAAGATGAAGAGATCACAAATAAAAGAATATCTATCACTGATTGCCACCAAATTCACCTGCCTGAACCTATCTTAATGTTGGCATCCATTTACCTGTGCTTCACTCAGTCCCCACATACAGATCCTTACATAAATACACACACAGATGTTTGCATATATATGTATATGTATATGTATATGTCTTCACCTGTTCCTTATCTGCAGAATGCCCTACCTAGCCACACTCCACCCATAAAAGGGTTTTCTGAGTATGTAGCAATAAGCTAAAGCCAGAGGGAAACAAGATGCATCTGAATCCAAATATAATTGGAAATCCCAGAATTCCTATACAATACATCTACCGAGGAAGGAGTAGAGCAGATGTGTGATTAGGTTTAATCAAGAGCTTGCTTCATTAGACCTATCTTTTTTTAAATTATGTATTTAATTGCAGTGGGGATGCAGGCTTTGATAACTCTCTGAGTGATGATATATGCCATTTCCATATACGTTCTCTGTATTTTTACTTAATACAGTTTGAGAAGAGGCACCTGGACATCTCTGCTCTGCTACGCTCTCTGGCAGCCCTGTTCCCAGGGTAAGCAAGCAGCAAACATTAAGCACGGAGGAGATCTGAGGCATTCCTGAGCAGCCAGGAGAGAGAGGAGAGAAAGGTTGTTCAACAAAAACATGATGGGCCTACAAAACTTCACTAGATAATAGAACTGTTGTGTGAAAACACCCCACTCCTGTCTCTCAGGCTCACAGTAGCTGCAAAAATGGCAATAGCAAGTATAACATCGGAGCTGCAGCCAGACTGAAAGAATAACAAATAAATGTGGTTTTAAACTTAAATCTGGCTCTCAGATGGAGTTCTTCTGCAGCCTGCCAAGCACAACAGGGAAGAAGACAAGGACACTAGTCTGGAAATCAGAGTGGAAGTGTCTGTAAAAGAACAAAGGATATCCAAATAGCGTCATTGGCAGCAGACACTGCACTGGTAAGTCAGGCAGCATTTGGAAGAAGGAAACTCACAGGAGGAGGAGGGAGATGAAGAAAATGAGGGTGGCTAAGGAATAGAAGAGAATCAAATGGGACAAAACAAAGGTAATGAGAAAAAGGCAGAGCTGTAGTGTCCTTCAGCATTTAATGATGAGAAAACTTTGAGATTATAACTATTGATCAACAGACAAAAAGAATTACATGAGAGAGGAGAGACAGTGCTGCTGGGAGGGGCTAGGTGTCCCAAGGCAGGGGATTAAGGGAGCTGAGACATGTTTCAGTTTTGCAGATCCTTGGGACAAATACCGCTGTAATGAAATGCTATACTCTGTGGCATGCAACCCCAAAGCTGTGCCCAGCCAAGTGGTCGTGGACCACTTTATGAACTGGTTCAGAGAACTGGTGGAAAAAGCAGAAAGACAGGGAAACTTCTTCACTCATGGTATTTCTTAGAGGGAAGCGTAAGAGGATGTTGCCTTCTGTACTATCTCATCTTAACCTGGACTGACTTCTAAGGGGAGAGAAAAATGTTCTGAATTTAAAAAATGACAAAAAGAATAATCAGTGAGGATGTAACTAAGGACAGGGACATTAAGCCCCATGGAGCACTGTGAGAAGTAAAAGTTACAGTTTTTATAGAAGAGTTGGCATAGAGAAAGGAGGCTGTAGCCTTAAAGCCATAGTTTTTCCCCCCGGAACAGTTTTCTTGGACTAGTAGGCTGTTTAGCTAAACTTCCACTGGGAAAGTCCTCACAAGTTTTTTGCAAGCCTTTCAAGACTACTTGTCATTCTCTGCTCTTGCCTCCCTTCTAGACTTCTAACACTCAGTCAGACATAATTTATTAGCAAAGTGAGTTTCAATTGCTTCAAAGTAATGAACAAAGATACAGCCTCTCTCTTTATTTACTCATCCCTAGCTAAATCACTGCTGCAGATACCAGCTACTAAAAGACACACAGAACATCTTCATGTCATGTCCTTTCATGTACCTTGCCTGGTTTAGTTCAGTAGGGCAGACTTCATGCTCTGTACCCACTGGAGAATACTTTTACCATGTGGATAGATTGCTACCAGAAGAGAACCAGTTGGGAAAAAATAGACTTCTTGCTGTCTCTTTGGGGAGTGGTAAGCAAGTTTAAATCTTTGCAGAATATCATCAACACAGAGATTTCCTCAGAAGGATTTTTCCAGTGTAAGTTCCCAACAAAGCATTTCAAAGACACCAATCTTGGGAGCAGCCAGCTGCACACATCTTAAGTGATTGTTGTGGACACAAGTCAGCGTGTCTTCACCATAATTTAGATGGAGCTGGCACATCCTAAATAAGGAGACAAATCACTAGGCAGTTGGGTTTCTAAGAGCTTTTCCCAAGCCTTTCCCTACAATGAAGCACTCCAAAGAATGTCTTACTCTGATGCAGAATAACACGGGGTTTCAGAAGTTCAATAAAACTGGAATCCTCAACGGTCTTGGCCTATAATAAAAGATCCACAGTGAGGTACTGAGTCAACATATTTTTCTAAGCACTCTGGGTAGTGCTCCTTAGACCTGATTCATAAATTATTGGTGCCTCCCTGTTTTTTCTGAAGCTTCCTTCAGTGGAGGCTTCAGGTCTGTATTGTCAAGTAACTCACAGCTGGCTGCCCCTGACTTAGACATAAAAACTTCCCTGTTTACTCTTAAAAAGAACCATGCTAACCAAAGGCACTGAGGTTTGTTTTTCTTTTACACTTCCCAAAAATATCAGTGAGCTATTTCTTTTGTAGTCTCTGATCATAACCAGAAAAAAAAACCAACGTGCAAGTTGAAATTGAAAGCATGCAATCTGCCTGTTGTTCAATTTCTCTTCTTTCTGAAAGTCACTGGATACATACAGTTCCATAACTACTACATTGAGAAAAGTTGTGTTAAAGAAAAATATTGCAGCTGCCTGCTATAAATTAAAAAGAAAATTCAGTCTGCTCTGTCAGCTAGGTCCACTTCATATGAGATAGCCTCATTTTCCTTTTTAGTCACTGACTTCAGGAATGGCTATCATAGATGCTTCATTTTCATGTTCTGTGAAGTCCTCTTCATGCATATTAGTCTTTGGGGAAGGATGTTCAAAACAGAAATGCAGTACATACACCAAGATGCTTTCAGCATCATTTGATGAGAATGAAACCATTGTGAAGATTCATTAGTTCAGTAAATTGCCACTACAGCATCTGTGCTTTCTAGTCACATTAAAAAACAGGTGCTTTTAATGTAAGCCAGGCCAATAAACCATATGAATTATACCACGCTGTTCTGTATCTAGACCTAGAACTGCTCTATGCCACCATCAGGCAGACAGAACAGATGAAGTCATCACAGGAGACAAGCTCAGAAACTAGAATCCTCATTGGTAAATCCAAGTGTCTGCCAATTCATGAACAGCTTGGCCTGGCTTTTACAACCTCTGTTTCCAAGAGAACACTGACAGCCAACCAGATCTTGTCTTCTGAGATCAAATAGTCTACCTTGTATTGTTTTGGTGTGTGCTGCAACATTAGTAAGTCACCATGTTATGTGACGTGTCAGATAGTATGCCACTGAGACAAACTCAAGTTGTTCTGTCACTGGTCTACCTCTGGTTGTGACCTTGTTGACCACTGGCACAGTAAGACCTACATTTGTGAGAGGCTTTGGTAAGAGAAACAAAGACATTATAGCTGTTTGGAGAGTGATGGTTTCCCTTTCCTGTTTGAAATGTTCAGCTGGAAAATGCTTGGTCGCTCTCCCTGTGTAGATTAGATCTTGTACAAGAGTACTGTAAGGAAATGCTATAATATTATCTGCTTGTATCCCAGCACTTTCATCAGCACACCTCATTCTGAAGGATGTCAGTCTCCCAACTTTATCATGAGTCTTGCAGTATCTGACACTAGAGTCAGCTTATTACATCAGTATTCAACTTCTATTCAGCACAAAATTCAGCTCTTTGGGTTATTGTGAAACTCTAAAAACTGTTAACTGTGTTCCTGAATGATTTCAGATGATAAAAAAATCAAGCAGTACAGCTAAGGTACCATTATCTACTAGCAAGTTTCATAGGCTTGGGTAATTTATTCAGGATTTTTAATCTTAGGGGATGTCAATCCAATAGCTATGCTAATAAAAATCACAATGTACACTTGAAAAATACTAGGATCATATCTATTTCCTTTAGTCATGCCCAAGCAGTTGCAAGTTTAATTAAAGATATCACTCTAAATTTTCCACTAATCCCGTATAAACACAACATTGTTTCTTTCCCTCTAGTCACTAGAAACCGTATAGCAAATCTTTTTATATTTATTCCAAACTGTATTTCTAGACCAACCCACTAAATTATTATAATCTGCTATTCTTCAGAGCATTTTGTTCTTTGTTCTTGGGTACTTCCCCAAAGGAGTCATGTTTGCTAGTTATTAGAGTGTATTAGCTTTCCTTTTGCCATTCCTGCATTGTGCCTGTTGTGCATTTATTCTCCAGTGTAGTCCAAAAGGACCTAGGCACCGTAACTGTCAGACCAGATACATAAGGTCTGCAAGTACCTGAGACAAGCAGCACCAGCCAAGCAGCCCAGGCAGGTCAGATGATATAGTTCTTAAGGGAGCAATATCAAAACCATGTAAAGCAGGGAACCATCAATCAACTGATTTGATTGACTGTTGATGTTGGTTTTGGCGTTCTACTTTGGAGAAAGTAGTTTGGCATCTTTCTCTGACAAATAGCTGAACTCTAATTTTGTCTGTCTGAATACATGACTAGATCTCTAATTCAAACTCGTATTACTAGTGTAGTATGTAACAAACATTAACTTTCAGACATGTAGTTCATCCTGCAAAACTTCCAATGGTCGAAAGTCGTGAGTGCAGGCTATGTCTTGTACTGTCTTACTACAGTGTTCGGAGAGATCATGTTTCCCACCGTTTTACAGGTTGTACTATGAGTACTAATTAAAAAACAAAGGAAGTCATCATTTTGAAGAACTTTCCGCCTCAGTCAGCAGAAGGGATTTCAATCATTGTATACTGTCTACCACACTGTACTGTGAAATCACTAGTCCATCAAAAGTCAGATCCAATTAAAATTTAAGCTCCTAACTACCCATTGCAAAAGTTGATTAGGAAGCTAGGAGCTTGCATGTCTTATCAAATGTACAGGATGAACAAAAAAGTTGCAGTGCAAATGAAAACTGAGTGTACCAGGAGACTTATTGATGCAGTCTCCCAATTTAAAGGGATTATAAGAAAAAATAGAAATACTTGAAATGTTTGCAAATACTCTTCTGTCTATCCATCCTTGTTCTGGAACTGTAATTAGGAATTTTTTCATACCTTTGTTATAACATTTTCTAAGCACAAAATCTCGGAGAAAACAAAGGTTCTTTGCTGTGTATAGGTGTGCAAGAGCCACTTACCCTGATAACCAATGGTATTTTATCTGTTCCTTGTGCCGCCCTGGTGATTTGTTTGTCAGGTGCTTCTCCTTTTATGCTTGGGTTGTAAGCTGTTTTGGTCAAAGACCATTTTTTATGCCTGTCTATAAAGCATCAAGCACAATGGCATCTTGGTCCATGACTTCGTGATTGATGCAAATAACAATCCAGCTCTTAGATCTTAGATGAAAGAGGTTTTCAGTCCTTTTAAAGAACAAATTAAATATTGTTATTTCTGTAAGCACAGAAGCAGAATCAAGTGGAAGAAAAGAAAAAAAAAAAAGGAGGCCAACAATGTTTTCTGCAGAAGCCTAGAAATATTAAAGGAGAAATAGCTGCCTCATATTACCATTAATTATGTATCTGACTACCAGGAGGTGTTTTGCCTTAACAGAAATCAAAGTGGACTCAGAAGAAATGATGAAACTGTGATCTTTTGTGAAGCTGGAGTCATGAAAGTTGTTAAAGGCAATTGGAAATGGGCATGTTACCTAAAGTTAGCAATGAATCCAAAGAAAGAATTTCAAAGTAATTAAAAAAACATGAAGGTGGGTAGATTTTGTACACAGAATGATATTATTTTTGAGCCATCTATCAAATCAAACTCAAAGGCTTCCAAACCCATGTTACAGGAGGTGGAAATGCCATCAGATGCTTTATATTGGCTTTGATGCAAGGCTAACTGGGTTAGTTCATTGTCTCTAAGAGTCATTGGCTCTGTTATCTTATAAATCTAAAAGACAGAAGCAGTAAAAATTTACAGTAACATTAAAGCAGTGAGAAAAGCAGTAAATTTTCTGCTCTCTGGTAATACCAACATGCTCTTTGATTTTACTTTGGACAATGAAGTGACTAAGTCTCCAAAGCACCCCAGTAATTTATTTCCGTTGATCCACAAAACATTAATCACCAAGTTTTCTGTTGCACATATTCTGTGTTCCTCTGAATCTTGGAACTATTCACGTTATTCTAAGAGCAAAATAAATTGCTCAACAGGTGAGCATCAAACTACAGTCAAACTCTCGCTAACAGGAAAAAAACCCAAACAAACAAACACATTTACAAAGGTGGCAGATCCTTCTAGAATCAGTGATGACTCCCTTTGCCTTGGTGCCCTCAGCTTCAGACAAAGACATATTGCCAGCAGCTGGCATAGAAATTAGTTGTTGAAAGTAAGTCATCTCTGGCTGATGCTCTGAGAGGGGTTAGGAGCTAAAGAAGGTGGCCTTTTCCTGCAACAGGAGAACCAGAAAGCCCTGGTTTCCTAGCCCCTTCTCTAGGATCTCTGACTTGATCCCATCCTTTCCTTTCCCAGGAAACCAAGATGCACAGGCAGGTAAGCAGTGTGGGATGCCTGCAACAGGACTGGAGAGAGAGCAGGTCACCACATGAGGCACCAGGGAGTTCTCTGCTGTCTGGCGGGTCTCAGGGGGAAGTGGAAGTCCCATATCCCAGGGGAAAATAGGAGAAGGAGGAAAGAAACCTCAGGCTCCTGCCCCCTTTGCTCACCAGAACTCCAGTTCTTTCTCCAAGCCTCCCAAAACCTACACTGCTCTCTCCCAGCCTAAGACATCCATACATCTGTTTCATGTACTCAGAGTTACCTAGAACAGCCATATTCCCTCTTGCCTCTTCTCTTCCCATTACCTACCTGGAGCCTTCTTTGCAGATACTGAGCTTTCCCCACAGAGCTGAATGTCTTTAGGCAGCTCTGGCTGTAACTACGGCTTGGATGAAGGCTGTTTGTCATTTCCTCATCATGTGGTGAGCACCTCTGCTAATGAAGGTTTCAGAGCATCCCTCTGTTTACACTTCACTCCACCTTGATCCTTTGGCTAGTCATTTTAATGAAATCTGTGGGAGTGGAAGGTAATGGCCATTGTCCCACTGGTTCCATAAAATACATTGCATTTAATCCCTTCCGTGGCCTCAGGGCTCTTAGGTCAAGACTCAACACCTGTCATTGCTCATGTTCCCTGTAATAACCATGTTCACACTGGCTGTGTCTGACCTGCATACATGCCACCCCAGCTAGGAGTCAGGAGGGACCTGGGGCAGGTATTCACACCTGGGAGCTCAGGAGCAAGACCCACATGGCCACTGGGAGCTCAGTCTTGACTTTACACATAGTGGGAGAATGGAGGTCAGAGATCTTACCATTAAAACAGTGCTTCAAAAAGCATTTTTTAGACCTTGACCACCCATGGCCACAACATGTCCACTGGGGTGGACTAACTTTGATGGGGCTGAATTGGACTGGACAGGGAGTAACAGACATAGTGTCCCGCTATGCAGTGCCAACAAAATCTAATTATATGCTTTTCTGCTTTTAATCTATCAGTCTAACTTTCTTTGTCTTTAATCACTTCCCATAAACCTCAGTGATACTTTTCTTTAGTCTTTTCATTATGTTTTTCTTATAAGATAAATGGATGTCCTGGATTTATATCTGCTATCAGACAGGGCTGTGCTCTGATTTATAAGGGAAGACAAAATCATGCAATAGCAGGCATTTTAGGTAGGTTATAAAGAGTTTCCCTTTCCCATTGCTTAAAGATTGAAATAATTTTTTTTTTTTTTTTTTTTTTGAATGATGATTTTCACTGAGTCCAGATGAAGTGAATTAGTTGCAGGGAAACTATGAAGCGTCCAGAGAACTTGGGACCAATCCTTTATTAAAATATAAAACCGTTCACTCTGGTTTTATTTGTGAGAATAAGTGAGTATATTACACAGATCTCTAAAGGGTTTAAATCAGCGAAGTCCCTCAGACTATCTTAAAATTTGGAATTTACTCTGTGATTTGAATGACTTAGTTTTTGTTGAGCGTGACTCCTGCCTAATCCTCTGCTCTGTCTTCTGTCTCTGTTTCCTTTCTCTCTCTTCCTTTTTGTCAATAGAGGCATAACTTCTTTCCACAGCATGACTCAAAATTTGAAGCAGGCTCTTGGTTTTGGGGTTTTTTTTCCTCCAAGCACTCCATTCTATGACTGGCTGCTTGTTCAAATACATCTTAAACTCTGCTTTGTCTTGTTACATGTTTTTTTTGCTCTCCAGTGCACTATCAAGGAGATTCATGTCTTTGCTTTTCTTTTGTAAGCTACATGGAACCTCGATCTCAGACTCAACTTTGCTGCCAGAACTTGTGGCCCCTCACCAATGCCATTGCCAAGAGCAGAAGCACTACAAGATGAGATCCAAGTCCACAGGGTTGAGAGTAGTTTCTGAAAGTTTCAAACATCAGTCTCATAATGAAAGTAAAGATATATGTCATAAAAAATAAGTAAAGATCTAAAGCTGAGATTAGACATCTGGTTCCATCCTTGCAATGGAATAATTCTTACTGGTAAAATCAGAAGGCTGTTGAAAACCTTTAGTGTTACCTGCCGGTGAACTCTTCTCGAACTGAACCCAGGGAAAATCAAAGTAAATAGCAAGTGGCCTCTTTCATCCCAGCGTTGTTATTCAGACCCATGTTTCTTCTGTGCAAAAGTAGCAAACCAGAACTTAGCTCATGCTTGTCATTTAATGATTCCATCAGAGGGTTTTATACGAAGATTTTCCTCTGGGTCAGGGCAGAAAAGGCTTAGATAGAAATACTAAGGGCATGCTCTGCTGTGGCTTGAGAGGATGCAGTCTCCCCTTGTTGAATGTTTTCTAGTTGTAAGCCTAAAATAAGGATGAAATTCCCGGCAAAATGTTCACAGCCCCAAAATGCATGCTTCTGTGACTCCAGCTGGAAGTAAGGGTACAAGCAGAGCTCTTTTCTCTTACTTTGTAGTCTCTGCATTGGAATACAGGAAGATATTAAATTTGTCCAAGAAACAGCAGGTGTTAAGTCTTCAGTTTTCACAGCTAATATTAGGCTTGAAACAGTAACCAAGAAAGCAAATCTTGAACATTTGGGTTGATTCCATGGCGAATAAATTAAAGTTGTTGTTTATGAAAATGTTTGTGTGGCAGGGAAGTATGTAATCCATTGGAAAAATTAATTAACAGAGAAATAAAAAGCAGAAGGAAATCCAAGAAAAACTTGGAGGTGTGACTGTAAGGACATTAAGGTGCTCATCAGAATATTGAGATCATAAGATGTTTTTCATCTTTAAAGGAAAGTAACTTATTGAATGTTATGTGTGTATGCATATACATACAACGTGGGTGTATGGATACCTAATGTGTTTGGAACAGGCTTCTCAGAGAGCTATTATTTATGAGTTTTCTACCAAGACGGGAGAAAACAAACTCTTTCTGCAGCTTTAGAGCTTCCTTTTCCATCCTAGAAGAGGTCTCCTGAAACACTAAGAGCAAAGTCTAATGCCTCCATATGACTCTTAGAAACAGCATAGTAATATGAGTGGCTGAAGAAAAAAAATTATTCAGACAAAGTGAATAGGCCAGATATTTCAGGAACAAACAGAAATGAGAAAAGACACCCCACAGCTCTTTGTATGAGACGGTTTCTTTTTCAGGACTAGATTTTTAAGCTTATGCTGCTCTGATGGCGTGAAACAGGTTTGGGCCCAAAAGCTATGCCTAGGCTGCTGAATGAAGCTTGCCTGAAGCTGCTCCCTGACAGACACTAAGGCCAAGCGGCATGGCATAGCCTGTATCCATACCATTAAACTCTCTTACTCTGTAAAATAGGGTGGCTGCAGCTACACTACACTTGGGAGCAGTCCCTGGCCTAGGCTAACTTCTCAGCTGTGCCTGAGAATCATTTGGGAGAGCATTACTTGGCCAAAAGCAAGCCAGGGGGCACTTCAATAATTTAGCAATATAAATAATCAAGTCCAGTGATGTGCCCTGGCGCTGCTTAATTTATTAGAGTAGACACAGCTGACAGAGCCAGCTGTTGATCCCTTAATAGCACAGTAAAAGCACAGATGGCCTTGAACTGCTCTCTTCTTCAAGCAGGGATGCCGGGAGCATGCTGAAGCATATGCAGCACTTCACCCAGGGCCAGGAGAAACCCATTCAATGCAGGGCGAGCCAGGGCTCATGCTGGTAGCAAAACTGCTGCTTTCCAGCACCACTGTCTCCCTCCCCTGCAGAGCTGTGCAGGAAAACAAGCCACCTTTCACTTGGTACCAAGTCCACAGAAGGCTAGAAGATGCTGCTATAGCCTGCTGGGGCACTGGAGGAGGGACCACGGTTGCAGCGGTCCTCCATGCACAGCATCCAGGATCCAGGGGTCAGAAGCAAAGCTCTCTGTGTGTGGAGACAAAGCATTCCCTGCCCTGCTGTGCCGCTGGGGCTTACTCACTCCAGTGTAAATTCTGAAGAGGGCAGCTTTGTTATCTGAGTTTTGGTTTATAAAAAGGTGTAAGTCCTTCACTATTGAGAAGCACAGTTCAGCCCAGGTTTGAAAGATGTGCCTCTCACCAGTGCACACTCTCTCCTGTGCCCCACGGGCAGGCACAGGAATCCAGGGGAGCTGGGTCACCTGGGGGCCACAGCACCTACTCTTCCAGGTGACAGAGACTTGCCAAGGAGCAGGGAGGGAGCCACTGGGACCTTTGTGTACCACAGCAAAAAAACCAAACAGGTTTACAGGAGGGGCTGCACTGCGTACTGCAGTTTACATTTCTTAGTGCAGTTCTCAAAACAGATGGCTTGTTTTGCTCATGAGGAGTCGTGTAAATGTCTTTGGTGCACATTTTTTTAAAAGTATGTCCTTTTTAATAGAATAGTTTCACTACTCGACTACTCTGATCATTAATTTTTAAACAGAATGTTTGGGAAGGCAACAATTACTTTTTGTAGGTCACTGGATAAAAAACTATTTTTCTTTAAGAGTCTTGTGTTAAGAATTGTAATGAATAAACCCACAAACATTTAAAAGACATAAAAAATTAAAAGAAACCCACGCAAGGCAGCCATGCATATACTAGCTCCCAATGTGAGATTCAAAATGCACCTATTCTGTGTCTGTCCCTCTGTTTATGTCTGGAAGGAAAATAGGCAACCCTGAGGAATTCAACAGTTATTCCTCATTTGCCTCACTGCACTCCATTGTGAAGCCTCCGTGGATAAGACACATGCCATGGGCCTCAACACTTTCTCAACCATCCAGTTAAAGTGGTATTCGAAGCTCTTGGTCATCACTGAGGGGTGACCCTCATCACTAGGGTCCAGCCTCACATCCATCACAGTCTGAATAGTTTGACTTAATCCTCCTGCTAGAAAACTCTGTCCTTCAGCAGTATCCATTGCCAGACACCGGCTGAGACAGGCAGCATGGATGCCATGTTAGGTATGTCAACAGAAGCTCGTCTCAGAGATAGTCTTTATCTTGCTCCAATGGATGGTGGGAGGACTTTTGTATTGACTTTTTCTTCATTCCTATTCATTTGCATTCACACGTTATGGCTGTTTAGGTTATAGCTTACCCTTCAGGGTTTGCCATACTTTCACAGAAGGATTAAGAGGTTTGAGTGGGGAGGGGCTGGTGCAAACCCCATACCACAGCAGGTGGGATGAGGCCTGAGGATCCACCTGGAGCCAGGATATGGGAAGTGCTTCTGAATTCAATAATACAGGCCTGACCTTGGACAAACCGTCTACAAAGTGAGAGACTGGTCTCAGGCCACTGACAAGTTAGACAAGTTGGCTTGTCTCAGCTGAATTAACTAGGAAACGAAACAATGCCAACAATACTTAACGAATGAGTAAATATTGTTCTGGGTGTGTTGGATCTAGGCTGCATTCAAGCCTACAGCAGCAATAAAAGCATTGTGAACACAGGTGTGTGTGTCCTCAACACTGCACGCAGAGCCTCCACAGCCAGTCCTCTTCAAAAAGGAGTGGGATTGTCTTACCTTGCTGATGCCCTGGCCACTGGAAGAGCATCATTGCTAGATATGCAGCTCTAGGGATTGCTCAGGTTTTGCTATTTGTTCTCTTTTGCCCACCTGGCTTCACAAATACTGAATAGTTCATCATCACATGAACACCTTAGAAGCTTGCTTTACTGCATGTTGCTGTTCAAGTGTGAACAAATCAGTCCTCCTCTCCATACACTACACTTTCTTCAGCCCTTTGCCGGGCACTGTCCTTTCCTGTGCCTCCACTGCTGCATCAGAGCAGCTTAAGGGCCAGGCTGGAGGCCAAATCACCCAGCTACAGCACACAATTCTGTAGTTCTCTTTCAGTGTAAGACTGTAGATGACCATACTGACAGCCCACCTAACCCATCATCCTGTCTCTTAAGAGTGGCCACCACCAGGTGCCTAGGGAAGAGTAAAAAAACCATAACAAATATATAGTGATACATCATCTATATATTCTCCAGTACTCCAGTAATTTGCAGTTCAAGACTTCTACAGACAAAAATTTACTTGTACTTGACAGGTCTCGATGGCTTTTTGTCTTCCATCCAGTTCCTTTTGAACTTAAGTAAATCCTTGTCATCCACAACATCCTGTGGCAGGGCGGTCCCAAGCTATCCTAGTAACCACATTTAGTGTGAAGAACTATCAGAATCTGTTCATTTTAAGATTTCTATTCATTAGGATTATTTCATATTCTCTTAGTCCTTGTTTTGGAACATAGCAAACTGTCAATTAACCTGTTTACCTTCTCTGTGACACTCAGATTTCTGCCCCCTCTCTCTCCGCACCACAGGAATCTTCACCTGGCTGAATATCCTCCTCTATCTAGTCGTACAGAAGAGGTTTCACACCCGGTAATTCTAGTCAATGTTCTCCATACCCTTGTGAGTAGGCCATCCAGTTGATACTCCTTGAAGAGAGATCCTGAACACGCTCTGTGCTTTCAGATGGCACTGCACTTCTCTGCTACATGAGCAGACCATGGCACACCATACAACCTCCTTCTGCTCTTTCAGAGGCATCACATGGCCAGTGTCACATCAGGAGTCCAAGAGTCCTCCCTACAAAGGCCCTGAAATCACCTGTCTCAGGACAGATTAAACCTGCAGACAGCCTGACTTTATAGTGCGTTGTAGATACCAGGTGCCAGGTCTTAACAGTATTCTGGGTTTTCAGGATTAGACCTCTTGCCAGAAGTATAATGTGGATATAGATAGAAAGTCACAGAAGTGCAGAAGTGTGGACTCAAAGGCACCTGAATGTCATCCTGTGCACCTCCTACTTGAACAACGATTTTCATCAATATTCAGTCAGGTCATCTGTGGCTTTGTCCAGCCCAGTCTTCAAAATCTCCAAGGATGTGTGTCACAAAACCTCTCTGGGCACCTGTTCCAGTGCTGCCCTGTCCTCCTGCTGAAACAGGTTTTCCGAATGTTCAACCTGAATGCCCATAGCCATGCTTTGTGGATTGTAATATAATCATACACTGCCAAAAAGAATTTGGCTCCATCAGCTTTGTAACTGCCCTTCAAGTAGCTGCAGCTGCTGTTAGGTCTCCCCTCAGCCTCCCCTCATGTAGTATGTGGTTCAGCTCCTAGCCATCTTGGCGGCACTTCACTGGACCTTCTTCAGTTTGCCCAGACTCATCTTCAACGAGAGAAGCCTAAAACTAGATACGGTGTCCTAGTGACAGCCCCACCAGCACCAAGGAGAGGAGTATAATGCCTTCCCTTGATCAGCTGGTCACATTCCTCCTAATGTGGCTGAGCATATAATTCGCATTCTTCGCAATTTTGGCTCACATTCACCCCAGAGTAAATAATCCATCGCAAAACCCCAGTCCTTTTTAGCTGCAGTCAACATGATTCTGGTAAAATAATTGGGTTTTGTAAAAGTTTTAGTAAAATACATCACATTATTTTTTCAGGCATGACAATAGGTTTGTAATTTCATGACAATCTAAACAGCCCATGGCACAGGTCACTATGGTCTTTTCCTTTAGAAACTGTTTGTTTTCCTCACAGAAGTACAGCAGCCATCACATACATCGTGAAACAAAGTAATCCCTTGTTCAGAACAAATTTAGGCAACAGGAGGTATTGCATGGGTACTGAAAGCAGATGGGCAAACATGAGTTGACAGTGAGATACTGATGTTTTAGTATAAAAAGCAGCAGTTTCAACAACAGCTGCCTATCCATTATATTTTATTGCTGTCTTCTGTGTTTGATCAAAGTAACTGTGGCTATAAAGGTGTCATGAAGAAACTCCTTTGGGTTGCCAACCTCATATATGATGCACATGGTATCATTTTCCACTGAGCCTAATAAAAAGAGCATGGTTTCAAAACATAAAAATAAATACCACAACAGAAAGTCTTTGCCAAGGTAAGTTAATTGGAAAGAAGGAAAAGCCCAAACATCCAGGTTCTCCAGCTGTTCTCTGGAGTTCCTGGATGATTTCCTGGGACAGCTCCTGGGGATTTTCTAGCCATGACACCTGCATTCATGTGAGGCAAGAGGACTGCTCTCACCTAAGCAGTTAGCTTTCAGTTTGAGACTGCATTCCTGAGAGTGCACCTGGAAGCCTCTGCCAGTTACATGGGACCACACTTCCTTTTTAACCAAGCTCATTGATCATCCCAGCAGAAACACGCTACTGCAATTCCTGAAAATCTCATACAATTAAACCTCCTGTTGATACAACCTCTAGCAGTAAGGATGACTGGAGGTAAGAAGATAAAAAGCTGTAACAAATTTTATATGAAATATCCATGACAATTTATTGTGCAAATTTGAATCTGGATACATAATGCCACTGAAAAATCAAAAGTAGTGAATTTTTGACACAGTTAATTTTACAATATTTACAGTATAAAAAGAGGAGGCAATTATTCAGAGGTTTAGTCCAGTCCCTCTCAGTAGCACCAGAGCATAATTTTCCTTAAAAAAGGCTATATTCTTAGGAATCTGAATAAATTCAGGCCCTTAAACATGCTACTACATTTGCTGAAAAAGGAACTGAAGAAGCAGTCTAATCTGATCATATTTCCAACACAGAGTGTCTCATAAATTGTGAAATGGGAAAAGATAAACTCTATGAATTTTGCTCTCTGCTAACCCAGTTTGCTTTTAGCAATGGTAGAAAATAAAACTATCAAAAAATAACAAATTTTTTTTGAGACTGGTAACATAAACAGTCTTTTGCTCCAAATGAATCTGAAAAGTGCAGCCACTGCATTTTCCTCTCTACAGACAGAAATCAATCTGTTCCTGCTCTAATCACAATTAAAAATCCCAGTAGCCCTAGCAACTGGACCCCTGAATGTCCAAGGCAGGCCATATAAAGGTGTAAGAAACATCCCCAAAGCCCAGAGCAAACAGAGTTTAAAAGGAAAGCATTCTTCTTCACTCCTTGACTACCATCTTGTTGCTGAGGAAAGAGGCAAGTCTCCTAACTCCCAATATGATATCTCTGTATATTAACTAGTTAGAATAAAGGCTTAATTCAAAACTAATTCACTCAAGTAGAAATTCAGCACCTAATTTACTGTAATATTAGGCCCCTGGCTCCTATTTTCTTCAGTTCATAAATGCAGATTGGCTAGAGGGACTGCAAAACACAATGCAATAACATAAAATAAACTCTTAAAGAAAAGGACACCATGTTCCTTTGATTCTCACAGACACCCACACACATACGCCCACACATACACAAAAGCTCCTCAGGAATAAGAGTTCTGAAATGTCCAAGTATGCAACAAGGCTGTAAAATAGACTTACTACCTTTTTATGTACATGTCCTGTGTCATTAAGCAGCTCTCCTAGAAAAAAGGCCATGACATCTACATGCCTGTTTTTGCTGTTGGAGAGGTAATTGCTTTTTCAATAGAAGTCATTTCAAGCTACTTGCTATACATTGAGTGACACACCGGACAAGTAATTTTGTGTTCCCACAGCAAATTAGAAAGCAGCAGAGCAATAGAGTAACCGCAAGACAATCCTTTCCTCCCCTTCAAATTATTGCATAGAAAGCACTAAAAACAACGCAATGTCCAGCTATCGATTCCACAGTGGAACGTATTTCACCCCAAATTGTTTTGCAACCGTTTATGTCTACATTGCTTTCAAAAGGATTGCAAATGTCTAGAAACTAAAGCAAGAAAGTTGTTAAGGTTTCATTTTACAGCAATCCCTTTAAAAAATTAGACTGTTTTTTTCCATTTGGAAATAATTTCTTGATTATGTCAGAGGCCTGATTTGGCCTTTAATGTTTTTCTGCCTTACACCAGCTTTCCATTCAGGCATCCGAATTCACTGGTGAGTCACATTCACCAAATCCTCAGCTCAAGCTGTGAAGTTACTCCTGTCTTCTCATAGCACATTCCAGTGATACCATGCCCATGTAAATGGAGAATTGTCTACATCAACAAAAAAATTACTTCCACCAGTACCATGATTCCTTCAATTTTAAATTATTTTTTTTAAATAAAAACTTGACTGTCTAGAAGTCACAATTATTGTATCCTCGCCCTCCTCTTTAAAGCATCTGGTGTTTTTGGACAACTCTCCTGCTAGCCCACCTTTGCAAGTATCTGTCTGTGTTTCCATCTGGAGCTCATGCGGCCGCTCTAACTTGCCCTCAAGCCACTGCTACTGTCTCCAAAAAGAAGAGTTGTCTCGTATGACCCATAAAGAGAGAGGGCAGATAATCCCAGCTACATCATTTGCAGAAGAAATAAAGACATGTTTTTGTACACGGGGAAGCAAAACAAAGTTTTTGGGACCTGAACAGCTTGAACAGTTCTGAATAGGAGAGAAAGGACTGCAGTGCTCCTACTGAAAGGCAGGGGGGAAAAAGGGTAACTCACCTCCATACTGGATACTGCAGTGCAGAACTGGATTAAATGTTGAGCTCAAATTGCACCATTCCCCACATTTCATAGCAGATGCTTTACAGCACTGAGAAAAATAGATCTGAGGAGGGCCAACTAATATCAGTTTTATTCCAAAGCATGTGGCCTCTCCCAAGGATTCTCTGATGTTCAACTAAAACTGATTCAGCCTGCTGAGGAAGGGAAAAGGAGTTACAGTAGGTTTATTATTATGTGCTCGAGTTTACTTTCCCTTTTCGTCCATCTCCTCTTTCCCAAAGAGTCAAGCACATGGGGACAGAAATAGGACAGATCCTTTTGAAGCATCCAGTTTATTTTCACAATGTGCATTGACAGTCATAAGCACACAAAACAGAAAACAAAAGGTTAATACTGAAAGCATGCAAAAAAACACTTCCAAATGCATGATTTTCAGGACAGGCAAACACAACTTCTTACAAAATAAATCAAAGCAATGAAAACAGAAAAAGGAACATGCTGAAACCCATACTTCAGTACTTAGATAAAATCCATGCAAAATTTAAAGCAAGCTTTGCAAGCAACTCACTAACTGGTTGTTCAGATTCCATGACTTTTCATAAATAAAATGACAAATATGTAAGGTAGATATCCAGATGCGGTACATCGGTTTTTTCATCTGCAGATCCAAGTCCAAAACAAATTAATTGCCTTCTGTGCTTGGACTCAAAATTAGAAATAAGTAGAGCTGGTTCACTTTTGGCTCAAGGGATTGACTTTGAATTGGCTTGCTGAGCTAGAGAGCAGCAATAAGCCTTCTGTTTGTAGAATATAATCTTAAATTTGGCACTTGTTCTCCCTGCAGTCCTCTGGCACAATGGCATCTATTCAGACCACCTACTTTTAGTTGCCTAACACAACTGCTGAACATCTCAAAACTAGATGCCTGGCCACAGCAGGCATACATAAAAAAATAATTCAGTGTCCAGCTTAGGACTGCTTAGCCTGTGGAAAGAGTCAGGCCTGAAAGAAGGCCCCTAAAGAATGATTCAAAGCACTAAAGAAGATGCCAACTTCCTCCTGCTGCCTGGAAGCCCCTTAACAACAGAGAAATAATCCTGAAAGTTTCCTTGGGAGTGTTAGCGCGCTGCTGAATAGGCAATTGTCTGAAGGAGAGGAGAAGGCGCTCTCTCAGCAGGTGCTTCTCTGAAAGTTTTGCATTAAATGTTTGTGTTTGCATGAATTCAGAAGAATAAGCCCTTCCAGTGGCCACCACATTGCCAACATGTCCCCTTCTTGTGCTGCCCCAGCGAGCAGAGCCCCAGCTTGGGATGAGCAAGACCTGCTGTCTTTCAGTCCCAAACATGTGGGCAGCTGGGAGCTGAGCCCATTTCCCTCTTTTCCCATGGATGTGCTGTTTATTGCCTTCTTAGAGGTTATCTAGCAGAGCGCATCTTCACACAATCTCACATAGCAAGGCAGCACAGCGAATACATTTCCCTGAGCAATTTGTTAGTTAAGTGAAGTAGCCTATATTCCAGCCTCCAATTGCAAACTAGGAGCTGCCAGCACTGCTGGCAACACAGTGAAACTTTGTTCTGATACGTCTTCTAACATATATATGTAGATACATATACACACCCCATAAAGAATGAATATACATGTGCTACATACTTATATAATTTATAATATGTAGATTAAAAATTATGTCATATGTGTTACAACTGTATTATAAATATTTATATATTCTATATAAGTAATATATATAAACTGAGAACTTGCTCATTCAGAAAAATTGTAGTTCAAAGGTTTTTTCAGGCTTTCTGGGCTACATACTTTAAAGCACCTGCCACTGCAAGAAAACCTTTATTCCCAGAATGGGATGAACAAATTTAATGATGGTGTTCAACAAAATATAGTGTTGCAGTGAAAAACTCATCAAGGGTTGGAATGATGTACAGTAATCAGCTAATCTGAACCTCTGCTTCCTCTGCTTCCATTTTTAAGTGTGAATAGGTTTAACATAAATGTAGAACAAACATAACTCTGGCAGCACCTCCAATCCTGACTTCCTAGATTCTAATTGAATTGTTTCATTTTTGACTTGGTTTTCCCAGTATCGCTATTTTAATTCAGTGCAACATACAGGCATTTTACACTAAATGTACAAATAAATTCCATTCATAGTTACAGCAAGTCACATTAAAGCTAAGCCAGTCTGCCAAATAATAGCCTGTAAAAACAGGGTGAATTTTACTCTGATATAGGCAAATATAGAACAATTTAACTGGAATCAGTGGATATTCTGAGCTTATATCGTCACAAGCGAGTACAGAATGTGGATTACCACCTAATACTATTACAATAACTTTAGCAGTATTTTGCCCATTTGATGGTCACAAACATTTTTCAGGTTGTCATGAGCGTGCCAGAAAGAGAAGATTATGAGACCCTTTCTTCAGGAGCAACAGTATGCAAAATGTGACCTTATATCCTCTGACCTATGTCAGTCCCCAGAAGTCTTCCCACTGCATCTTCTCTGGAACTTGTCTTTTTCACGTTTCTGTTTTCCTGTAAAATAGCACATTCTTCCCTTGTGAAGTTGGGGTTTTTTCAGCAAAAATATAAGAACATCTGGGGCAGTATCAGAAAGTGTTTTGTCAGATTTTCCGGGTTTTGGCCACAGGTTATAATCTCTCCCAGGATGCTACCTGCTTGGCCCCAGCCTCATCAGCAAGTAAAAAAACCCCAAATGCCCAGATGTCATAAATGTCTGGTTCTCAAGTACAGACATCCTGCAGATCTGGCCATAATCATTTGTGGATTCAATGTCTTCTAGGCACCATAAATAAAACTCACCATATCAAGGACAGTAACCAGAGGTCATGAAGAAAAATCTAGATGATACAAGATTCGGCTGTGCCCCTGCTTAGCAACACAAGTTGCTTTACCCTCAAAAACTAGCAAGTGTATTGCAGAGATAAGGCTAAAACTTATAAAATCATGCAATTCAAATTACAGAAATTGTAAAAAGAGAAAATTACCTTTGAACATTAAGTCACAAATGTAAGATGATTGGCATTTACCATTTATTCCTGTGTCATTTGTACGGCACCACTGGTGTCCAAAGCAGTATACAATAGCTGAGATGAGGTAAGGTGAAGAACCGGTCACTATGCAGAGCCAGTTGAAATGCATGGCTTATACTCCAAGATATAAAATATCATTACCTGTATTCTGGCTGTAGATTTTGATGTCGCTTATTTGCCTCTTTAGCCATGCCCAGCTGAGGCATGCATCACCCTGTCACTGGGGATCAACTCCTCATTGATACACATTTTATGCCAAGACATATACACCTCAGCATCAATATCCTGTGTCTATGATCTCTGCTTGCTCACAAGTCACCACCAAGTCCTCCGATTCCTCCACCTCACAGCTGCCTTTCCTCATCAAAGCTTTTAATGGGTTTATCATACAAAAACATTGCCCAGACTAAAATTAATCTTCAGTACCACAGAGGCCTGAAATGTGATTGCTATGGGAATTCCTCTGGCTTTGTGGCATTTAAATTCTCAGCCACAATCCCATGTTAATGTAGAAGTTATTGTGTCTTGAATAGGTTTGTGCCTTCCCAGAACAATGTTAGATTAGAGCTTAACACTTCTGTATTGCTCAGCTTCTTGTCACATGCTTTTTTTTTTTTCCCCAAAAATTAAATCCAGCTGTACCTAGTACATACTGATGAGTCCAAGCTTCTTCTGTTTACATGTTGGGAGTTTCTTAAGGCTTATGTTACAGGTTGGAAAGTCTACTGTGTATTCTGTTTAAAAGAAAGAATGAAAAAAGCAGAGCTGAAAATTAAATCCTTAAGTAAAAAGACAAAACTAAGAAAATTCCCCAGCCCTCCAATTAAGAGCTTGCTCATTTAGGCCTCATATTTGCCAGCAGACCACACTGATAAAACCAATTTTGGATTATTCAGACTTGAGCAAAAATTCTGTGAGTTTAGGGAGCCAGCATGAAAACCACTGACAAAATGACAAGCTCCAGCAGTAAGAAAATTCAATTAAATCATTACACAGAAACATAAGTCCTGATGGAATTTCCATTCCACAGCTTTAATGAGGCTAGTATGGAATTCATGACCCTCTATGAAAAGTGTGTTTAACGATGATGGGCTGGGCCATTGAGTGCCATTATTTATTTAAAGTCCTAAAAGGGAGGCTGTCTTGCACTCTGGATGAGTCTAATCAGCAATGAAAAAATGATAGCCTAAATAAAAGACATCTCTGCCTCTTTCAGCCTCCCCTTTACTAGCACCAGAGAAGAAAAAGACAAGTTTTGCAGCATTCTCACAAACTAAGCACTAGGCAACTGTTGGTGAATGAAGGGTGGGGTTCACCTCCAACCATGGGTCATGGCAATGCCTTAAAGGGATGTAGAAGAAGGATTATTTTCCTATTTCAACAACTGCTAAGGAAGTTATCAAAGTAGAAAGAGAACAGGTGAGCTGGGGTCAGGGTGTATGAGAAAAAGAGCCATGTATATGGGAAAAGAAGCAGGGCAGGAAGCCTCTGAGTTTACAAGTAAAGCATGACAAAATAAATCCAAAATATAACTGATGATGCATTTAATGGTGAATCACTGAAAACTAGAAAGGCTATGCCTATACTTGTAAATTAAACAGCACCAAGGCACATTTCAGACTTGACACTGCCAGGCTCCATTCTTTACACCATTAAATTGTTAGTGATCCCTGGTATAGTTCAGGACCACTTCAACTAACAATACCCAAAAATTTCCAATTATGGTCCAGAAATTAGCACGGATAGGCTGTTGTCATGCAGCAGCTTGTACTAGAGAGGAATATGGTTTAGCAGTGCGGATGCAGCATGTCCCATGTAATTCAGTAACAGCACCAGGCAGCACTCCCAGGCAGTTTCAATTAATTGATCTAGATACAGCTAGACAGTCCATCTCTGTTGTTCCAGTCATAGGAGTTGTACCTGGCCTCATTCCTGCTCCTGAAGGGAGAGAGCAGGAGGAGGTGAATTTCTGCCCCAAGTCACTGCTTGAGAGTGCAGAATACTGGCATTTGCCGCAGTGCCCAAATTGCTGAGTTCTGGGAGTGTGGTCAGAGCTTTTACAAGAAATTAAGAACAGAAAAAATCTCAGCTGAATGTGTCATGAGATTATTTGCATGGTCATCTTTATTTCATTTGGTTTACTTGGATTTCAGATCAGGTCTTGAAAACTCAAAGTACTTTGGACTCCATATGAAGTCCTCAAGTCAAAATGTTATTAAAATAAATCTGAACTCCCTCTTTAAGGAGTAGACAAAATCAAATCCAACACCAAGAAGGAGAATCACGTACTTCAGTACTCATGGGAGAAGAGAAACACTATTAAAATAAATGCACAGCGGGTAAGCACAGCTCCTTACATTCTCTTTCAAACTGCATTTTTAGAGAAATATTAGGGTTAATACTACTCAGTTGTTGTGGAGAGCTGGGGAGAAAATAATCCTGGGCTTTCAAAGAAAATGTGCTTTGCAGCCTTCAGAAGATCTTTTTTGATTTTTAAACTTTTAGTGCTTCCACCTACCTCTCTTCTACATGCAGCCAGGACCTTTGGTGGAGCATTTATTGAAGAGGTGTATGTTACCCTGCTACATAAATATTGTTCTATTGACATTTCCCATTCTAAATATGCCTCTCTTTGGCTGTTTAAAATTCACCATGTAATAACGTTTGTAGAAAGGTGCTAAATAAAGAGAAGGAAAAAAGAAAGGAAGAAAAATGCTTCAGGGAAAATTTCCATCATCTTCTTCTTACTGTAATTATCACCACAAAGCATAGCAAAAAAATGGTCCAGAGCAAAATTATTTATCTAACATGGTGAAATAATAAAGGTCTGATTTTCTGATATTCATCAGTATTAGTAAGAAAAAAGTCAGCTCCTCAGTATTTTACACCTTTCTCATAGTGTAAATGAGAACACAAGATTCAAAAGAGTGGGGACTGATATATTAACCTTATTCCCTCCCAGACCCTGGTCTTGCCTGTTATCAATGTTCACACTTCCAAGTAAGCACTCAGCCGTGCTGTTTTTGTCAGCATCTCTATTCTCAAGTGCCTGCATGCTGCAGGGGATAGTTTGCAGTCAACACAGTTTGCTCAGGAGTATGCTTTATCGATATATTGTGCTGACCATGGCCTCTCCTCCCTCTTTAAAAAGCACAGGGAAACATCTGTGGAATAAGCCTGTTTTTCTGAGGAGCTAGAAGTTATTACTAAGAGAAGCAAGGCAAGAACAGAGAAAAAAGTAGGATAGGTCCAGGAGGGGACATAGGAGAAAAACAAGCCCTGAACTGCTGTGCTTTTTATTGATGTAGAGGTATTGCCATTTAAATGTTGACGTTTGCCAAAGTAAATCAAACATTTATTAAGGAAATCACCTGCTTGGTGATTGGAAAACTGGAGCTCTTCAGAATCTATGATGTGCTTACCTGGAGCAAATGGAAATATTTTTTTTTAATAGTCACCCATTAGAAACAAAAAGAAAACCCAGACCTTGACACAGCATAGCCAAAGCAATTACTCTGCACTGCAACATTTGGAAATAGCCCAGGTTTTCCAGCATTTGATATGTAATGTAGCTCAGCTTCCCACTTGCACTTCTAAATGAGCTGCAGCCACTGCTATAAGTAATGTCAGTAAAACAAGTTGTGTTGCACAATATTCTGATGGGGGTAAATCTGCTCTAGAGCAGATTATCTTGCAAGTGCTTGCTGCAGTGCCTGATTCTACCTGACTGAAGTATTAAAAAAAACCAAAAAAAAGTATGTCCTTGCCAGGAACCATAATCATCTAAAAAATTCTAATTGTTAGGGTTTTTTGAATCCACAAAAAAAAGAATCATGTCTTTTTAGTCTGAATGCCTTTACTGGAAAAAAAATTTTGTGAGAGAAATTCACAGTGTTTGTTTGCTTTGAAACAGCCAGACTTTATCAATTATGCCCCAGTAACATCCCTGCTGCAGACAAACTCTTTAGAAACCAGAAGGCAGAATACGGAGAAAATCAAATGACAATTGCATAGGTGTCTGCTTCTTGTTACCCAGACTGGAAATGCATCTGTTCCTACAGATATTCTGTGAAACTTTTCCCCCAGCTAGTTAGGTGCGGAATCACCTTGGGTTTTTTGTCTATTTGTGAGAGCCCCCGAACTTGACATAGGAACAAACAGTGATGCACTTCTTAAAAAAGGCTCGGGTCAAGGGTATTTAAACATTAGCTATGTATCACAGAGTTTTCAAGCACTTGAACAGCAGGTGAAATTTAATAAGACTTTGGAAAAGAAAGAATTTCCTACAGCTGTTCTTCTCTGATGTCATTATTTCTTGTAGTTTCCAGTTTAGCTTATTTGTTATGTTATGGAGCACGATCATGAAAGCTATGTTGTTCATGGTCAAGGAAACAGCTGTGAACAGCTGGCATATTATATGATGATTCTTATTGCAGGGTTATACAATAATTGGTGTGAATTACCATCAGAGCTGAAAATTTTCTCTTGTCAATGTGAGCTGACAGATGTTTTGTCTTTGACCTATAACAGCCTACATAAGGACTGGACGCTTATGTCACATTTAGAAAAGTACAAAGAGGGAGTGGGGAGATGACCAGTTTAAAGAGATTAAACCACTGCAGAAGTTCACTTGTCAAAATGTATAACAAGAACAGATTTGCTGAAAACTAGAAGGCCGTTATTTATACAGCTATAGCAACAGCATTAAGTAGCTGACAACTATGTTTCCAAAGTTATCTAACATTTATATCAGGATCCCATTCCTCTTTTCTATCATTAGCTTGTCTACCCTCCTGCTTCCACCTCCTTTATAAATATGGTTACCTTTACTCAGCCCTATGCTCCTGCACCTCCAAACTGCAGGCTCTCTCCCAGCCCTCCTAAATGTAGCAACTGTTACCTCTTTTTTTCCAAACAAATCCTTGCAGATCCATGCCAGCTGTGTCCACTCCAGCTCTCTGCATCTCAGTCAGGAACGCAACCTCCTTGGAGGAGTTTCTGGCACTTTGCCTCGTCCAGACCTCAGTATCTTCTCACTTGTTAGCCAGCTCCCTCCACATCTACCCAGATCACCCCAAAACCCACCCTTTTGCAGGTATCACTGGGACTCATCCCTTTCTGCTTCCATTTCTGGTGCTCCACCAGCCACATCAACATCCTCCAAAAGAACCGTGTGTCCCTGCTACCACCACCTCACTGCCCCTACCTTGCCCTTGCACTGCTGGGGGTTTCCACTCTTGCCTGACTTGAATATCTTAAATAAAAGTGGTATTCACAATGATTTTTAAATGGTTTATGACTTAATATACTTTATATTATTATCTTCCAAGCTCTGTCATCAAAATTCCTGAAGCAACAGAGAGGTAAAATATTCAGAGAAAAACTTCTGGCTGTGCACCAGCACAGCACAGCTAATATTGTGCTCCTTCTATTTTTCTTGTTTAATGAAGGTTGATGGAATGTGGCCCAGTTGTATACACGTGAAAACTGTATCCCATTAGTTGATAACCCTAATAAATGTGTCAAATACTATAACTTTTATTAATGTGCTAAGGAAAGATTTCTATAATCATTACAAGATAATGAAGACGTGATCTCAATTAAAACTATTCTAGGAAGATAAAATGAGCCAAAATTAATCTAAACTAAAAAATTTGAAGACTGTGTCTTGAGAGTTTGAAAAATGTAGTCCTATGAGCAATGTCCAGACAACTTAACACAATGAATTTTGAATAGTATTTAGATGCCAAGAAAAGGCAGATCACTATTTCAAAATGAAAAATACCAAATTACAGATTTCTGTAAATTCTAGAGCAATGAGATAGTAATGAGATAAATGAGACTAAAGAAATGAAAGGGGAAGAAATCTATTTCTTAGACCCTTATGATACAAAACTTTGCATGCAGCTTTTCTGTTTTTATCAGCATTTTTCTGGGATGTGCATACTGGTTTTTTTCTTTTGGCTTTTCTTTTGGCTTTTCTTTTGGCTTCTCCACCACAACTACAAATTGTTTACTTTCTCTGAATTCCTGACTGATATTGTCTGAGGTTCAAGGAATTCTGTGAAGATGTTAGCATATGCTGTACAGCACTTTTTCACCTAGAAAGGCATGACACAATAAAGACTCTGGGAAGAATGTGCCTATGGGGAAGTCCAAGCAACATCCTAGAAGTCTTTTGCCTTTGAAACTCACCTTTAGGGACACCAGCTCCTGACCACAGGAGGTGCTCTCACAGAAGTACTGTCTCACTCAGAACAACCTCACACAAGAAGACATGAGTTTTCCTTGGCCACTTTCACATCCCATTGTTTCCAGAAACAATGGTGAGGGTCCCTTTGAAAAAAGCAAAATGTGCTTTGAAAGCAGCAAGACTGCCCATCTCTAGGCTGGACTGATGACCAGTCAGAGGTAGTAGCCCTACACATTATCACTGTTCAGCATAGTGTGTGTGGTATGACTGTCACTACCCTGTCTTCACTGCAGGTGCACCCGTCCTTGGTAGAAGTATGAAAGTGCATCAAAAAGGCAGTTTTAGTTCTAGCCAACAAAGCGATCAGAGGTACCCTCAGGCTACACAACCCCTGGAATTCTTGGATACAAAGTTAATGAAAGTATGTAGTGCAGACTACATCCTGTTAACAACCCACAGGGCTGGCACCAGACTGATGCGTCAAAAATTATTTATGTCCAAGCAAGAAACTGTGTGTGGTAGAACAAACTGTTTTGAGGCTCACCTCATACTCAAATAACTCGGACCATGGCACACAGTGTAGATCTCAGCACCACATGCACCAACAGTTGCCATGTCCTACCACTGCTCTACAAATATGCTGTCATGCTGCTGCCTTTTCCTCCTCTGATGCTCATGCTTGCAAGTAAACATGGCTCTCCTTTTGCTGTCTGCTGTCTAATCCTCAGTATTGCCTCACCGATACACCTTCTGAAGCAGTGAAGATGTTTCCACCGAGGCAAATGGCTGAAGTTCAGAGCAACTGCAGCTGCAAAGGTGGCTACCTTACCTGAAGACTAATGCAGTATTGCAAAGACGCTACGGAAACTGTCATGATCTTAGCTGAGGACGGCTTGGCCTCGTTATTGTTCACAGTAACAGCAGGTCATAACTGTTCTGAAAGGGGATAAAAACTAGAAAAATGGTTGCATTAGTTCATGAAAATATCTTCTGAAAACCTAACACGGTTAAGCCAATAGTAATAAAATAAGCCTTGGCAAATCTGTACAAGCTAAACCAGCCAGAAGCATTCTGAGAAGGATTTTCAGTGTTTGTAGTTTCATAAATTAATTGTTACTTCCTAGGAATAGTATTCAAAATAACAAAAAAATCTCAACTGTGGAGTTTTATGGTGCCCTCATAACCCTTTAAAATAACAAGGCAAATGGACAAGATCTTTTTTTTTTTTTTTTGGTTAAGTGTATCACAGAATGCTGATGCGTAGAGTGGAATTATTTTCTAAGGAATAAATCTCTGGAACCACCTCTGGATCTGTCCATTTATGTCATATTTTATCACATACTGTATTACAGTTGCATTCGAACACCTTCCAACTACTTACAATACAAATAACAATCTCCATCTCCTTTCCCACAATAGGACTGCATTCATATTAATTTCCATGCTAGCAGATTAGTTGGTTTGTGTATCTGGTGTCTGCATAGTATATATCACAGCTTGTCCAGTGTCCCTGGGTACAAAATACAGTAAGTATAGTAAGAAATAACAGAAGTGAAGTAATAGCTGGTTTATCTGGTAATATTGTATGTATATACAAGCCTGGGAAATTCAACGGGTAAATATTTCATTTGCTTTTGAAAGTGAGTATTATTTATCTCACCAGCATTTCTCTCATTTTGTAGAGGCAGATTATCATCTCTACTGAAGATTTCTTGTCACACTGGTTCAACTCCATGTGCATCTCCTTGTAAGATAAACCTTCCATGAAATACTAGTAGTGAGATTCTGATTTTCACAGTCATTTAATAAAAATTATTTTGTTATTCATTCTATAGGAGTATCTCTGGAAATAGCAAGCTCTCTTTTAACAGAGAGATGCTTCAGTAAATTATAGGATACCAAACTGAGAAGATAAAACTCACAAGGAACTTTTAAATTAACAGAATAGATGAACAATTAATAATTATTTGGGAATTAATGCCACCTCAATTTATCATTGAATATTTGCAAAGGCAGTACATGCACTTTGCCTTTTATTGTCTTTATAGGGACACTACTGAATGCTCTATGACTCATAGTCAGATCATTAGCCCTTCATTGACTTCTCCATGAAAAATGTATGAACTATGATGTCAGTAATAAACTAAATGCTCAGCTTCTTCAGGGATAAAAGAATCACAAATTTCACAGCTTGTGTCTATTACGTTAGTGTGACTGGCTGTAAATGGTTATGCAATGATTTATGGAATCTCTGTAAGTATAATTTAAAAACAGCTTGGTATTATGAATTCCCTGTGTTTCATTTGTGAAAACTGCAATTTCACTTCATACACAAAATTGGTCTTCCCTCTCCATTGGTTGTTCTATCTCCTTCTTTTTATTTGGTACTGAAATTCCCAAGGATGGCAATTCAGGACAAACAGCTGAGCAGTGATACCATCTTTCTGACAGCATGTGTCACATAACCTGTTATGGAGACATTCAGCAGCTATTCACCACTTTCTCACTCATATAATCACACATGCAACATCTTAAGAGCATTAACAAGATCCTTCCACTACCATGGTCACTATATGCACCTCACATACATCACTTCTAGCCATGTGGCAGTACAGTGCACATGCACCAGGTCTCTTAAGTGACTTCAGAAGCACATATCAGACAACAGCAAGAAGGCCCTGAGCATGTCAGCTGCAATAAATACAATTCATGCCCAGTTTCATGATGGAAAAGTCCACTGAGTCTTCAGGAGGGAGAATGGCAGGGAACAGGCTGTAAGGTCCCAGAGCAAAATCCAGTCCTTTTCAGGCTGTTTCCCCATCTCCAGGCTACCCCCAGGAAAGAAGGAGTCAGCACGCAGTCCACACACTGGCTAAACTCTTTTAGTCATTAAATTTTTGTCATCCTCTGTTCACATGAAAATTTCATGGGACAAAATGTTCACTATCACACTGGCTAGCTCCTTTCCTAAACTTAAATTTCAAGATAAAAGCAGCCAAGCAGGGCATTATCAAGTGGGGACCCGGATCATCTGAGAAGGCCAATGAAAGTTTTAATTGACACAAGGGACTTTGGCCTGAGAAGTAGAGGTGGGTCCAGGAGAGGAGGCAGAAAGCTAGCTACATACCAGAGCAGAGACCCTGTAAGGAGAGGAGATACCAGTGTTGCACAATGAGGATTCTGGGCACTCCAAGCCCAAGAACAGTTCCAGAGCAAGGAGAAAACCGGAGTATGGGTGTATGTGAAGACACTCTGGTTCTCATTTCTTGTGCAAGGTAATGTAAAGAACTATCATTTTCTGCAACGCTTACCAAAACTGCATACCCATCCAGTCAGAGCTCTGAGAAAGGGTAAACAACTGCATGTGAGGGACACCAAGAGATCACCATTGCTCCTGGCTAGTTCAGGCTTCTAGGCAATAAAGCCCTGTTTCTGAGAAAGATGCCCAGGCTTCATTTAAGAAGTCTGTTGAAGAGACCAAGAAAAGAACACCAGCATTAATCAAGTAGTAAAATGTTGCAGCACTACAAAACTATCATGCCACAACAAGGCTTTCCCACACGAGGTTCCAAAAGTTCATCTACTGTCCATACTGTTTCTTCATCCTCTTCAGGCCAGTCTACCCTGCTTCTTGCCTCTGTTGCATCTGGGTTCCTGGCTTCTCCTCCAGCCAGCCTCTCCTCATCCAGGCCCCCTTCTTCTCTCAGCTTCT
>JAVJGI010000014.1:94077427-94148566 GCA_035590275.1 Ibycter americanus
GTTCCTGGCTTCTCCTCCAGCCAGCCTCTCCTCATTCAGGCCCCCTGCTTCTCTCAGCTTCTCCCAGGGCCTCTCCTACACCCCTGGGCTCTTCTTCATCCAGTCTCCTCTCTCTCTTCACCCAGTGCTCCCTTCCACCAGTGCTCCTCTCTTCTGGGCTCCTCAGTGCTATTTAGCTACTTAACCTGAACAAGCCACAGCTGTACATTATCCATGTCAGCCAACCCACCGCCCCAGAAGCAAGCCCACAGCCGTATATTATCAATGTTGATTAACCCTCTACAGGGGGCTGCACCACACAGTGATAACCACCAATGCTCAGAAGCCCATTTCAGAGCAGGGGGCACCAAACAGAGTCTGGACACAAGCAGAGGCACCATCAAAGGGACAGAAAGCATTGCCGAGGGCTTGCATTCCTGACCGGACACCTGGACGGACCCTGCCCAAACCCCCTGGCAGGGTGCATCACCACGGAGCTGGACACAACCTCCAGTTCCATCAGTCAAAACCAGGCTTTTAACCTAATGCTCACCCCTTAACCTAAATAACTGTTTATCAGAGATGCTGTTAATTTAGTCTAAATTCTTCTTTCTTAATGTTCTTGAAATAACATTCTCTAATGCGATCCAAGAATAACCCATTGGTGTAATGAAAAAATTTCCCTGTGAGGCTGAGCTGCTACTTCTTGAATGCCCTAAAAGTGGTAATTTGATTAATAAAATGGTCAGATTTGCAGTATCGAAGGGCTTTTCAACTCAGAATCAATCACTTTGCATCTATTACTCAGTGCCAGATTCACTGAGTGCATTGTTGAACTCATTGAAAACTGTGTTAGTAATATTAAGTAATTAGTAAGATTAATGCTGTTGCAGAGCTATAACCTGGGCAGAATCCAGATCAATTAGAGTTAATTGTCTTCTGCCTGATTAAATAATTTACATTCTGTTTTCCCCACTGTTTCCCCCCCCACTAAGAAAGATTCCCTTCCTCTGCACGGCACACACGGGGCCGAGCCATCAGCGTGGCGAGTGCCAGCCGGAGGATGTTTCAGAAAGACACCCCTAACCAGGGGAGTCCCTCCTCCTCCTCCTCCTCCTCCTCCTCCACCAGATCAGTTCATTTTGTGCCTGAGGCCCCCCATCACGCGCACTGGCCAGCCCCACCGCCCATCCTGCTGCCCGGCCAGCTCAGGGAGCCCGGCATCTGCTGCTACAAAGCCAAAATGTTTTCAGCTGAACTCACCAGTTCTACACACTGTTTGGCCCGGAGGGTTGATGCAATAACTTATGCATGATCCTGGCTTTCTAATCAACATTTCATTATTATAAATGATTGCAAAAGTTTTCATATTCTACATTTTGTCTTTGCAGAGAATTTTAAGCACTCTTTAATTTTGTCCCTTGATGCTGGTATGTGTAATAATCCCGCTGATCCATATTCATATCCTCCCAGCTCCTGCACACATTTCACAACTCATGGAATCACTTTCTTAAAGAACTGAGTATCCACAATATTTATTATTGTAATTAATGCAACATGATTTCAGCCCCTTTAATAATCACAGGACATGATTCCCAGTGTATTTAAATAAGTGATTGACTTAGAGCTCACTAATATGAATACATCCACAAGTATTTAATTGGTTCGTTACTTGATCCTGGCTCCGTGCAGTGTATCATGTTACCAATAAATCAATTATGCATCTCTCTGCTCACAGCATCTCTCCTGGTGGCTCAGAGGACCAGGCTGGCTGCGGAGCACTGCAGAGGGATGGGTGCACCGGCACCCCGCTCAGGGCTTTCTGAGGGAGAAGGTGATGGCAAAGGGTGTGGCCAGTCCTACTCTATGGGACTCAATGCACAGCCAGTTCCCAACACACATGGGGAAGCTGAGACCGGAGAAAAGCACATCATTAGAAGGCAATGGGGCATGTGCTAATTTGTCCGTGTTTTCAGTTAGGAGGCATTTATTAGGGATGTCTGACTTATTCATATTCAGGTCAACCAGCTAATATTATATTAACCTCTGTTGCCACTGATGTGCATAGGAAAAATTCAAACCACGCTTCGCAGGGATTTTACATGCCACCCAAGGCATCTCCTGACCATGCTCAGTGCGCTGCCGGCTGGAGGCGCCGCTGGCTGCCCACCCCAGTGCCCGTCAGCCTGGCCACTGAACGATGCTGAAGCTTCTCCCAGGGCCCGCAGCCCCGGCACAAGACAGCACATGGCTGGAGCACCCTGTAAGCGAGTCTGTCCCACAAACACAGGAGCTGCCCAGGTGGCCGAGTTCTCCCGTGCTCAGTGCGGGTTTCTTCTCCCCAGAGCATCTTTCAGTGGCTTTGGTCCCTGTGGGCAAAAAGGCTGCTGGAGCAGCAGCAGTGCAGCAGAGCCTTTCAGGAGAGCAACGCCTGCTTTGTGGCTCTGAACCTGACAGGAGGGGATGGGGACCCCCATGAGAGAGGCAGCAGGGGATGCTGAATGAGCCAGAAGAGCAAGTGCTAGATCATAGACTGAATGTTCCTGCAAATGTCAACAAAATCATACACATATTATTTTTACTTATTTGACCCATTAACTAACTACAAAATTTCTCAGTAATCCCCAGCAGATGAGCATCAAAGAGAAGACCTATGGTCCTAGCTAATCCTTTTCCTAACAAGTAATGCTATAGAAATCAAATACCAGCAGTAAGTCGAGAGATTAACAACAAGCTGGGAAACGCACAAATTAAATTGCATTCTCCCCTGCTGCCCTGCCCAAGCCAAGGGCTCCATTTCTGCTCTGGCCACTGCAGCCCCCCCCCAGCAGGAAAACAAGGTTAGACATCACTTTATAAAAATGAGACTCTGCTTTAATCCCTGATGCAGTCAGTAAGCAGAGCCTGCCCAGGAAGTGCCGATGCCCATGCAACCCACCCCCCATCTCCGTGCGCCTTTCGCCTGGGGAGGGGAGAGGTCTAGCTCTTCCAAACGTGCAGGGATCCAAATCTGGAGACAGAGCCGTGCCCAGGAGAAGAGACAAGGGGCAAGTACTGCCAGGCTGACAGCAGCAGTGACCACGTCTGGGGCTCAGCACTCCTGCCTTTTCCCACCAGCTTGGGAGGGGAGTCAGGGATGGGGCTTCGCCTGCAGCGAGGTGGGATGTGGGCACTGCTCTCTGGCGCGGTGCCACCTCTGCAGCAGTGCCCGGGCTGTCCCACATCACCTGCCTGGATGCCAGAGGGACAGGCCCTGGGCAGAAGGAAGATGATGCAAAGAAAACAGACAGCAGCCCTGTTCAGTGCCGATGGAGCAGGGGGTTCCTGCAGGGAGGGCTGTGCCAGAGCCACTGGACGTGACAGGGGTCGCCTGAGCAGGTGGCAGTGAGGGCCACCATCCCCAGGGACCCTCCTGAGGCACGGCAGGAGCCAGGCTGCCTGCAGCAGGGCCAGGTCTGCAGATGACCCCAGCAGCGTGGTTTGTGCCCTGACTCTGCTTTTATTGCACAGCAACATTTGAATGAATATTTTATTCGTTCCCTTAAGAACATCTCCACAAATGCACACTTTAATAAAACATGAGGACGTGTGTTTAGAAGAGCCATCTAATGCTTCAAACAGCCCCATCATAGCTTATTAACCAGAGCAAACACTGTGCAGTTGTATTTTTATCTTGGTGACTCTAATGGAGTCCCACCACGTGCGAGGCAATGGAAAGGTGCCCACAGCTCCATGTCCCCGTGTCCTGGCAGCAGAGCCTGGGCTGTGGCTGCCCCCAGTGCCGGTGGGACAGGGCAGTGTGTGTCAACACTGGAGCCATTTGCTTCACCCCCCGCAGTCAAACAGGGATATATCTGTGAGCGTGCCAGAGAGAAAAAAAAAAACATATAGTGTTTCTTAGTGAAAGTTATTAGCAAACTAGAAGAATACTGAGCCAGATGCTCCTGTGCAAACACGCTCACAGACAAGTGCCAGAACCGCTGCAGACACCTTGCACCTGCTCGACTCACATAAGCTGGATGAGATGGACTCTACCTCTCCTCCGATAAGCCAATTTTGGTTTTCTGCATGTCTAAGTATGGCATGGGAGCTGCACAGTAATTTTTTTTCTATAACTGAGGTGATTCTAGCAAAAATCTTGCTTCTGGAAGAGACAAAATGTTTTCTTGTTCTTGTTTGACTTCATTGTAAAAACAGCAATAAACCAAATGGCCAGAGAGAAGTGAGCTGAGCGACAGCAGGAGGATGGAGGTGGCAGAAGTTACTTCTGCCTCTTCCTGCTACAGGAAAGGGAGCCAATTAAGTTGGAGAGGAGGAAATTTAAAGCCACTGAAAGAAAATGTTCCTCCAGCTCTACACTGGGCTGTTCAACTCACTGGTGCAAGAGGCCACTGAAGGCAAGTTCCCAGCGAGATGATGTAGGAGCAACCCTGGCAGAAGTCACAAGGGTGGCACTAGCTGCAGCAGCGAAACTTCAGGGAAAGCAAAGGGGGCTTTGGGGAAGGGCATGGACCAGCCCCGGCCAGCGCACACCACAGGCTGGGCGAGGGAGGGGAGCACCAAGGACTCGGCTCTTGGAGGCATCAGCTGCTTCCACGGTGACACACGGCTCACAGCGCAGGTGTGCACAGCAGTCCCAGCTTGGATGAGGTGCGGTCCCCACCAGCAGCATCCTTCAGAAAGCTCCTGCTCTGGAACGGCTTTGCGTTACTGCTGACAGGTAGCACTGATTTATAAAGCAGAAATAAATGAGTCTGCTCTGCAATTTCACCTAATTTTGTCTCCCATTTCAATTTACCATCTTTCAGCATAATGCTGGGTGGTTAATTATGTTTCCATCTTATTTCTCAGATAATACCCCCCTTGTACTGCACATCGTAGCTGCTCAAAGGGTTTCATTTTACCTTTCATTTCACCTCCTAGCACAGCTCTAAATTTAGTCAGCTTGTAATTTTGGGGTATTTTATACATTATGCCTTTATTATTGTGAAGTAAAATGGAATCCTTGTCTTTTAATTCACTCTCTAATAATTCTCTACCAAACCTTAATACAAAAGGCTTTTTTTCCTAAAGACTAATTGAATGGGGTGTAATTATAATACCCAGGGAGATGATATTGAAAGTACCTTAACTATGACAGTTTCCTCTGACTAATCGCCCTTTCAGCAACTTGCAAACCCTGGCTGCGCAAGCTCCCCGGCAGTGACTGTACTAACGTGCCGGGACTGAGCTTAGGGGGCTTTGGGCACCGTGTTGCTCCTAGGCTGGGACCTCGAGGTCTCTGAGCTGCTGGTGTAGCCACAGCAGCTCCTCTGCCCTCCAGGGACCAGTGGCGTGGTCCCACACTGGAGAAGGGGACAGGGTGCTTGAGGCAGCAGGGGGCCATGGGGGTGGCATTGTCCCACCACAGGAATGAAGACTCAGGGCATGTCACAAAGTCCTTTCCACAGGAGCAGGTGTCCAGCAGCCACAGTGTGGGGTTGTTCCCATCTCCACCACCCTCTTCCCTGGGGTAACGCTCCTACTAGAAACTTTCTGCCTGTTTGGCCAAAGGAAAACGTTGAAAATACAGAAAGAGAGCGCAAGGGAGGAGTGCCAGGAGCCGAGGCAGGAGCATCCTTCCCTGGCTCCCTCCGAGAGATGGGAGATAAAACCAGCACTACTGCAGGCTGCAGCGCTTTCCTCTGAAAAGCATTTACCTGCCAGGAGGGGAGCAGCGATTTTCCATATTTGTATGCTTTACTGTGATAGCAGTATACAACAGGCGAGGTCAGCGCTCAACAGACACCAAGGGGCTATTTCCTCACTAAACCATGTATTGCGGTAAGTGAAAAATAAGCATTAAGGGTGGCTATTATCTGACAATAAAATGTTTCTATATCAATGTAGGTGTCGAGCTCAACACTTCTGCAGAGTGGATCCTTCCCATTATGATCTGACTGCAAATATGCTTAGCCAAGCAGGGACGCTCCCAGCAGCAGCCCGGTGTTTGTTATTAGAAATAACAGACTTCCACTTTGCATTCGACAGCTAGGGCTCTTGGTGGGGGACAGGCCACAGACTGGCCCTGGAGAGGGGTGGCATCCACAGGGACATGGCACTGCAGTGGTGGGAGCCACTGTGCAAAGGAGAAAGGACAGGACAGGGGAAGCTCTCAGCAAAGCATCCTGGGGAAATTAAGGCACGATGATCTAGGATCGCTATGAGCTAATTAGCCTTTGCTGGCTAGAACAGGCTTTCAGCTCTCTTCCAGAGCCAGGCTTTTTTCTTTCCCTCAAGCACACACTCACACAGGCTGTAGTCAGTATCAGAGGGAAAGAAGGCACTTAAGCAGAGCTCACCAGCCTCCAGCCCAGCAATCACTTGAGCTAACAGGCATCAGGTCTGGTGGGGGTGCAGGCATCTGGGAATTTCCAGGTGCAGCTTATTCACAGTTAAGCTTCTGCCACCAAAGCTTAGCAGACACAGCAGGGATCTGCTCCCGGAGCGGCACAGTTCAAGTGCCCTTTGTCACCACATGTGCTGCAGCAGGCACACGCCAGCACCGGCACCCCCGCACATCTCTGGGCTGCTCGCCTTCCTGCTGCCCATGGCCCTGATGAGCCCTGGCTGCTGCCTTCCAGATCCAGTTTGGGATCATCCATTTCTGGCATCTCTCTGGTTAAACTTCCTTGGCCAGAATTCACTCACGTACAGACTAATCCTAAAAGCCTTGAGAGCAGGACCCCCAGCAAGGGCTTAACACCAGGGAATAACCCCTCCAGAGCCCTGGGAGCAGATGGAGGGAAGGGAGACCCTCCCCACGCTGGTGGGGTGAACTCAGCGCCTGACCTGAGGAGCAGAATCAATTAAAGCTCCCAGCCTGCTGTCAGTTGTGAAGGGCAGAGCAGGAGCCGACAGAAGAAGTCCTTGTGCATCCCCATGGAGGCAGAGGACAAAGTGCCATCTTCCCACAGCTGTGCTGAGCCTAGGGACATGGACAGCCCCACCAGGCAGACACGTATGTGGGTGTAGGCAGCAGCGAGCGGCTCCCCTCTCCTGCAGGACAGCAGTGGCCAAGGCACGGAGGTACCTCCACTGCCCAGGACACCACAGGAGGGCCAAGCAGAGCCCCCTGATAGCCCAGTACAAGCCAGAACTGGGAAAAGAGAGACACGGGAAGGTTGCTAGGAAAGCACAAAGCAAGAGCACGTTCTCAGAGCCATATTGCTCCCCCAGAGCAGAAGAACGAGCAGCTGAAGCACCTGCTGCTCCCCAGCATGACTGCCCTGGCACTTGGCTGGCCGGAGAGGGAAGCCTTAGCCCAGCCCCAAGGGGACACCAGGGACAGCACAGCTTCTGCACAGAACAACAACAAGAGCAGTTAAGAGCAGTACCTCCTCCGGCAGCAACAGCATCACCCCTCCTGCAGCAGCACCCACCATCCTCTGCCTCCTTTATTAAAGCTCTCCTGGGGCCCGACTGCCTATTGCCCCCGGCAGCCTTCGCCCTGCACCCCCAGCTCAGGGGGTGCATGGCCCCTCTGGCCCCTGGTCACCGGAGAAGCAGCAGTTTCTGCTGGCAACCCCCGTGCTGGGGCTGGTGGCACAAGCCCGGGGCTCTGGGGCTCCACTGGGCCAGCTTCAGCCCAGCAGAGACAGAAGGAAAGGCTGGTTTGCGCAGCGCAGCCTCCCGCACCAGCCCCTGCTCTCTCCAGCTGTCATCTGAGCGTGGCGCCGTAAATTATTCATGCTGTGAACAACACTCGATAAATGAGCTTGACTGGCTGTTTGTTCCAGCCCGGCAGCCCTGGCCCTCGCCCTCTGCCCTGGCCCAGAGTGGGGCACAAGTTGTCCCATCCTGGCCCCTGCCCTCCACCTCCCTTCTCACAGTGCTGCCCTGTGCTCGGAGGGTCGACTCCTGCCTTTCCTCTCTGCCGGGACAGATCCTCTTTTTTCACTGCTGAGGAATCTCTTGCCAATTATTCTGAATGTGGGGTTTTTTTTTCCCCTCCGTTTGCTGTTTTTAACTGATAAGATCTCCCAGCAGATATGGCTCTGCATCAGGAGAGGTACAGAGAGCTGACGGTGTTTTTTTCTGTATCTTTTGTCCATCTTAGTCCCGTTTCTCCAGGGAAGGATGCTCCTGCTGTGCATCCCTTCTCCTGATAACTTGTGGCCCAGGCTCATCCCATTCCTTTGATGGAGGAAAGCCATCTCAGAGGTATTTATGTTCATTCAGCTGCCTGAGACGCAAAGCTACCGCGCAGCCAGGGCTGTCCCACCAGCAGCCCAGTGATGTGCAATGTTGGGACAACTCGATGGCCCCAGCTGCACAGGCAGCTGCCGGCTCCTCTGCCGGGCTCTGCCCTCTGCTGCTCCTCAAACCATTCCAGCCTATGTAATGGATAATAGCAAAAAGATATCTCCAAATACTTGACAAAACACAAAAGCCCTTTGCTGGGTAACCCAACAGCCGAGCCATGCAGGGCCCACAGCAGGACAAACACGCTGGCAGCACATCAGTGGCCGTGGCCCCGAGCACGGCTACCTGCCCACCGGAGCCAGAGAAGGTTGTCGCTGGTCAGATCTCAGCGTGCAGAAACGGAGAGACATGGGCAGACTCATCCCTGCAGCAACATCAGTGAAACCGAGATGAAAATCAGCCCACCAAGCATCGCCTGAACTGTTCCTCTGCTGTTCGGCTAAATGAAAGAGTATGCCTTTTTAATGCAATGTGTAATTAGAGAGTGTAAGTCACAGCCAAAAGATTTTATTGAGCCAGAGAATTAGACAGTTGCATGAGTAATGAGAGTGGCTGCCGTTGCACAAGCCGGTTGGGATTGGAATGGCCAGGGCAGAGCCCCCAGCCCCTCCGCCTCGGATCCGGTCAGCAAGAGAAGAGCTCCCAAAGCCTCCCTTTGCTGCTGAATGAAACGATCTTTTGCAGAGATTAAAATGAATTTATTATTTCACAGTCTGATATTTACATCACATCTGGAGCAGGTATTACGTACCCCATTACAAAAACGTCTAAATAACGAGTCCCACCAGTGGCAGCTGGAGCACGGAGGCAGGCAGCTGCCCACACCCCAGCATCCCCGGGCTGCACGCTGTGCACTCCAGCCCCCGGCCCCTCCTGAGCCAGCACGTCCCCCCGTGTGGGTCACAGAGCAGGGCTGGGGTGCCTGGGGAGGCACTGCCCCCGCTCCCCGCAGCAATACTCTTGCTCAGGCCGTGTGCCACCAGCCCTGCCAGCGCAGCAGCCCCGGGGTCCCCAGCCCCGCTGACATCGGGAGCACGGGGATATTTCCCCACCAGGGGAAACGGTGCGTCCTGGACAAGGTCACAAGCTCAGGGCCAGGAGATGGTACATTTTTCTTTATTTTGCATTAATGCAACAAAACCTGGTGTGGTCTGGGTCTCTGGCTGGGCATCGGCACGGTGTCAGGCACACCAGACCTGCAGACAGACAAGGGCTTCCCCTGCACGTTTTTCTGAAATTCGATTGCAAACACAAGCAGTAGCTTGGTGCCTGGGATTTGCATGGTAGTAAACATATTAAACTCGCAGCCTGATTAATGCAATTAATGAGGAAGAAGAAACCAGCAGCATGCTCCATGGAGACATTTCACCATCGCCGGGGGCTGAGGGGGTGTCAGACACCCCCGGCCATGCCGCCGCATCTGTCACATGTGGTCACAGCAGGCAGGTGGTGGGGCAGGGAACGCGCAATGCCCCAGGCGCAGAGCAGCCCCCCAGCCACTTGAGATCAGGCCGGAGCTCAGCGCCTGCTCCTGGGAACCCGCCGGGCCGGGAGCCGGGAGCCAGCCAGGGGAGGGTTTCACACAACCATTGACTTCCCAGTTCCTGATGGCGACCCTGATTCAGCATCCTGGGAGATGGGGAAAGGCGACTCACAGCAGATTTCAGCTATTTCAGAATAAAACCCATTTTGGGGGACTGCTGTCTGTCTGTCTCTGTATTGTCAACAGCTCTTACACGATTGGAATATTTTATTTAAGAGGATAGGAAAATGAGCCCATTTCTCGGTCAGTGAGTGTGTCCATGGGGAAGGAGGGGACTGCGGAGTCTTGCAGCTGCACTGGGGTCCCATACTTGCAGCCTCTGGGGAAGCTGGGGCTCAGCGGATGCTCTGACCCCACGGTCCCACCAGCAGACACAGGACGGCAGCCCCAGAGCATCCCACCTCTGCAGGCACCGCCTGGGCCATATCCTGCTGCTCACAGCTCTGCAGAGCAGCGGGGACCCGCGCCGAGGCTGGTCGGCCGCCGCGTTGCACAGAGGCTATCGCGTGACCTGCGGGCAGAGGAGAAGGAAGAGTGGGGCAGGCGCCTGCTAATGGAAACAGTTAATCTGTCTGCAGCAGGTGAGTCACCCAACACATCCCGCTGACTCCCCCATCCACAAATTGCCAGCGAACAGTCTCAGGAAATGCAAATATGATTTTTCTCTTTGCATTCATTTAATGGGGTGGTCATTTCAAATTTCAGCTTATGGATTGTTTGTGAACCCTGTGCTCTGGCTACAGCTTCCCCTGGGGTCTGTCTGCAGAGGGGACTGGGAGGGGCACACCCAGCCCCCTGGGCACAGTTCCTCATGGGGCACCCAAAGTCACCAAAAATCCCTTTGAATACATAGGTCTGCATTTCCAAAATGCCGCCTCCCTAGGCAAAGGCGAGGGACCCAAAAGGGGTGCTAGGAGGATGCCTGCGGAGGTCGGGGCTGTGGGCAAGGGAGGAGGGCAGAAGCCCTGGGGTCCTGCAGACGGGAATGGTCCCCTGTGAGAGCCCAGGACAGTAAAGCCAGAGCATAGGCTTTGGGCTAAGTTAGCAGCTGGGGGGAAAACAGACAATACTAAGATGGGAAAAAGACAATAAACTAATCGTAGTGCTGCAGTTACTGGTCAGTGATGGATGCCCAGGGCCAGAGGAACCTTCTTGGACGTCCATAAAAACACTTGAGCATGAAAGCGCTTTCTGTGCACAAAAATAATAGCAATAATGAAAAAAAATCCCAATATAACTTAATAGGATAATTTTATGGCAGGGGATATGGGGTGAGAAAAACTAAAGCATAAGGAATAATTACACTCAACAGTATGAACAATGATTACAAAATTATGCAACTGATTAACCATGGCATATATGTAATTACTAATGAGTTTGATAAAATTTTAATTACACCTTGTTCTTTGGGGCATTCAGCAAGCCATGAAAATAATAATCATGTAGCGCTCTGTCACAGATGATTGCCTCAGACGGGGGAGCGGTGACGGATTCAGGGCTGCGCCACTGCGCTGGGACAAGTAACCTACTGCCCTGGAGCAGCGGGGAGATGCTGAGGAGCAGCCAGGACAGCCCAGCAGCCCCAGGCTGGTAGGGAAACATCCCCAGCACATCGGCTTATGGGCTGAGACACGCAACACCCTCCTCACGGAGCCTCCTCACAGGAGTTATCGATCAGCAAAGCCATGGGACCCACTCGGGGTTTGTGCCGCCCCCACCGGCCCCTCCAGCACTGGTGACAACGGCCCAGCCCAGCCCCTCCGCTCTGCTTTGGTGCATCTGTTACAAACAGTGCATGCCCTGGAGAAGCTGGAGCTCTCCCCTTCCCCTGCGCACTCTTTGGGGATGCTTTCCTGGGTTTTGCTTTCCCCAAGCTGAAGAAAGTACAGCCAGGCTTCCCCCACAGCACCCTGCCAGGGGACATACCTTGGTCGTCTTCACTTTGTTGCCGCTACTGCAGCTCCAGCCCGAGAGGTCGGGCAGCACCTTGCACTCCTCCCCGTCGAGGCACGGCTCCATCTGGCACCACCACTTCTGCAGCACGATGGAGGCTGGGGGAGAGGAGGGCATCAGCGGCTGGGCTGCGGCGCCCAGGGTGCCAGCCCTGCCTGCCTTCGGCTGGCGGCAGGAGGTGCAGCCCCCCTCACCAGCACAGCCCACCTTTGCAGCCACCCTCCAGAGGAGCTGCTCATCGCCCACCTGGCCTCACTTGACCCAGCTGCTCCGCCTACCTCCAAAACACCCCGTTTTCTCTCCCTACCCCAGGTAAAAGCCTAATGACAGCGCTGTCCTCGCCCCCAGCAAGAGCAGGGAGAACACTGCTGCTCAATAACCTACTTTGGGTTCCACTTACAGAGGCAAAGGGACTGTCTACCACCCGTCTACTCCATTAGGTTCTTGTAATTTATGCCTCCAACATGGGTAACCCAACCAGGCTCCTCTACATTTAGGAAAGACAACATACCAGCTGTTTGGGACAACAAAAGCTTTCCCTGACAATTCTTCCTGGCATTTCTTGGTGTTGCACACAAATGCACTCACAGGACACTGGCTGTCAAGCCAATCGATACCACGCTGGCAGAGGCTGCAGCCGCTCCTGCCAGCCCTTCAGTGATGCCACGTGATGCTATTCGATAAAATATAGATGCTTCGAGCTTTGCTTAGTGCTCCTCACAAGTGATGGTGCTTCATGGCTGGAGTCACATCCCTGCCCCTGGCTGCAGCAGCGCAGTGAGCAGACGTGCAGGGATTGATGCTGCGGCGCCTGGCCCCAGCGCAGCAATGCACTGGAGGAGTGTGAACCACTGGAGCACCATGACCCACGTACAGCACGCAGCCCAGGGCTGCACAGAGGGGAACGCAGCCACACCAACGGAGCATCCCCAGAACGCTCCCTCTCCCGCTCTGCTGTGCTGCAGGAGCCCCTGGGCAGGTCTCCTCTGTTAATCCCTGGGGCACAGAAACCCTGCACCAGTCTGACTGACCCAGAAGACGCAGTCAGGGGTTGCACAGGACCCGGCTTGCAGGGTACTCACCATCCACGCAGGAGGGAGCCGCCCGTGTCGTCCCTGCCACCTGCCCCGGGAAGCAGGAGCATTTCACTGTCTGGGAGCGCTCCTCAATCTTGTTCTTATTGCAGCACCTGTGAGCTGCAATGACTTCGCACGTGCCAGGCTCTACATGCACTGCGGGAGGACAGAGAGCCACTGTCAGGTGGGGCTGTTCCCCGAAGCCCCCAGGCCACCTACCGCTTGCCACCCCCAGGCAGTGCTGCCGGCGTGTGCCGTGACAGTGGTACCGGGAGGGCCTGGTGTGGGCAGCGATGTCCCGGCCTCCAGCAATCGCCCCACAGCTGCTGTGGACATACAGGTGGCTCAGCCCAGCATCTCCCCAGCCCGCCCCTAAGGAGAAGCACTGGTCCTGCTCCAGACCTCCTGCATCTGAGCTCTTACTCCCAGCAGCCCTCACACCCATCCGACCCAGCAAAATTAATAGCCTCTTGCCATGGCCAAGCCAAGAGCTTTATTGAAATGAATGAGCACATTAGTTAATTGCAGCTGATGAGATGCACGCTTTGCTACAAGAGAGGATGGTGTGTCATGATGCCTTTGGCTTTAAACAGAGTACCACCTCTGGCTGGAGGAGGGAGGACCAGCACGGCGTTTCTGCCCTGCAGTGACACAGAAATGTCATGGTGTTCATCAGAAATCCAGGCTGCTCTACTGTTCCCTCTCCCAGTGCCATTAAAATATTAAGGAAGAAAGAAAACTAATGTGTTGGCTTATCACCTCTGGGATCCAGGTTTAGAAGCTAGTTAAGCATCGCAAATCAATGACTTTTGCTGGGTAATGGCCCACACAAGCACAATGCAAATTAGCCAGCCAGGGCTGGATAGACTTCATTCCCATGACCCGAGAGCGGGCAATCCCTGCAGGTCCTGTTTAATGAGCACTGGAGGAGCGAGTGCAGAGCCACGCACTGAGACATCCCCTGGGTCACCAGGAACAGGCTTTTATTTCTGCAGCGAGTGGGAGTCAGGCTGTGAGGAGGACAGGGAAGCTGCATTCCTGCAGCGTGCCATCCCAAAACGCATCCAGATGAGCACACCTCAGGCTGCCAGACCCGGCTGCAAAGGAAAGGCTCAGTAAAGGGTGCAAGCAGGACACGCAGGGCCGCAGGGAGCAGTGGTGTGTTGCTGCTGCTGCTGCTGCTGCTGGAGGTACCTGTGAGCTCACGCTCAGCCCCTTCCCAGCACACGCAGCTCTGGCAGTTGCTCTGACCTGACCTGCGTTTGCCAGCCGCCCTCGCCATCCTGCTCCCAGCTCTGCTTCGCCCCCCAGCCACTGCCAGGAGGGTGCTGCTGGGGGTCCCAGGGTCCATCCAGCCCCAACCCCGCGAAGCGAGGCAGCCAGCCCAGAGAGTTTGTGCCGCAGGTTCGTGCTGGTGTCCCCTGCCCAGCTCTGCAGGAACCGCCACGTGAAGGGGACTGGGGGGGCTGCCCTGTGTCACGGCAAGCGCTCCTGTGGGTCCCCAGCACGCACCCACGCTCACCAGCAAACCCCGCCTGCCTTCCAGGAGCTTTTGGAAAGCAGCCACTTCACCTTTGCAAACAAAAGCTCTGGGAAATGGGATCTTCCTCCAGGTGCTGGGGGAAATCCCTCTGCCTTGCAGCCACCTTTTCACATCCCTGCTGGGAAATGCTGATCCAAGGGCAACCTCCCGGCTTGTGCCAGCCAGGCACAGCTGTGACGGCTTCCAGCTAGAGCAGTCCTTGCCCCTCTCCTCTTCCCACCGCATGCGAGCACCCGCTGGGAGATGAAAGGGCAGGACGTGAAGAGGCACCCCAGGACCCGCTCTCCAGCGATGCCACCAGCCTGGGGCCAGGGCAGAGACGCTCAAGACGGGGCCTTTCTGCGCAGCTGCAGCGTGAGCTTGGGCAGTGACAGCACTGCTTGTCCCTCACAGCCTGCTCCATCGGGGAGCCACGGCCGGGAGCCAGGCACCCCTGTGCCCTGCACCCACCAGCACAGCGGCAGGATGGGCCAAGCAATTACTATGGCTTTAATTTGGCTTTATTTATTGTTATTTCATGGTCATTTTCTTTTAATGAACCATCACTTCCATTTCTGCCCATAATATTTACACAATTACCTGTCCTGGAAGTATTTTGTAATAGCATCTCTGGCCATAAATTTTATCTTCCCTTTTAAATGCCATCATAATTCAGCTTTAATGATAATTTCTATTCTTTTTGTATGCAGAAATGGTAGACTTCAGTAAAAGTGAGAAGGAAAGTAACTCATTACAACACAAACGTGTCTGGTTTGCCTTGTTTTTACAGTTAATGGGATTTTTCAAATTATCTGAGGAATAAGCAGAGGTCCTTGGCTTTGGCTGACTAAGAACCCGCATTCCCGCCATGTTCTGGTCCAGGACCACTAGGAGTCACTCACCCACCCTGCACACCCCACCCCCAGGGGATTTTATACCCTCCAACTTGAGTGCTCACATGTAGCGGTGGTTTTGACTCATATTTATAAAAGCCTCCCTGCAAAGCTTCATTAGCAGAGCTCTTCCCAGGAGGAAGGGCCAGACGACCGCTCTGCTCCCTCTCACTTCTGCTCTCCGGCTTCTCATTTTCAGCTAATTTAAAAAGCTTCAGCCGAGGGAGAGCCAGGCAGAACTGAGAAATCGCTCATTACAGCCGTGCAATAAGAGTTTGCTAACACACCAAAGCCCTTTTAATTTGCTAAAAAAGGTGCAGCATGGAGATAAAGAAAAATTTGTCTCTCCTCTACATTACCACAGCTGGCTGAGCATCGCAGTGCCAGACCCGCAGACCTGGAGCCCCACCCTGCCCCAGCAGGAGCCCGTGGGCACCCACCGTGACTCTGCCATCACACCAAGGAACCGCGGCAGGCTGTGGGTGTGCAGACACAAGGAAGGTGCCCTCACCAGGACAGATGGACATGATCCACCTCCAGCTTGCACCTTGCCCCTGGCTGCCTGGGCATGGGGAAGACAAAACCCATAGCAGACAAGAGATGCTCTCACTGCTAAGATGCTGCTTTGTGCTCCTGCCCTGCTAGACCCAGCCCGGGGCTGCGGTTAGCAGAGCTGTGCCAGGGGTGCAGGTCTGCTTTTGTGCGAGGAGCACGGAGGGCAGCTGCGAGCCTCAGAACAGAGAAGTTCAGAAAGCATTTGTTTTCTCTCAAAAGCGTACAGCTTTCCTTTGAGCCAGTCAGAGCCCAGGCAGCTGCTGCCAACGGGGTCAGGCAGTAAACTGCAGTGCCAGGAGCCTCTGCCCCAGGAGGAGCACAGTGCGTGGGGGCAGGCACCCCATCGCCCGCAGCCAGGCTGCTCCCACCTCACCTGCTCTGGGATTCAAACTGTGAACAGCTCAGACAGACCAACACACCACGGAGGTTGGGCAGCCTCCTGGCACAGCCCCACAGCCCCCTCAGGGGCACACACAGCCCCGCAGCAAGGGCTCTGCTGATGGCAGAGCTGGGGGACCCCGCACCCCTGGGACCAGGCTGTGAAATACTTTCATGTGCCTAAAGGTCTTGTGAGCACCCGATATCCTGCCCTGGGACACAATTACACTGGAAACTTGCCCCAGGCATTTCCATGCTGCACAGACCCCTCCAGGTGCCAGCCCCAGCCCAGGGCACAGCAGCAGGGCACGGTGCATCCCCTTCCTAAGGGATTACTCCCAACAGAGCTGCAGGCTGCGTTTGAGTGGGAGGGACAGCCCCATGGGGAGCAGAAGACGCACTCTACCCAGTGTAAAGCATCTCGGCTCCCTACGCACCAAACAGATTCACCAGCTTTCCCACCCCTCAACTGCAGGGAACACGGACCACACCAGGTGCAAGTGCCATGGACATTGACATCCCAAGGAGCTCAGGAGTTTGGGGCGTTGTAACTGACACAAATGAATCCCTCTGCATCAGATATGGTGATTCCCAGGATGTCAGCAAGAGTCTTTGCTGTTTCCTCATTGCCGAGGAGATGAGCAGCCCCATGCCAAGGGATGCTGGCAGGAGAGCAGTGCCACTGCTGAGCGGCTCCCCGCCACACTGGACTTTCATGTCACATGCTTGGGAAGAGCAAGAAAAAAACCTGAGCACAGAGAAAGCAATGGGCTCCTCCAGAGCTCCCTGCAGCTGCTTCTCCTTTTGCTGAGCAGCAGGAAACTTCGAACCAGATAGGACTGAAAATGCTGATCAGATGGATGGTGTGTTTAACACTGAGAGCTGGAAACCCCCAGAGAGCCTGGGATGAGTTCCAGAGCTTCTGGCACGCTTCTCCCTCCCATTTAACTGGTATTTCCCTGCTGGAACCCTTCTCCAAAAAAATCTTATCTCATGGAACCATAAAAGCATTGTAAGAGCACAAGGCTTTTGAATCCTGCATGCAAAAATAAAATAAAAATGCTGTCCTACTCTGGGTGACCTTTAAGTGAGCAGCAGAACATGCTTTTTTACAGCATAACCTGAAATGACACATTTTGTGTGTCCCAGGGAGGCATAGGCACAGCTCCACATGTTCAGTGTGAAATATCTCTCTGCTTGCTGGTGGAGAGTTGTAAAATGAAGAGAAGTTAAATGCATGTAACTGCCAGGCAATGCCCGAACCCTGTGTCAGAACCCCCTCCTCCTGGGCACTGAAACGCTGTTGAAGGGGTCCAGGTGTCCTGAGAAGGGCTGATCAGCACAGCAGAGACAGGCAGAACTGGGAGGGAGGCAGAGGGTCCAGTCCCCAGCAGGGACAGAGTGGTGGGCTCTGCTCAGAGGGCGGCACAGCCCCAGGGACAGCGGGAAATGAGCAGCTCGAGGGCAGACCTGGGCAGCCAGCGGCGTGAGCGGGCTGTACTCCATGCCCTGCAACAGCTCTACTACTAATATTCACTAAATAATTAACGTCTTAAAAATCACTACTGCCTTAGCTGCATGTATTATTTAAGAGGGTTTTGGAGAGAAGCAGGCTTGTTTTTATTGCTCCTTATCACTGTGTGTCAGTTGGGATTTTTTACTATCCTGCCACCTCAAGACTCCACATCATGCTCCGTCCCCCTTCGTTGCACACATGAGCATGTGCACACCCATGAACTGCTTGTGCAAATCCCATCACTTCACACTTGCAAGCAGAAAGCCAAATGCCTGGACTGTGTCAAGAGCAGCTGGAAGCGTTCTGCCACCGTGCAACAGACAAACCTGCACAGGCACCCTGTGGCTGTGGGATACAGCTCCCGACACACAACCTGCCTCCCTCTGCAGCACTGAGCAATGCTTCCCACACACCCAGCACAGCTCCTGCCTCAGCTACAGAGGGCGGCTTAGAAAAATATTTCATCTTGATGTAAAGGCTGCACATGATGGAGGAACCAACACTTCCCCAAGCAAGAGGGAATCTTGCAGAAGCATCTCACAAATAAACACCATCGAGCTGCTCTCTTCACTCCAAGTAGCGATGCACTGACCAGTAAATCTCTCTTACAAGATAATCAGAAATTGGTGCTTCGATTCACCCAGAGAACCTCATTTCCCAAAAGCAAATCCCAGATGACTAAATGCCTTTACTTGTGCTCCGGGTTGAGCGATGAATGTGAACAAAGGCAAAGATGGGACTTTGATTATCAGCATTAGAGGCGTTTATCTGAAGATGCTGGGGCCACCTTTGTGGGAGCTGGATCCAGACAAGCAAGCCTTGTTCATCACGTAGAACTCACCACCGTTATATGGTGGATTAAACTGCTGGTGAATCATTCTTCACCGAGGAGTTTCCTGTTCCGTTTCCAAATGACTCAATCTCTGCACTTGATTCATGTGGCTCTTTAAGTCCAACCACACAGGCCAGGAAGCACTGCTCTGCTCGGACACACCAGCACTCCCCGTGTGCTGGGTGAGCACAAGTCATTCCATCTTATTTCTGCAGCCAGATGTTTACAGTGCGACATTTCCCTGGAGGGTCTGCATGCCGGCTCTCTGTTCAAGAAATTCCTAAGTCTGGGGGCTCTGAAACCTTGTGGCCACAGTGTCACAATTAGTGATCTTCCCCTGCCATTGCTCATTTTTCAATGCACACGTGGTTTTAACTGTGAACAAATGCAATGCTCTAAGTGCCTGGAAGCTCTGGATGTGCCTGTCAGTTGCAAATGAAAACACAACATTATGAAAGTGCATTTCAAACTTTACTGAAAATGGTCCCAAATGAAGCAAAAGCACAGGGCAGACAACAGGAAAATAAAGCTGAAGAACTCAGCAAGCAGACTAAGAATTCCTGGTTTGAGCCCATGGAAATCAGCCCAGGAGAGGCGGCAGCCGCCGGTGCAGCCATGCAAAGTTCTTACAGTGCCAGGGAACCAGGATGCACAGAGAGAAACTGTGTTAATACAGACACAGAGCAGGGTCAAACTTTTAAGTAATGCTCCTGGCATGCCCTCTTTGCTGTGGGTTAGAATTTGCTTGAATAAAAAGTACAAGATTTGGTCCACTGTGGATAAGTCTGTGTGAGCAAAAAACTCCCCCGCTCCCTGCCTGCGAGCACGTGACTCCGTGAGCCTGTCTCCTCACGTATGGAGCGAGACTTATACATAATTCACACCCCGTGAGTACACTTGGGCATTTGCACTTTAAACCTAGGTGAGCCGCTGCTTTATTAATGCCGGGTTTGACTCTTCCCCGAAGCAGCAGCTCCCCTGCAAACGGCTCCAGCCGAGGAGCGGGGCTCTCCGGCCCCGGGGACCGGGCAGGCTGGGCGAGCACCCTGCTGCGGGCAGTGCCCCAGCCCGCGTCCTGGGCAGTCCTGAGCTGGTGCCAAGAAGTAATTCCAGAAATGACTGCGGAGTTTTATCTTCTCATGCACCTGCTACAGGTTAGAAAGAGGGTAAGGCAGGTAAGTGCTGACTAACTGGTTGAGGGAGTCACTCTGGAAGACAGGTTTTGGTTTTAAGCAATGAGGATAGGGATTATAGGATTAAAACTGCTTTAACTGTCAGGCAAAAATGACAGAAATAGGACAGGGTTAGTGTGGGTCAGGCAAGAGCACAAACAATTTCAAATTAACCCTTAAATACCTTCCTTTCCAAACACAGGCACAAGAGGCAGACCGCAGGCGCCCCAGGATCGCTCCGTACTCCAAGCCCTCACCTCTGCCACCCTGCTGCACAACCCTGCCAGCAACGCCAGCGCCCGCCCCCGCCAGCCTCCCCCCACGCACTGAGGAGGGGAACCCCCAGCCCTGGACCACCGGATCCCCCCTCCGCGCCAGGTGGGACAGGCACAAAGGGCTGAGCACAACTTCTCAGCTGCTTCTCTTCTCATGACACCAACTTCACTGTGGCTTCACGTAGCCCCTCCGAAAATCACATGGACCACACAGAAGAGCATTCCAGCTCACACATGCAGGGGGGATCTCAAAGCCACCGCTGGAATAACAGATTAACACCCCAGAGCCAAGGCTACACTTTCCAGCAAGACAGTTCTACATCAGTTTATACTTGTTCCGTGTTTCAAGATGATCTTTACAACCAGAGGGCTGAAAATTTGTATTTCTAATGAATGCCTGAAGTGGAGAGTGTCCATTGCATAACAAGTATGGTTTGCGACACTCATGGCAACTTAGATGGAAAGAGCTACATCTCACTGCTCACAGATGAAGAATTACCTTGATAATAACCTGAATATGTAGATGTGCCACAGATTTTGCTAACAGACATAAAGAAATGCGCTTCTCAGCTCCTCAGACCTGCGAGGCTCACCAAGCAACAGTTTTTAAATGCCTCATATTAAGTATTTACAAGTCATAACTCCAAGGAACAGCTTTACTGCTGTAGGGCTCCAGGTTCCTGCCTGTCTCCGAGGCAGCCCAGAGAGTTTCCTGCATGCATGGACACTTGAAGTGCAAATCCTGCAGCCGTCACAGCAGCACTGGAGAGAAAATGTTGGTGTCTCTCAGCGTCTGTTTGCTGGATTCCACCCCTGCACCTTCAGCACGCTCATCCTCATCACCTGGAGTCCAGTGATGGGGCCAGACACCAAGGTCCCCCAGGCAGGCAGTCCCCAGAGAGACACCCACCCTCTCCTGCAGCTGCTGCATGCCACAGCCCGAGACCACCTACACTCATCCTCCCACCCAGGATCAAGGGATGGCCCCTGGCCCCTCACCAAACATCTCAGGCCCACAGAACCCCCACCCCGGGCATCCCATAGAGACCCCAAGGTACCACCAGCATCACAGGGGCCCAGGGCGATCGCACAGGAGCGTGACGCACATAGCGAGGACGTCACTTCCCCTACCTGAATGGCTTCTGTGGTGGGTGGAGGCCAGCGTCAGTCTTCCCCACAGCGTGGTAAGGCAGAGAGTGAGCACGAAAACCCATTTGCTCAGGCTTTGTATGTCTCTCTCACTCATTCTACCAAAAACAAGAAGAGATGCGCTAAGGAAGAGGGGCTGAGGAGGGTTGGGAGGTGCAGCCCCCACTCACTGACGCTGCTGCACACAGTGGTGTGGCCCCTGAACATGCGTGGCCGCAGGGACCGGGGTGGCCTGGCTGCAGGGACATGGCATGCACCCAGGATTCACCCACCGCCCTTGGACTTCTTCAGCAGCACGGGCCATTACAGCAGGACAAAGAAATCACATCAGCACAGACGAGTGATAGTTACCTTTTACTGAGGATTCACGCTAACACCTGCGCATCTGCCAACCTTGGGTAGGTCAGGTCTTTGCAAGGGGCAGACATCAGTGCATCTGGAAGGAGAAAGAGAAATACAGGCAGCAATACCTGCCACAAGTACCTGGGGAGTGCGAACCACCACGTCCCCAGGGAGCGGCTGGGGATGCCCTGGAGCTTGGCTGGTCCCACATCAGCACGCACGCCCTCATGAACATGAGCACCCACCTGCCCATCGCAATCACCAACACCTCTCCGGGAGCTCAGCCCATAACCCTGCTCATACCCTCTCAGCGGGACTCCATCCACTTCAGAGGAGTTGCTCCTGAGTTTTACCGTCAAGAGTCCAAAATCAGGCCTGTTATAATATGCTATTAACGCAGATCACAAATACTAAATACGGACGCAGGTGTGTGGGAGGAGCCACAGTACATCAGCAGTGAGTCATTCCAGGTATCACCTTTTCCACGTGTAGTTACACACTGTCATTGCCCTCATGTCATCAAGGTCTCTTGCAGTGACACCCAAGGTTCAGCTCTCACAGGCTTGCAAACCATTCCGCAACGGACAGATGGACGGACCGACCGTGCCGGCTGTCCCAGGGCTGGTGCCACACAGGAAGCCAAGGAACGGGGCAGCCGATGCCCGGGCAGACACACACCCCCTGCAGCAGCACCAGGACATGCACCCCACTGTCCCAGCGCAATGCCTTCTTCTGGGGCTGCTTCTCCTCTCACTGCAGCTGCAAAGTTCATAAAACCACACCGACACAAAACTGCATCCGCTACCTGTGAACATGCCGGGTGCCCCTGTCACCCCTCTTGGCACCTCCGTGCACACCAGGGCACCATGCTGGCACCCACACCACGCAGGATGCGCTGGGAAAGAGCCGAGTTTTACATCATCTGGAACCCTTAAGGAAAAATTCAGATTCCCAAAGACTTGGTATTTTACTGTCGACTGCTTTAAATATGTTCTCTGTACTATTTATCAGCCACAGCCCTGCAGGTGGAAACAGCTCTGGGGCTCCGCAGGCAGCAGCACGAGCAATAACAGCTCTGACAGCAACATCTCTGCTCAGCATCTGCCAAGCGAAGTGACAACCTCCCGGCCTCAGTTATTGCCTGCTGAGATCTAACCACGTCCAGGGCAAATAACCATGTCCCCCATAAAACTTCAGTGCCGGATCGTAATTTATTAACGAGAAGCCACAAAGACAAGCAGCAATGACTCCGAGGCTCAGGAGCGCTGCCAGGACCAGACAGCGGGTGCCTGGGCTGCCCCTGCCCTGTGCAAGGCTTGCACCCACGGTCCCCTCCCTGGTGAGTTTTGCTGCACCAGCCCCCCTGCCCGCACCCACTGGGGCCAACGCGGGCAGTGAGGGCAGCACTGGGATGTGGGCATTGAGGGTAGTCCTGGGGTGCGGGCAGCAAGGGCAGTGCTGGAATGTGGGCATCGAGGGTAGTCCTGGGATTCCAGGCAGGCACCGAACAAACCCAGGCTGCAGGGAGAAGAAATCTTTAATTTTCAACTATCTTCTAAGTTTCTACCTGCTCTGGACCAGCCTGAGACAGTGAAACAGACTCATATAATGAAGTGCTACAATAGAAAACATTGACATTTTTAATCAAAACAAAGTGATTTGAGGTGGTAAAAGGGCATTTCTTGTTTTGGAGCATTTCAAAATGAATTGTTCTGTTTTAAACTGACATTTCAAAATGAAAAATGTTTCATTCCAAAATGCTGATTTGAAATGATATTTTCCATTTTGATTCTCCCCGCTGGAAAAAAAAAAATAATCAGAAAATGTCACCAAAAACGTTGACATTTGCCCAGGAAAAAAAGGTATCTGACACCACCACCACCACCCCATATTTTATTCTAGAAAAGCATGTAGATGTAAGGAAATACTCCTAATTAACACTGTGGGGAAGTCAGCTTGGCCAGGAGCAGACTGAAGCATGGTTGGGAGGGCACAGACACGCAGGCACCCCGCTCACCCTCCTGGCTCCATCCCTGCCCGCTGTGTGACAAGGGACTGATCCTGCTCCAGCACAACCCTCGCTCAGGCTACACCCCGTGCTGCGGGGACCAGAGGAGCTGTGCAGACCTGCACCGCTGCCCAGGACCAAGGCAGCCCCGAGCCTCCCCCAGCCACTGCATCACCAGAACAAACCCAAGATGGCTTAATGTGCAAGAAAACCATCACTCCTTGAAGCCAGCACAAGCTGATGTGACAAGACTGCGCTAACTCCCCCGTGTAAAGCTGTATTTAGGCAATCTCCAGCGCTCCAGCGGGGCTGTCGGCAGGATCTGCTCTGCAAGAAGCTTCCTCAGAGAGGGGATTTTCACACAACAGCCTGCACTGTCGGAGTCCCTTCAGAGATGCATCAACCCATCATGTAAATATTGATGCCAGCTTAAAACACGCGCTATTTCCTCAATGAAAAAGTAAACAGCTTCCTCAGAGCTGCTCAGCCCCTCACTTAATGCAGGGGTAGTGTGTGCATCAGTGCCCAGCACTGCGGCCAGCTGGGAGCTGGGCATGAAGCCCTCCCGTGCCTCTGCACACACACAGCCACTCTGGACCAGGGGAGCCGGGGACAAGCTGTGCCCCAGCTGGGCTGGGACACGTACCACAGCCCATATCTGTCCTGCCCCACAAAGAAGCACATCTGGCAGCCCAGATGTGAGGACAGCACACATGATGCTGTCACCAGCTTCTGCATCTCTTGCAGCAGTGAGCCCCTGATGCCAACACACATCCCGCGTGGCTTCCAGCAGAGCAACCGGGTCCCTGCAGGAGGTCAGCCCACACTGGCTTCCCCTCCATGCAGGGAGCACAGCTGAGCTCCCAGGCATGAGCACCGAGCCCCACAGCACACAACAGAGACCCTCCAGAGGAGCCCAGCCCCAGGTCCGGCCCATAGAACACTCCAGGAGACATCCCCAAATCTCTTGACCGGACCAAAAAGCGAACGCACCGCTGGCTGCCTCCATCCCGCACAGAACAGGGATGCGCTCCCAGTGCAAACTATATTTAGCTCAGAAAGGCTGAGCTGATTGCTCTAGCCAAGGAAGCATAAATAAATCACAGAGTTATCAATAATGCAGCCTGCACTGTCCACAACTCACTCAGAAGGGAAGCCACTGCACCGAGCAGCAGGAGCCAAGCCGGCAGCCAGGGAGAGCACACGGGGTTCGGAGGAGCACAAGGCCAAGAGGTGCCAGCCCCGGCAGCGGCCATCGGAGCGATGCTCCTCCCCGCAGCCATGCCGGCACAGGCACTCAGGGCTCCCACTCATGCACAAACTCCCATTAGAAAACAGCTTCGCAGAAATTGCTATTTTGACAGTTATCAACCTCCATTGTCATGAGACTCCAGCTACAAATGTTTGGTCTGACTTGAAATTTTTCAGCCTGGAATGTCATTTTGAAATGAAGAGTGGTGTTCTGGCATGTCAAAGCACTTAATTCTGATTGAAAATACCGGTATACTCTGCTCTGTTTGGAGTTTGTGGAATTTTTCATTAATGTTTTTTAGCTAGAAAGTTTTCCACCTTTTGGGTCTGAGCTGAGACCTGAAGTAACTGCAAAGTGCCCCAAACTCTCAGAAGATAAATCTCCGTTGTAGCCAGCATGGCAAGAGATGACTGTTCCTCTGCACGGGCCCATGTCCCTTTCCATGGTCACACATGGGCACAGGCCATCACTAACACTGGAGCCTCATCGAGGTTCCCCCAGCGCACAGACACACGGGCACACCAGGAGCAGCTCCACGCTGCCCTCCCAGACCCCAGCCACTCTGCCAGTCACAGGAGCTGGAGACTTTTTCCTCCTTCTTCATTAAAGCCACACGTAGAACTGCGACCCTCCAGCCAGGACTGCTCCATCCGCAGCTCGGCTGGAACGCAGCCCGGCATCCCACGGTGCTAATGAGGGACTCTCTGTCACACCAAATTATGCTCTGAGTCCTGCTGGTCTGGAGCATTGTTTGCAATGGTCCATGTGAGCTGGATAATTATAGTTAGCAGAATTCCACCCAGAAAAGAAACAGAGAGGTGGGGGAGGCTGGCACACTGGCTGCTCTTCTATGCCAAGTGATACAAGCTCTCCCCGCTGCAGCTCCAACACTGTCAACCTTTGTGCACACCTGGCCCTACAGTTTTGCCAGTTTTCTGAGAGCTATTTTCATACCCCTCTTGTCTCAGCAGTTCTTGGAATCTGGGCACCTTCGTTTGGTGCAAGAGGAGGCACAGGCTTTGGCCCAACAGAGCACAACCCAGGGGTCCGCAGTGCCGGGCAGCCCTGAACCCCAGCACAGAGTGGGGAGGAAACCTGGCCAGAGCCCAGCAGGCACAGAAACCTTCCCACGATGTTGGGGACATTACACTACCATAGGAGGGAGAAATTTTATTTTAATACTCCCTTGAAGTAAAAGGTCAGACCATCTTAGCAAGTGCCCCACTGTGCAGGACCAGGGCACAGGCTGCGCACCCATGACACCCTGCACATCCCTGCCATGCCACATAGCTACCTGGCAAACCTCATGCCAGCAGTGGCCAAGCTGACCCCTCCTCATACAAGAGGGAGGGCTGGACCCCCAGACCACTCTGCCAGCTCCATCCCTGCCGACACTGCCTGGAGGGAAAGTGTCCTTCCCTCGCCCCAAAGCACAGCTCCGTGGGCTGCACAACAGGCGATGGCAGCAGCATGGAGAGGCTGCTGAGTCTCCTGAGAAGCTGACGCCTTCTTGAAAAATTCTGACAAGCAAGGAGACACCTTCACGGTCCCCTGGGAAAGCACAACACAGGCTCCAGAACAGCTCTGCCTCCAGCAGCCAAAAAGGTGGTGAAAGCAGCAGGGCAGGCTTGGCAGAGGGCATCTCCCTTCTCCCCCAAGGCTGGAAAATCAGCCAAGAAGTGCTGGATCCTCCACCCCAGGCAGGTGAGGAAATGTTCAGACGCATGCAGGCTGTGAGGTTTGGGCCCTGAACCTCCAAGACATTCTGCTGCTGCCTGTCCTGGGAACAAGCTGCGAGGCTGGGAGTCCCTGGGGAGGCTGGTCAGCAAGATGCTGCCATCCTCTGAGCACAGACTGACAACAGCAGCAACCTCCACACCTCCAGGTTCATCAGTGCAGGCCAGCAGACTGGCTACCTCCTCGCTCCTTCTGCAGCACTGAGGATGCTCAATTACAGGCACAGCTGGGAAGTCAGAGCTACCGCGGCCGCAGAGCTGGGGGCAGCAGCCGGGAGGCTGGCATGCCTGCTTGGAGCTGCGCTGACAGGAGCTTCACACAGTAATTCCTGCTCCCTCCCATGCTCTGTACTGCCCTAAACACGGCACTGCTCCTCTCCAGAGAGAACTCCCACCATAGGGGAGCCTGGCCCAAGCCCCAGAGCTGCGGGTTGAGCTGAGTCCTTTTGCACACTTCATTTAGGTCTTACTTGGGATGCACTTACAGCAGTCCAGCCCCACAGATGTGCTAGTGAGTACAGCACGGGCATGCACCCTCCGACCAGGCAAAGAGGTGGCAGGGGAACACACAGAAATGCAGAAGACTCTTTCCCCCGAGTGTGCTCTCTCATCCTCTCCTCTATGCTGATTTATTTCCAGCTCCTTGCTCATTCCTCCAGCGTCTGCAGCATTTCCTTCCCAGCCAAGGTGAGCGGGAGAGTTTTTAACTGTAATTCCACCCAAGCACAGGCCTGTTCCTGCTCCCCCACTCAGTGAATCCCAACCGCCCCACCGCTGCTGGCAGTTTGAAGGTCAGCTCTGCTGACAGCTCAAACCTGAGGCTCATCCAGTGCCAGGAACCTCTCCCTGGCAGACCGTGGCCGCTCACCAGGGGTGTCGAAACCCAAGGTCAACAACACCTCAGTCAGTCTTGTCAGTGGCGGAAAGCAGAGGACTTGACAGCTCAAATTGTTTGCCCAGGAGTTACACCACCTCACCCGTGCAGGCTCTTTGCTGGGGTGCGGGTGCCCCAGCACAGCGAGCTCTCCCAGGGCAAGGGCACCCGCACGCTGACTAGCCCCCCAAGCCTCACTTACTGCATCAAAAGGGATGGCTAACCGGCAGGAGGAGGAGACTCCTGCTCCCTGCCCAACACCACGGCAGGGATCCGCTCCTGCCTGTCTCCAGGATGGGACCGGTACCACTGACGCTCTCCTGCAGAGCGCTGAGCCTCCCCTCGCAGGCGAGGGGGGCCCCCGTGCGCCAGGCTGTGCATGAGGGCTTGTGTTCCTGCCAGCTGTTGGATTTAATTGTTTGCCCGATTTGGCAGAGCCGCAAGCTGCTCATCGGCTTTGTGATCCTTAAAGTCACTGACCAGAGTCAGGGCACGGCATCTGTGAGACCAGAAAATGGATTTTGCCGTCGAGAACAGTAGTGTACAAGTTTCATGCTCTTCCTCTTTCATGACTAAACTGACAAGCCATATATGAAACATAAACTAACTAGTCATTGTACAGCTTTTAGCATTTCATTTTGACCTCTGATGTTTGACCCACGTAGTAGCTTTTGGGTTTCTGTCCTGGCTCTCTGAGAAGAAAGACCCTCGTTTTGGGAGCAGCAGAGGATTACGCTGTCTCAGGCTCAGTCCAGCTCAAAAGAGCCATGATACATATGCTGAAGTTTGGTCTGCATGCTTTGAATTTTTAGGTCTAGTGGTTAAATGTGGATTGTCTCTGCAATGAACATGATTTTGTCTTATGTGTAATTTGTATCCCTTCCATTTGCAGGAATTACTACTATTGGTTTAAGAACATTGCTGTGAAGACTAGCGATAGGTAGGTCTCCATAGCTCAACTGACTCTCCTGTTGGGATGACTGACAGCCGTAACTGTAGCCTAAGTGCTGGACAGGTTTTGTATTTACAGCTGTTCACAAACAAGAATACAGTGTGTAGTGTTGGGGATTTTTACCCTTTCTTGTTTTTAAGCAAAAAACTTGTACTGCCAACTGTCTCAGCAATCACAGGCTTATATTTCTGCATGGCTGTAACTAGGGCACTTTGGTATTAAAGTTAATGTCATACACCAGCAATGCATGGTATTAATCTGAAGCACAGAGTGTCAAAACACTTTTCAGACATTTCCCTGTTCTGGTGGTAAATCTACACCAAGAGTAAGCATTAGAAGTATAAAATTGCTGTTTGTGAGAAGATAAATACTATTGATGTTGTTACATGTCATGCTTACACTTTTTAAAAATATTCGAAGAGTTCAGTGTGGTAGGGTGAGTTCAAAATACATAGCACAAATTGATGTTTAACACCTTAAATTGTGAAACTTGCTGCCATGGGATGTCATGGAAACACGGTTCATGGGTTCAGAGAAATTACATGTTCTGGCTTAAAACGGCAAAAGCAGTTTGGAGCTGAAAAAAGTATCTGAACTGCCACTTGCTGAAATCAGGGGAAATGTACTTGAAGAAGTAATTCCTGTATGCGTACCACAGTGTTATGTTTTACTGGCTATTTCTTACTACCCATTGCCAGAAACTAGATACTAAGTTAGGGACATCTCTGGCCTGGCTGAAGAAGGCACTTCTCACAGGCTAAAGGAGCAGAGCCAGAAGCAGCAGTGGGCAAAGGACATGGTTGACTGTTGTTCTGGGCGTTTCCAATTTAAACAGTTTCCTCTTTTGGGAAAGCTTTATATAAATGTCTTTAGTGGAAATCTGCTGAATTTATTGAAGTTTCATCTTCCTTTCATAACATCTTCTATTTTTACCTTAATACCATGCAACAGGTTAATTAATCATGTTCTGGTCGGTGTTGTGAATGAAGCTAGCCCCTCCTTGGTCCCGCGTGGGGCGGTCGCTCAGAGCCGTACCTGCCGCCGCCAGTTTGGGGACCGTGTGCCCGCGCTGTCCCCAACGCACCGCTAGGGGGCGTAGCTTCCGCAGCATGAGTTGCATTATCGAGTCATAAATAACAGTATTTGTCGTTGCGTGTGACAATATGACAGACGTTGTCTCAACTTCTTTTGACTCCAGTGGAATTAAATGCAGTCGTTGCTTTGATCAGATTTATTTGTTTTCACTAACGCTTACTTGCCTCAAGTTGGTACCAACACAGGTGTGTTTTGATGAAAGGGAGTACATCCATATCTAATATCAGTGGGCAAATACTTTAAAACTGAGAAAAGGAAGTAATAACAGTTATCAAAAAATAACTTTTCTGTCATTAATGGGCAGCATAGGCAAACAAATCTCTTCCTCATTTTAAATTCCACATTTGCTGGTGGGTTTCATATATTTATTTGCTTCCAAATTTTTTTTTAAAAGTATTAATCATAGAAGTAGAGTTATCACATTTATTTTCTGCTTCTCACCATGTTTTATATTTAATGTAGTTTCTTTTGAAAGAGTAATTCAGCTGAAAATAAAACAAACTCATTCTTTAATTCAGTGTCCCGGCTTGCAGCATTGTTGTGCTTTGCTTTATATTTGTCTAATGTTTCATAAATAATTTATGAAAGTAATGAATGTTTCTGTGTTTGGCAAAACAGGTTTTTCATATTTGGCAAACTAATATAGTTGGATAGTTTTGCCAGGGTTTTTCCCCTCCTTCCCCTTCAGAAAGCATACGTACATGTTATGTATTAATAATAAAATATCAGGCTTCATCACTTACTGCTTCAAAAATTGTATTTACACTAAGCTCTGAACCTGATTTCTGTTTGTGCTGAGGCTAGTTCAAAGAATTTTTTTGTCATGTGGTAATTAAAGTGAACATGAAAATGAAATACACATACTTTTTCTGTAGTGTAAAACGGAGGAATTGGCTACTACGGACTTAGGTTTTTAAGTATGAGAAAAAGACATTACAGCATTCTTGACAGTATCCAGATGTATATGAGGAAGGGACAAAAAAAAGGACATGTGCATCGTGAGAGTGGAGATAAAAGTTTTGAAGAGGGCTAGCATAGGAAATGAGATATTTGAAATGGACAAAGAGGGATAGCCCAGGAGTCTTTTATCTATTTGTGAATTTCAAGAGTTACAGGTAACTGCAGTGTTTTACAGTGACCTCAGTGCTAGGTTTTCTTCCTCCTCCAAACAGATAGGAGAGAATATAATGAACTCACATGCTTTGGTTGCCTAATGCTTGATTCCGCCATCCTTTGCTCGCATGAGTCATCTCATTGATTGCAAGGGGACTGCTCATGTATGTAGGGCTTCTTGTAGATGCATTGTTGTGACCAAGGGTTTATGGGTTTGAGCTTAGTGTGGACTTTGCAAAGGACAATAATTTGCCTTTGTGGTAGCTGCATGATTTGCATTTTCTTTGAATGTGGCCCATCCCCATTCTTCTTTCAAGCAATACAGCTTGACTTAAGAAGCAAAAAGTTGCTGTTTAATCAGTATTGTTAAATATGAGGCAGAACACAACTGGTGTATGTACTTTATTCATATGCATTTTGAAAAATCCTAGTTTTATGCTGGTATAAATCTGTAACAGTTATAAGTGCTGTCTTGGCTATATTCCAGTGTTGCTGGGAATAGTTTTTGAGCACGTTTTAGGGGTAGCAATGTAGTTGCGTGTACTGAATTTCTGTTACGTTTCTTTGGCACTCACCTAACATAAAGTTCAAGCTGAGGGTGAGAGTGTGAGGAGAAATATGTGAATGAAGCAGCTAATGTCTTAATGTAATAAAATAATTGTCAGGTGGGGAGGGGATTCAGAATATTTCTCAGTGATTCATGCTGAAAATCACACTGGAAATAATGGTAGTTATAAATCCTGCCTGGTGATTATAGATACCTTGTTCTCCCCCCTCTCCCTCACCTTCTTCCTCCCACCCACCCAGCTCCAGTTGTCCTTCTTCCTTTAACCTTTTTCTCACATTTAACAAATGGGATTGCAACCTGAATTGGCTTATGATATTTTTTTATGGGAAGCAGGATCAGATGTTGGGGGGCAGGGGGGAAGAGAGAAATAAAGTGAAAGAAGGGATTGTATGCAGCTATAAGTGTATGATAGGTTTAAACAGAAACTTTACTACTTGAAGGAGTGAAGATGGATTTAATTATTTTATGGTAATTCTTTTATAGATGTCCCTGTGCAGACACCACTAAAGAGTCAGAACAGTCTGTTTCATTGAAGTTTATGCTTTTTGTTTGGCATTAATTTGGAAAATAAAGGTCGTAGAAGCATAAAGTGTGGGAGAGAATAGAAAGGAAAAGGGTAACGGGGAAGAAAAGTGTTCAGTACCAGCATTTTAGGCTGTATTGTATAGAAGGGGTTCCTTTTAACCTTATTGTAGTGGGGAATTTTAACAAATGGGATTTTTACTGATGCTAATCAAAAGCTATATAAATAAGAGACTTCAGCTAGCTGCAACAGAGAGGGAATATTTAATAGCTGTAGGCCATAGTACTCAAGTTTAACAAACGTGTTCAATGCTTGTGACAATCTTAGTAAGTGTATTTTTATGAATTAAAAAGCTACTGTTTTCTTTTCTAGTTCACCTTGATCACCAGAACAAACTCCGCAAAAGATGGTAAGCGGTCTTTATGGGTTCTTATGTGGTAACTTAGTCAATTTTATATACAAAGTGCATATAAACACTTTCATTGAACTTTCAGTGCAGACTTAAAAATTAGATGGGAAAGTAGCTAAACTGCTTTGAAAATAGAATTCATATTACAACAGTGAGTGATTTGTCTACTCCTGGGAAGACTCCAGAGACATAACAGGAAAATAACTGAGAACTCTGATCATTTGCCTTAGATTTATAGCTTTTGTTTCCTTGAGGAAATCTCTCATTTCCATTTATTCCACAGCTGAAAAAGCACAGACATAGAGCTAGGTTAGACTTTAAAGAGTTCCTTTCCCTTTTCCACCCCAATGTAAAACACTTCTGTAATTACTTTTTTAACAGATGTATTTTTAAAATTCAAATGTAAAAGGGGTTTTCAAGGGTCACTTTCAACAAAAAAGCCACAAAAAGTAGCTGGACAGGCACCAGCATCACAGTTCTGTCTACATGAACTGGCTTTTTGTCTTCCTTTCCCCTAAATTAACAACTGGCGCTAGTCAGCCAGACAAATCAGCCAGCTGGATTCCAGAGCTTTCAGTAAAGACATCAAGGCCCTTTTTAGAAGCATTTTAGAAGAACTAGAGATAATTTTTGAGCTTTAAAAGAATATGTTGTCTTCTTTGGAAGTACATAGAATGTAGGAGATACCTGCTTTTGTCAAGCCCCATGGTGTTTCAAAATGGCATTTTTAAGCAGTGGAAAAAATAGACAAAATGTTCTAAAAGTAGCCTGTGAATGTATCAGATTTGACGACAGGACATTCTCATCCAACTGCTGAAGGATGAGGAGTCAGCATGACGTTCTTAAGCAAAGCAAGAACAGTAAATAAAACATTGCTCATCCTAGCTTTTAGGTGGTTGGATAATAAAGAATGAAGAAATTCCATATGGAAGGCAGATGCTTTTCTTGCACCCACTCATCTTAGGAATAAATATTCTGAAATGCATGGTTGTGTAGCAGCACAATGTTAGACCAAGAGGAGGATCGGAATGAAGTTTCACCTCCATGAATTGCCACTTTTCAGGAAAGATAATCTGTCTAGACTTTAAAACCATGTAGCTGAACGCCACTGCCCTTCACATATAGGGTGCAATTTTTGATCAGAAGTATCTCAAGGAGTACAAGTTTATTGTGGTGGGTTTTCTTTATGGACTCTGTTAGCTGGAGGTGTTTTGTTTCTGAGAGCACTTACCAATGACCTTAAAAAGAGAAAGCTTTTATAGATGTCTATGGGATAATGGGCTCTATTTTGCAGAAAGACGGGAAACATGAGAGTTACAATTATTATTCCAAACTCTCTAGCATTTGCATTATTGCCTGAGAACCAGAAAGTGAAAACAAATGTAAGTAAATGAAATTAACCTCTCCTGATATTGTTAGTATTAAATGGAAAGTATTTCTTAGGTTTCTTTCTTCTGTTTTGTTTTGGGATTTTTTTTCCCCACAGAATCATTGTTTTAAGGCTACAGAATGGTGCTAGTGCAGATCAAGAAAAACACACTTGAAGAAAGATTTTTGTCTTGTATGCCCTTCTACAAAAAAACAACCACAAAACAAAGGACTGTAAATGTCACATTCATCTCTGAAAACCTCAGCTAATCTTGCCATAGTTTGAGTGTTTGCCAAAACATGGCTTAATTAAAATTCTTCCAGTTTAAAGTACAGATTCCATTTTGGCCCAGATAAAAGATTTTTCTATGGAAATTAATATGTGGGGGAAAGAAAAAAACATTTGCTATTTATTTTACTTGTCGTAGGCTCTAGTTTACTTTATGGTCTTCTTTTAAGATCCTCTATTATCCCCTCTTTTTGAGAGTAGGACGAGGGAGATGAAATGGCCTGGGGAAAGGAGGCTTAAGGCTAGAGGGACTGTGGGGCTTTGTAGTTGCTGGTGAAATCTGAACAGCATGAAACTGTTTTTTCAAGAAAACTAAGATTAGCTGGAAGTCAGGAGAAGGTGTGTTACAGTATGTTTCATTCTGTAGAACTATTTTTCCATGTACTTTTATCAGTGGTACTTTATTACCACTTTTCATATGTTGGTTGCTGATGAGTACAAAAGGGAGATTTACTGGCAGCTTGCACTTGGCTAAATGCAGTCTTGTTTTTGATTGAGGCCATGATGGATATATGAACTTGGCTGAACTGCCATTTGACCTTTTCTGAGAAACTTATTTTGGCAGGCAGATGGAGGAAATATGTTACTGGATAAAATGAATGCCTTTGTTTAATATGGAGGAATTTTAATCTCTTGTGTTTTCTGTCTGCGGATTTGGAAATCAGGTGTAGGTTGTAATACATACACCTTGGAATGATTCAGTTCTTGCAACTCACATGAGTGGCTAAGGAATTGTGGAATATATCCACATAGCTTATCCCCTAAAAAGAACTGATTCTTGCTGTAGTAGCACAAACGCTTGGAAAATACCTTCTGGATACTGCAACTTCTCTATTGCTGATTCTTCACTGGTAGTTGTGTTGATGAAAAAACAATCTCTTACAAGAGTAATGAAGTCTACTGCACTTGCACTGTGTTAATATTTGTCCTCCTTCAGATCTGTATGGTCTATCATAGGAAGAGGATGACTTAATGATTAGAACGCAGACGTTGTGCTTGTGTTTACAGTGTTTCTCCCCTCAATTACCATTTCTTTTCTCTCTCTTCCCCCCCACCCCGGGTTGTGTGTGTGTGGGGGGGGTTGTGTTCTTTCCCTCTCCCCCTGTTTTAGCAACAGGAAGGCACTGACCCGTGGTATTCTCAGCAAGTGTACGCAAGATACTGGAAGCACTATGACCTAGCCATGCGCTGGATGCGTAGACACCAGAAAGCCTACAGGAAAGCGATGGAGTCCTTTTATCACCTACCGTGGCATCCTTCTGCAGCCTCTTCAAGTAGCCGCTACTCAGATTGGGATGGGAATGATCTCCCACATACCCAAAACTATTCTTCCAGCTGTAGCCCACATGGCAGAGCTCCATACCATAAGGGAGCTCAGCAGTACACAGATGCCCACCAAGGGAGGGAGGATGCTGACAGGGACTCCGAAATGGAAGAGGACTCTGAGTCTGAAGGGGAGATAGAATATGACTTGAGCAACATGGAGATCACAGAGGAGCTTCGCCAATTCTTTGCACAGACAGAGAGGCACCGGGAAGAACTTCGTAAGTCCATGCTTGTTCTATGTCTTCTGGTACTTGGTGGCCATAACATTGAGTGATGGATGGCTTCAACATTTACAGGTTTTGTGAGAATTCACAGAAATAGGCAGTGCAAGTGAGCAAGCCAGACAGAATGAAGTAGGCAAAACTGATGGGTGTACTTAAGTCCCATTCGTTAGAAATAAGTCTTAGAAAATGTTTGAAGGTTTTTTGGTAAGAGAAAATTATGACTGCGAAGAGGGGAATAACACATTGTCCAGAAGACAGTACTAGTCTGAAAGCAAAACTCCAGAATTTTTATAGTTAAATCTAATTAATATGCTATATGTCTGAGGGGGGAACCCAGAGGGAGTGCTTTACTACATCACTGAACCCTAGATTAAGCCTCCATCTATTTTATTACACCGAGAAGTCATTTTGTTTGTTATTCTTTGGCGAACCCAACAGAAAAATTTCATGACCTTTTTCTTCTCCCCCTGCATCCCTAGGGTACTCTTCATTCTGTACTATACCACAGGTTTCTCTTTGTTTTGCATCTTGATCTGCACCCAAGTCCTTAAGCAGGGAATATAAACCAAAGACTTAAGATTTTTCTCAGGTCTTGATCCTCAGGTATTGGTCATATTTGATTCTGTGAAATCCTTAAAAGAAATAAAAGATTATGCTGTACTTTATTGACACTTTACTGCATATGTAAATGTTGCAGGCAAATTTATTATCTGTTTTAAGAAAGCAGTATGATGAAAATAACTTTTCCCACATGACTCCAATAGGAAATACCCAGAATGAATGTTTACAGAGCTTTCTCTGAAAGAGGGAAGTGTTCTAAAAATGCATAATAAAGGCAATGATATTGGGTGAGAGAGATAAAAATTCTGTTATTTTAAGTTCTTTGATCAGTGGGTATCCAGTGAGCTGAAACACCTCAGCCTAACTTCACACTCCCCATCAGTATGATGCACAGTTGATCTAGTTAGCAGAGGAAAGTGAGTTAAGGAGCTCAGTGGTAGTGCCTGACACGCATCCCTTTCTCATCGTGCTTCTGCAGGATCAGCTTGTGAAACATTCCTTTGATGAGGTATGGGATACTTGAAGGTGCTCTGCTACTTCTGGAAATGCAGTACATTTTCTTTGTTTTTATTTTGTCTTTATGTTTAGTGATGTTCAAAGGCATGCGAGTGGTTAAAGTGGTGTCCTGGAAATTGACATATCTGGGCTCAGATATGGTCTCTGTTGCATATATCCTGTATGACCTTGGTATAGCTATTTAACCTCTTCCCAACCCCTCACTGGCTGCTCTTGCTAAAAATACGATTTGATTCTTTATGATGAGCAGGTGAATTGGGAAGAGGTTTGTGATTCAGAACACAGATTTTACTTCTGTTCCTTCCACCACAGTGGTACTTGGAGCCTTTTGGAATAGTTAGGTTTCTGCTGCGTGCCATGTACTAGCCTAGTTCTGGGATTTACTTCAGCAGCACTATTTCAGATCTTCAAGCAAATTTAAGTGGAATCTGGTCTTTAGCTACTGCATACCTCAGTTTCTTTAGTAGTTTCCCTATAAACTGAGGATAGTAATAATAATTGTCTGTAATTCCTCAAAACATGAAGAACTAAACAAGTACTTGATTTATTGAAATTCAAAAGTGCCACAGAATTCTCAGGTGAATGTTGCTATCTAAATGCTGATTTTTTTGAGTAGTTAAAAATACAGTATGATCTTGTTCAGAAATAATTTTTTCTTGCATGGTGGGGGGAAAAAGAAAATAGAGTAAATTTTTATTTCTGTTAAAGCTTGTCAGGAGAAACAACATAGCTTCCCTCATGGTGTGGAAATGACCTGATATGGAGACAGTGTTGAAGGCAGTACCACTCTACTTTAGGAGGTAGTGGTATTAATTTTCCTGGATGCTGTTTCTGAACAAAATGAAATTGAGGGGTTCACTAAGCCATGATCCATAATGATGCTATCATGTTATATCTTCCATCCTGTGCTGAAGAATGATTGTCGTTCTGTATTGATGTTCAAGAGATGGAGATACTGTATACACTGAAGAAGCCCACAGTTGCTGAAATATTTCGTCTCTGATGCCTTGTCCTTTTAATCCCAAACTGTATGTGTGTTGTGTGTCCATTCCCCCTGCCAGCCTCCCCACCCCCACATAGGAGCAGATTTGTAGAGGAACTTGGGCACTATAAAGCTCAGTAATGCCTGAAATTTAAGTATCATCCATGTCTGGAAGAGACATTTGTAATGTTGAGGTAAGAGTTCTAAATTTTCTCTAAACTGAATAAGAATGTTTGGGTATGTCAAAGCAGAAAACCAATAGTAACCTTCATGGTCAGTTGAAATACAAGTCAGCTGTTAGGGAGCATTAAGGAGGAGGCTATGTCACATGTCTCCTTTCTTTGGCATAAATAAGGGGCTCCAGGTAGAGTTCACAGCCGTTGACCCCTGCCCCTTGATATGCGCTTGGGGGAAGACACCCAGTTTGTTGCTCTTTTAAAATGATTGCCGTGCAAGAGTTTGATATATGTTTATTGGCAACTTACGGAAGTGAGACACATAGGAAAAGAAGAGCAATGGGACAAATAGAAAGGGGAATTTGACACATAAGGATGGGGATACTAGTACAGAGGATGGAGGTCTGATTTTCTTTGTGAAGGATGACTTCCATTAGTCTGGTGTTTTTTTCAAGCCCTGCAAAATTAGGAAATACTATGCAGCTATTTTGGATGGGCATAATAAGAGTCTTCATTTACCAAGTAAAGTAACAGCTGGTTTTCACACATGATCCATGTCTCATCAACATGTAGAAGAATAATCAAATGGACTAAAACAAATCCTAGCTGATGTTAGGCTCTTTACTTCTAATGCCTGATGTAGAGTCTGCTGGAGGTAAATGTGATCACAGACATCAAAGTATAAGATCTTGCAAACTTCAGCTGTGGAAGACTTAAATAGGCCTGAAGATGTAGGTGGGAAAGGCCTTTGTGTCTGGATGGTGACATACAAGAATTAATTGCAAAAAGAAAAGTTTCAGAGATAAGGAAGCCATCATGTTGGACTAGCCAAAGAAGAAAACCTTAGGTTTATGTCTTTTTTTCAGTGCAAACTTGAAGAACAAGCAGATTCCTAACTTCTGTAGCTCTTTTTTTGTTTTGCTTTGTTTTCACAGTGGGCATTTGCAGTGATTGGCTGACTTGGACAGTAAAGCTTTTGAAACTGGCAACTCTGAGCCTTGCTACATGATTTAACACTTCAGCAGTGATACAGTCGTTCACAACCAGCCTTTTAAAACAGTCTCTTTTTTTGTTTTGAACTCTTACCAAATTCTACTAGTTTTTCTAGTCACGTTGTGTTGCAGTCAAGTTATGTGTTCCTGGAGTATCCCAAAGTAATAGTGAGCAGAGTTTACCTGAGGCTTCATGAACTCAGACATATTAATGAACTACAAACTTATCTTATATTCTAGATATGCGGTGCGTTTGACTAAAATCCCTTACAGACAGTTTTAATTTCTTTCCTCTTCGGTTGTTTCTTCATATGCAATCATAATTATCTAGTGATTCTATTTTTTAGTGTTGGGGTTTTTTTTTGTCAGGCTAGTGTGTTGTTCTGGTTCTTCATGTAACTGGTGATCCTAATATACTGTGCTTCTTGGGGAAGTTTTTAGTTGCATCGGAAAGTCTTCCCTTTGGCTGTTGAAAAGAATGAGGTTATTTTACTGGGTTGCCATACCTGTCAGAGCTAGGTAGTACGCTGATTTCTCCAAGCACCCTAGACGTAAAGGACGGAATACAGTAAGTTGCCTTTTTATGTTTGCAAGAATTAAACGAACAAAAACCAAGAAAGGAAGATTCACAAGCCTAACAATTCTGTAAATTGTCTGATTGCACATATTTATTACACTGTTAAATTTAGCCTCTGAAACATGTAGTTTGTCCTTAAAGTAGTTTTCCTTTGTTCCCTTTTTACATATAAGAGAAAGTTACTACTGTAATTGAGTGAAGACAGCATTGTGAGTACATTAAGAACCATTCTGTAGTAAACAGGCAATGAGACAGTGTCCTTTATTTAAAAACAAAGAAAAGCAAAGTACGATCATGTCAGCTCATTACTGAAGGATAATAGTCTGTCAATTGTTAATGCTATAACTAGGTTTTTTCCATTAAAGCCTCTATTTGTATTGCCCACACATACCCTCCAGCTTTTCCCAAAATAATGTTGTCTCAAAATTTTCATGCCAGATGGAAAACCTTTTGAAAAGAAATTGAAAGGAGATGGCAAATGAAGATGTTTGTTTCAAATCTGCAGTTTGTAGGTTTTTTTCCCTCAAGTTTCCTTTTCTCTGAAAGATGACAGTTGCCACTGCCTCTTCCATGAAAAGAGTAATGGAATTTTCCATTTTTTGAAACTTGTTTAAATAGCACCGGATCCATGAAGATTTTTGTTTTATTTAAGGCCTCCTATGTGCTTCTTTGGAAAAGAGACTTTCATGCAGGTTATTTGCCACCATGTTTTCCTTCTTTCCCTCACTTTTGGTAAATGCTTCTCCCTGTTCTTCTGTCTGTCTGTCTTCCTCAGACTGTAGTTCAAATTATTCCTCTCGGTCACAAGCATCTTTTTTGTGTCTTCTTCCCTACCCTAAACTGTCAAAGCAGTGTGGATGGTGAACTTGTATCTGCTCAACTTCCTTAGCTTTGTGAGCCTTGGTTGTCACATGAACTTTTACCACTATCTTTAGAAGCTGAAGTGCTGAAGCTTCTGAGAAATGCTTGTGAAATTAAGAGTGCTCTCTGCAGTATGTGTGGGTGCTTGAGAGATGCTTTTGAAGCATGTTTTTTTGTGAACTGAAGGAGAAACGTGAAAGGCTCTTCCTTTGTACCTCATATCTGCTGTTGATGATTTTATTGTATAGCAGCAGAATCTTCTCAAGTGCACACACTATGTCCAATGTAGAGGCTGTGTTATTTGGTACTGGAAGCCAAGAGCTAAGAAAATGCCTCCTTGCTAGAGAAACAAGGAAAACTGTCACAATTTTCACTGCTTTAATACTGGAAAGTAATATGTACCTGCAAAAACAGGGGTTCTGAATTGCATTTGGAGAGCAACAGTTGGGCACAGTTTTATATCCATTTCATAAGAGACAAGGTTATCTTTGTACAAAGAGTATCAATTTGGGAACACAGCCATTCCTAGAATATGTGATAGTCGAAAATGGCCTTGGATCTCATGCTGGAGACAGATTTGAGCTTAGAGGAATGTATAGCTTTGCTGTGTGGACCTATGTCTTTCATATCAGTCCAATAGATTTTGCAACAAATGGACATGCTGCGGTACAGGAATTAATGGAAGAGAGACACTGCAAAACTTGAGGTGCTGCTGAGGAAATAGTGCACTTCCTGTATCGCTGGCTTAGATACAGTCAGAAATGGATATCCTCTGCTGCATGCTCAGGGGTGTTGTGTGAGGGTTAGTATACACAACTGGAAATTATATGTCAAGTCTTTATATGCCTCAGACTGAGACTCTGACAGTGTTGGCAACCCTGGAAAGTAAGCAAGTGCAAAGCCAGGCTTGTTGTTTTGCTGCTAAGGGATGCCCCAGGTTTTAGCTCCTAGGTGGCATCTGAGAATGTTGTGGACACACCATACATGCAGCCTGGACAGTTAGGTGGAGCTGGGTCCTGGAATGCCACTTCCCTGTGTGCCAGTGGCTATACTGGGCTCAGTTCTTCCTAATCATGCTGTGGAGTACTGTTATTTGTGGAGTACTGTTATTTGAGTTAGAGCAGGTTTATAGTTCAGAGCATGGGAAAGAGGCTCATGTGGTTCAGTGTAACTGTAGTGTAGACATTGCTTTAAGAGGAATGTCAAGATGTCAAACACCTCTATTTCCTCTTACATTTGATGGAAATAAAGGCTGCTGTCTTAATGTGAAAATATGTATTAAGCCTTGGAAACCTGCATTTGAAATTGTCACCCTTTGTCTGAAGTGTTCCTGTTGTTACATCTGAGATAATACATACCTCACATGGCTTGTTAAGAGGTTCTATTTATTCATATTTATAAGGGATTTTGAGTACCTTAACAGGAAGTGAGCAAAAGCCTCAAGTGGTAGAAGAATGAGCAACACGATCTGTGAATAATTGTTCATTCCAGACCTTTTGTTGAACAGTTATGTTAGATGTCATCCTTGGGACCAGAACGCATCCTGTCAACGTCGTCTTTGCTGGACGAATACAGGGTTTGAGCTACCCTTTCTACCAGAGAGGTATTATCCCTAAGTTATTAATGAGTCAGTAAGAGAAGTCTAGTAATGTATATTGTTGCTGCTCTTAGTAAATCAGTGCTTTAGTTAAATTCATTCTGACTAGACTTGTCTTGAGGATATGAGAAGAAGATGTGCAAGACAGAGACAATGACTGCCTCTTTCAACTGCCCTGTCCCTCACCATCCGTGTGCTAGATCTTCTTTTGACAGGTGTTTCTTGGTAGTTGCTGGTCTCAGAAGGATTCTGTGGAAACAGGTCAGTAGCTTGCTGTAATGGATTAGTTATTGGAACTTTCTCTTTACAAAGAAAATACATGTGGTAATTCAGGTTTCGGACGGACAAGCACAATGTCAGTGCCTGTTTTGTGTCCATGTGATTTCCAAGGATTGAGGGCATTGCTGTGACATACCTGGGCTCTGCAAAGCTTTGGCAAAGAACCACCAGGCAGACCTCAGGGCTGAGAGGCCACATGTGGAACAAGGAATCCTTCCCCAGTCTTGTTGTAAGAGCAAAAACAGCTTTCAGAATGCTGTTATGGAAGATTGCTTCATATGGGAACAGTTTGGTGTGGGAAGATGCAGATGCTACTTACACTCAGAATTGGTGCTGGTAATTTTTTGAAGGCAGGCCTGCATGCTTGCTTATGCTGTTAGCATCTGCAGCTGCTCTGAGTGGCTCCTCTAGTCATGTTTTCATTCTTTGTCCCTGCACGGGAGCCTGTGAAAGCAGCTGCAGCTGCTGTAGAAAAGAGCAGGTGAGATCATGCTGACAGACACAGCTCTAGGGAAAAGTGACATAAAAGCTGCTCTGTACTAATCACTTGACTCGGGCAGTCTGTGTTCACAGTTTATGTACTTTTCAGTTTCTCCTAAAATTCATCAATTACTGGTTCTGTCTAGGTGCCACATGTAGCATTTCTGGATCTCTAAATGATTTTACTTAGGAGGGAGCTTTGTCTCAGTTTAGTGCTGATAAATCCGAATTCATCTGCCTTTAGCGTGATACTCTCAACCTTGTAAGTGGACACTGACAGTGTGGCTATGATTTTTCTAACACAGCCTTTTTTCTATCTACCTGGGGGAATTGTTGTTGTAGGAGGAATTTGCAAAGTTTCAGGGTGTATAGAACTGGAGTAATTGGAAAAGCAAATGTCAAAGACCAAGGTGGAAATGGATGTAATGGTATGCTTTCTGTGCTCTTTATCTAAAAAAATCTGCTTGGAATCTACAATGAAACATGGCAGCAAAGTGTCTCAACTGTTACACATTTTAGGTCTCTGTTATAAAGTAAACCTCTTGTTCAGATTTGCTTGGAGACACATAATTTATCCCCGCTAATTTTAACGGAGCGTTGCTAATGCCCAAACTTTAGAGGCACCATTTGCTTTTCAACATCTTTCACTATGCCTCAGTTTTATCAGAAGCATCCAGATGGAATTCACGTCCATTGTCATTAGGCAAATGTGTGTGCTGCGGAGGCAGAAACTGAGAGTTTGGAGACTTCCATCTGCCTGGGTCTTTTTGAAACTCTGTAGCGGGTTAATTAACATTGATAATATACAGTTGTGGGCTTGCTTCTGGGGTGGTGGGTTGGCTGATGTGGATAATGTGCAGCTGTGGCTTGTTTGGGCTAAGTAGCTAAATAGCACTGAGGAGCACTGGTGGAAGAGGAGTACTGGGTGAAGAGAGGAGACTGGTGCCCAGGAATGTAGGAGAGATGAGGAGAGGCCCTGGGAGAAGCTGAGAGAAGAAGGGGGCCTGGATGAGGAGAGGCTGGCTGGAGGAGAAACCAGGAACCCGAATGCAGCAGAGGCAAGAAGCAGGGTGGACTGGCCTGAAGAAGACGAAGAAACAGCACGGACAGTAGATGAACTTTTGGAACCTTGTGTGGGAAAACCTTGTTGCAGCTGGCTAGCTTTGTAGTGCTGCAACAAAACTTCTTTCCTCACACACTCAAAATCAAGTGAAAGAGTTAGACAGAGGCTGTTAGGCTACCCATTTCAGACTTGGATGGCCTTTCCAGACTTCCATTGTGACCTTGGATGTACCATTTGGGACTAGATCCACAAAAGCTTTCAACATAGGTGGAATTTAGAAACAGATACCCAAATTAATAATCTTTCTCTTCCAACCATGCCTTCCAGGAAGAAGGGGCTAGTAATTTATACCCAAAGGATGATGCATCTTAAACCCCAAGGTGCAAGGGAACATTGTCACTTGATTCATTTCCAGGGACTGGGTTGAGCAGCTGTGCCACCTTGTGCCATGTGATCTGCTGTGAAGCCCATTCCAAGGGATCTAAAGCACTTCCTGCTCTAAGAATTTGTGTCTGTTTTCTTTTGTGTCACCTGTAGTACAGAGGTGATAGCACTTCCCTGTCTCTCGGGAACATAGAGAAGGCTGATATGACAACACACCAAGAAACAGTTGTGCTGCCACCGTATGAAGTACGCGGTGTAGATTGATCCAACTGTTCATCAGTGTTACAATTATTATTGGCCTCCAAAGTACCCAAACCTGTTTATCAAGATATCAGAACTTCCCTCAGATACTTCCAAGTACATACGTCTTGTCAGAACTCCGCTGTGCAGTACACTGAAATCATGGAGGCAATGTATGACAAAGAATGAATCTTAAGTGGGTATTTGTGCTGAAATCAGGTTTGTACTGAAATGAGTAACATGGGTGTAATACTATTGATTGTTATTGTTCACATTTAGCTGCGTAAGAATCTCCAGAGCTTAATTTCATTTGTAGTTGCAGAAGTGGTGGTTGTTGCTCTAAAAGTCAGCTCTGTACTCACAGAAACTGGAGAAACTTTGCAAAGGAATGTAGGTCTCCGAATAGCATGCTGGGCCTCGATTTTAATATGGTGGTTCAAATGCTAACAAGCCGATACTGTTGTTTTCTCACTCTGCACAAGCCTTGCAAAACACCTGTTTCTAGGATGTCCGCGGTTTCTGATGTGGTTGCTGAGCAGAAGGGTTGGAATACACTTTAAAATTCATCAGTTGTCATTGCTTTGGGATTTTTGGCCACTGATATGGTGGGAAGGAGTCTGAAAAATTGTAGAAGAGTCCAGACTGTGGAGACTGCGTCATGTGTGACATGGTGGGGGAGGTGTTGAGGTGGTAGATGGCAGAGCATCCGGCTGGCTTTGGAGGAGTGCAGGAAGAAGTATCTGCATTTTTCTGATCTACATTTCTTAGTCGGTAAAGCTGTGATATATAGTTATTTGCATTCCCTGCTTTTGTGTTCTTCCCTTGGCATTAGTTACTGACCTCTGTCATGAACAGGCTGACGGGCTAGATGAGCTTTTAGTCTTGATGACTCTCATGTAAAGTCTTCACTTCATCAAGTCAATTAAACCCTTTATCTGTGAATTGCCCTATTGAAGCAACAGAGTGGAGACATGGAGCTCCCACTTGCTAAGAAGTATAACTCAACTTTCTGAAGGGCAGGTTGCCAACTCCCTTTTTGAAAGGAGGCAGTGCTCAGACTTCTGCTCCAGCATCTGACTCTGGAATTATTTCTGGGGTCAAACATTTCCCTTTTGTGGAAGGTACAATAGACACACATCTGCAGGTTTTCTCTGGCATATTTTCCCAATGTTTTTTGTTGTGTTTTTAATACTGGGCATAGCAATTATCCTCATGTATTTAAGTATATTTCATTTAATTTACTAGAATGCTGAAATGAGCAATGAGAAGATCAGAGGTAAGCTAAGTTTCCAAAGCTACCCCTTTGCCCTTTCTTTTAGAAGTTGTGATTTATTTTGTCAATTCCTTTAGTTTGACCCTCTTGCCAGATGTCTCTTTCAGAATGATTGGTTAGGCAGCACACTGTAGTTTACTAACAGCATGGAAAAAAATGCGTATTTTCTTGCTGAAACTGATTTTATGTGGATCAGAGATTGTTATTTAATTCTGCATGTCTGCAGTAATACTAAATTATGGACCTGCCAGTTAACTGAAAGGTCAGTTCATAGCCATGATTACATGTTGTTCTCAAAATAAAATTGTTTTTCAAATGTTTTTGATAAAGTAGCAGACTTCCCTGCATATGTTACTGAGTTGCTTTCTTGTATCAAACAATAAACCAAACTTGAATTCAGCACTGCAGTCTGTGGCTGGAGGCAAGAAATTTCAATGTAAAATTCAAATGTGCAAGTTTGATTTAGAAGACTGACACAGGCTACTTTTTTTTTTTTTATTATTTGCTCAAAAGCACCAAACTTTCAGTATTATTTAGCTGTCTAGCACTCTGTACATCACGGAACACTTTCTTCGAAGTGCATGTGCTTAATTTCTATTCAGGGCACATTTGAAAAATGATTGTGAAACTCCCATGTTCTGGCTTGCTTTTAAAGAAGCACTTTTAAAATTGAACATTTCCTTGTTCAGTCTCCTCTGACTGTTCCGTAAATGTTTGCATATATATGGATACAGTCATATATAGACTGAAGTAATCCTTCTGTTTACTCTAGCACTGGTGTCTTTGTCTGGCATCAGCATTGTTGCCATCAGCGACAGATTGGAGTTGTTTTGGGGGATGGGAGTGCAGAGTCAGCTGGTCTGTATTTAATCTTACTGCTGTAGACTTGATCCTTACTGAAGGCAGCTGTCAGTGCCTGATCCTGTACTAATTTCTAAGCAGTGGTCGGTCAGCAACTTCCTGGCTGTGTAATTCTGTCAGATGGCACAAGTGTGCAGCCTGGACACGGTGTCTCTGGTGTGATACAGACCCCTGGTTACACTGGGCTCACCTGTGCATTTTGTATCCTAGATGCACACGTACCTTATTATGAATTACATTTAGAGCATTCAGATTTCTAGAGCAGGCATTTACTAGAGGTTCCACAGGGCTAGCTGGTTGCTTCATGTTTATGGGGTTTGATTGTTTCAGTTAATTTTCTGGTTAGGGTAAGAATATCCCTTCTTAAGGGTTTCATTGCGGAAGGTAATAGAAGAAAATAAAAGAAAGGTGATTTGTTGTTTAGCTGGACAGTAACTAGTGTGGCCCCCTGCTAGTGTAAACATGGACATGAAGGCTTGTATTGTGTCCATCTAGAATCTTTGGCAACTTGTTTTGGAGACCACAAGACAACCCTTCTTGGTTTTTTCTCCTGTTTCTAAAACAGAAATAGGCTTCATTATCCAGTTAACTTGTAACTTTCTGCCAGTTTCTTAACTACAATTTTCAAAATAATTTGAGATAATTAATTCTTTAAAACTGTCAGGTAAGAAAGTATTAGATTCATTTTACAGATTCATTACAGTGAGACATGTGGTTAATTTAACTTGAGAGGGGTACATACCACCCAGTAGCAAACCTGGAACGCTTTCATTCTAACCTTACTTCCTTGCCTTCTATGCATTTTGATTTCAAAGGTAGTTTCTCTCCCCTTGCTATCTTGGTAAGTAATTTTGTGTGATTTCTGCAGAGATATCTTCTTCAAAATGCATAGAAAATCTGTATTATATTGAAAGACAAGATAAAAAACTGAGTAATTCAGATTTGCAAAATCTGTTTGTTGTTTGCTTAGACAGCCTGTTGCAACTGCGTCTGTCTTAGGGAGCACACTCTCTTCTTGCCTGAGACTATTTCCTGCTTCTACCAATAGGTTTTCAGTTAGGCTGTGCTTCAATGAACGCATCTCAGTGCCAGAGCTGGGTTAAACAATTTTTCTTCCTAGCCATTCACTCCTGCTCCAGTTCTGCCCCTTTGGTTCAGCATCTGTGGTGCCGAGACACCGAACTGTACCAGGATCAAATATAACTTGCTGGCCTTGGTTTTTCCATTGGTTTTTTGTTGTTGTTGTTTATGATTCATTGTGTGGCCCCTTAGACAATTGTAGCAGCATCCATGAGGGGCCTAGGAGCTGGAGCATGCAGCTAAGGGAGGAGGAGGGGAGCAGAAACTGTGTAAGCTGATTTTGTAGCAGAGGAAAGAAGAATGTCTGTGGAACCATGGTTTCAGACTGCCACAAGCTTGCCAGGGAATCACATCTGCTCTTACTTCAAAGCCTGTAACAGAACATTTTCTTTTTTCTTGAGAATATTGCATTGCTTGTAGATATATGTGGTGAAATATTCAATTTCTTTTAACTCATTCCCTCCTCAACTAGCAGATGGAAAACTTGTCAGTGTAGATACTTGGGGTTTTAATACCTTCAGCATTTTTGGTAGTTCTCTTTCATGGTGGTTGACTCTGGTTACTGGGAGCTTGTCATTGCAGGCAATTTCTCCCCCCCAAAAGTCACCTTTATTCCTACTTAGTGTTTTCAAGCCAGCTACAGAATTTGATTTTTCTGCGTAGGTTGGACTGCTGGCATAGTGAGATAGGGCTTAGCTGTCTCCACTTTGAAGATCAGACCTATGTTAAAGATGGGAAGAGGGAAGTTACATTGTGTCATCTGTAGTCCTTTTGTTACATTTTTTTGCAAGCACAAAGTTTTAAATTTAGAAAGTTTAAACCTCTCTGTTTTCTCCAAGCCAGTTTACAGGTAGAATGAGGCTGTTTATTCTGCTATAAAATAGCCACTCTCTTCTTTCAGTATGTTTCCACAATTTCTGTAAGTTGGTTAGTGTTGCAAAGTAACCATCCAGCAAGTGACACCATGCTGTTTTCAGCAACCCAGAATATTTTGTCTTTACAGATGTGGAGGTAAGTCACAATTGTTTGTACCTCATAGGTTCCCACTGATGGAAACTCCTGTCATGCAAAGCTTTGCACTTGATAAAGAGTAATGCTTGAGATGTCAGCCCTCTGGAAACCCAGAGCTCTGTAGAAATCAAACTCCTTGGATATCCTCTTTACAAATCATCAGGTTTAAATCTTTACTTTGTTGAAATTCCTGTAGGCAAAGATTTTGGTTTTCGCCATGGTATGCCTGGTTTATGCGAGTACAGGCATAGTAAAATGGTCTGATGCTATCACCTCAGAAAAACTCGTATGTAAGTTTATGATAAAGGTACTTAGCTTTTCTAAGGAGATGAAGAAGCTGGCATTTTGCATTGAGAAGCTTGTGTGGGCAGAACATTTAACACAGCAGATAGGCTTGTGGGAAGTGGCATTCAAAGAGAGAACTAGGAGTTTTTAGTCAGTAGGAATGGGTGGTGTTTTTAACTCAGTGTGGGCTGCTCAAGATTGGCTCAGGTAGCATTTAAGGCAAGATGAGCAAGCTCAGAAAGTGCACATGCAGCAGTAACAAAATCATTCATCATTTGAAATAAGCAGACAAATATGTGAGCAGGGGTATAGGTCAGTCTGAAATCATGGAAAAGAAAAAATAGATCACGGTTGGGGAAAGTGCAGTATATCCTTGTAGAATAACGTGCTAACTAAGCAAGAAACTGAAAGTCAGTGGAGGTCATTTGACTTACCAGGAGCAAGCCCTTGGTCTCTTGCCATAACTATCATTGTGTGGGGCAGAATGTGGCAGGCTGCAGTGTGTGCGCCTAGAGAACTGTGGAGAAGGCTGCCTGTATATGAAACATCGTCAGATTGTGTATGATCACTGGCTACAGCAAGCTAAGGGTTGAATGTACAAATATTAAGAGCTAAAAATGGTATAAGAAACCATACAATGCTGGATATGAATCTTTCATTAAAAATCCAACATAGATAATTACGCTTCCTAGTTGTATCTTCTTTTAATGTTGAAAAGTCTCTCCGTGGAGAATTCTCTCCAAATAAGGGAGTTTATTTGGGTTTTGGTTTTGAAGTTTTTTTCCTTGTTTTGGTGTTGGGTTTTTTTCCTTTTAATAAGAAGAGGGTGAATTCCAGAAAGGATTTTTTTTTATTGCTGCTTAAGCTTCTCAAAGGATATTACAAAGAAAGAAGAGCAAAGTGGATCAAGCTTACAGAAAGTATATGACATTTTCCTTTTTATAAAGTAAGAGAAACAAGGCATCTGAGTTTCTAAGGACCTATGGGGAAAATAGCTTACATCTTGAAGAGCTTAGATCATAGTTTTGCTGAGAGTATGTAACAGGGCGTTTGTGTGCATATGAAACCCCAAAAGCAGTGAATAGCTAAGATACTAGTTGCTGGTTTTGGCACTCCCTGAGGATGGGGGTAGTTGTCTATATTTGTTCACTTTTCAGCTAGTATACTCCAGATTAAAAGTCGTCCATAAAAGGTGGGAAAAGTTGGCGGGGAGTGGGGGTGTGTGTGCAGGCAACAACGCAAAACTTTCTTTCAAAAGGCCTGGAATCACTGATGACATCCCAGAATGCAGTATGATTTAGGTAGAAATCTCAGGATTCCTTAAATATGGAGAAAAAAGGCTATTTACTGTGTTTGGAAAAAGATGTCTCAACTGCTTTTGGCCAGATAATGATGACTTCCCAGCAGAACTAGATGTGGTAGGAATAAGTTAATTCTGAAAACAGCTTCAAGAGAGGAAGAGCATCTTTGGGAACAAATGGAACTGACCAATTAGGAAAATGTGTGCAATGCTTTTTCTTTGTGCAGGAACCACACACCACTGCAGCTGCTTGCCTGCCTTGTGAATATTTGCAAAATTCTGTTCCATGATTGCAGGAAGCTTGCCAGTATTTCAAACTGAGTGCTGTAAAAGAAAGCACATTTATTTTAGTCTGTGTGAAGTGGAGGGAGGAACTACTTAAAATTGTGTAAAAGTTATTTGTTTCACATTTATAACTTGGCAGCACGAGGACTTATGAATTTGGAGTGTGAAACTGATTTGAGAATGAGCTGGGGACCTCATTGCTGCAGGCTGAGAATTAGTGTTTTGATAAACCTTGCTACCTAATTCATGGATGAACATTTGGTGCTTGGTTCAGAGAAACTCTGGTTGCCTCTATAACTTTAGGGCTATAGACATTTTATAATTTTGTCAGTTTGGTTTTTTCCATTGTCAGATGCTTGTTGTCATCTTTTTGAGGAAGATGTAGTTGCACATTTAGTTCAAGTTGCATTGCTTTGTATTGTTTTTAAAGTAAATTTTGAGGTAGTGGAAAGAACCCAGGCTGCCGGAAAGTTGAGCACTTCTACTTCCCAGCCCTTGCCCCCACCAAAGAAAACTTAGTGTGCATCTCAACAGGACAAAACTTTCTCTGCTCTCATCTATTTTTCATCTCTGTTTGGCTGGAAATACTGCTTTTGGAAAAGCAGTAGTTTACATACCCATTTAGTTCCATGGCTTCTCTTTCCTTGATTGCCTGTGACAGCAAATAGTGCCGTCACTGACAGTGGAGTTTGTCATGGTAGTATCTCTCTGCAAATAACTGATTTGAAACTGCAACGTATTCCACACAGCTACATTGGTATTGCCAGCAACAGCTGACATGTTCTATGTTCAAATCCAGCCTTTGGCACAAAAAACTGTGGGTCCCTGTAACAGATTTCTGCCCCCAGCCTCTGCTTGGACTCTATAGACCTGATATATGTGTCAGACTCTATAGACTCACTTTGGAAATTTTTTAACGAGTAGCTATGGAACAGTAAAAGTCAGATTAGAAAGTTAAGGGCAGTACATCTGATTAGTGTAAAGTAGAACATATACTCCAGACATTCATTAGGTAATTCTGAGAATGGAATTTAAATTGGTATTATTATTATTTTGATTGTTAACATTAGGATCCTCCAGGTTTATGAACTACTCTGTGCTACAAAATGGAGATTGATGCACTCTAAACTGTAATCCACTCATCCATTGTAAAGCTTCTGCTAGAGACCCATTTAATTTCCAAACAGAATAATTCATTATCTGTCTCTAGAGACATTAATTTTTCTTAAGTGTTAGTGTGTGCTATGAGCTATCGAAGAGCATTATACAGCAAGCAAGCAAGGAAGCAGCTGTCTCTAGTATGTAGCTATGGGACTAATGAATAAAAAATTTCCATGGGCAATACAGAAGTACAAGGAATTGTCTTTGTGGCCCAAGAGAGTCAACAAATATAGGTTCAATTCATTGCCCTGCCAGAGTTTTGCTGTATAACCTACAATGGGAAACACTGGTTTTCCAGATAGATTTTTGTTTTCTGGATAACACTATTCAGTGTAATTTGCATCAAGTTCATGCTTAAAAGCATGTTGCGTAGTTGTGGGCAGTCTGGTGTCCCAGGAAGTTTGTTTCAGTGGGATGCAAGTGACCTGTGTAGTCACAGCCTGGGTGCTATAGCCTGTCCTCATAGTGCTGGGCCCCCTGTAGGCAATTTTAATTCAGACCTTCTGGTTAAAATGGCCTGACACCAAATAAATCTGACTCTTCTGAAAATACATATGGACTCTAATGTATGGTTCATTGTGAATTCTGGCAGTGCAGCCCACTTCAGGGGTGTGCCTTTAAAGCAAAATCACAGAAATTACTCTCTGGAATACATCACTAATAACACCTCAAGTTCTCTTGTCCTTCAGCTACCAACACAAAACTGTGGATGGTGTTGGAAATGACAGGACAGAGGCTTTCTGCGTCCCTGTCAGACAAACAGATGCCAAAATTGAGGTTTCTGATTATACTGTGTAAAATATCTCTTCTCTATGAATGAAGTACAGGGATAATTCATTTAGGAAGCCTGACAGACAGTCAGTTGGCTGCTCTGTACAGTACTTTCCAGTGTAAAAATAAACTGCAGATGTTTGACACAGATATGTCAGGATACTTAACTTCGGGTTAGGGTTTGCAGATGTCATGTGTTTTGTGGAAGCTAAATCCTTGTCTTAAGGGAAGGAGGGAAGAGGTACATAGCACCAAACTCTGAGAAGCATGTCCTGTGTGTGACTAATGCATCCTGACCTGTGGACACTCTGTCCCTTTTGATGTTTAAAAAACAAAATGCTGTCATTAGCAGTGAACTGTTTCTATAATGCAGTTTTGAGAACCATAATTTGTTATTGGTAGGCGAAGGAGTTCAACTGCCAGGTGATTTTCTTCCTCTGGTAGAAGTGTCCCCATAAGAGGGGAGTTTTGTATAGCACTTTGCTGTTTTAACTGCACAGAGCATGATTTGTTCCATCAGAGCAGCACTTGGGAACTGGAGGCAAGTTTGGGCACACAAAATCAAGTTCTTGATTCTTAACTGGCCTTACCAAAGAGGATTTTTGATGACAGATTGGTCCAAATGTTTCACATCTCTGAACGTTTTAAATCTTCTTTAAAAGACATGATGCAGGGATTTATGTTGGGTGCTGGTTTTGTTTGTCTTCAAAGCGATAGCAGTAAGGCTGACTGTTTTGAACTTTGCAAGTCTTGAGAAATGAATGAGGTTGGATAGTTTATCTAAACACAGTGCTTACATCTGTGTTTCATTGGATGCACTTCATGGCAGACATTTACATGACAGACCAATTTGTTCATTTTCATAGACTAGTAACTGATTGATTACATTTTCTCTTGGCTATGGTTCAGCTAAAGTTGCATTGTCCTGTGCATTGTTTCCTTGTCTCAGCTGCTAAGTCATTACTTTGGAAACAATGCTCTTTTTTTGTTTTGTTTTGTTTTTTGTTTTGTTTTTTGTGTGTGTGGTTTGGTTTGGTTTTTTTGGTGGTGGTGGAAGTTGTTCTGGTTTTGGCGGTTGTTTTTTTTTTCTTTTCAGGACATGTGTATGTTGGGGAGAAATGAAGCACTGCTGGTTTTTACTTGTTATTACTAATACAGAGGGTTTTGTACCCTTCCAGGGTTCAGTTCCAGGCTCTTCTTTCTTCCCACTTCTTCCAGCCTGGCTCTATCATGATATTTAGTAGGAATTTGTCATTATGCATAATGAGCACAGCAGGATAAGTAACGTGCAGTTTGTTTTGTAAGTTGCAGAAGTTGGCTGCACCCTAGAATGTGTGAATCTCTGCTCTCTAGACACAGCACAAATTTGAATATGTGGTATTAAAAAAGTTAAAATAAGATGTGATTGGTTGCTAGCTCTGTAATTTACATCTCTTGTGGTTTATTTGTCTAGGGAGACAGCAGCAGCTGGAAGCTGAGCACGAGTACGTGGATGCAGATCAAGACCTTCACAAAAGGACGGGGCGTTCTGTGCAGCCACCTGCAGAAAGGCCTGGGGAGAGGCGAATGGCAGAAATGAAGAAACTGTATGGTGCTGAAGCTGCCAAAATCCAGGCAATGGAGGCAGCCATGCAGCTTATCTTTGATAGAAGCTGTGACAAAAAGCAGCCCAAATACTGGCCCATTATACCCCTTAAACTGTGAGTACCTGGACTGTGCTCTGACCTGGCACAGAGCTGTAGCGATGGATGTCTCGGTCAGGTTGTGCTGCTGAAAGAACAAACTGTGCAGATTTTGGTGTTGGCTGGGCTTTGTGACAGAGGCCGACAAGAGTAGCATGTTTCTTTGCCCTGTGTTCCTTTTGCACTGTCTGTCAGCAATGATCACAGTCCAGTCTACCTACATGCAGTTGTCAAGTAGTAATACAACGGACAGTAATATCGAACGTGTCTAAAGTCATAGTTTCACTCATTTGATACCTGCCTGCCTCGACCATGCCTGCAAGAAACATAATCATGTCTATACTCATTGAACTGGGAAGACTTAGTGATGTGAAAAATACTATATGCATTGTCTGCTCTTCCGATTTAGTCCCGGTTTTTAGTCTTATTTAACGTAGTAGCATTTGGATCCGGTTTAACACAGCATGGCTAGTGTTATGTTTGCTAATCTTGGAATTTTTTGAGAACCAGGAGCCCAGTGGCCAAGGCACAACATATCAAATTACTGTAGCTCAACCATTTGAATTCTTTTTCAAACGTTTATAATAAAGCAGGAAGTTTTTATTCTCGACTGATACTTGTCTGGCAGAAGTTCGACTCTAAAGCAACATTATATAGAAAAATGTTTTCGTGAAGGGGGTGGAGGGAATGGGGGGGAAAGCCTGATGTGGCCCTGACTGTTAGAGATCTGTTTAGTGGCAGAGAAACTTAAGAGGCCAAAGCACTCTTGGATCCAGTGCCTACAGTGATTTTTGCCATTCTAATAAAAAGCATCTAATTGTTTTGAAACTTTTAAAAAAGACGTATTTGATAGAAAAAGGGTACATCTGTATGCTGTATATGGAGGTGTGGAAGCCATGTAGCCCTTATGGCTATGTTTATTTTAGGTGCAGCTTTCCAATGCCACCTGCATATTACATGCACAAAGCTTAGACACAAGCAAGTTAGATGTGCCTCTGTGTGTACTCGTCCATCTGCACAGACTGTTTGGCTCCACTTCTGTCACTCTTTACTTTTGGTCTGTTGTGCTTGCCTCACTAGTTTCTGACCAGGTGGAGTGAGGCACACCAGTGGTCTGAGTAAGAGGTGCAGGATTGGCCCCTCAGTACTGGTGCCTCCTTAGAAAATGGTACCCTGAACACTTCCAAGGACTTTCTGTGAAGCACTGCTGCTATGTATCATTGTGTGCTGAAGGCCTGTAGTTTGTATTAAGCAGCATTTCCATGCCAGGGCAAAGGAACCTTATGCTCTTTTAACTGTGACAAACAAACACGTACCTTTCTGGCAACACAGGAAAGTCACAACTAGATTTCTAACTTCAGTTCACGCCCACTTTGCCTGGTGTATCTCAGTCACATGTGTAGTTTATAATACACACCAGCCGTTGCTGTGCCCTCTGCAGCACCCAGCTGCACCAAAGCAAGTCTGCGGTGCAGTTTGGAATATCTTTGGTTTTACTAGTTGTTACTATGTTCTTTCAAAGCAGTGTTTTCATTTTTGTTCCATCTCCTTCACTTTAAATGTGACAAGATGGAGTTAAAAGCCCCAGTCTCCACAACTTTACTGGTCTGATTAATCTGAAGAATTAATGTGAGACAGGAAAGGGAAAAGAGTTACAAACAGTCCTGCATTTGTCTTCACTCTTGGTTTTGGTGGGTTTTGTCAGAAATTCAGTGTTTTGTTTGGGTTTCCTTTTGATGACCAAATAAATTATCTTTGTAACACCTTATAATTTATTCGTATTTTTTTAAAAACGAACTTCTATACTTCAGCACTCCAGTTCTCAGATGCTAAAGCTTTCTTTTAGCTGCAGTATTGTGTAAGGAAGATTGAACTTAGAGCAAAGACAATTTTAACATAGAGAAGCACAGTGTTGACAGGACTTTCACAGGAATGCCAGTCAATACCACACACACATGGTGTGGTACCAAATGAATCAGAGGGCTGTTGCATCCGCTGGGGGAAGACCCTGTCCCAGATTAATGTGGACAGATCTCTCTGTTCCACTTTGCAATGTGTCCAGTGTGGCGATGGTATCTCCCCTGTGAGGTTCAGTACAGAAGAAAGAAAGGATGGGTAGGACTGAGTGTTCTTACTTTTCAATCCAGTTCCCAGTTCTTGCTGTGGTTGTTTCTGCATCCAGCTGCTTCTGCTAACAGAAGCAGAAATTCTGGTCTCCAGAAGTATTTTTAGAGACCTCATATGAGACAAACATTGAATTCCTTTCCTACCTCATATAAAACATACAAGAAGTTGCCTTGCCTTTGGTTCTTTCAATTATTTCTAAGAGTGTTTAATATACTTCCTGAGGTTGACAGTAGCGAGAACTGGATGAAATGTTGCTTAGGAACTATGTGCTAAGGCCTGAAAGAGAGGAGTACACTGCTGCAGACTTCAAGTTGCTGCCAGATAATCTTTATGCTGCTCCTGAATTTCAGGGGATGGGCTGTTGCTGGTAGTTGGCCAGATGTCCCATTTTGCTGGTAGTTCAGTGGAACTTGGAGATTTTGTGTTGCAGTTCTTTTACTCCATCTCCTGTGTCATTTTACAGTTCTAAGAAATACCTCACATAATATGTGATCATGGAAGCAGTGCAACTGCAATTCAAAAATTCAGTCAGAATGTCTGTAACATTCACTTTTTTTGCACATGTGTATTATGCTGCAATCCTCAGTCATGGGACCATGTACATTTTACCCAAAATACAATGTTGTGCTGGCCTTTTGACTAGAATGCAACTGTGATGCTGCAGACTTGGTTCTTTCTTGTCCAGAGTGTTGCAGTTATGCCAGCTGCTTGTACAGTCCTGCCCAAAGGGAATTCTTCACTTGCTGGTGGTGCTGTTTCTTGTGTGCTTTTCCCAGCTCCAGTAGAAGGAATTACACCCTGAAGTTGCAAGTACAAGTTGTCATACAAACAATTAGTGTTAATTTCAGAAACTGGTATCCCCCTTTGCTATATGCAAATCAGCCTCATCTTCAGAAGAAGAGTTTGTGATTGGTTGAAGATGCTTTGAAGATTGGAGGAAAATGGTAATAGGTCTTTTCTACTAAAAGCATTCTTAAATTTAAAAAAACAACCTTTCAGGACTGGCACAGTATAAATTTAACATACAAATGTAGCAGTGACCTCTGCATTTCCTACTGAAAGAAAAACTGCTTACTCTTATGCATTGGTGACATTGTCAAGAACAGTTGATAATTCTTTTAGAATTATTTCCCCATAGAGTAGCTGACAGTTTAGTATGCCTGTATATACAGGCAAACTGAGAAGAGATTAAACAATTTTGATGGGCATAACTTTTCTTTTAATCAGCCTTATTGGTAACTATTCATCCTTTTTGATGGTAGTCTTGTATAATGGCTAGCTGCAAACATCTTGTACTTAGAAGAAGTTTTAATAAAAACCCTACATTTCCATGCCAGCCTTTGTGAAGGATAAACACTTACATAATCCATATGGATTTGTTCACTCATGTCTTTTTCTCTTTGCAAAAGCTGCTCACTCACTCATTATATGAAATATATTTCAAATACTGACATCTTCATCACTTGTTGCATTAATAGGAGTCCAGCTCTTTGAACAGAAATTGAGAAAAACAAGACACTTTTGATTCAGCTGCTTAAATTTGGATTTTTTTAAAGTATGATTTTTGGCATGCTGCTCTGAATATTTTGGCTGAGAAAATTACAGAGGGGCCAAGATTACTGCCTAAAATGTGAAATATAGTCTGTCAAAAGAAAACATCCAGAACTGTGTTTTCCTTCTGATTTCTTAAAAGCGTAAGTTACTATGGAATATACTATTCAGTAAATAATACATTCATGCAGTGACAAGATTCAGTTTTCATGTGTGTGTGCTAATTCATCAGCCATCTACCCTGTCTGAGCTGCTCTGTTGTCTCCTGTGATTCTGCCTGGATAGTCCAAAGGAGAGAAATTCTTGTGGGCATTTTCCTAGGTAGAATAGCAGCCTGTGAGAGAGTGTCAGCTGCTCCTGAAGGGTGGTTATAGACAGTTACGTTTAAAGTCTCACATCCCTTTATGTATTCTGACATAGCTGGTATTGCTGAGCTGGTACGCAGAGACATGCAGTGGAGCTCTGGGTGGGTAGGTGACAGAGTATGGTGCTGCTATTTGGGTGTTCTTTTGGAGACCTGACTATCACAGTGAAATAATTGTTTGGATTCAGTCCATTCTTTGAAGCAGGTGAGCGTGCAGGCATCAGCCTCAACTATTCATTTCAGCAGGGCAGGAGCAGCACAGAAGCCTAGCTTGCCCAAAAGTGGGGAAAGACTTGTTCATCTTGAGCTTTGAGTGTGTAATCAAGATTCTCTGTGCATGGATTCTATTAATTACGCAGTCACAGAAGGATTTTTTTTTTTTGCCTTTAATCATGAATCATTTTCTTCTAAGAAATCAAGCAAACAGAGTAAGTGAGAACATACGTAGTTTTTGAAAATAAAATACTTTTCAGCCTAACGATGCCAATACCACTGTTGGTTCCCTAAACTACATTGAGATCTTTTGCCTGCAAAGCCTTTTGAAGAGCCAAAATACACAGAACTGCTGTCCTCATGACTCTTGTTTACAGCCATCCCAAAGAAGTTGTGGGGAGGAAGGGATGAGAAACATGGAAAGGATTGGTAGGGATTTTTTCCAAATAGAGTTCAAAGTGGTCCTCCTTAATTTTTAAACTTTGTTTTAAATAAAAGCAACAGTTTACCAAAATCTGGGTTCAATAAAGATGTGAGGCAAAAGTCTATCAGGGGTTTTTAAAAATTTGCACCACTGTCTTGAGATGTCCCTAAGCTCCACCTTACTGGAAGCTGGGACGTGGTAACAAAATACTGCTTTATTAATGGAATTCTCTTACGTTGTCCTCCAGACAGCTGCCATTGGGTGATGGCATAGGAAGCTAATTAGACTTGCAATCTGTTTCTAGTGACTTTTAGAATCTTTCTGCATGCTTACACTGAAGATCGAGATTGAACTATCAGTCCTGAGGTTCAGCTTTCGACTACCTCATGCATCCTTTTTCCTAGGTACAGAAATTGCCCCTGTGGCTCAACTCCACCAAAGTCTACTGCCGTCGAGGTCTGCCAGCAGCTCTTGTGTGATCACTCCCTCACTTTAAATCAAAAGGAATTGAGTTGGAAGAGCCCTACTGCTAAGCTGTTTAATGTAACCCAGTTTGTCATGAAAAGGATTAAGGGAAGCACTCAGTTGTGCTATCGGATGAGCAGGTCTAGAGATGGCAGACTCCATAGCCACGAGCATTCATAAGGCAGCATTGCCACTGCTAGAAGAGAATGTATGAGCACATTTTTGTAGTACTTGGAGCCTTCAGGGATTTTTCCTGCTTTGTTTTAAAAACAATCCCTTTGTATTTCTTTCATCAGGCATGTTAGCCAGCTTTCTCTATTATGAAACATCTAGAAAAGCATGCATTTATTTTCCTTGCTGAACACAGAAGGTAACACTCATTTTGGGCAGGCCCAGATGGGTTTATCCCAAGATTTCTAATCATTTTTTTCATTGCTGCTTGCTGTGTAGAAGTTAAAGGTTTGCATGATTCAGGTTCATACCCTTTGCTTTGGTGCAAACCGTAGCAGGAATCAAGACGCCCAAGATTCAGTCAGCCTTTCTGGTCTAGACATGTGCAAGCATTCAGCGAGAAAAAGTCTTGTGTTTCAATACGATGCCTTGTATTTCATTAATACTCACATAGCAAGTCTTATTCCCATCCTTTGCAATGGATAGGAAAAGATCTCCTGGGTCATCATGTCTAGTCTTTGCTACCTCTGGCAACCACATCGTCTGATACGTTTCAGAAACTTTAAAACAAATTCCATTTCCTGTTACTCCCACTTCTGCTAGTTAAGACTGTATGGCCTGCTTCTCAATTGCAAAGCATAATAAAATACCAAGACTGCTACAAGTTTAAGTTGTCCTTTGTCAGTGAGCTGCAAAAACCTAATTGCAAGTACAGATTATGTATCTTGGGGGTTTTTTTTATTAATTACAGTGCTGTAATATCTTCTCCCTGGACAGAAGGAAAGGACTTACTGTGGCAGAACTAAATGCTTGAAGTACGATTTTACTTAAGAAATAACTCATCACAGGTCACACTTATGATCTGTAGTGTATTCCGTGAAGTGATTAATAACTGAAGGCTCTCATCCCACTATCCTCCTTTCATACAAAGTGGTGAGGTTGAGCTAAAATTTCAGCCAGTTATGCTGCAGTGCACTCAGAACATAAAAGTTTGATGAGTTGCTCCAAACAGAATAATCCTTACATGACTGCAGAATATAAATCTGAAATGGACTGTAAACCAAAAGCAATCAAAAAAATAATAGGCATTACATAATAATTACATCTGGGGAGGTAGTAATATTCATGACTTTTAAACAATTTTCTATTAACGAATTTAGCATTTCCAGATCACCCTGCACTACAGGCAAGAAAGTATTTGTTATACTGAGTCTTCCTGAGCATAACATGATGTTTTTCGTTTGTACTGCTCTGCCACAGAGCTGTGTCTCCGCAGTGCTTTGGCTGGTTTGTGGTCCTGTTTCGGTGTCACCACCCTGGCGTTGCAGGGGCATACATGAAGTCCATCCTTGGCACTTCCTCTGTGAAGCCCTGCAGCTAAGCAGCACTCACAGTGGCTGTTTTAATCATTATATACCAGCCCTGTGGTCTTTGTTACATTATTTATTTTTTTTTGCTGGCCATTGAACTCAGAACGTGTAAACAGTACTACTTTGGTATGTATTGCTTGCTCTTGCTCTGTAAGCTATGATGCCGATTGCGTGATACGTGTGACATGACTGGTTGCCATGGCAACAGGCAGTGATATCATAAATGCGAGATGATTAATTCATGTCAGGGACACACCAGAAAGAGCAGCTGTGTTGTGCTACAGAAAGGCCTTCCTCCCAAATTGCTCTCCTCTACCAGCAAAGAAAATCAAGGAAACAACTGGCAAAATAAGTGCCCAGTGCTCCCTCCTCTGCTTGTTCTGTTGAGCAGATCTTCAGGTCATCTATAGCTCCAGTATGAGAGTATAAACATATATCTCTGGAGCGCAAAAGTGCTTCTCTAGAGAACTTCTAAAAAGATTAGTTATTTGCCCTTCACAAGTGTGTTTTACTGTGCAGACCTGCTCTAGAAAGATGTCCTATACTTTCCCTGTCAACAGCAGTTAAATCTTGTTTGGAAGGAGTAAAAGAGCTGCCTTACTGTAGTCTCTGCCCTTCAATAGCTCTTTCAGTCTAGCAGTATTACTTGCATTATTTAAGTCTAGCAAAATGAACGCTGTTTCTACGGCATGGCTATGGCTAAAGGTTTTTTGTGGTAAATACATTGATAATAATAAACTGCACTGGTGGCTTGTGTTGTGTTGTGGAAACTGTCATTCCAGGCATAGCCTGCAGTGTAATAGTCCCTGTCAGCATGACAGAATTGTTTACTTCAGTCCAAGAAGATACCACATCCTACTGGAATAAAACATACCAACAGGTTATATTGTTCAAACTTTAAAATACCATATTAAAAACCAGTAACTGAACAATTCTGTTCTGCTAGTTTAACTTCCTTCAGGCCAGGCTTTTGAAGCATGAAGTGATATAAAACCACTGTAATGCTAGAAAACATACAGCAGAGTCTCAAGTACAGTGCAGATTTTTTTTTGTTTCCTAGTAGGGAAAGATTGTGAAGAAAAAGTGTCCAAACAAATTGTCTGAAGTTTGTAGATTTTCCAATATTATTTTAATTTCCTGGTTTGCAGAAATAAAATTTGAGAGAGTTTTTTATACTTCTTAGCCGAGCAACCTTTAAAATGTTGAATGGCTTAGCAGCCTCACTTTGCAGGGCTTGAAATAACATCTGAATGCATACTGAATGTCAAAAAAACACCTACACTGCCTCTCCCACTGCTGCCATCCCCGCAAAGCTACCTGGAATTAAATGGGTATGCACTGTGATGCATTTTTTTGGCAATCTCCGTCATACTTCAGATCTCCAAGGGTTCAGCTGAGCAGTTTCCAAAGTTTCTCTTAAATCAGTTGTTTTCAGTCCACCTATGCTCTCTTCTTGCTCCCTCATCTTTTTAACAAAGGCTTCTACCTAGCTTGTATCCCTCCACACCAGCACATGCTATTCTGGAGCCTGGTTCTGCTTTCACAGCTCCTATATTCCTGTCAGCCTCCCACATGTAGGACATGAAATGTTGCCTGGACACTTGAGCAGCCAGCAGAGCAAATGAGAAGGGCTAATTCAGATGACCAGAAAAAGGTCGGTGCCTCTGGCACCATAAACACTGAAAGCAGGAAGTGCTGAGACCCTTCCCACAGTGTTGTCCCCGACCTGTTTGTGGCTGAGGGAAGACCACTCTCTCCTCTTTTCCTAATTAAACCACAAAACTTCCTCACTGCTGTGCAAGTGGTGGGAATGGTGTCACTGCTAGTTCATCTCTCCCCATTCTGGCTAGACTCAGTCAATCACCCAGAGTAAATATCCCCACTTCTCTTAACTACTGACCAAAGCCTTTCTAAAGTTGCAGTGCAATGAAAACACCACAATCCTGTTGAGCACCAGGGGAAGCTTTTGTGAGACTTTCCCCTAGTGGGAGGAACAATTACTGGATACAGAGCCTGGACTTCACAATCTATCTGTTTAATTTACAGTGTGTCTCAACAGTACATCTCTGTCAATTCTGTCTCTCCAACAGCACGGCATAACTGTAATTCAGGAGCTCAGCCGTTTGAAAGACCAGCCAGGCAACCATGATCTATTCCCACTTAGCAGATGAGGACGTTGCTAAGGCAGTTTCTCAATTTAAGAGTGATTTTATCTCTTTTTCTCTCTTTTCAGCCCTCTTTGCCAGCTGGCATCCCGTTTTCTACTTTTCCAGTGGGCACTGCTTCAGCTCAGCATGATCCTTCGAGGGGGAGCAGTAGCCTATTTAGGGCTTAAAACACATAGAGATTTACTGGCTGGAACCGCAGAGAACAACCGAGCAATCGGCTGATGAGGGCACTTAGCCAGATCATCTCCAAAACACTATTGTTAAAAGAACCTGATATGCATGTTAAGTAAACATCAAATATGCAAAATCCAGCATATGTAACATGCAGATAATAGCATAAGGTAATGGGCCCTATCTCCAAATAAATAATAGGACTGTCATAACCGCAAGCAGTTCCAGTATTTTCTGTTCACTTCCAATGTCCTCTGAATGGGTCACATCTATAATATAATAAAATTCCCACAAGCTCCAGCAGAACCAGGATTTAGTGTTAAACCCTAGCTGAAGAGGGGAAGACATTTCTCTTGCACGCAAACAGGAAAAAACTCAAATAAATGTGATCCAGGAAGTGATTATATAAAGACATCGATAATTTCATTTGCATATAAAATAACAACAACAAGGACGGAAGCTAAATTATCCCATATATGCAGAAACCCTGGGTGTTCAGGATTGGCTATTCATTATTCTCTTGTCATACAAAGCAATTCAGTCTGCAGCTGCATTTCTCTCTTACAGACCCAATTCAATCAAGAGAACTGAAACATCATTAGCAAACCCACTGATTTATCCACCAGTAAAGTGCTGATACAGGCTTCTATTCCTGCTACTAATAAGTTCTTTACATAGCAGTGTTTGCTCTCTCTAGGGTTCTCCCATTATTCTAATGGCTACTGGGTCCTAACTTTACCGCTGGAACCTTTAAGCCTGACAATCTATAATAGTAGGGTCCCAAACCTGTGGGAGTCATAGGAAAGGACACAAACGCAGGACTTGTACCCAGTTGCTACAGAGATGTGGCTACGTGTAAACTGCAGGTGAAGCAGCACCTGATGCCTTCAAAATTGCTGTAAGACGACTTCTGTTTCCTTTTTGAAATACAACCAGTGTCTCCTGTTTTGCTCATCACTTCCTCTCCCTCTTTCCCTCAGTGGGCTTGCCTTCAGAGCCTTGCTTCCCTCTCTGTACCTTTCCTTGGCTCCTGCTTAATTATTAATTGCCTTAATTGCCAGCCTGCTGGGCTCATTTACCTCTGCTATGGCCTCTGTTCTACAGCAGAAATGCAGCAGCTGTGAAAACCCCTGCTAGGTGTTGTCTCCTGTTCCTCCTGCACATCGTCTACCAACCAGGGTTCTGGGCAGTCACCTCGAGCTCATCACAGCATCATCCTGTTGCTGCTTTCATATGCATGAGCCCTTACACACTAGTTCAAGGCCTGGGCATGCACTTCTGCATCCTTTTCAGGGTGGGCTCCAAACAGGGAAGACCCAAGGGGTGTTAGAAATGCCGTTGTCCTCTGGAAATAATTTCCCAAGGTGCAGTTTCTGTAACTTCTTTACCAGTCCTCGGTCATTTTGTCTGCCAGGTTCACGTGGTGTTTGGTTTGCCTGTCGCTCTTTCATCTTTTAAACACAAAGAAGTTATTTTCTCGGAATACTGGAGGCCAGAATTAATGTTCTAGGCTATCTGGCAGCTGAGAAACACTTGAGTTTGGCCTGTACTTTATTTTTAAAAAAAAGTAGAAAAAGTAAGACTCCAAATCTACCTATGACAGTAGCCCATGTTTAATATAGCTTTAATAAAAAGTTTTATTACATTCCTCTCTTGGAATGGTATTATTTTTCTACTTACTTGCTGAACATGATTTCCGAGATAACAAGAATCAGATAACAGTCTTTAAAAAAAAGAGATCTTTATTTTAAAAATACAGGCTCTCCAATCTCATTTTATGTATGCTATAAATGAAAGATAGAAATATTACTAATGTAAGATAATTGACACTTTCATTTATTTACTTTTTCATCTCTCCTAATTGGAGAATGGATATATATGGGTGCCTAGTGTGTTCTGCTTTTTTATTTTTAAACATATGTTCATGCATTTGCAAAAATTCAGTGTCTGGACTGAAAATAGGAAAATGCTTATGTTTAGAGTACATGTGTGGATTTTTTTAAGAAAAAACACACCATGTTTATTATCTAGGGAAAGAGATGTTAAAGTAATCTTCCAAAACCAAGACTGAATATCAAACGTCATTGTACTGTTATTTTTTAAGTTCCTCAGTTGCATTCATCCTGGTTGGACTTTCCTGGAGGGCTCTCACTCATCTGACCAGAGTGTCTTGTGCTTTTTTATTCCTGAATGTCACATTTCTGGCAGGTCTAATGCATTTGGCTTTCTGTGAAGTCAGGAGGCAGAGTGCTTCTGTGATGTCAGCAGATCTGAAGCCACACCTTCCTTCCAAAACCACACCTCACAGAGCTGATGGAGGACATCATAGCTTAGTCCCATTTCTATTACCTACCAGTGAAGAACATGCAGGGTTGCACCAGCCACTATAGCTCCCACAGCCCAGGACACCCATCCTCTGCAGCCTGTTTGCACTATGCTGCTGCACTGTTGGGCACACTGAGTGAGTTACACCACTGCTGAGTTACTGAGTCATTCCCATCTTTTTCCAACAAACTACATTTTTGCCACAAACCACAATTCTGAGTTCAGCCGTTTGCTAGAAGTGGACTGCGCAAACTGTGAAGAGCAGTACAGAAGAAATAAAACACAGTGTGTATGGGGGGGAAACCCCAACACAAAACCCAAACCACCATTTAGTAATGTGTATTAGTAGAAAACATAAGCTGGGTAGCCCATTATGAGAGAATTTGACTCAGCTTTATGATACAGTTTAAGTCTTAGGCACCATTCATGTTTACAGAACAGAATTAAAACCTCCTGTAATAAGTTATGAGCTTGCGCCTATTGACAGTAGTGAAGAAATGAGAACTAAAATGAAATCAGCTGGCTGTTACTCAGCTTCCACTGCCCAACTGGATCAGGAAAAGTGTTAAAATGAGTGCTGCAATTTTCCTTTCCAGCTCTTTGAGTTTGATTTTCAGTTTGCAAAAAAAAGTACCTGAGAATGTTCTTAAACGCTCTCTGTGCCTGTCATCAAAGGAGTTTTCTACTTTGGAAAAAGAGAGCGAGCCTTGTCTCAAAATGTACTTTTGCCAGGAATCCTGTCCTGATTAGGCTGCCTTGGAGCGCTTTCTTGGGTGAGTGCCATACTAAAGTTATTGAATGGCAGCCATGTGTTCAACACTCTTAAAGTCTATTCCCTGAATTTGCAACTCAACATAAAACTTAGGTTAAGTCTATTGATACCACTGGAGGGTGGGGCTAACATACATATGTATGCAATTATATCCAGGATATTGCAATGAGTACTTGTACGCTCCCACAGAAGTTGCTGTGAAGTTGAATACTAGAGTTCCTTGGGTATGCATTTGTCTGGTTTCTTCATTCGCAAATTATTCCACGTTCAGATCTCCCTAATGAAAATATTGGATAATCCATACATTTCAGTCAGCTCCTCCTAAAGACACTAGGCTGGCCCCTCTAGCCCACGTGATCCTACCCCACAACAGTAACTTAGCAAAGCACTTCAGTAAATGTTTAGATTCAAGCCGGTTACACTGAACCCATCATCTCTGACCAAACTCAAGTACATTTTTGAGCCTAAATGTTTTAGAATGAGGCATGTGGAAGAATGCCTTCACCAGGATCATTTTATCATGACTCACATAGCAGGAGGTAAGACTCTTCTCCCTCACTTGGAGAAAGGGTTGTCAGCATTTCTCATCCACATTTCACAGATCCATGGAGGAGGATGAAAAGAGGTGGGCTGCACATGGAAGGAAAGGTTGTACCGACTTGTATTTTTTCTGTGTAACAGGCATCTGTTTTCAGAGGTGTTTGTTTACTCTTTCACTCACAAGCTTTCTGCTCTGTATAATGCTTTACTGAGACGATCCACGCTCTTTCAGACCTCATATTATCCCCTACATGGTTCCCTACCAGGTGTGGGTGAACTATGTGGCATGCAGAGAGAAAAAGGCACAGAAGCAAGTGTGTGTATCCAGAATAAAAACAGCTAATACCATTCTCTTCTGTCTGGTCCAGCTCCCAACCGAGATCTCTCATGGACACTCACAGAATACCCACACACTTACGTGCAAAATACTGTGCACTTATGGTAAGGTCCCTCACATAGAGCTCAGTGAAAGGTGGTTCATTAGTTGCCAGAGGTCCTAAGCTAAACATTAATTCTTCATCTTCAATGATATCTTCTAATATTATTTTTTTTGTACTTTTAAAATCACAAAGTGACATTGGTTATTCCACAAGTGACTTGGGGTATATGAAACAGAGATAAGTCTATCTTTTAACACTAAAGATGTATTTAGTACTCAGTAATTAACACCAAAATGGTAATCACTAATTTTCAGATAAAATTAACTATGGTTTATTGGGGAAAAATATGCATTCTGTTGAATATATAATTGTATCTATTCTAAAGCAATCACTGCTCATATTTACATATTGAGAAATGATTGCTGGAAATATGACCTACTTGTAATATGAAACAGTTTTGATTTCGAAGAATGGTTTATTCCTTACACTATCGTACCTGAATGTTAAATTCCAGGAGTAGTATCTACATACTGGCTAAACTAAATCAAATTATTCCTCATTTTTTATCTTTTCCTTTCTCTCTTTTCCCCCAGACTACACAGTACCAATAATCTGAACAATTTTGTTCAGCATTTTGCTGGATGAACTTTGCAAACAGCTCTCTGCAGTGAGCACTAAGAAGGGATTTTGGTAGCAGCAGTTGGAGTCTAAAGCGGATCAGCTTCACATAAAAGGTACAAACGACATAGGAGAGCATGAGTCATTCCCCTTAATCTACACTGAGATGCTGAGTTCAAAACACAAAAAGGTCACCTCTTCTTTGCACACAGATGACAGAATAAAGTGATCCAACTGTCGTCTTACTTCTTTTTAACATCCGTGGCCTCTGTAATGCCACTTTTAACAGAACATCACATGGGAGAGAAAAACCCCAGCATGCCTCAACTGTACATGGAATCACAGAGGCTCAAAACAGAGGATGGATGAACCCCCTTGACAAAGGCCACAGAGAATGCTCACTACAACTAAAACTAGTTTCTATCACTTCTGATTCCATTAAATCTAAAATACACTCATGTTAACGTTCAAAAGGAGGCAGTTTTTCTGAGTCCCTGATTTTATAAGGCTTTGGAGATTTGCAGGACTTTTGCAAAATCAAGCATAGGAGTGGCACCCTATATACTCTAATCCTCTGGAAACTGGCAATGACTGCTACCCACTGGCACTGCCTGTGTAGTAGTCAGAAGTAATATTTACATGAACCATTCGCTTCATTATTTGGCAGAGGGAGCCATGGGAGGGGGGCTCACATGCAGCCAACGGTAAGATACTCTGTGAGTTGAGAACCCAGCAAGCAGGTGTCCCACTAGAACATCTTTTTAATCAACCACTGTCTTCAATGCAACTAAATGTTTAATCATAGATACAACATTAAGTGGAAACACTGCCTTCGATTCTGTTTTTCATTAGGAAGCTTTCCATATCCAGGGCAATCTGTCTGGTTAGACAGCCCAAGGAAAGACAGTAAGAGTGGAAAACAGAAACAAGCAAACAGGTAGTGGCAGTTACCACACCGTTCCGTCCACAAGGAAAACAGGGGTTCGTTTTAGAGCTGGGATGATTTCCACTGAAGAAGTGGGGAAACAGATGGAGCCTGGTAAATTAAAACAAAAAGAAAAGAAGAATTATATGCAACCAGTCTTCACTTGCTTTTGCAATGTTTCCCCACTGATTGCTGGAAATGGTCAAATATGGTAAAATACAGCATTTCAGACTGATATACCATTACCCTCAGTTACAGCTGATGAGACCGTCCCTTTCCATCTGACCGCTCCTTGACTGATCTTGAGATTAAAGTTAAATTTTCTTCTGCAAATCAGATGGTCTCTTGAAAACATCTCCAGAGAAGAACACACTGCTCCAGGCTAGGTTAGGAGATATAGCAAGCATATTGCTACAGGGAGTGAAGGTCTTTCTTGAAATTCCTGGTAACACTACAAATAGAGAAATGTTTGCAGGTTGTTACCCAAGCTATGGAAAAGGCTTTGAGCATAGACAATGAATGACATTAATCAACGCAAAATTCTAGCTTTCACCTTCTCTTTTATAGATCAAATCTGCAATGGCACCAGGTCATTTTATAATCCCTTGATGCCAAGTTTGTCCAGATCAATCTGGCTTCCAGCGTAATTTACAGCAGGTCTTTAGCCCTTCCTCACGAGCACCCAAGGAGCCATTCAGCTACTGGGACTCACTGAAATGCTGTACACTCCACCCTTTCCATTACATACTAGATAAAAGAATAAGAGCATGGACCAGTACCCAGTTGTAAGCCTTTCCCTAGTAGGAAGTACCTGTTTCTACAGAAGTCTTAGTTCTGAAATGAAATCCATCAGTTTCTATTCCTAACAGAAATTGCAGCTAAGTGTTTCTGTCTTCTCAACCTCATTTGAGTATTACAATGTATTTTTGCTTAAGGAACCAAAACTTCTGACATCAGCCCTGCCAGCTTCTCTCTTCACTTGTTGAGACTCGGTATCTCTGTGAGTGGAAATCCCCACTGACTGCTGAACCATAACCAATATTTGGACAGCTGTTCTTTGCTTTACTCTTTGGAGAGAAAAATGACCAACATTTCTGAGGATGACAGAAAGTGAGTCACTCCTCTCACTGCATATGTGCTAATACGGACAACTCCTTTTGCACTACCACAGGAATGTCTACCCCGTACTTCGGTGCAAGTGTGTAAACCCAATCCGGGCAGCACTGACCGTGTTGACAAACTTCCCTTGAGCAACTAGTCCCACGGATTTCAATGATGCAAAGTTACCCGTAAGTGCAAGTACAATCAGAACCAGGGACATATTTTTCAGCTGATCCTAATATTAATCAGGCAGTATGCAGCAAGAGCTTCACAGAATAGAAATTTAACTAAAGACTTTATTTTAAAAAATAAAATGAGTTTACACCCTCACCAGCACATAGTGCTGCACGCAGTGGATGCTCTTACCATTTGCCTTCAGTTTCCTCCATATTTAAGGGCTATTTAGTGCCACTCTAGTTAAGGGTTGTGCTATTTCCATAATTAATCTCATTTTTCAAAGGTACAGAGTTCATCTACTTTAATTCTCAGTGGGGGCTGGAAGCAGCTTGCTAGTTATCAGCTTTGGTATGATTTTTTTTCCTATCTTTACAAAATGACTTAATCAATCAATCCACTTACTACCTCTTGGAGAAGAAGCATTTACTCCCTGATCCTGCAATGTTGGTGTTGGGCCTGTAGTCTGTACTGAAAAAATGTGTATGTTCCTTAATTAGTGTGAAAGCTTCAGATGATTTTGCCCCGAGAGATTGGCATTTTTCTTTTAATGGAAAACAAACTACAGCTTTAACATTGCAACTTTGGATGTGAGTGCAGACACACACTGCTTTGGGAGCAAGAGCCTGAAATTGTGAGGTGCGAACTAATTGCCCTGCAAATTAGTGTTCACATTTTTGTCACTTCTTTGCCTTTGTGTTTTATTAATATGTTCTTAAGGAATCGATCTCATTTGGAGGAAAGTGATATGGTTACGTAATCGAATAGATCAATTTGTTAATAATCATGGGAGAAGACGAAATGGATCCTTATACTTTGTGTAAATAACAGAAAATGAGGATACTATTATTGTGACAAAGGAAATGCATGCCCAGTACCCAATTAATGTAAATCAGCACAATCTGATTGATATTAGCCACTGTAGATGCATTTATTCTGATGAAAGAGCTGGCCTTTGCATCTGAAGCAATCAAATTGCTCTGATGGTAAAAGTCCAAATTAGAAAAGCAACTAAACTGAAAAAGCCGACTTCACCGCTCTCTTCCATACCCACCATCTGCGTCTGTGAAGGCTTGCTGCTGCGCAACGCAATTATTTTTGCTTCAACATGTGTAGGTATGGAGGGGTTTTAGTAGTAAGCTCCTAACTGGGAGGCCACCCATACATCCCCAGCCTACCCAGTCTGTTACTTAGGGTCCCCTTCACCGGTTTTCCCAAAAGCTAAGACGTATTTCTCACCGCGTTTAAAGAAGTGAAAAAGTCACTGCAAGCACAGTCATGCAAGGTTGTGCGGCTGGAACATGGTCCCGGTGGCAGCTACCGCAGTGCTATATAATGCTGTAAAGCAGCATTCGTAGGTTCGGCGGCGGCTGCGAGGAGAACCACACCGTTGAACAGCGATATGGATACTAATGAAATAACGTTGTGTTTGGGCATAGTGCCCTTGCCGTTGCCACAGAGAAACGTTACCAGGCAGGCGCCTCTGAAGGGCAGGGGTGCCCTTGGCCGCCTTCCCCGGGGGAGCACCTGAAGCGGAGAGGGGCAGCGGTCCTGCCCGGCCCGGGGGGCTCGCTCGCGGAAGCCGGCTGAGAACGAACGACAGAACACTGGAGGAGAACAGGGGCCCACGTAAAAAAGCCAGCCCTGCTTTCAGGGACACCCCAGCCCCGGGGCCCGTCCGGGGGCGGCAACCTCGG
>JAVJGI010000014.1:94149504-94209178 GCA_035590275.1 Ibycter americanus
GCCCCGGCTTCCCCTCGGGGTAAGGCGGGGCGGAGGGTCCCGCTCGGCCCCTCCGCGCCGAACCCGCGTCCCCTGGGGTGCGGTGCCGCTCTGCCAGGGGGTGAAGTGTGGCTCGGGAGAGGAGGAATCGCCTCGGGGGACGGGGCGGGGGGGCAGCGGACGACGTGCCTTTTCGAGGTGGGAAGTGTCGAGTGCGTCTGTGTGACAGGCGTGATGCCTTTCGGTGCGAGCGCTGGGGAGTCCCGTGGGCCGCTGGGGTGACGTGGTGCCCTTCTCCCTCTTGTAGCTTGGGGTCCGTGCAGCGGAGGGAATTGGGCGTCGATGGAACGTGGTGCCTTGTGTCCCCAGGCTTACCGGGGGGTAGCGCTGGCGTGGGTGCGGTACCGTGAGCAGGATGGGGCCCAGCCGCGGGGCGGGCTGGCCGCGCACACGGGGCGCTCCGTACTCAACGCACGCGTTCAGCGTTCGCATCCTTTTGGCGCGGGCCTTCAGCATGGGCTGCTTCCTGCGAGCTTTCCTTTCAGCCAGCATTAGATCCGAATTAATTAAGCAGTAATGAAAGTTAGGAGGTTTGGAAAAAAAATTTAAAAAGAAAAATACAGCTGTATCTTTGGTCCAGTTTGCCAGTGGCATATTATTGCTTAGAGGTTGCAGCTGCTAGAGCAGAGCTATCAGTGCGTGTCTGTGTGTTAATATGCACTTACTGATGCTGGCACTGTCTCTGGTTTTAATTAAGAAGAAAAAAAAAATTAATTGCTCAGCCAAAGCTAAAGGAAGCTGACAGAATTCCCATGGTTGCTACTTTGTTAAATTAATTCGCATCACCTAATTCCGTAATTTCTAGATGCTTATTAACTGATTTGTTCCCTAGCTTAGTGAAGATCAGACTCCTGTAGTATTACGGTCTTTTTGCTAAATTTTTGTTTCCAACACCCCTCTCAATGCATGTTAAGGTACTGATTCATGCTATTTCTGCAGCTCTGAAGGCTGAAACGAATCAGCTGTATTATCAGCACCAAAAAGCTTATTTTTTGCATGCATGTTCTGATACTCACTTTTTAGACTACACTTTCCCTATGTGAACTTCTGATATTAAATAAAACTGTGGAGTTGACAGCCTCTCCCGTGTCTATGTCTTAGTATTCTTCTCTTAACATACACTTTACTGCCATGGTTTGATATTGAATAAATCTTGGAATCGTGATGGAAGAGGGAAAGAGAGAAAGGAATGTTTCCAAGTATCTTATTAAGAGAAGTGTATTCACTGGATTACAGCATCTTATTGGTTCAATAACACATCTGAAATTGTTCTTGTCTTCGCTGCTAAGTCTATGAAATTGATTTTTCTTCAGTAAATTAAGCTGCTAGAGATTTGAAATAAAAAAGTTGTTTTAAATCTTTATGAATGATTCATCTTGAAGAGAGGCAAATCTTTATTTTAGTCTTGGAGGTTGTAGGTCTGCAACAGTGTGTGAAATGTGTGTTTTATGTCTGTATGGAATGTCTTGTCCTGAATGTAACAGTTGGAAAAAGTGCTGTGGAGAGAAGCACACATTTCTTGAACATTTTGCTCGTAGTGATGATAACAGCGCAAAACTCCAAGGTCTGTCAACTTCTTTGCTGAGAAATGTTGTTGGATCAAGCTGTGCCTGACTGGGTAATGTCAGTGTGGTCAGCCAGGAGAGGGGACTTCTAGAACAAATTTCAGATGAAATATTTCAAAAAAGAAGTCACAAAAAGAAGCCTTTGTCAGCTGGGGATCCAGTCCATCATGAATACAGTGTTCTGTTTATACGATTCTATAACAGCTGCCTCGGTGTTAGGTAGGCTGACGCTGATGAGACCGTCTAACCAGGACTTGTTTGCAGCCCCAGTGCTCTGTCGAGCTTCCTGATCCAATGGCAAGGGTGCATTTGACTGGTTCTCATTAGGACCATTTGAGTCGTCCTTGCTCGCAGAAAACTTTTGTGTAGGATTGGCTTGCTGAGGATTATTATTATTATTATTTTTATTTTCAAAGGTGCTGAGAGTCTGCTGCAGCCATTGATGTTCATTGGGCTTTTGGCGCCCTCAGACCTTCTGAAAGTCGGGCACATTGTGTTCAATGCCAGTTAGAGTTTGCATCAGCTGAAGGGTCATCAGTAAAAACCGGTGCAGTGCTTCGTGCATCTTGTGTGAGAAGACCCACGCGTTGGTGTCTCACATCGTGGCACACACTCTCCCAAGTCTAATGTCTGTCTAGGAGGTGGGGAGGGGGCAGTTATTTTACAAAATGAACAGAACATACAAAAGGTTTTTGTTCCTAAAAGTTTTAAAAGCATGCTACAGTGTAATTTCTTAGGAACTGTGTGTTTTCATAATTCCATACCTTTTCTTCTTTGTACTCTCCAAAGTGTTGCTTTCGAATAAGAAAAGTGGTTGGAGCAGAGTGAGTGTATTATAGTTTGGTTGGTTGTTTTTTTTAAAAAAAACAGAGATGCTGAGGAGAACACACTGTGCAAACAAGGGATGAAATGGTGCATGTGTTCATATGGGTTTGCATCCCGTCTTTCCGCAGTCCCTGTGCAGGAACTGCAGCCTTGCAGAGCCTGCAAACCCAGAGAACCCAGGAGTTCCCGGGGCATCACACTGTGCCATGCTGGGGCCATCCCCTGTCCTTCATGCCTTCTGCAGTATATCCAGCTTCCCCAGCAGTACTTGCTTCTGCATCCTAGAACGAGCCATTCCTTCCTTGTAAGCAGTAACCTCAGGAGTCCCACCTTAAAGGCTTCTAGCACCCGTAGAAACAGTCCTTGCTTTTATGTGAAACGTGTCCAGAGTAGGTTCAAATATTCCCTAAACCAGGCTTTCTTCTTATAAACAGCTGGGGGCAAATCCTGAAAGAGAATCAGTCCTCTTTCTTTCTATTCAGCTATACACTTTGTTCAGGCGGGAGCTGAAATCTTTTGTGTGCCACAGTAATGGTAAAATCTGATTAGTATCGGTCATTAAGGGTGGCTGGATTTCAATTGCCAAGTGGTGTATTCCATATTCTGTCAAATCTTGCACCTCTTAAATACATTATTTAACCTCATTCCTATAAAAAAAGAAACTAATATTAAGTTTACCTTTCTTAAAACCTGTGAAATACAAAATTTTATACTGCTTCCCTTCCCCTATCTCCACAACACCTGCTTAGGCTGTTAAAAAGTATTTAATCTTGTCTTCTCACTGTAATCCTTCTTGTCCAAGAAGGAGGCGGAGGAGAAAATGTCATGCATTTCAGATATGTCCCAGTATCCTAAACAATTTGTGTTTTCACCATATTTACAGATTATCCCTCTTGCTCTCTTTCAAAACATGTGGTTCAGTAATATAGGAAATCTGCTGTCCCATGTGTGAATTATGATATGTCTGATAGATCTTGAAATGTTACATTTCAGAAGAACATACTGGATTACAGATTACATCTCTGGGAGGGCTGAACTGTGGCAGTGCCTGATTATCTGTCTTTTCAGAGTGTTTCTAGAATTTCTTAAACCAATTGAAATCTGCAGGTCACTTTCAGTGTTTAAAGGACATTATTTTTCTCAAGTCAGGTATTTTTTTTTCAAGTTTGCTTCCATGTGGTGGTGTTCCAGCAGTCGTCATGTTGCAAGAGTCATTTTTTTTATACAGTATTTTTTCTATGGCCGTTGTGTTTCAAGATTAATGGTATCTAGTCATAGAATGGTTTTGGTTGGAAGAGGCCTCTAAAGATCATCTAGTCCAGCCCCCCTGCCATGGGCAGGGACATTTTCTCACTTGCTGAAAGCCCCATCCAACCTGACCTTGAACACTTCCAGGGACAGGGCATCCACAACTTCTCTGAGCAGTATTTAGTAATATCTAAAGTCATTACTCAAAAAAATAAGTCCAAAGTCCATTTCAGGATAAGGGTAAAAGAAATTGAAAATAAACCCAGTGAAGCCCACTTCTTAGTATCTTTTTTTATTCGTTGTGCAGCAGCATCGTGTCATCCCTGAGTGGGTGCACATTCCTGTTGTGAGGATTTTGTTTTCCCTGAGATACACAGCTGGTACAGCCTGACGCAGAATCACTGCATGTATTGTACTTCCACTGATGGTATTTGGATGTAAATGGTTTGTTATCTTTCTAGAAGTGTGAGAGCATTGTATTCAGTGAAATTTCACTGGGATAAAGCATTTGCTGAGGGAGGTTCTGGGGGTTGTTACATTGCCACACTCCCCGTGATGGGTGTTCTTCCCACTGAAACTCCTGGATTTCTGTTCTTATTGACAGCAGCCCAGCTGTGTGTGCCTTTCACCCCGCCTCAGATGCACATGCACCTGGTCCCCTGTGTGTCCCCAACACCTGCCTGGGCAGCACATCACCTTGCTTCTCTGTGCAGCTCCTCAGGCTGTTCCTGCTGGGGGACTGAGAGCTTGCACTGAGCTGTGGGAGCTGCTTTCCCACAAGTTGCTTAGGTCCACCTGCAAAAAATGTCAAACCTTTCTGGCACCACAGTGTTAACACTGCAGAGGATGTATGTATTTGCTTATAGTGTACTTTTAACATAGGTGCTTTTTACCCTGGGGTGTGGGGGTCAAGGCTTGCTCCCAGTGGAGATCGTGGCATCTTGCCAGGGTGCTGGTGTAGGGGGGGGTGTGGCAGCATGTTTGGGTGTGGTGATTCTCCAGGGTTTGCTTCCATGTGCTTGCAGCTGGATTGGTTTGAGCCGTCCAGGGAAATCAAAATCCCTTCTGTGCTCCTGGCTGGTTCCTTAGAATCCATTTGGATATGGGTGCCTCTGGGTTTGAATTGTGGTGGGCAAAGTAAGGAAAGACAGTTTAGTCTCCATGTGGGATATCAAAGATGATTGTATTAAAGTAATGGGTCTCAGATGAGCCTGTGAGGCTCTGTACAGATGCAGAAACTTGCGCTGGGAGGCTTACTGGGTCAATACCCACAGTGGGCAAAGGATGAAAGAGAGCCATGGTGGCTCTTGTCCATCATGTCCATCTTGTAAGGTGGCTTCTTCCAGGATGTATGCAATGTAGCCTGTGGTGCAAAGGAAGTGAACTCAGCGTGACAGTACCAGAGGAGCAGTCCATGTCTCCTGATCCTATCTCAACTTTTCTTCTGCAGGCAGGTGTGAACTGTTGACAGCTCAGGTGCCGGGATGGCTGTGCCTGTCAAAATTCCCTGTGACCCCCTCCCCTGTAAACACATCGAACAGTGGAGGAGATTTCACCATTTGGTGTGAAAAATAGATAGCATTGTATGTACCGCTTAGTCATCAGCTGTTTGTTACTTTCTGTTGTGGCTCTGTCTTGGTGCTTTGGCAGTCTCCCTCTCCGTAATTATTTGTCTCTTGGGTTTTAGACTCAAAAGTTTGCGTGTGGAATGGTGGCTTGGAAAACATTTACAAGCAACACAAAGAACTATGAGTATTCAACATCTTGTTCTCCCTGGTTTTGGAGCTGTTCAACTAGCAGCACTGTTAAAATGTGAATGAAGCTTATGTTTCATTAATAGAAAGATGTACCTGACAACAGAGCTATTGAGTGGTACAAACCTCAGTGTGTTGCTGTGCATCAGTTTTGTGTGTGTTTGTTTTATGCTTTCAGAGTTGAGTGCATGTGACACTTGGAGATTTTAGGTTAAAGTTATATGTACCGAAAACGACTTTTGGGAATGAATTTGTACTTAATGTTTGGTGGTGGGGTTTTTTGGTTGGGTTGTTTTTTTTTTTTCTTTCTTTGCCCTGGAGGGAAGAATGTTGAAAAGGACTGTGGTTCAAAGACAGCTGGGACCTGGGTCGTGAAGATGACTGGACTTCTTGAAGTTATGAACTGATTGGGAGTATCCAACATAAGATGCAGCCTCCATAACTTTGTGGAGTTTTTAAATCTTTTATTAAGAGCACAGAGAAATCATTGCATATTGCAGCCTAAAACTCTGTCTTTGTATACATTCCTTCAATGCCAATGAAAATATAAGAATTGCCCTGGTCTGAACAATACATAAATCAGAGAGCTCACTGAAGGCAAACAAGGCAAAGCTTACTCTGTTAGTGGCTCTGGAGTAAGGAAGCAGCTGGCTTGCCTTCCAGGTGCTGGTTTGTGGACTGGCAGGCAGAAAGGACCACTGTGTTAACAATGCCGCAGGTCGGGAGATCCAAAACCCAGAGTAAATGATGGGAATCCAGCCAGAGTAGGATTACATTTTGAGCAGTGCACTGATTTTCTTAATATTGGAAACATGCATTTGGACTTATTGGTGGTTTTGGTGAGCTGGAGCTGTGGAGCCTGCTGCTGACGGCTAACTGAGGAGGAATCTGACTCCCTCGTGCTGCCAGCAAGGCACAGCTAACTGGGATTCTGATGTCTGGTTTTTGCTTTACCATTTAGTCTTATGATTTTGTCAGCTTGCATGCTAGCAGATTCATTGAGGCTTTTCAGTTCTAATGCTAAGTGCACATCAGTGAAGCTGCTGGGTGAAGATGAGTGTTGGTTGCCTGCAGTTTCCTGCTTGCACCATTTGTGACCCCACTCAGGAAAGCAGCTGCTGTTTTGTATTAGTATCTCTTCAAGAGAGATTTCCCACTGATTTTTTTTTTTTTTTTTTTTTTTAATTTAAAACTCTTTGGGTTTATATGTGTTTTGCTTTCTGACAGCACTCAAGTGTTTCATGACATAAGAGAGTACTTTCATAAACTTAAAACATCTTTTTAAAGCTTCTTAAGTTCTAGGTTCTGGGAACCTCCATTAGGATTTGCTGGAATGAAGTCCTGGGCACACACTATGCCAACAAACACCATGCAAGTCTGAATTAGTGCAGAGCTCTGACTGGATCTTCAGTACATTTTTCCTAACTTCTCTACTAAAGTAATTTTCATTTTCTTCCTGGTTGTGTTTTCTGTATCTTGTTCTTGGGGACCTTTTTGAAGGAATAACTTTTGGAAGGTTTTGAATGATTGCTGTTTGTGTGTAAACTTAGGCTTTTGTTTCCAACTGTGTTGAGATAAATGTTATGCACTTCCCCAAACAAAAGTGTAAAATGAGTTGTTGTATTTGTTAGGCACAGAGCTGAAAGTAAGTTTGCCACATGGAACTTCCCTTGTGGGAAATTAAATGCTTTTCTTGAGCTGCTTAGGCATTTATTACAAAAAAAAAAAAAAAAAAAAAAAAGTCAAGAGGAAAGAGAGATGACTAGTGGGAGTATTTGGAGCTGAGAACTTTCAGCACAAGCACAGGGATGTGCTGCAGCACATCTGTCAAGAGCCCACGACTTGCAAGATGTAACAAACAGTAACACTTCATGCAACATCTGCTTAGGTTCTGTGATGGGCGCTGGTACAGAAGCCTTGAAATCTCTGAGATGTGTGTCATACCATGTCAGGGGAATGTAACAGGATCTAGTGCATCATCTATTACTGCCTGCTTCTCAGCCAGTGAAGTTATTGGGTACCAAAGCTGATAGCTGTTTCATTGGGCCAGAGTTTTATGTAAGCAAATACAAGAAGTGCAATGCAGAGGGGGCTTTGCTATTGCTATGTGTGACTGATTTAGCCTATATTAGTAACTATTTTCCTCCTGCAGTGTATACATTCACTTCATAGGCGTTTCTCCCATTCTGTGCTGAAATTAAAGGGCCAATTTTTCATGCTTGCTAATTGTCTGATGAAAATCCCCCATTTCACATAATGTCTGGAAACTTAAAGAAATAATTACATGGACTGAAAAGTAGCCAGTTAAGTCATTTTGCTTTTTATAGCCTGTAATTTTTAGTTCTTCCCTTGAAATTATTTTTAAACAGTTTGTAAATAACTTTTTCTCCACAAACTTGAGCTATGAGAAGCATATAATAGATATTTAATCATTAACCTACATCTGAAAGTCTTTGGGGTTTTTCATCTTATTTGCCACTAATATGCTTACAATGCTGTGTTTGAGAAATTGCTGCAATCTACCACGTATTAAATTCCTCTTATTCCTCAGTGGAAACCTCAGGGAGGCAGAAAAGAACCAGGAAGGAGTAAAAAAACTTCCTGAAAATGCTCATTAAAGTAGCTGTGGCAGACTGAAAGTAAGTATTTGGCGAGTGGGTGGAACTGAAACAAAACACAAATGAGGTAGCAGTGTGAGTCAAGACTCAAATGATTTTAGCCTTACAAAGTCTGCAGATTTCATTAAAATTATTTTATTTTCCTGCAAAACTTTATTTCTGGATTTTCTTAGGTTTCCCATGGCTGTCATCATAAAAACTGCTGAATGTTTTCCCCATTACAGCCAGCTCCCCAGTGTGCCCCAACGTGGTATAGGCTCTTTCCATCATCCTCGTGGAGAGGAAGTGCTGGACTCCATGACTGAACCTCATCCTTCCCTCCCTCTAGGCTGTTTTATACCAGGGTTTGTGGGCAGTGTGTGTGTTGGGGGTAGGTAGTTTCCTGTCCCCCTTATTCCTGTTGACATTTGATCCTCCACTGAAGGCTTTCTCCCTGAAATGGTGGTCAAGAGCGCGTGCCAGTTTTGCATATGTGTGGTAGAGGAGCACGGCTGTGACACCATCCAGTAGTGCACTGGGCACATGCAGATGTGTTTTCCATAGATGATGTCTGTCTGTGATAGGTACTAGCTTTTATTTGTTTCAGAGTAAGTGATGTACCCCTCCTAGAGATAGAAAACAATGGGAACATTGGGAGAAACAGCTTTAAAATAAACAGAAAATCAGGAGATGCTCTCTTAAAGCAAAATTAAATGCTTTACTGAAGGGAAGTTGGAGGCTTGGCTGTTTCCACAATAACAGAAGGGCACAGCACACGTGGAATATTAGATGTTGTGGAGGCTAATGGGAAGGTCCCAGCTGCTGTTAAAACCTGATGTATAACTGTTAATTACTGCACACTGCATCTTTCTTCTGTTCTTGTAAGAACATGCAAACAAAAAATCCAGGAAAACACCAGCATAGGTACAGTCAGCACTAGCTACTTCTTCCCCTTACAAAATGTGTTTAGTTGATGAAACTATTCTGTTTCATGTTTGATCAGTTGATCTTAGATGGCATTGCTATTTTTTGTACGTAGAGGTACTTGCCAAATTGGTTAGTATGCTGGCTGTAGGATGGCAGTCTACTTTCTGAAGCTTACCTACTCTCTTAGAATGAATTCTGTTCAGATGGGTTAGAGAAGCAAGAATATTCCTTGTTTGCAACGTGGTTGTTAGAATTTAACTGAGGGATAAGAATGGAAACAGTACCAGAGTTTTTGTTAAAAAAACAAAACCAAAAAAAAACCCACAAAAGAAACTATCAGCTACTGGGAAAGGTGGTATTTCTGTTCATTAGTTATTCCTCTGGCATGCTAAATTGGTCTCTGCAGGAGTCCTGAGGAGAGTCTTACATGGACTTCATAAGAAGATGCAGAAGGGGAGAAGCAGTTACCTAGCCAAAACGTGAGTTCCTAAAGCATTTCTTCCTCTTTCTTGTAGTATAAGGTAGGTTCATGGATTCAAAAAATGCCATCATGCTTGCTTAGGTTCTCATCTACTGTAATTCTTCTTAAAATACTTCATCCTTTACCCTCTGGTTTTTAGGGAAGAGCATGGTAAGAGTAGTAGGAGGGAAGCATGCCTTTTTCCTTCCATACGTGTTTGTGAGCGTGACTGCTGTGCCCACTTCCCACATGGTCAGTAGTCTGTCTTCTTCCGCATGTGTGAAACGTTCCTTATGTTAGCTTCTGTACCTTGTAAATAAAGTGTTTTCTATTGCCTTACTCAGAAAATATGTCAAGCTTTTCATTGCATATGCTTCATTGCTCCAACACTTGTGCTTTGCATTTGCATCTGGTTATTAGATATCTAGAGAGAGAGAGATTTTGTCTCCTTTCTTCTCGTTCTCTCCTCACAGGAGATAAATCATAGAATCATAAAATGGTTTGGGTTGGAAGGGACCTTAAAGGTCTTCTAGTTCCAACTCCCCTGCCATGGGACACCTTCTGCTAGACCAGGTTGCTCAAAACCTCATCCAGCCTGGCCTAGAACACTTCCAGGGAGGGAGTATTTGTGACTTCTCTGGGCAACCTATTCCAGTGTCTTGCCACATTCACAGTAAAGGATTTCCTCCTAATACCTATCTAAATCTAATCTCTTTCAGTTTAAAACCATTACCCCTTGTCCTATTGCTACACTCCCTGGTAAGAAGTCCATCCCCATCTCTTCTGCAGGCCCCCTTTAGGTACTGGAAAGCTGCTAGAAGGTCTCCCCAGAGCCTTCTGTTCTCCAGGCTGAACAACCTCAACTTTCTCAGCCTGTCTTTGTAGGAGAGGTGCTCCAGCCCCCTGATCATCTTTGTTACTGTCCTCTAGACCCACTGTAGCAGGTCCATGTCTTGTACTGAGGACTGCAGAGCTGAATGCAGTACTTTAGGTGGGATCTCACCAGAGCGGAGTAGAGGGGCAGAATAGCCTCCCTGAACCTGCTGGTTACGCTTCTTTTGATGCAGCGCAGGATATGGTTGGCTTTCTAGGCTGCAAGCACACATTGCTGGGTCATACTTGGTTTTTCATCCACCAGCACCTCCAAGTCCTTCTCTAGAGGGCTGCTCGAAATTCACTCATTGCCCAGCGTGTATTTGTGCTTGTGACTGCCCGACCCAGGGGCAGGGCCTTACACTTGGCCTTGTTGAACTTACTATTAAAATGGCAAATAAATAATTTTCTTGTGTCAGGCTAAATCACTAACATCACAGCAGTATCCCAAAACTGACTTGATCCTGAGCTGCTACGTGTGGTCCCAGAGGCATTCAGGCTTTTGCTCTTGGGCACAGGGATGACTTCCATAGTTAGGAGTGGACTTGCAGCAGGAGCCTTCACTCTTTGGGGGCAGACATGGCTGGAGCTGTGATGCTTAAGGCTGGCAGGCTTGGCAGCTGCTGAATGCCCCACTTTGACCTGAAGAGGACAGCAGGGAAGAGCACCCTGGTGACAGCCTGCATCCCAGGCCTCCCACAGCACTCAGGATGTACCGTACCAGTGCTTCCTGCTAGAAGATACTGGCAGTTAATTTAAAATCCTTCCCCTAGGTCATCGTGGCTTTTAAGGAGCTTTTGCACTTATTATCTCAGAAACTGCCTTTCTTCCTTGAGCATGACCTGCCAAGACAGCTGTGTTTCTCTTAAACACTGAAGTTAATGATACAAAACATGAAGCTTGAGCGGAGGACAGCAGGATTACAGCTGCTCCTAGATGTGTACCCACTGCCAGTGTCCCTTGTGTGGGAGACCAGCATGATCAGGGGCTTTTGTGGCTACAGGACGAAGTATAAAGCATGGCTTGGGCAGCTGTGATCCTTTCCGCAAGGGATTTTGAGGATGGTGCTTGTAGGCCTTTCCGGGCTTAGTGTGAAACAAGGCAAGCTTTCTTTTTTTCCCTAATGTCTGGTTTTTGTTTGTTTTTTTGTGTGGAATGCAACGGGAAAGACTTTTTTTCAGATGTAACAGTAACATTGCATAAAACGCTCCTCCTTGTGTTTGTATATACTGCTGACATACGCTTCATTTGTGATAAGCCCTGTGGACTAGGTCGCTTTGCATCTGAAGGTAATCACAACGCCCCTGTATGCACTAGGGCAAAAGTTGCTCAGTGTGAATGTCTGGCAGTGTTCTGTCTGGGCTCTGTAGCTTCTTTCCTATCGGGGTTCATATAGTAACCTAAACTTCCCCCTGTTTACATGACCTTAAATTTGCTATTAACTCGCTCTCTCCTGCACTAGCATACAGACTTTTTCATTTCCAGCTTTGCTTGGGAGCTCTTGTCTCCTGCTGTTTCTGTTCATGAATCTGTTTGTGGGCTTACGTGTAGCATGCATGGCAGAATTTTGCACAACAAAATACCTTCCCAAATGTTAGCCCTGGCAGCTGTACCCCTGTGGAGGCATGTGGAAGAGGGAAGGCAGCAGTGCCAGCAAGCTTCACCACCATCTTTCTTTCCCTAATAGCTGTGGTGACCCTGGATGTGAGACCAGGAGTGTATGCACTGGAGATGATTTAAGGAAATGTGCAGCGCTACATACTAATTAATTCAGGTCATGGTACTCATAGGATATGCACAGCAGCTTCCTGCGTCCCAAGTGGTTGCTGCGATTCTGATGTGAACCCCTTTGGCTTATGCCAAGACAAAACCTACGTAGTAACTAAAATGAACCTGAACTGCTTTAGAGGAGCCTGATTTGAATTAGGGCATGATTATTAATTCCAGCAGTATTTGGCTTTGCTAAATCTTTCCCTTTCCTTCCACGCTGTTCATTCCCCTGCCACTCCCATCAGCTCAGTAATGCCTGCTGGGGTAGTATGTGTTTAGATGAGACCCCTCATCTCTGTAGAGAAAATAAGGGCTTGGCTAACATGTACTGCAGGCATTGGTGAGGCTCTTGTCAGGGGTACAGTGCCCACTGCAGAGCTTGCCAGTGGCTGACAGGGTCTTGCATTAGTGCATCTCCAGAAAGCTGGAACTATGGGAGCACAAAATGGGGAGTGAAAAGATAACTATTGTGTGCATAACTGTATTGAATGCTCTTCCCGTCATGAGCATGTGAAATAGTTACAAAATCAGACTGCTTGGAGTTATGGTATTAAATCCAAGTCCTTTGGGCTTTAAGGGCATTGCCTTTTGCATGCTTGTGTGGGAAATTCAGGAAAAAGCAAGAGTGCAACAGAGTTTTAATCTCAAACCATGGAAGCTCTGTTAGTTCGAGGGCTTAGAGTTCCTTGCTTATGGTATTCTTTTACGTGAGGTAGACGATGTGCCTGTTTTCTCTTTATGTGTAGATGACACCATTTAAGAGTTCATCTTCAAGCCGTCTTTGTGGGGATGGTGAACTGTGAACATGGGTTTTCATCAAAAAAATGCAGAAAAGCTTTTTGAAAAGAAGCGTTTTGCATTAGGTTGTCTTGCATCACAACTACGGAGCACTAGTTTCAGTCTCTTACGTTACCGCTGCGCTACTTGTTTTCCAAGGCATTTTTCAGACAGGATCCACTGGGAGCTGCTAAAATGGTTTCCCAAGTTCTTCTCCAGTATAGTGCCTGGATACCCTGATGTCTCTGCTTTGTTCGTGCTGTGCTGTACAGTGGTGTGGTAAGGCCTTCCATGTCTTTGACTTCTGGTGATGGGGTGAATATTCTTCTTTTTTCACCATTGTTTGTTTTTATAGTGTTTAAAAAGTTGATGTTGGCAGAAGAACACAAAACAGTAGGATTTTTTTTTTAATCCAGACAAGCAGAATACTTATGCTAGCAAGGCCTTTCTCTCATAAGAAATTGAAATGTCTTTTGTGAAAAAAATGTTTGAAATGTACATTGTGGTATGCTGCTTTTTTTTCCCTCAACTCTGGAAGAATTCTCTCTCCTGTGAAATGAAACCAGTCCTTAGTTTGAAGGCTTCTTTCTATTGGACATCCCCTCAGCTTGGGAGAATGATTGGAAGGAAGAGCAAATGGATGAGTTGTACAGGGAGGCTGTGTTTTGGGCTGTGCTGATTTTCCCTGTTTCTTTCTCTGAAGTTCTAATTTTATCTTTGGAAAGCCCGAGAAATTGGAGATCACTAAATATATTTTCTTTGGTCCTGTAAAGTGATTAAGCATTCATAACCTCTGAATGTGACAGTTCCTTCTCCCTTTTTAAGAATCACATTTTTGCAAGATACCATTAACCTCCACTACCTGTAAGACTCCTCATGCTCTTTAGAGACGGTCTCTCTGCTGTCTCCTTACTTTTTGTGCAGGAGGTGGATCAGCGTCCTTTGGAGAGCTGCAGGCATCTAGTTCTTAAGCACCACAAAATCTTTGCTCTTGGTTCCTGCTCCTATCCAGCCATTGTCTGTTGTAGTCCTTGAATGCAGAAAAAATCCTAAGACCTGACATTATTTTGGATGCTTTTGTTTGTGTTTGGTTTCTGAGCACTTAGTGGCTGGTACTTATTTCCAATTTTCCCTCTTCCTTGGTGATGAATGGAAGTCTACCTTTTGGGCGTTTGTTGGTTTGGTTGTTTTGGTTTTTTTTCCATAACAAAAGATGCAGTTTTTCATGCATGCTTTAGAACTGGGACTTACATTAGGCTCTTGATAAACTTGGTGATGGTATTGCAAGAGGCTATTAAAGTATAGCTAGCATGCGTTTCTTCCTGCATGACACTGGTACCTTTGCTCTTCAGGGAAAAAAAGGCTGAATATGTTGCATGCTACATGTCTCTGCTTTTTACGCTCTTTGCTTTTGTATAGGGTTTACTGTTGCAGGTCTATAGGAAAGCACAAACCCTAGACAACCCCTGAGCCTGCAACACACATGAAAAACCTATGTTTTAAGGAAGTATATCTGAAAGAAAACTGCAAACAAAACAGGGATCGTTTTTTTGGTAGGTGATACCTATCTGGATATACTTAGAGTGCCTGAAGGAAAAGTGTTGTCCCATAACATAGGGATGGTACATTTTAAATTCTAAAAATACTCTGTGCTTTTTCGCCATCTTTTCCCTGTAGTGAAACAAGATCTTGCTATAAATTTATTGTCTGCATTTGAGTAATGTAATAAGTCTATCTGATACTTCGTGCATTCCCTGTTTGGTTACTAAAGTGGCTCCATCAGTTGTTACATCTTTGTTAACAAATGTTTAATTTAAAAGCAATAAATTTGAGGGTGCGGGAATGGGGATATTCACAGTAATGTTAAGGAAATGTTGCAAAAGTGATGTAAGCGTCATATTTTTTTGCTCTGCAAGCTGTGTATTTTTCAGGCAAACTTTGTCATAACTGAGCAGTTAGGAAGCAGTGGTTAGTGGGTCAGACAGGCCCAGGGGGCTAAACTGCGTTTTGTTCAGCCAAATGTTAGTGCTTTTTAATCAGCACCGAATTCTGTGTGCAACACTCTTCCTTCCCCAAAGCCATAACAAAATAAAAATGGGTATTCAATTGGGTCATGCACAACATCTGTCCTTTAGTAAAACAGTTAGGGAGTTACCACAGTGAGGGAAGAGAAGCTGCCTGTAGCTACTGTTAGAGCATCTTTTTACCACCATGGCTTTGGCGGTCTGGTGCAGGCAGCTGTTGACAAAGATATGCGCACAGTCCTCAAACTCCCTTCAGAAGGAAAGGAAAATGAGAATTCGTTCAATGTTCCATGCAGCATTTTTATGACAAAGTGCAAAATTCCAATAAATCTGTGTCCCAGAAATTGGAAGTGCAGTTAATTTACAGTGCTGCGAAATAATTGCATAGATTTCTTTTCACCCTGTACAGCTTCCATAGGTGTTAGGCTACTTCATATTAAGCATTTGTTTTTTCAGATCTTGCTGCTGCCACCTCTTCAGTCCCTAGTAAATGTAATTAATATGATGGTAGAAATGCCAGAGGCTTTGGATTCCCTTGTCTAAGTGGCTTATATATTCTCTGCCATAGACCATGTGTTAATTGGGCTATCCTGATAAGTTTCAGTTTGCCTTCATATTGGCCTTTTTTGACAAAAGGCTCCATGCAGGCCAATTTCATTTCAAAGTCGTCCATTGCAATAAAAGTGTCTCAGTGGACATAAAATGCAGACATCTTTGATTTGAAGATTTTAGGTGCAGCTGAACTTCTTCCAATTAATAGGAGTTCATTAAGTTCTTCATCCAAAGCAGGTTGAGTCAGTGCTGTATTTAAAGCTAAAAATTAACCATGATTTGCTGGATACTTTTTGGTAGTTGCTGTAAAGGAACTTAAGAGCAAAAAATGGTGGTTTTCTTTTTTATAGTTCTGATGAATTCACTGTCTTCCATGAGAAGAAGTAGACGCTTCTAGAGCCAGGTGATATGTTGCCTTAATGTTGCAAGGAACAGGAGAGTTAACTTGGTTTTGCCTTATTTTGGGTGAGGAGCTTAAATAAAAGCATTAATTATTTTTAGAGGGTAGTTTTCTACAAAATATTACATCAGTGGATGACTTTCTCCTGAAACTTCTAAATACAAATAGTTTTAAAAGTAATGAAGATTGCTGTGAAGTAGATAACTCATCTCTGGAAACCTAGGACTAGTTGTCGTCTTTGTCTTCTAATGCTCAATGGTGGCCTCTCCTTCCCCCATTATCTGGCAAGCAGCAGAGCAGCAGTGGGTGCAAACGGGAGGTGCCTATTTGGAAGAAGAAAAGAAAAAAAAAAAGGCTAAAATGTGAAACCAAATGCATAGTTATATAAATAAGTAAATCTCAGAGGGAGGCTGTGTCTCAGGGTACAATCTGTTAGTGGTGCATGCTTGTTAATACAAAATTTCATCCCAGTTCAGAAACGCACTAATATATGTGCTTGTCCCTAGACATACCAACAAGCAGCCTTGTGAGCTCAAGAGGCAATACTTGGTGTACTTGGCTGTACAATATAGAAATAGTCTGCTAGATCAGGGACTGTATGTGCATGCTTGTGTTAAAAAGACACGTAGGAAAATACACGTGCAGAGCAGGTAGAATTTAGCTGACTTGAGACATTGCAGTAGTGCTTTACTACAATTTATATTGCAAATGTTTGCTTGCTTTAACAGACAAGAAAAGTCATATTTTGTATTACTTAAAGAAGGAAAAAATGGAGTGGTTCATAAAGCGTGACTTGAATAATTTTGATTTGGCTGGCACATTGCATTGAAGACCAAACGAAATACCTGAAAGATGAAGCGAAGGAATTACAGAAATACACATTGCTATTTGATAATCCAGGAAACTACTTTTGATTATAATAAGATCTACAAAACATGTTTCATGCTGTTGTGGTTTAACCCCAGCCAGCAGCTAAGCACCGCGCAGCTGTGCACTCACGCCCCCACAGTGGGATGGGATAGAGAATCGGAAGGCTAAAAGTGAGAAAACTCGTGGGTTGAGATAAAGACAGTTTAACAGGTAAAGCAAAAGCTGTGTGTGCAAGCAAAACAAAATAAGGAATTCATTCACCACTACCCATCAGCAGGCAGGTGTTCAGCCATCTCCAGGGGAGCGGGGCTCCATCATGTGTAATGGTGACTTAGGAAGACAAATGCCGTAACTCTGAACATACCCCCTTCCTCCTCCTTCCCCCAATTTTATAGGCTGTACATGACATCAGATGGCATGGAATATCCTTTTTGGTCAGTCAGGGTCAGCTGTCTCAGCTGTGTCCCCTCCCAACTTCTTGTGCACCCACAGTCCGCTCGCTGGTGCGGTGGGGTGAGGAACAGAAAAGGCCTGCAAGCACTGCTCAGCAAGAACTAAAACATCCCTGTATTATCAACACTGCAGCCTTCCTGGGTGATTCCTTTTATATAGATAGCTTCACTTATACATGCGTTTAATGGTATAAGCTAATGCTGTAATGCATATGCTATTTCAAAACTGCGTTATATTGTGAATGACGTTTCATCTCTGAAATGCTGAAACTCCTTTATAGGCGTACATAAACTTAGCTGTAGCAGCTAGGTGGCAGAAACTGTGCCTTTTAAAAATAAAGTGGTAGTTATAATTGCAGTAATGTTGCTTTGTAGTGACTGTTCAGTTTCTTCAAACAGAAAGAATTTTGCCATACGTTTGTATTGCCAGGAATGTGTCCCTTGAGAAGACAAAAGTAAGCAACTTCCTTCTGTTTTATTGATGGCATCTTTTCTCTAGGTGTCTAAACGGTCAGAAATAAATTCTGTTGCATATCTACTATCTATGTGGTTCTAAAATAAAAATAGCTGAAAGATGTCACTTTGTGCTTCTACAGCTGTGGCTTTCTTACTGTCTGCTGTCAAGTGGTTTACCTGTCATACCTTGTACAACTGTATACATAACACCAATTAAACTGTTCTTGTGAAAGAAGGTTTGGTACGTAAGTGTGCCTGTGCAGAACAGAAGGTTAGGGTGTAAGTATTTGGAAGCAGGGACTGTTTTGTGGGTTTGTTTATTACTCATTAGACTTGATGCTCACCCTAATTCTATGGTCTAGGTCCTTTTCTAACATGGCTATTATGAGGAGCAAGATGGGGGGGGGAAGTTTTCTCTATTTTAAGATATGCTACTGTTTCAAAATGAATGCCTTATCTCTTAAAATTAAATCAACCTAAAATTGAAATGCAACTAGTAACAAACATTATGCCCTGCTAGGAAATTCTCTAAACTCAGTTGATCATTAAAATTTCATGTATGGCTTGTTCAGTCCTTTGCTGGGCACTGCTTACCTGCAGAGGATGTAAGTTGTTTTGGTGTGCTGCTTTGAGTTCTTTGACGACTTTGACCTTCCAACCCTTTCTTTGTAGTATCTGGCTGATGGCCACTGTGGTTCAGATAGGAAGCCAGAGAAGACTTGAGCTCAATTCTGCATATGTCTGTGAGCTTTGAGACAGAGCCATCCGTAGAGCAGGCAGCTATTAGGCTAAAGCATTAAAGTGGTTAGGGTGAAAGCCTTGCTTTCCTGTGTGAGTAGGAAACTTCTTTAGGGTTCCTCAGTTACATGGTCATAATGGTGATACAAAGAACAATTGTGTGCTTTGATTAGAGGAACTGGTAGAAAACAAAGCAAAAAAGGCCCCAACAGTTTATGAGCAATGGTGGCCCAGTCTTGCTGGGTTTTTTACTCTGTGTAAAACATGGGGTCAGCAGTGTCTGAAAGGACTGTCTATCTTCAGACTCTGTTCATTGCAGCAGATTTGCTAGTCTGCAAGCTACCCGTGCTGTGTCAACACCATAAAAAGTACTTTTGAGTGCACTGTCTTATCAAAGTTACACAAGTGAGTTTCAAGAAGAGTGCAGTAGAGTTACTGAAGAAGAACCAGGTTATTTTGTGTGACAGGTTGGGAAGTAAATGCCTTGTTACAAAACAGGGTGTTTGAGAAAATGCTTGCGGATGCAGGACTTACATCCTCTCTAAATGAACACTTTGTGTACAACAGCTGTCCTAACGCTTGAATTTCCAAAAAGCTTGATTCCTTAACAACCAGGTCTGTGGGAGTTTGGAACATAAGAGCTGCAAGATAGTTTATTTGTTGTGTTGTTTAAACTTCATTAAATGTGACACTAAATAGGATAATGTAATTTTACTAGACTCAGAAGCCAACACACAAGTTTTCCTAACAGCTACAATTGTCAAGAGCATGGTGTCCTAAGCAGTAATGAGAGGGGTCAGTGGGTCGTATATGTATTGAACATTGAGGAGCACAGTTGAAAAATGTGTAGGGGTACTGTAAAGCCCTTTCAGTCACTCTTGCTTTTTAATGTCAATTTTGCACATTAACATTATTGGGGGAGCATTATTTTTTTGACTACAGAAAGTGTCATCTGATTAAAATGTTCTTGAGAATCTTCTCAAGTGCATTTTTTACAGGAACAAGCGTATTGACTTAGAAAAATGCTAAGCTGTTCATTAAGGCAGTATGCTGTAGTGGTGAATGTCATGTGATTTACATTAATTTTAAGTCCTATCTGTACCTGTTTTTTGGTTTTATGGCTTTGAGCAAATGAGTTGAATTCTTTTAGCTCATTTCTCTTTCACTTGCTTATGTATTCAGGATGCTTAATGGGTAATTACTATCTTCAAAATGCTTTGGTGTCTAAATGGAGGGTGGTGCTGAAGAGGTTTCTCTGTGGAAGAAACATGATTTAAGAGTTGGAGGTTTGATTCATACTTGTTCTTAGCGTTTTCACGTAGTGTGGTGTGTGTCTTCACTTTCTGAAAGAGTGATGTCTGAAAATGCTTGCAGATTCTGTTCATTTGGTTTCATCTGTTGCAATCATAAAGCAGATTGGAAGAAGAAATGGGCTGTGGCTGAGGAAAGAGGCATTGTCTTGTCTTTTGAAAACCAATATAAAATTTTTCCTGCAGTTTAGTTTCCTTGCAGCACTCTCCCAGCATGTTGACTTTCCTCCCTGCCTTTCTGTGTATGTTTGTCTAAATGTGAAAGAGTTATAGGTTTTTTTTTTTTATCATTTAAGAAGGGGACACTCCCCCACCCCCAAACAAATCCCAAAATCTAAGCAAGAAGAAACCCTGAAAAAGCCCCTTGCCACTTCAGATTTTTGATTTGGAGCTCTCTGTGGTTCTGCCACCTCTGGAGCTTGAGAAATACAAAGCATGCCCTGGCTGCAAACCAGCCCGGTGTTAATTTCTGTGTTTACATGGGAAGGCTGAGTTGCACAGTCATCCAGGTGATAGAGGGACCTTAGCCTCTGCTGTATGACTGAGAAATACAGGACTTAGGAGTTTAAGAAGAATAACTGCATTTCCTAGAGTTTGCATGCGTGACGACTCTTGGAGAAGCTCCTCTACTCTTTCCTGGCCTTGAGACATACAGTTCCTTCCTGCTTTGTCTACCCATCTTTAAAGATGAATTTTCCTCTGTGCTCTGCAAGTAAAGTTAGCTGTACCCTGTTAGCGGTCACTCAAATAAAAACAAAGACCCCACAGCTGGAGCAGGGAAGAAGTACATCTGCTGAGAGCCTTTATGAGGCGCTAATCCCTGCTCAACTGGTGACTGTGTGACCTGTGTTGGAGAGGAGAGGGAGCAGGTGATGAGCAGGGGGATTGTGGCAGAGATGGGAAAGGCTGCCCATGGGGGAAGAGTGGAACCTCATGGGAGAAGAAGTACTTTTTGCATATGAGATTAAAAAAGAAAAAATGGTCTAAATGGGAAGAGAGTTGTAATTTCTGTTTGGGACCCTGTCAGTTAAGTATTGATTTACCTCTGCATGCAACTTCCATATATAGTTTAATGTATTATTTTTATGGGTGGCAGTATATGTGTTTTATTTTGGGTACGTAATGACACAGTGGAATGTGTCATAAATCATCTGGAATTTAAACTCACATTTTGCCCATTTCACAATTTAGTACTTCTTTCCACTGCTAAATTATTACGAGTTATGGTTTAATATCTTTTGGGAAAAATTGGGCTACATGGCAAACTGTGGGAGAGAAAGTGTGTGTGACTATTACTCATTACGATTTCAAGCATAACTAATCTCTCTTTTTCTTTCTCCCTCACCCATTTCATAAACTACTCTCAATCTTAGCTTCAGAGCCACCGATTTACATGTATGAGCAGTTTCCCACCTGAGCAGCCTCTCCTCTAGCCTCAGGTAACGATTGTTTATGAAATTAATGCAGGATTCACGGTCAGCTTCAAAAGAATTTGGGAAGCTTTGTCAATACTTTACATTTTTCAAGGACACAGTATTTTCAGGCAGTTCTCACTGCAACAAGGTTCAAATCCAAATGTTGAATGTAGCAGATCTGATAAAAGTGGCAGAATTTGACCCTTTTTGGCGCTTACCGTGTCCGCTGTGAACATCAATAATGTTTTTTCGTTATGTTTGTGAGATAATCTGGTTTTTTGCTGCTTGATTTATTTCTAACAACGCTGAAGTCCAATGAATATTGTATTTTCTGGAATGAAGTGTGTGTTTGGAGGCTGGGGGGAGTGTCAAGCTGTTTTTTGTCCTTTTGTTTTTAACCCCTCTTCCATAGAAGACACAGTGGCCTACAGACAGCTAGAACAATGCTATATTCCATTTTAGCATCAAATCACAAGCAGGGTCTTTGGAATTAAATTTGGCAAATTGCCTGGATATGTTCAGTTTTTAACAAGCGCTGCTTTGTGCATTAGCACCCTACGCTTCCTCCCTCCCTCCCCCCTCCTCCCTGCCTCTGAAGAGAGAGGGAGAACAAAAAGCCCCAAAACAGAACAAAAGCATCTGTTAGAGCGAAAATGGGGGAGAAAAAAGGGACGGAAAGAGGAGAAAAGATGTATTCCAGAATAGCTGTTAAATTTGTCAAGAGCTGTACGTAATTTTTAAGTTAGTCACACTCCTGAGTATCTGATTACATACATATAATTTTTTTTATATATAACATTAGGTGCAATGTTGATGCACCGCAACTTTTTGTACAGAATGCAGCTTGATTTTCAGCAGAATGTTTGAATGCTCATTTACCAGGACTTTGAATCCCGACAGAAGCATGTGTATAATGACACTAACATGTTCTTTTTTCATCTGTGTGCAATTGAAGATATGCTGTGGTGAGAAATATAGGTTATTATTGAGCATAGTAGCTAGGTAAAGCTTTGACAAACTTTAAGGTACATGTGAAGACTGTATTTTACTAAATGTTAGTGTTTGTGCTGCCTTTTTTTTTTTTTTTTAATTTGCTGAAGGATAAATGGAAGTGTCAAGCTCAAAGTATTATTTTCCTTGAGAGACATCTGTGAAAATGTATCTCGTGACCTGAAAGAAAGTAACCTGTAAAGAAAAGTAATGTCCTACTGTTGGTAAGATTATTGTTAACTTACAAAACTGTAGGTGAAGACCTCCTTCCCACCCCCGATTACCCTGTGTTGGTTAGGTCAAGCAGTGTGATTGATTGTGAATCACCGTTAAGGTACCATTTTTGCTCAGCTGAAGAATGTCTGCAACATTTAATGCAGTGGGTTGTTTCAGTCTACCTACAGAGCAAAATTTCTGATTTAAATGAGGATCTGTTCTGAAAATGGACTGTCCTGCAGTGGCTGCACCTAGTACTGTGTTCCAAAGAGGAAGGAATCATGAATAAGTGTGCAAATAAGCTAACCCTTTAATGAGAGAGGGGAGTACAGAGGAGGCAGCCCTCTGTGCTCCCCAGCAGTGCTGCACTTGTAGGAGCTGGGGTCACCAGGCAAAGCTGAAAATTGAGAGCTGTGAAGCTGAAGGGAATTCTTGTAATTCTTTTGAACTGCAGACAAAATTTATTTCACAGTGAAAATTGTACCAGAGGAATGTGTAAGCTCAAATATTTTAAATTTAGAGAGTGAAGGGAAATCCGTAGTCAAGTAAAAATGGCCCTAACAGATGGCGGGTGTTTCTGCATTTGTGTTTTATTTTTGAACTAGGGATGAGGCTCTAAAGCAAATCTCATTTATCCTTATGCACTGTGCTCTCATTAGAATCTCAGAGCAATCCTGGAATCCACAACCTGGGTTCCTTCTGGATGAAACTGGACTGAAACGTGCCTTCTAGGAGAATACCTGGAAGGTTCCCACCACTGAGGATTCTGCAGTTCATGGGATCAGGCTAGAGCTGGCTTGAAGTCACCTCCTCTCCTTTCTTCTGGAAGTGCATGTTCTGTGGGTACTGAGATCTCAGCAGCGACTGTTCACCCTGCAAGTTTGCTGCTATAGCTTTGCAAATTTATTTGTCAGTCAGTTCTCCAGTGACCACTTAAAACATTTTGACTGAGCTATAGATAGCTTTTGTGATAAATTTGCACATGGGTTTGTCATGCATACATCTATTATAAGAAGATAGATAATCTGAGTTTTTTAATTTATTAGAAGATGGACGATGACTTTATAAGCAATAAATCAGTTTAAAGTCATGCTTTGTTTGAATGAAGATTGCATCCTTTTAATGCACTCCGGCACCTTCAGTGTTTATTAGTTGACTAAAATAAGGTTAAATAAAACTGTATACCAAACCTGCCTTAAGAAGGGACGTGTATGTGTAGCTACTAAGTAGAAATAGTTGCATCTGATCCCTCTTGACTATGTGTATGCTGTATTTTAAACCCGAACGCTATCTCCCAGGTCCTGCCAGTGGTCCACACTTGTTCAGACACAAGTCTTTATGAGAAGGTATGGGTCTGAGGGAAGCTGAAGAGGTGGGGAGCCCTCCTGGGGAGGTGGAAGAGCCAGGGAGCTCATGCTTGTCTGCCTTCCCTGTGGTCCCTGCCTCTCTTGTTTCTGCAGTGCAGGTGGGCTGTAGTGCAAGGGCAGGCACGGCCTCACCTGGCTTCCCAGCCACCTCTGGCAACGTCCTGAGTACTCCTGCCTTCTGCAGGGCCAGTCAGGTTAGACAACTTGCACTTGGGCTGTCCAATGCAGTGTGATGGTGTACTGCTTTTGACAGGGGAGTTCACAAAAATCTTGTGATCGCATGAGAGGTGTGCAGGGCCAGCTCCTGGGAGCACTTCTGGCCCCATGAGTGAAGGTGGTGGCCAGGGTTGGTTTTTTTCCAAATCTGAATTGCTTTCTCAACTCTTTAAGTGACTGGGCCAGCAAATGAATGGAATGAGCAGGAAAATGAAAGTTAAAAAACAAACAAACAAAAAAGCAAGCCATTTCAATAACATCTAATTCTGGGTCTTTAGCTGGTGACTGCTAGTAATCTGATTTGTCTTTCCTTGAAACCTGACAGAAGGCATAAGCTGCTTGGGTATATGCTATACACAATAATCATGTAGGTGATACATCATTGTAAACCTCAGCATAGGTTTTCAAAGCTCAAAAGTAATTTTGAGGAAAACTAAAGGAAATACCTTATTTAGTTTTTAATTTGCTTTTGTGGTACATCCCTCCACACTCACCACACAGCTCCTCAGCTGTCCTTGGTTAGCCGACTAGAATTCAGTGTAGTGTCTGTACCAAGAAAATGGTGTGCATGAAGTATGAAAAGTTAGGAGGTATGCCACAAGAGAGTGAAGTTATTGTAACTTATTTCACCTTGACGTTTAGCTATTTGATGCTGTTTCTGGTTTGCAGTAGCTTCTGTAGTTCTGTCTTTAAACTGTGTCTAGGTTTGGCAGAGCAGACTTGAGGAAGTAAAACAGTGAAGTGATGCTAAAATGGTGGTGTTGAATAGGTGGTAGCAGAACTTCTGAGCTTGTGGAGAGCTTATTCGGATAGTGTTGAAAGAAATACCTCAGTATTTTTTAGCCAAACTGGACACGCGCCACAGCTTGGTGCAGCCCATTAGGTGAAACCTGCATCTCTTGCTGGGCCTGATGAGAGGCTGTGGCTCTCCTGTGCCAAGTCCAGGTCTGCATGGAGGTGAGGCTGTGCACAACTGATAGGCACAACCTGAGGTGGCTGTGTCCCATGTGAGCAAATAGTTTAGCTCATTCAGGTTGGATCTGTAGGGTGAAACCGCTGTTGGTAAGGTCCCAGTGTCCTTGCTGAACGTGTTACTGGAAGGTGGAGGATCATGTCAAATTAGCTCTGGTCTGAGCCTGAAAACTGAGTGCATTTAAGCAGCTGGGGCGCATCATCTGTGCTACTTGAGCACATGTTTTGGTTTAGTTTCATTAAAAAGAAAGCCAGTTTGAATGCTCTGACACCACACCACAGTGTGGGACAGGGTATGGTAAAGGGACATAACTGGGAGATTTGTGTCAGAAGTGCACTTTCATTTCATCTACATAGTAATTTTTAGGCTTTTATAGTATAGATGCTCCCTAGCTGTTCAGTCCCTGGGCGTTCTTGTAAGAGGACAGTGCTGATTTTTCCTGTTCAATTTAGCATTACTGTTCCTTGGCTGTTGAATGTGTTCCTGCAGTGTTCCTAGATTTTGGGGGTTTTGTTTTCTTTTTGGCTGGAGCATGTCACTTGGTTGTAATTCAGATGATATTGTCCATCACTACTAAACTTCACTGCTGCCCTTGTCAAAACTTGGCTCCAGCTGTTCACCAGTGGTGTGAATGGTGTTTGAGTGTGCACATCTGGTCATCTTGGAACAGGTTTAGTACATTCCTTTTGGTGCTAGAGTTTAATTTGCAGCTGTAAAGCAGACCAGCGCAGCATTAAATTACTCAGTTTCAGATAAATGCTTTCTTTGTGACTGCTTTGTGAAATTGATTTATGGGAATACTCTGTATTCTGATATGTTTCTTCCGCTTCTTCTACCACTTGCCCAGAGTCTGACATCCTGCAACTTGTGTGTTAGTCTTTGCATCTGCTTGCAAAGTATATAATCATTACGTAAGTTGAAGATGCAGAACATATGATTAAAGCAGTAAACTGAAATAGAAATTCAAATTGCATACCTTTTGGCAGTTGCAGAAATTGAGAAGAATGAAAAATTGAACTTTTGCAGATGAGTACCAGCAACTTGTTTGTCCTGCACTTGAGGAATGTTTTTGTAATCTGTTTTAGTACTCATGAAATAAAACTAGGAAAAGGGACTTTCACTGTCTGGGGGAGCCAGAAATTGATTCTGGGCAAGCAAAATTAGATTATTTTTTTTTTTCCCTATAGAATTGCACTTGAATGTGTTTTGATTAGTAAAACCATTTTTCAGGGGGGAGGAGTAGGGGTGATGTGCGAAGATAATTACTGATCTGACATAGACCTCAGTGATGCTCAGATTCAGAAAAGCTCAATTTTCAAGGCTTACAATAATAAACTGAAAATACTTGTTTTCTTTTGCAGGCTCAGATCTTGATATTTCTTTCTAAGCAGTAAGCGAAGAAGGAGAAATGGAGGGTGCCTTTTTGCCACAGTTGCATCTTTGACTCTGCTCAGCTTTTGACCTTGTCATTGGTAGTGTCTTTGTATCTTGCGTCTCCTCTGAGTGACTCTGATAAGGCTGTACCTGTGTTTCTGTTTGCATTTTCTAGAATGATCAGACTACTTTTTCTTTAATAATGATCAACCCATATTAATCTGGTTTTAAATAGTTTTAAGAGGGAAGTATCATTTATTCATTAAAGTTGGGCAAAAACTTGGACACTGATAGTTACCTGTATTGCGGAGGTATAAACATTCTGGGTTTTTTTAAGGTACAAAATATCTTTTACACTGAGTTGTTTGACTTCTTTTCCTTCTTCAGTTAGTTGACTGGTTGAGGATGGTTTTTGTCCCACCTCCCCCCAGTCATTTCCTACCTGCTTGGTTGCTGGTGCAAGCTGTTTCCTTGTCATTATCAGCTTGCTGCTTTAGCAGTTCTTGGAATAGTATGCACAAAAAAGGTGGTGTTTCTAGGACCAGTGAAAACTGATGCTAAGTAATAGACAGAGAAACCATGGGAAGTGTGAGTGATTGTAACTTTCTGTTTTGTCACCTGACCTGAATTGTTGCACAGTCTTGCCACTTTTTGCTTGGGATGCAGGAGAAGATGCTGCTGTTTATCTATAGTCTTACCTAAAAATCCTCTTAATTTTATTCTGCTTTCTCAAATGACTTTGAAAAGTACCTCATCCAATTCCAGCAAAGAGTATGCTACCTAATTGTTTATTGGTTGTACTATTGAGAAGATGGATAGTTGAAGTGGAAACCCAGACGTGCTTGCTTTGTACCCCCATGAGCAAAACTGATTAGAAGGTGTTTGGAAGAAGCTACGTATATTAATTCCTCTCTGGACATGTATCACTGCGCACAGTAATCCCGTGACAAACTTTCTGCTAGTGTAAAAGTTATTTCTGTTGTGCAGGCATTTTCGCTCTGCCTCAAAACAACATGAGTACATTCACTATGATATCTTTAGCATTATACACTTACTTTCAGTCTTTGCTAACTTAATTTAGCTAAGTTAGCAAACTGCTAACTTAAAATTATTAAAATGCACTTTCTACATCAATTGCTCCACAGTACTGTACTCTTTTAAAAAATCCATAAATGACTACTACGTGCTTTCAGTTTGATTTAGGTCAGTTTGAAGCCTCACGCTTTTTGCAGGCTTCTGATGGAGAGGTGGGTGATGTGAAGAGAAGCACTTACCGAGAAATTTCGTTTTTGTTTTGAGCTGAAAGAATGCTACACCAATGTGGAAGGTCATGTTTTGTTTATTGGGAGGGAAGCAGAATGCTGTTTCTCAGATGGCATTATGGAGGTGAGTCGGGACTTGGACTGTTAAATTGTACTTGTTTGCAGGAGACTACTACTTGTTTAAAATCAGTCAGAACACAGAGTTGTTTGGGTATTCCTCCTGTAAGCCAGTGAAAGTACTTAATGCACATACGTGCACACACACACACACATATATACACACACATATAAATATAAACCCCCTTTTCTACATGGTCAGAGTATTTATCTAGTATTATATTCCCTCTCTCCTGTCTTAACATGAAATATGCGTTATTTGCTGGAATATTTTATGAAATTTCCTGTTGAATTGTGTGTCTTGTTACAGCTCATAATTGAAAGAAGTAAACTCGTACTGTCCAGCAATTTTGGTTTTTATCCAAATGCTGTCTTGATGTATCTTTATTGTTTTTACTGTGCAATTAGAATTGTTGTTGTTGTTGTTGACTGTTATGGGAGAAGGCAAGGGTGGTGGCTCTTAGTGAGAGGTCAATGAGACTGAAGTTGTTGACGAACTTAACTGTTGCAGGAAAAGAGCATGACTTCTGGGTGCTTTGTTATGGTCAGTGGTTGTTCAGAAAAGGATTTGTTGGTGCTTCTCTCCATGTCCTGTTGGCATAAGAACCACTGAAGTGTTCAGAGCAAATTAATAATGGCTTGTTGCTCGTTGAGCTGCCACTTCTTTGTAAGTGCTTTATCTTGGATTGAGAGGTCAGAGAAGTCCAGCAGAGATCCAGTGAAATGTTTAGGGGGCTGGAGCATGTGAGAAAAGAGGCTGAGGGAAGGAAGAAGGCTAGGACTGAGGGGCAGATCTAATCCTCAAATCATAATGGAGGTGTTGTAGAGCAGGTGGAGATAAATACTTCTCAGATGTGCACACTGAAAGGACAGAGGCTAATTGTCACTTGTTGCAATAGGAGAGATTTTTTATAAGGTGAAAAAAACTGTAGTGAGAGTGGTTAAGTGCTGGAAGTCGCTCAGAGAGGTTGTGGAAACTCTGGCCTTGGAGATTTTCAAAACTGGCTGGGCGAGGCCCTGAACAACCTGGTCTGACTTTGAAACTAGCCTTATTTTTTGTAAAGCAGGAGGTTGGACTCATTCACCTCCAAAGGTCCCTTCCAAATGACTCATTTAATTTGCACAGTTCATAGCACACCTTTGTGGGATGTGTATGGTCCTGTTTCTTCCCCCATTTCTCCTGCACCTCATGCAGGTAAATACAGACATGTAACTGTGGGAGAGAAATCCATGGCATGAAAAAGACTTTCTATGCTTATTATCTTGAGTTACTTGAGAAAGTCCCATCAGACAACTGGTCTTTCAAACTACTGCCAGACTTTACAAGGGAAACTGAATTAATCTGTGATTTGTCACGACTTTCTTGGTTAAAAAGACCCAAGTCAGATTTTAAATAGATATTAAATATCAGTCAGAATGTGTTCCTATAACTCTTAGCAGCTGTATGTGACCAGGTAGTGTCATATATAACTTTTTGCCATGTCCTGCTGTGGGGTGAAGAGACTGCAGTGAGGTCAAGTTTCATCTCTCATTTAATACACATTTGTCCTCCCCTCCACCCTTATCCTGTAGTCTTATAGTCTGTTACTGGTTTTTGTTGATGGCCAACACCTTTTAAATCCTTCATTAATGAAGGATTTAGTATGAGTGCCTGTTTAAGCATTATTTAATGAGTCAGGCCATTTTATGAGAATGTAAGGTTGACTGTGATCACTGCATAATGCAAAGACTGGACAACATAAGATGGAAGTGGGATCAGTCAACACAAGACACTTTCCCATTTTCACCTTGAATAATTTCTCTATACATTAATTTTAATAGTTTCTCTATACATTAGCTAGTCAAATTAATTGGTTCACCTGTTACTTACTATCTTTGCTCAAGGCTCAGATCACCATTTTAAGAAGCCAGAATAAACACTACAGCCAGTTTTAGGGATTTTCCCCAGCTTGAAAAGATACTGTTTAAGCTAAGGGATTTTTATTTTCCACCCCTTTGAATAACTAGTGACTCTTGTGTTTCAGTTAAAAAGAAAAAAAAAACAAACAAAAACCAACCCCCCTCCCCCCCAAAAAACAAAACAAAACAAAACAAACAAAAAAACCCAACCAACCCAGCACACAAACAGGTTGCCTGCTACAGTGCTGTTTGGCAGTCAAGAAATGTGGTTGGGAGCTGAGAACTCGTTAGCCCTGCTGAATCACATACTTCCATGTGTATTCTCGGCGTATCAAGGATCTATGGTAACAGGACTATACTCCCTTATATCACAACTGTCAGTGCCTTAGTTCTCAGTGCCACTGTTCTCTCTTTAAGCAACATTGGTAGCTAGCTAGTAAGGGGAGTAACCAGGGAGCTGTGAGTGCACCCCAGTCCTCTGCCCTCTGTGGATCTTCTGTGTGTCACCATAAAATTGCCCAGCTCTACAACTGCTTCTGTGTATGAGTGCGAGTGTGCAATGTAACCTGTTTTGTAGGCACACATAAGATGTTTGAAATTATTATTCCATGTTACTGGATTAAAAGCAGTACAGATTTTTGAAGTATTTCCTTAGACACTCATTTAAGTGTTTTCTGACATTGAAGAGAGCTAGTGAATGTTTTGAACCATTGATACTGGATTTTAACTCATTGTTAAAGTGAGTCTAAAATGTATCTGGTGGGTTTTAGGCAAACTGTCATTGAAACTTATTGTTGTTATGGGCTTAAGGTTATTGCATTGTAGATTCATAACTGGACTTTTCCTGAATGAGAAAACTGCTTCTAAAAAGCTGATGGCCAAACAGAGCAAATACATCTGTTGAATAGTTACATTTGTGGAGTGCAGCCAATACCAATGTGTGGAAGGAATTGCATAAGTCTTAGGAGACACTGGAAAAATCTGGTCACTAATGAACTATAAAAGATTTTCAGAAATTCCTGGTATTATTTTTAAATTTTCTATTGCTTTCTGTGACAGCTTTAAGGACATAGATGCCAAAAATCTGTGGATGAAAGCTGTTATGCATTATCCAGAGCATTACGGTACCATTTATTTAACTACATAGTTAAACAAAGAAAAGCAACTTCTACAGAATTTCATTTTATAGGATTAATAAATATGAGCATGAAGAGGGAAGAAAAGAACTTTGTTGTACTGTCCTTGAGTCAATGAAAAACCCACCATGATCAACCTTGTTTTACTGATCTGGAGAAATAATTGTTATGCTTTCAAAATATTGATCTTTATGACTGAAAAAAACCAAAATACTGAAGGAGTTAATCTTTTCTGTCACTGCCATGCAGTAAAAGATAACTGGGTAGCTGAAATCAGTAAAATAAACTTTATTCCCTCTGACTCCTTGGATCAAAAAGGAAATTGCAACATCCCTGTTCCTAAAAACCTGTCAAATCCCCTCAGATGGGTCTTTGCATTGCTTTGAAATGCAGGAGGTGTTGTCAAGGGGGTAATTCAAAGTCATGAGAGGGACGTGGTGAATTGTTGAAAGTAAGAGCTTCTCCTCTCTTCAGACCTTTTAAAAAGTCTTAGATTGCCATTCACCTCTGGTGAATTTCCTCTAAGTGGTAATCTCCTGTCAGCTATCCAGTAGTTGCATGGCTGTTGGTGAAAGCACTTGTAACACCAAAAAAAAAAAAAAAAAAAAAAAAAAAGTGAATTAACCTGGTAATGGTGACACTGTAAGAAAGCACACTGATATCTATCATCCTGTTGGTTCTCCCCCAGCTCCTCACAGTCTCCGAGCAATTCCCAGCACACATTGGTCTGGCCTGTTCTGAAGAGCCTCCAGGGACTGATGCTGTGGGTACCTCTAGGTGACCTATCCTGATCCTTACACCTGGGGCATGGGTTTGTCTTTGTTTTTTCCGTTGTTCCTCTTCCCTCAACTACCACCTTCCCACAGGTTCCTAATAACCAGTCTAAATTTCTTTTTATCATCATTTTAAGCCAGCTGTACTGTCTGTCCCTGGTGAGTAGGGAGGATGATATACTCTCATCCCCTGTGTGGAAACCTTTCAGATGTTGAAAATCTTTTGTCGTGCTTCCCTCTTTTCTTTATGGACTATTGATCTAATGACAGATGGAGGTCTATCTGAGTCTAAAAAATAAAGGTGTCTGTGAACTCACGGGTGTGTTCAGTAGCAAATACGTAACCTAAGCAGTTGGGAGAAAGCATATATCCTGTTTATCACTCTAACTTTGATTTATGTGGCTTTAACTTGTAGTGCTCAATTAATGACCCATAATGCTCAGTAACACATAACTAGACAGTGAAGAATGACTTAGAAATAGCAGGCAGCAGTAGTTAGCTGCAGTTTCTAGTTTGTTCTTGCCTGTTGGGTCCAAGCACTGCCTGTGGGTAAATTGGAAAGGTGGGCTTGCTTTGTGATAGCTGGGTTTTGTGACATTCTGATGTGCACCCAGCCTAGACCCGAGCACCTCTTGATACCTGGGTCAGTTACCACAGAATCTGCAATAAAACACCCCTCTGCTTGAGCCAGAGTCGGGGATTTTAATCTGGCCTTGCTTGAAGGCTGCTGTTCTCATTTTTATGGAGTGCAAAGGGCAAAGAGAGGCCTTTCTACTGTTTTGGTTCAAAAGGGCCTGTTGGTTCTGGTAAAATGCCCCCATCCAGGATCCAGGAACAGTGCTGGAGAGCCAGGGTTGAAGGTTTGTGGTTTTATTGTTTCTTTTAAAAGTATGTAAATGAGGTGAACTGTGCACTCTGCTTACAGAAGTTCTAGATGACATTGCCTGACAGCCTTCCTGTTCAGGAAATAAAAAATGGCTTTTTAATGAAAGCTTTTGGATTAAGAGCTTAAGATATTTTTAAGGTTCCTGCAAGCCTGATGAGCTTCTATACATGCATCCACTGGAGAATGTTTTATATGCAGTGTCTTTGCAGAATCTGCCCACTGATTGTGTAAAGCTGCATCGTTGGTATTTAAACAATTTTATACGTGGTATATTTATTTATATTTTTTTACACACATCTTTAAAGGAGAACTTGCATACATTTTAGAAGAGGTTGCTGGATGATGCTTTTTAACACAAGTCAGAAAGCACACAATTTTAGGAGTTTCTATTTACTGGTCCACAGCAGGAAGCAACTTAAAGGTGTTGCGTATGACCAGTCTTGGGGCTGTGCTACCACAGGAATTGCCGGGTGCTAAAACTTCTGGCTGGGGGAAGAAATGATCTCCTGTGCTCAGTGTTGTTTGGTTACAGTGGGTTGATAGATGCTGAGGAAAGGTCTGTCCTACCATAAAAAATGAGACTCCCAGGAAACAGTCTCTGAACTATTACTGGGACTTCTCACCTTGGCACCTACAGCTGAGGCATGTCTTGTAAATAATGATCATATGTGCAGTAATCAGCACCTAGTTTTATCTTATTTTGGGATCTATAGTCAATAGTATAACAAATAAAAATTACTGCTAGGAAGGGAGAGTTTTTTGTGAGGAATGTTATGGAAAAGCAGTAAGAAAAAAGGACTAGTGTTCAAATGTCGTGGCAAAATAAATGCTTTTCGTAAACTTAAAGGCACACTGCTCATCTGCTGATCCACCCTCAAGCCACAACATGGAAGTGCATATAAGTAGAAAAGGGAGAGCTGGAAGACTGCAGTATTTGAAACTGCAGTATTACTTAAGTATTTCGGTATTATCAAAGACCACATCACCTTGTTTGTATTTAGTTCGTTAACATTTTTTTAATTTTTTTTTTTTAAGTCACCCTGCCCTTAACTCCAGTTGTCTTCCTTCAGGAGCATCAGCCAAAAATAAATCCATTGAGTATATCTCCCTTCCACAACTCCTCACCCACAGAAAATGTATAGTTGGTGATCACGCAAAATTAACGTTTTAGGCTGGAGTTTATGTTGGTGTGTATAAGCTCTGAAACAAGTCTTGGCTTGAGCTGGCCTGGTCACGCTGCATTTTTTAGTCCAGTGGCAATTTATAACTCTTAAATTGAAGCAACCTTGTTTAGCATCACTGGCCCCTTGCATGTTTTCTGTGTACTTAATCTGGCCGGTAGCTGTTGCTAAGAAGGGAGTTGGATATAAGGATGGGGAGTTTGAGGTGATGACTTAACTGGGGAGAAAACTGAGAAGAAAAATAACTGTCCTGTGTTAGTTTTTCCTAGCAGAAACGGGATTTGACATCAGTGGATGAGGCTTTATTGTGAACTGCAAGAGGATATAGGGATGACAACTGAACCCCATCTTCTCTTGGTAAAGATTCAATGGGATTGCTCCTTGCTGAATGCCACAGTACTTTGCATGATGCCCAGGAAATGCTGTTTTTTTCACTTTTGTTCTTCTGAGTGTAATAATGAGCTTCAAACTGAAGAAGAGGGGAATAAAAACAAAAACTGTGAATAATACATGAAAAGCTTCTGATGGCTGCCAGTGATGAGGCTGACTTTGATGCCTTGTTCAAATACTAGTCAAGATGTAGCTGAAGCCGTGATACCACCTCCAGTCCCTTTTCCTCTCAGTGTGGGTAAACAAACCCACCTGCCTGTGCAACTGAAAACCTGCTCAGTTGGGTTTGTGGTGGCCTCTACTGGTGCTCCTCTGCAAAGGAAAAATCATGGGCTCTGCTGTTCAGGTTTGCTCCTTCGGAAACCAATAGCCCAGAAAAATCTCTCCTTTGTAAGTGATGTTTGGGGGGGGGGAATGAAAAGAGTCCTTGTAGGGCGTCTGCTGTTGCGGGGATTCTTTGAATCAAGACCTACCACCAAGAGTATAGCTCTCAAAGCTGCACATGTTCCTTTGCTACGTGTTACCGTTTTGTTGCCTCCGTGAGCAGATGTGGCCTGGGACAAACCCACCCTGAGCCTCAAAGCACAGCACAGCTCCTGCCAGCTTTGGCTCTGGGTTGTATCTGCAGGCTAGTTGGGGTCAGGCAGCTGGGGGGACTTGGGGTGCTCTGCCCTGTGTGCTCCTTGGTGAGGCTTGCTTCCTTCCGTTCGGGAGTATCTGCAGTCTGGCTTTATCTCTTCCTGCCCTTCCAAAATAATTCAACCCCACAGGTAGTTAAAGCTACGTAGAAGCCTTCCAGCTGTTGTGTATGAAATAAATGGATAAAATCAAGAGAAGCCTTGAGCAGTTAGTAAGATACCTTGTGTTTAGCGCTGAGAGGATGCTTTGAATTGTTGTGGGTACAGGGCTCTTCCCTGCTCGTGCTGGGCCAGAGAAAGCATGTCAGCAGGTCTGCATGCTAGGGAGAGCATGGAGTGTTTGCATGGTGGGGAGAAGCTGGAGTAGGGGTGAGAAACATCACGGAGAGCAGTTGGTGTCTAGGTTGTGCCTCCATCCTTTTCAGGTGAAGAGCAAGGCATTGCTCTGAACAGCAAAAGGCCTTATTTCTTCAGTTTTAAATGATTCCTCATGTTCTTGTGAACACCAAAACCACAGTCTGTTTGTAATGCCCTTTTGCCAGTAAATTGTCAGTGGGGGAGAGAGGATCTGTGGGTGCTTTGTCCATCAGGTATGTTTAGTTTTTGCTAGGAAATAGAAAAGTTACTGAGCTCTGGGATGTACTGGTCACTTCTGGCAGCTGTGGTGCAAGGAAGGTGTGGGCTCTTACCTTTGACAGGTTGGTTTTTTTCCCTCTGGTGCCCAAAAGTTGAGCTCTGGAGCTGATAGAGCAGAAGGTCAAACCTTCTCAAATCAGTCTGAAACTATTGAGTTTCCAGATACGCTTTAGCTTCTGAGGATGGCTGCCTGATGCCGAAGGTTGGGCTGTTGGAAAGTCATAACCCAAAAGCACATGGTTTGTTTTTAAACTGTGTGCTTTGGATTCTTCAGTTTTGCCTGTTTGTGAATTGGTTATGTTCTTGGGCTTTTTCTCAGAAGACATGGAGGCTAGAAAATTTGGTTTTGTTTTGTTTGGGTTTTTTTTAAGCAGCTTGCAGCTGAGGTTTAACAGTTGAGAAACTGAAGCCCTGATAAAAGCACTGAATATCATGAGACTTGAAATAAAATCATGAGATGGCAGTGTTGCTTCTAGCAGCTGATCTTTTTGGCAGTGCTTCATTTTCTAGGTCTCTGTGCAAATGCTTTTTGCTTGCTAAAAGCCCTATATTGACAAATTACAGCCAAGACTAAATGCATGATTATTTCCACTATCTAACCTGTTTATCACTTCCGTGTTGCTTCTGGATTTGCCAGTTGAAGTTCCCACAGACACAAATTAGTACACTTGTTTTCCTGGCTACGCATAGATTTTGAATGTGGTTAAATATGCTTAAATTAATCTGACATCTGGAGATGTGGGTAGTGAGAATGTGTTTCTATGTTACCAGCTAACTTTAGCCTCGTAGCTGAGGAGGCTTTCTGTAGCTAACAGTGTGGGGTGGCAGGAGGGACCTTGTAGAAGAGCTCTTTGGAGACAGCAGCTGGCATCAGGTGTGCTCTGGCGATGCTGGCTGTTGAGAGAGCCTGAAGGGACTGGCCACTTCATTGATGTGCTTCAATTTAATACAACTTGGTTCAACCGCAAGGGCAGTGTTGGCCTAACAGCAACAAGGAAGCTTTCCCTGACAAGTTCAAGTGATCCTTGTAGAATCATAGAACGGTTTGAGTTGGAAGGGACCTTAAAGATCGTTTAGTTTCAATGCCCCTGCCATGGGCAGCAACACCTTCCCCTAGACCAAGTGGCTCAAAGCCCCATCCAGCCTGGCCTTGAACACTTCCAGGGATGGGGCACCCACAACTTCTCTGGGCAACCTGCTCCAGTGTCTTACCACTCTCACAGTAAATAACTTTTTCCTAATATCTAATCTAAGTCTACCTTCTTACAGTTTAAAGCCATTACCCCTTGTCCTATCACTGCATGCCCTGGTAAAAAGTCCGTTTCCAGCTTTCTTGCAGGCCCTCTTTAGGTACTGGAAGGCTGCTAGAAGTTCTCCCCAGAGCCTTCTCTTCTCCAGGCTGAACAACCCCAACTCTCTCAGCCTGTCTTCATAGGAGAGTATAGAGTTCATATAGAGTTGTTCCAGCCCCCTTGATCACCTTTCTGGCCTTCCTCTAAACTCGCTCTAGCAAGGTCCGTGTCCTTCTTATGTTGGGGGCCCCAGAGCTGAACGCAGCACTCCAGGTGGGGTCTTCCAAGCGTGGAGTAGAGGGGCAGAATCACCTCCCTTGACCTGCTGGCCATGCTTTTTGTGATGCAGCCCAGGATACAGTTGCTGGACTGCAAGTGCACATTCCCAGGTCATGTTGAACTTCTTATCAACCAACACCTCCAAGTCCTTCTCCTCAGGGCTGCTCTCAATCCATTCTCTGCCCAGCCTGTATTTGGGCTTGCGATTGCCCTGACCCATGTGCAGGACCTTGCAGTTAGCCTTGTTGAACTTCATGAGGTTTGCAGAGGCCCACCTCTCAAGCCTGTCAAGGTCCCTCTGGATGGCACCCTGTCCCTCCAGTGTGTCGACTGCACCACACAGCTTGGTGTCATTGGCAAACTTACTCAGGGTGCACTCAATCCCACTGTCCATGTTGTTGACAAAGATGTTAAACAGCGCTGGTCCCAGTACTGACCCCTGAGGAACGCCACTCGTCACTGGTCTCCACTTGGACATCCTTCCAACTCCTTCTGGCTGCTTCTGTGCTTATCTTTTAGCCCAAGTCTATTCAAGCATGCTATGAAGATGTGGGGGTACCCTTGACGTAGAGCAAGTATGCTATGTCAGGCTAATGCAGGCAGTGCCTTATAAGCGTGTGTTTAAGTGTTTGAGATTTAAATGTTTAAGACCCTGCCTCCTTGGGCTTGCTAGGTACATCAAAACTCAACTAACATGTGCCACCAGAATAGGTTTCTGTGGAGCCAGTGTCACATGTCACTTGCTTATTGTAGTCTGGTGGCACTGTAATAATACCGCAGTGCTTCCATATAGAGTTTAAAAAAGGTATCAGCATGCTTACACAGCCCTTTAACTAGGCTCCAGTCTGAAGGAAGAACTTTTTCCATGGATCAGAAGGTTAATGATACCCTTTACATACTCGTTCTTTCCCTGGGCTTTTCTTCTCGCCCCAAAGCTTTTCTGTCATTAGTATACTCAAAGGCTGATGTTTTGTTGTTTTCAGCCAGAATAACGGCTGCTTTTGCTAAACTTGAGTAACACTGACATCCATTGAGCAGAGGGAGGCAGAAACATTTCCTGGCTAGACAGTAAACCAAACTGGTGCAGGGCTTTGCTAAAAGCAAAGCTTTTAGACAGTTTGCTTGCTTTATGGAGCAACCCTCTCTGCAGACTTCAAGGGTGGGAATTTAACTTCAATATGGGACTTTTTTGCATAGAAATCAACCATCCTACTTTATGCAAGAGTTCAAGAGAATAAGGCCAGGGGTTTGATTACTGGCTCTTGACCAAGGCTAAGCATGGTGCTAGCAGCTGCTTCGGAGCTACCGTAAACTCAGGTGACTGAGCTTGGCTTTGTGTAATACCGTGGTGGTGGCCTCTTGGTCCCTTGTAGGGCTGTAATACTGTGGAAGCAATGAAACGTGGTCCGGGAGTGTGAACTCAGGAGGAACAATTAAAAAAAATGGTGGATTAAAATAGGGCAATGAAATGTAAAAATACTCGTTTCCTGGAAAGGGCCTTCACGCCATTTAGAAAGGAAATAAAAGCAGCACCTACTTTCTTCTGCCAGGATTCCCAATGCACATTGGCTTAGCTTCAGTAATTTTTAATAGAATTCAACTTTAAGTGCTCCCAAATGAACAAACAGGAATTGAACTAACTTAAAGGAGGACTTTTCTCTCTTTGAAATATACAATGAAAGGAAAAATCGTTACAGATATTAATGAGTTGCAGATACCTGCCTATGTCTTGTTCTGAGGCTTTTTTTGTTATTGAAATCTGTGCACTGCTGTTGATAGAGTTCTGCAGCATCTGTCACAATGAGGGTTAATTTTGGTAGGCTGTAATTTACAGGCAGGAGAGGATTCAGGATTTTAGGGAAAATTTCAGTGGTAGGTTCCAAGTATCCACTAGCTTCTCTAATGTAGCAATTCCAAATCCTCAGGGATTATAAGGGGAAAGAGCTGCAAAAAATGGCTAGAATTGCATGATCTTTCTAATCAGCATCTGCTTTTGTCATTCTCTGAGTCGGAATACTGGGCTAGATGGCTGTTGCTCCGACACAGCTGGGCATCATTACTTATATTTTTTAAGCAACACAAAATTCCTGTTCTCATGTTCCCACAAACATCATGCTATAGATATTTTTTCTCTGTGTATACATATGGATGTGTTTATTTCCTGGGGGATGGGTGCACCCTCACAGTGCTTCTCTTCCCATGCTATTACTTCAAGACTAGTTGATGGCTGCAAAAGATAATTACCTGAACAGGAAGATGTGAGGTCTAGCTTCTTCCAGAGCTTGTCTCTGGCACACTTCTCATTAGCTGAGGGGAGGTTTCTTGTTGTGTAATGTGGGGCTGAGCAACCTGAAGGGGATAGCAGAATGTTTTGTTGCCCCACATAGAAGAAAATTATTTTCTCTACCCAATTGTTACACCTGTTTCTTAGCTATATGGATATAATCTATACTGGAGACTGGATATAATCTCCGTGAAAACTTTCGGAGTTGTCTTATACAGAGTATCTTCAGTGATGATTTTGTTAAAACTTTGTCACGTTGTTCTCAGAAATGTTAAGTGAGGAACTTAATCTTGATTTTCTTAAGTGGATTAGCCCTGGCATTGCTGCGATACTGCCCAGTCTTCAAGGTGCCTTCAAGTTTGCAGTGTCATAATGGTGTTAGCAATATTGTTCTCAAAATGTGCCTGCTAGCAATCTTCAGTATTAATAATAAAATGAAGTGAATCCATGTAAAAGAGCTTTACAGGGAGTTTAGGCTTCTGTCACAGTATAGAAACTTCTAGCTGATGTGCAACTGTTTGTACTTTTAAATTACAGAGTTTGGTGGGGTTTTTTAGCAAATGTCCAGTGTCAGAAACTGTTGCAGTTGGTTGACAATGTATGTATCTAATTCAGTTAGTTTTGGAACCAAAATTCTTGTTCAAGGTTGTAAAGAGCCCAGACACAAAAATGTTAAGGTGGGGTCCTCTCATAACTTAGGGCATTTATGGACAAACAGGTGGAGGGAGGGAGTGAAACCCTGTGCTCAGGACAGATAATTGGGAGCCTGACTTGGGTTCTCCTTGTGCGTTTGTGTTGCCTTGAACTTACATGTCAGTCCACTCAAAGCTGAGGATGGATAACGCTCATTTCACTGATGAAAAGGAGTTTTGAGTGGATGTTGTTTTAGATGTGCAGCTTCCACAGAGTAGTACAGCAGCTGTTGGACTGTTTCAGTGTCAACAGTTGACAGTGTTGCAAAGCATAGATTAAACAAAGCTTACACCTCACTTTGAAAATCGTTAAAATTACTGCTGTTCTCGTGCAGATGCCGGCTGTTGCAAGCCCACCTTGGGATTACAGCCTTATGATTCAGAGATGCCATCATATCTCCTCCAGCGCTGTTTATCCATCTGTGCTGACAGTTTTCTCCTGACTCTGCACAGGGATAAAAGGGAAAGACAGAAGTCTAGATGTGATGATTGGCTCTATCATTCTCATACTTCAAAGGCTATTGCTTGCTCTCGTCACCTCCTGCACTGTTTATGTTGTATGTAAATCATCTGATCCACGTTGTGCTTCTAATAATTCTCAAGATACTTGCCAGAGCTGCTCATCACTGTCCTTGCTGCCATGGAAATAAATTGTTCCCAGTTTCATAGGAATAATATTTATTTTTTCCGTGACAGCTTTGGTTATGATGCATCAGAAATAGAGAGGCTGGGCATCATTCTCTATAACCAGGTGCTCTTGGAAGAGTTTTTGGATGAGTAAAGGATGGGTGATGCTACTTAACATTGGTTCTTTGTTCTGTTTGGAAAATCAAGTGAAAGAAGGTGGGGGGATGGGTATTTGATCATATTTGCTGCTGCTAAGGGACGTGCTGCCCAGAAGTCTTGCTGCAACGCGTCATTTTAAAAAATGAATGACTGCCATTGTCTTTCCCCTGTCCTTTGCGTCTTCATGACAGTATGACTAGTGTGTTCCCATTGACTTTTTCTCTGACAACATCGAGCAGTCGCTACTTATTTAAGCCACATTTGACCTTTGCGTTCTTGTGAACAAGAAGTGATGAGGGGAAAAACCCAACTCCTTTTGTAATTGCAGTATCCTGTGCATACGCTAGTGGGATTTTGTAATGATATATAGTGGTACAATGCCAACTTTTGCCTGCTCTGAGCTGACCTGCTGCTGGATTGTTACTAAGTATGTTTCCAAAAGCACAAAAATTGATTATGTGATTTTTCCTTTTGTATGCATGTGAACAAACAAGGTATTCTGAAATGAGCTTGGTCTGGATATGAATTCTCACTTAACTCGCACTTTTACTCTGCATTTTTTTCCATACACTTTATGGTTCTTCATAGTGCTTTCTACTGTGTGCAGGGGGAAAGAGCTCCCTGTCTGGAAAAGTGATGCTTAGTGAATGCACCTAGTATCAGGCTGGCCACGATATCAAACATCTGATTGACGTGTCAGATTTTGATAAAATGTGCCCTGATTTCACTATTGCTGAGGGATATTCCCTCCCATCTGTTTCTTTTGTTCAGCTCCTACAATTTATCTATATAGCAGAGAATTCAGTCTAGGATTACAGCAGTCTGCTTTCTTCATTTCTGACATGCCTAGCACAGCAGGACCCTTCTCCTTAATTGAGCCTTGTAGGTGCTAATGCAGTAATACTTTTGCTGATCATGACAGCTTACAGCAAATGGTTGCTTCTCAGCAGAATAGGAATACCCTCACGCAGCAGAACAGCGGGGTGGGCAAGGTACCCTCAGCAGGTCGGTGGCATTTCACCAGGTGGAGCAACCAAACCAGGTCATTGAGTGAGAACTGAAATAGGCAGAGGAGACTCAGCTCCCTCTGCTTCTGTCTGTCTTCCACTCTGTCTCCCCTGCTTTCAGTAGTTTGGACCTTGAAGGTTCATTGTTTTAAGCATGTCTAAATTAATTACTCAGGTTTTCATCCTGATATTTAAATTTGACAGGAAATGCTCCAGAAAGCAGTATTTTTATGTTTTTTTCTTGGCATTGAGGGTTTTAACATAAAGAGACTTCTAATAAGAACAGAAGATTTGCAGGCAAATCATTAAATTACATACGACATATGATCTGTGCCTGCCTCATGTTCCAGCAGTCATGAAGGTAGACCTTGATACTGGACATGGAAATGAAAATGAACTCTTTTTGTGGTCTTCTGTGATTTACAACCAATGAAACTTGACAGTGGAACAAAAGAAGAGAAAGCTATCAAAAATACCCTTTTGTCTAACAGCATAAGCAAGCAAGAGGTGTCTGGTGCCCTGTCAGGAAGATCCGGTTGTATGGCGTGTGCTGCAGTTCTCGGTGATCCCATTTTGAGGCGGGTGAGGTGCAGTGCTCAACAGACACCTTGGAGCGCTAAGTAGTTGGGGGCGAGCGGGTGAAACACTGACTGACTTGTGTTGGCAGATGGGAATTCAGGGATTCATTAGTCATGCTGTAGTCTCTTGTTTTGCGGTGTGTCGTGATGAAAAGAGAGAAAAGAGTTGCCTTTCGATCACTGAAGAGGGCTTTTAAATACTGCAGGCTGAAGGTTACTGTGCTTGAACAATGTTGTCTTCCATAGTAGTTGATCATCAAGATAGTCATGTTGCAGATCAGGGAGACGTATGTGATGGGATTAGGATTACCAGGCTCTGTTAATCAGGGGAAGTGGACTGTTGGACCTTATTTTAGAATAAGCAGAGAATGGTCCAAAGAGACACTATCTTAAATGCGCAGAGAATGGTCCAAAGAGACACTATCTTAAATGCACTTTCTGTAGGTAGGAAGACCTTTTTCAACTACAGCATAGTCATGCAGTACTGTAGTTCTCATCTGACCAAAGCAGGGCTGTTCCAGTAAAAATCAGTCAACCAGAAGATAAACAGTTTTTTCCAAAGCCTCTTACTTAATGGTACCTTTGTGATACCCAAATTTGGGTTCTACGTCTGTCTTATGTCGCTCTCTCCCCGGGAGGCTGTAGTGTGCCTACTTAAGAGAAGCTTTGCCTTGCCATTCCTCGGTGATTCACTTTCTGGGTGGAAATTGGGTCTAGACCTGTGTTATCTGTCAAAGAAGCACAGGATGTGTGAGGCACGCTGTCCTGGTCACATCATTTTAATTTTAGATCGCAGGAGGGAGGAGGAAGACAAACAAGTCTTTCCAGCCACCTACATCTTCAGTATTGAAGTCACATATGTCTAAAAGGGTGTTAGTAGAAAGGATTAGCAATGAAATCATCCGTGTAAGTTAATAGATGGGTAAATATACAGTGAAGTGAAAGATGCCATAAAATTAATAGTTGGAGAGACATGAATATTTGTAACCTCGCTAATGTCTGTGGCAAAATGAAGTACTCTTGAATAAAAGAATAACAATGAGAGGAGTCAGCTTATGAAAAGTTTCAAGTATGTTCTGTCAAAATTGGGAAACATTTCTCAATCAGGCGTATCTGAGGTACACTTTTGCCTGAGGAAACATGGACAAGCCTTGTGAAACAGTCCATCCAAGAGGAAACAGAGTTAATGGGTGTCAGGGCATTTTGTGCCAGTTGCTTGGTAAAAAGAGGAGTGCAAATGTCCTCCATGCAGGGAGACTGGTTTAAAGGGACTAACTGCTGGCAGACCCTGGGTTAGAGCCTTCCAAGCTTGGTTTCACCACTTCTCCTACTGAAGTGTAGGTCAATAGAAAGGTTTAAAATAACTGTTGCTCAGTGTAGTAAACGCAGTTTCACCAACGTCCTCCCATATCTTGGTTGCCTCGTGAGATATCAAATGTTGTGCTTTCCCTATGCTCTCTTCTGTCCCTGTTGCTCTGCAAGTATTGAAAATTTTTCATGTTAACAGTCAGCAATTACTCTTTGGGTTGTACTGCTGGTCACAAATACCCTTGTAGCTTTTAAAAGAAGGGACATAAACTGCCATTTTTTGGACAGTTCAGGTAAGTGCAGTATTTGGAGGTGATCCCAGCCTGTGGTGTTCTCACATTAAGGGGACTGAACGTTTTTTGGTTTCTTTGTTAGCTCTGAGTGTCCGACACAAGCAGCTGACTGCCAAGTCTTTCCAGATATGGTGCCTTTAGGATGCTTAAATACAAATCAAGGGGCCATGTTTGTGCATCTCTTAAGGGGCTGCTTCTGTGCAAATGTGTGTCCTTACAATGCTATGGAGAACTAGCCCAATAAAAACTGAAGCCCCATTTTTTAATAGCTTCTGGATATATGTACAGTGTGGGAGCAGCACGCGCATGTCTTGTGTGTGTGAGAGATCTGGAGCATTCAGTATTTCCAAAATGCTCCAACCATATTGTCAGTGTTGCTTAGCAGCAGAGGGTTTAAAATAGCAGTATTACTCAACAGTGTGAGCCACATTTGCACATGGTAATGTTCTGTGTCCTGTATTGACTTGCTGCATTATAGAAGTGCTAAGTTAATGTAAGGGAAGTGAAGATAGCTCACCTCCTCCTCTCTTAACTTGATGAACAAATGTCTGAACAGTGACATGTCTTCCTTATGGCTTCAACAAACAGATGTCCAGCACAGGCATGCCACGGTGTTTTGGTCCTCATAGATGTGTGCATGCAGACCTCACTTGGACATAAAGGCTTTTCACACCGCCATTTGCCTGTGAGCAAGTTTAACTCGTGACCCAGCAGCCTGTGCTGGTGCTGACTAGGGCTGTGCTGTTAATGCAGCATCAGCTGATTTGGGGGGCACTGGCAGCAAACAGTGGGGAGAAGAGCAAGTGCAAGTAACACTGATCTCTCAGCAGCCTAACTTCTCTGCCCTTGTCTGTGCGTGTTCCCACTACTCATCTGCTTCCTGGGTGTTTTGGTCTTCTGAAGTGATGCTGAGTATCTAAGGTAGAGGTGTCTCTTACCCACCGTCTGTGAGAGTCCCAGCCTTCCCCGGAGTAAGTTGGAGGACTTGCAGGACTGCAGCTGTACTTGCTGACTGCTCCAGAATTACAGTGATGCGGGCAATAGAGCATGGTGGCCAAAGTGAAGAATTTGATCCATGTATCAAGCAGTTAAAGAGTTTTGTCCTCTACGGGATTTAACTAAGGATGGATGGTGCATAAGGTGTATGGTAGCCTACTGAAATACGTTATTTGCTGATGTAAAGATGAACAGCCCAGCGTATTACATGTTTTACCTACTTTGCAGAGCTTCAACACTTGCTTTAGAGCTATGGAAATACCCCCTCAGCATTGCTAATGATCTTCCTAACATGACTGTATTATTGTATCAAAATAGGGCCATATTTTAAAGCCCTATCTTTAAAGCCCATATTTTAAAGTGAGCTAAAATAGCAACTAGGTCCGTCATTAATGTTTTGTATGCCATTCCATACCATACCATGGAAATAAAATGTTTATCAGATGCAGATGTTTGAAAGCTGGCCTTTAAATAAGGAAAATGTATTTTTAAGTAGATCTCTCTGGTTTTTTTCAATATTTAAAACTATGGCCTATATCTTCAGTGAAGGCTCATAAACAACCCATCTTAAATTGCACAGTTAGGGCATCATTTAAATTTATGGCTGTTTTATTCACCCTTTGCCTGAAGTGTGGGCCATTTTATGATAGGCATTGCCTCAGTACACAGTATGTGAACAGTGGAGGAGTATAGCCATTAAGTTTTGATCTAAGACTGGACTGTGTGCAAGTAAAATATTTTGTTCAATCACTTGCAGTTTGCAAGTTGATGTTTCAAAAAGAAATCTGGTAGTGCTTGTGACAAATAGTACAGCAAAAATTGTGAGAATTTAATATTAATTTTACATACTGGGTTTAATGATTTTGAGGAGGAGAGCCAAGCTCAGTGCAAGTATAAATAAAGTCAGCTGGGTTGGGTTGGGGATGGCAATGGATTTAATACATCCATAGACTTACCTGCCATTGCTTTACATCTGTAGAGACAGAGTTTGAGAGACAAGGGCACTGGGAAAAATTATTATGCCACTGGTTGCTTGGAAAGATGATGATTTTCAGTTGTTAAATGAAAACAAAACAGACATCAGATTTTAGTCAGAAAAAGGACACCTGATGTGCCAAGAGCTGATGTGTTTTTTTTCCCCAAAATGATTATGAAAGACATGACGGTCATATGACTGGCCTTGTATTTCCCTGCACACAGGCTTTGTGCTTCAGAAAGCAGCGGGTCTCTTGAGATGTCAGTTGCTAAGAAAAATATGCTTCTGTTTCCAATTAGGCAAGTGAGGTCTTGTGAAACCATCTCTGCAACCTCCTGTACCTCTGTTTCAAAGTTCCTGTCGGTAGAGGTACATTCACAGGAGTCCAGCTTACAAATTCTTCAGGCGCATAGGAGAGAGCGCAAGTAACTTCTGCACTACTGGCTTTTCACATTTGGGCAATATGTTACCCAGCTGATGTACAGAGTGCCACATTCAGACCAAGGATGTTGCTGTCCTGTGCTGGCTGGTATGCCTCTAAACTGGCAAAGCATTTTGGTGTGTGTGATTCAAGGGTAGCGCTTAAGAATGTGCTACAAAGAGGAGAGAGCTTTTTCAGCTGGGATCTCTGTCAGTGAACAGATTCTCAACTGGAGGAGAGGGAAAGAGGGGGATTGGAAAGTGCTCGGTCCAGCTGAGTGCTGCATAGTAATTGTTTACCACTCTGATTGGTCCCTAAACAAATAATTTCTCCATATATGTGTACATGTGCATGCACATGTGCTATAAGAAGGCCTTGAAAGGTTTATCCTGTATTTCAGAAGTATCTTGTTCTTGTGGTTTCTAGTAATAGTGCTTATCTATGATGTGTTTCGTGGATAGTTTCCAGTGAACACAAAAGTATTTAGTTAGAAGAAAGCAGCTGAATGAAAATAAGCTGGACACATACGCAATATTGTCCTTTATATAACTGCCTGCCCTTACTGATAAACTCAGCACAGAAGTGAACAGGATTTCTTCGGTTTGTTGTAGATAGAAATCTTGCTAGAGCTTGAAGTTATTCACAGGTGTGCAAAATTAGCTGTTAGTAGCCTTACAGGACTCACCTGGGCTTCAGCAGGACTTGGATTTGGTCCTTTGAAAGTGGTGTTTCTGTACATGTGCTCAAAATGCATGTTGTCTCAAGGCTTGTATGTTGCCTTAGATTATGAGGGACCTGGTGACTCCGTGCAGGAGGAGGGATGAGATGCCAGTTCTTTCTACCACCTTTCATAACTGTCCTAAAGGTTGGTTGCCTCATTCCTTTTTTCCTATCTGTGCACGCTTAGGATTATGAATGTAAACCTCTCAAGCTACGTATTGTGGAAAGGAGGAAAAAGCTCTGCATTCGAACTGCCGCTGGCACAAGCCCAGGTTTGCCATGAGTGTCTCACATTAGGCTCTGAGGCCAGGCCAAGCAAAGAGGTACATTTATGGGTTCTCTTTGGCTTTAGAAACTAGTTTTACATGTGGAGAAAATGCTTCCATGAAATGCTTATTCCCCTTGGGCAGAGGCAGATGTGGAGCCTGCATGCAGGCCACGTACCAGCACCCGGATGTTTGTTATGCTGTGCTCAGCTGCTTGTCTGAGAGCTCCTGGCTTCTGTGTGATTTGCAGTGGCAGACTTGGGGGAGCAGCACCGCTCCTGCTTAGACATGGGGTGATGAGTGCTTCAGGGCAGGCAGGTGGCCAGGTGCCACCTCCTACTGGGATCTGGGAAGGGATGTTTGTCTGCATCTTCTGCCTCTGGGTGTGCCTGAGATTATTTTTCTGGTCCATCAGATGAGTGATGCATAGTCAACATGGTGGCATTTCTATTTGTGATTGCATAAACTACTGCATTAAACTACTTTGCTGATGAAGCCTATGCATACATCTGACCTAAGTATCCAAAGTGGCTAAGGTCTGTTCTTGTGCTTTCACATCTTGCCAATTCAGGATCCAAGTAATGAAAAACAGATCTCAGCTGCATAATTTTGACTGCAGTTTTTCCTGAAGTTTGGTGCTTTCCCATGTCAGGCTGGTTTCACACTCTTTGCCAGCCCTGCAGGTATTCATCAGCTGTAGGGAGCTCTTATGCATGTCATCTCCTGTTCTTGAATGAGTTGACCTTTTACTGTTCTGCTTTTCCTTTCTTGTTTTGAAGGGAGTTTTTCTTCTTAAAATTTTCCCTACAGCTAAATGAACAACGTGGTTCCTTTACTTGTTTTTGTTTAATCCTAGGGCTTCTGCTTCCAAACATGGATTGTCTTTACTCTGTTTTGCTGCCCTGGAGCAGCAGTTGGCTGCTACCTGGAAAGGCATTGAGCCCAAGTGTTTCATTAGCGTGTGCTGGCTATGTGTAATTAAGGGGCAGGCTACAACAGAGTGAGCTGTGACTTGTTTGTATTCTGTCGCTTTTCTGGCTGCCCAGTAGACGTTTATGTTCAAAGCATCCATCCTAGCCTGTCTTGTTGAGGGAGAGCTTGGGATGTTGCTCTGGTGCAACATCTCCCCCCGCCAGGGTGCTCTGTGCATGTGTGCTCCTGACAGCACCTGTACTCAAACCGGTGTGGTTTGGTAGGGAAAGCTCAGCTGACACAGAGCTGGGATCCACACTTAGCTGTTGCCTGAGGTGTGCTGTTTAGGGCCCTGTTTCTTAAGCCTGTGTCTTGCTTTTGATGGGTAGAAGTGTCTAGAAATGGATTGAGGAGCTGGTATTTGCAGAAACTAGGCCAGTGCAAAGTCCCATTAATAGTTGGTGGATTTTTTTTTTTTTTTTTCTCTGCATGATTTCTGGTGGTCTTTCCTCTGCAGCTTAGATATCTCAGAACTGCCAACACTTAGTGGTGTGTGTGTGAGCTGTGGGATGGGAGGGTGCGAGCAATTTTGGTCCTAGATATCTCCTTGCTGCTTCCTGCCTCCTCCAGCCTATCTCGTGTTGCTGTGGCAACTCTGAGCACCTACAGGCATGGAGCAGTTGTTGCCTGTCCTTGCCTTCATGCTTCATAATCCTCGTATTTCTGTGCCTCTCGGTTTATGGCATGTTTTAGGGTTTGGGGGTTCTTTTGATCAAGGCTAAAAACAGCTGACTTTCTAGGGTGGTATTTATCAACGACAAAATGTCTTAGATTACTTTTGGCCATGCTGTATATTGTGTGCGTTTGTCTTTGGTGAAGATTCCTCAGGCTGCTTTTTTCAGTAAAACTAAGCACATGGTCATGTGGTGTCCGAGTCACACGGTAACAAAGGACTCCATTACAACATTTCATTAGAAGTCTGTGTGTATCACAGTTCCTTCCATTTCTAACAAGAAACCCATGAACGACCCAAGGGAAAGTCGAATATGTGTACACTGTTGTCCAGCTATCTGCAGCTGGCTGGAAAGTGTTTTTCAGTCCCCATCCTCTATTTTGTTAAATATTTTCTTGTGCTCTTTTAAATTGTAAGACTTTCTTTTCCTCCTTTTTTATCAACTATTACAAAAATTGAGAATTATACAGAATATATTTTACCATCATTTTCTTCAATTAAATACTTTATCTTTCTCTAATTAAGCTTTTTATCTTGAGCAATTACTGTCATCTTAGAAAAACAATTGCCAAAAGGTTATCTTCCTTTAATAAGAGAACAGGAAATTGTGCTAGGGATTACAGGCCCTGTGGAGGTTTGCCAATAAATCTTCCGCGTAAAATATTTGTAGTTGTTGTAATTGCATACTGTACTTCATGCTAGTGCAGAATCACATTCTTCCCTTGAGCTCATCATGTCTAAGTCTCAGGGCTTTTACGGTGCTTATGTGTTTAACATGCACTTGCTTCTGCAGCCAGAAAGTAGATTTAAACTACGGAGGGTGGAAAATATCTTATGTTTTGCTTATCTCTATTACAGTGCTACAAAGAGTGATAACACAAGTGCAGATATAGGCCAGTGGGGGAAGGACAGCATGCCTGAACAGCTGTGGCAGTCCTTGTTGCTGGATATAGCTGTAAAGAAAGTTCAGGCAAGACTGAGATGTGTCAAGTCAGACTCATCAAAGTAGGTTCAGTTTCATGGGGGCTGCAGTGAAATAGCGGTGTTTCACCCTTTGTTTCAGATGAAATGCCCATGTACTTGAACTTGTACAGCTTGTTCTTGCATCACTTTCCTTGTGACTTGGCTTGTGGTTAATAACTACACAAACTAGAGAGAATCTAACTTGGGCATCTCTTCCTGTACTACTATTGCACCTCTGATGACAACATGGGCTGGAGAGAAATGTGGGAAAACTATATGGGTCAGTGTGAATTCTTCCAGTCGTTCCCCCTCCCAGTTTACTCTGTGTTAAGTTCTTTGCTTGGTGATATTGTTCTAGCCAGGAGTCCTGCAAAAATAAACATTGAGTATTAGAACACAAAGCTTTTTGGAGTTTGATGTTGTTTTTTTAAAGTAATGGAATGCCGTCTTGATAATTAAAATTAAATGGTGTCTCTGGAAGAGGATTGTTGCTTTGTTGTTGACCCCAAAGGGAGAGAGGTTTGGTTCAGAGAGATCTTTTACTAGCAAACTGCTTTCCCAACTTTGCCAATTGTGCATCCAGCTGTAGGAAAGGCACTTTTGGTTATTGGACTCTTAACATTTAATTGTGTTTGCAGACACACATGTCTGAGCTCTGTGTGTTCAGTTTTGATGTAATGCAGCAATAATGTGTCCAATATATTGAATCGGAAAAAAATAATGGCACTGTAGCAGCAGGGGTGGTATTACTGTAAGGTACAGTAGCTTCAGGCCAAACTCCACACCAGAAGAGGCTTCCGCTACCTAAGGCTGCACTTACAAATGTGAAAATGCCTTCCCAGTTAAATTCAGAAAACTTGTGGGACACCATCTTTGTGCAGGGGGCCTGATGGAGTTTTCTTCTGTTTAAATCTGGAGCTCCAGGCAAGCTCAGTCCCTCTTCCTAGTCCTGAGCTGTGTTGTACCAAAGGCAGCGGGGATGCAGAAGAGAGTTTACATGTCTCCTATGAATGTGTGTTTCTGAGACTGGGTACCTGCCACTGTGTTCTTCTAAAACATCAGTGGGGGGGAGGGCACAGAGCGGTAGCTCCAGACGTGGATCATGCTTTCCACATGCCTGCAGACATGTGTTCTTGCTGTGTACGTAAGTGGCTCCCACTGCTGTTACCCTGGCTGTTGTTGCCGCCTTTCCACATGGCCAGCAGGTTTTGAAAGAGGAGCTCTCAAGAAGTTTTTCTTGGCCAGAGTTTTCTGTGATTGGGTCTGGAGTGTGCAGAAGTCCTCACCTGAGATCTGAAAGAGGCTAGAGCCAAGGTTCCCTTGTCACATGGTGTGAGCATGCTTCTGGGTCCCTGCCTGGCTGCCAGCCTGTAATGCAACAGCCATCTTCTGCGGAACCTCACTGCCTAGCTCGAAGTGCTGAATCCAGCCAGGTATCTAAAAGTTGTCCTGCTGCTTTGTCTAGGCCAGGATAGACCAATTGCAACTGTTAGCCATGTATAACAGCTGTACATCTTCCACTGTTCAATTTGTTGTGTTACCAGAAGTGAGATGGTGGTGGGAGTAGAGGTGCACAGTGGTGGGGTGTGGAGGGACACCACTGTGCACCTTACATAGCAGGTCCATTCTGCAGCAGATCTGTGCAACACTTTGGTCCTGTTGTCCATCACGTTAGCTTTTCCTCTGCTTTCCTTCACAGGTAGCCTTTTGCTCTGGTGCAGGTAGGATGGCTTTTGGCTCTTAAAAGGATTAGTATTTTAGTAGGCAGGCTGCATTCAGGAGTGTTGTCCGTCCCTTGATCTGACTCATGTTTTCAGTATGCAAGGAGCTTTCTTCTCGTGTAGCACTTAATTAAAACTAAAATTTAGCACTTGAGATTGCTTTAAGTAATCCAGTTCTGGTGCTTATCTGAAGATAAAAACTTAAAGTAAAAGCTAAATTTGAGGTTTATAGTGTATTACTGAAATACAAAAATAATTTTTCCTGTCCCAATTGCAGACTTTTGAGTCCAGTTCTTCAATGTCTCAGCAGGCCCCCAGATCTGCTATGCTACATGCAGAATGAAGCTACCAGCTACTCTGAAGCCAAAACTGGTCCTTATAAAACCTCTGTAAGCTGGCTGTCAGCCTCAGAGTTCATTATGAGGGAGGTCATTCTTCCTTGCAGGAATGAATGTAGCTTTTGAGTACACTTTAAAAGTTTCATTTAATCACAATGCGGATGAATTGTTTTAACTGTGATCGCCTGATGGGAAACTAACTTTCTTCTTCCTGGAAGAAAAAATAGCATGTTGATTCTTGCAGCAGCATTTAGAACTACAGGATGTGATTTCCTTTTTATTTGAAAGAGTTGAAGATTTTGGCACTAACAAAGGAAATTTTTCTCCCGCTTCTCTGCTTTTTCTTTACTACTGAGTAGTCAGTTTTCTTTTGAAATTGGTAAATGCACAGAATAAGGTCTTTAACGGGGCTTTTTCTGAAGCATCCTCTCAATGTGTATTTTTGTACAAATATTTTCAGCTCCTCCATAGAAGTTGTGTGATTGCACAATGCTCCGAAGACTGTATCAGTTTCGTATTTGGCTAAAATGTTTTAAATGGGGGAAAGAAAGCAAGCACAATGGTGTGGTTTTTTTTCATGGTGGATAGTCTTTCATGCCCTAATGGAAGGGTTTGGAGAAGAAGCTAGGCTCACCTTGAAAGTGTATGGTATTAGGAAAAGAAACCACATCCTCAACCTGGAACAGAAGAATTTCCAATGAGATCCAAGGAAATCATCTTTTTCCCTGTGAGGGTGGTTAAGCACTGGAAGAGGTTGCCCAGGGGGGCTGTGGACACTCCCTCCTTGGAGATACCCAGTACAGAACTGGACAAAGCTGTGAGCAGTATGCTGTAACTGACCCTGCTTTGGCTAGGGCATCGGACTAGAAAGCACCAGGAATCCCTCCCAACTTAAATTATTATATGATTCTGTGAAACTAATCTTCTTCATTGTCTGGCAATATCTGTGGTGTTGCATAAGTTTGTCGTTCTATTATGCAGTTATATTTCTGTATCATTGCTGACAACCACAAAGAAATGAAGAGGTGATGGTGGTCTTGGCAGAGGTCAGAAGTCCTCAGTGGCAACTAGTAGGTGAGGAACCAGAGGTCAGGAGTCCAGTGCAGCAAGCTGCTGCACAGTGAGGATGTTATCCTGCAGCCATGAAGTGTGTGTACGTTACTCCTTGGCAACTGTCTAAGGATTGTCATTTTGTAAGTAGCTGGGAAGAGGTATGTCCAAGATTGATTTTCCTTATGTGTGTAAAAACATGTTGGTGAACAAAAATAGTAAAGTACCGTATAGCTTTACTTTCCCTAGTAACCCTTTGCTAGAGCTAGTTTAGAAGAGAAGAATCTAGTCTCGTAGCACTAGTCCCCGAATGCAGAGAAAAACAAACAGCAGTGATTTCAAACACCTGTCTCCTCTGAGCAAAACTCCACAACTTTTTCCAAGTAAGTACTTGTTTCAAAACTTGTTTAAATGTTAAATTTTCATATGGCTTAAACTAAACACATAAAGTAGCAGGGATATCCAGTTCTAATCCTCTGTAAGACTTTTGATTTACTTTACAGTTGTTGGAGATATTGATTGCCTGTTGCCAGAGAGGTTCAAGATGAGCAAAAAGACATGGTATCATAGATGCTTCCCAACCCAACAGGTCAGAAGGGGAAAATTCCTTGGCATTAAGTAACTTTAAACGTTTCAGCAGAAAATAAATATGGCTTCCAGGAAATGTTGTGCTCTCTTTTCTAGAGGTTTCCTTTCTTGCTATGCTGAAGTAATTCATTAATTTGGATATCTTAATTTTTAACATGGATGTGTCAGTGCTATCCTGTTGCTGGTGCACAGAAATTCTGGGCCATCAGTGTCAAAGAAATTCTAAATTAGTTAGGTGTCTGGTCTGGGCTGGAAATAGGTCAGAGAATTTGGTTTCCTGTCACATTCTGCGTATTTGGTGTCCTTATGCATATTTTTTAAAGTGGTAGGTGACTTGAGGGAAGAGTACTGACCTTAGGAAGCACTAAGCGATGTTCACTGCAAGACAGTCTCTTGAGATACTTCTTAAGAATCTTCTTTTTTTTTTTTTTTTTTCTGGGAAGAACTCAGCCAGGTAGTGTTGAGATGTATCTTCTATACTGTGCAAAATTGCAGCAGCCATTTAAAACTGTCACACTGCTGAACTGAGATGAAAATCTTTGTAGCTGTGACTCAAAAAACAATACCTGGATTTTTTCCTCACTCCCATCACCCCTGTTAGCTGTCCCTGGAGCACCTGAGCACTGTAGTCCAACAAGTCTAAGTAAGGGTGACTGCTACATTCTTAATAATCAACAAAGAAAAACACTGTGCAAGAAAATCTTTGTAGCACCATTTAAACAGTAAATAAATGTTATTGTGAATAAACTATACATGACTTAATATGGCTTCATAAAAATCCAGTGGGCTTCAAGTAGATGCTTTTAGGGGGGCAGATGGGGGAGAAGGATAATCTCTTTTTTCATTAATTCAACTAGCCATAGGTGATGAAGATAGAATATTGATGAAGAAAGATTATTGATAGAGTTGAAAAATAGATTGTGTCTAGAAACCAAATCTAGGTCACAACCCAAGAGGGGGAAGAACTGCAGTCTGAGAGGCACATACAGTTTGTGATGGATAACAAAACATGAGCTCTCGGTGTAGGGTACTCTACAAAGAAACACAGCTGATTCCTGGTTACAGGAGTGATGAAAATTCAGTACTGCATGAAAGAGTTTGATCCACAAGAGTGGCAAGGAGAACAGTAAATCTAGAAAAGCTGTGAGAGAGTGAGCTTTTATTTAATCCAAGAGAAGGTTGAGATGTTGCCAGGTCAGTCTCTATGTGGGAGAATACTTCTGCCAGTGGAGAGAGATTTGATTCATAAGGCAGTGGCATAACAGAATTTGATGCCTGGAAGTTGGAATGCAAAATGCATGGTACTAATAAGTAATACTCTTTATTGTGCTGATGATTCATTTATGAAAGAACTAAGCCATAAATCTGGTAGGTTCCCCATCTGGCCAAGTCTTTAAAGAAAACAGATTAGCTGTCTTTCTCCGGAAGAAATGGTATAGCTTTGTAGCAAACGTAGAAGACCATGAGATGATGGAAGACTCACTGGATAAAGTCTTGTGGGCTATAATAATCTGGAAGCTTTGTGATCTGGAATAAGTCTGTCAGGGACTGGAGTGAGGCCATCAGGTTTTTTTCAGATAGGCTGCTGAACAGCTGTCAGACAGTAGCTGCCAGTTAACATAAAGAATGTGTCCTATGTTGCCAAAATGTCTAAGTGGTTTTGGTAGTGGAAGGAAATATGGGCTTGCTTCATAGTCTTTTCACCACAGGAATGGGTGATGCACATTATAATCTCTTCTAGCAGAGCATTTGTTTGGGCATCAGAGGAAATGAAAGAATACAGAACAAAAATCCACATCAGTGCCCTGTGGAGAAGAAAGGGCAAGAGTAGGCCTAGAAGGCTTCAACATGCAGTGAAGTTCCACTCTTTAGGAGTCTTCTAGAAGCAACTTAATAAATCATGTAGTATTTTCTGTTGACAGTTCTGACTTGTTTGAAGCTGTATGCATCACTGCTTGAGAGTAGCTTCTGCTGGACTCATCAAGAGTCCCATCTCATCAAGAGATGGGAGATTTATCTGCTTTTATGTTCCTGTTGTCCAGCAAGCCTTTCTTTTCTTTGCCTACACTGTGCCAGTTTGGGGCTAGTGCCTTTTCACAGCTGTCAGAACTGAATGTCATAGTCCTTTAAAACCCAACGGATGCTGACTTCTTGCTGATTTAGGTGCCCCCTTTTCGCAAACCCAACCTCCTAGGGGCTCTGCTCCTCTCGTGGCAGGTGCACATGGTTTGAGACGCAACATGCAGATGTTGAGAGGAGAACTGAAATCTCTCATACTCCTAATCTTTTCATTTTCTTCACTGTTCTGCAGTACTATTTAAGCATATGTCCTGTTGGTTTTGGGAGTACCAGACTCTTGTCTAGCTTGGCAAGTTTCTATGTGGTACGTATTGCCTCCAATTAAATGTCATTAAGAAAGTTATCTTCTGAAATTGCAGCCAGTCTTGTCACCCTGTCTTGTGACACCCTGACCTGCTAGAGCACTTTATTGCCAGGTGTTGGAACAGTTCAGTGATTTTCCTCCAGCTTATTAGGGCAGACTGAGATCTCCAGGTGCCAAATCTTTCTCTGGAACCTCCAACATGAGTATCAGCCATGTTCAGTGATTCTTCATTACGAGCCTGTTGTCATCACTCTTTGAACTTTCTTTTCAGAAAGAGATAGAGATGGCAAAGATGTCAAACTAACCTTGAACTCTTCAGTTTGTAGAGATCTTGATACAGTCTATGGACATAAAAATAAACAGTAATAAGGAATCCTAGATTGTACATAGACCACTCAGTGCTGCCTTATTGCTGCTTGAAGGTATCTCACCTGAAGAGAGGCATGAGGAAAATACTTATGCTTGCCAACAGTGATCAGCTGGCAGTGATTCCCAACTTAAGAAGTTGATAGTGAAGAATTATATTAAAATAGCCCCTATTAAGTAATTCCTAATCAATTGGAAATCGGCAATTGAAAAAGGATGAATAATACTACATAAGCACAGCATTAGTCATGTACCATAGATGTTTAAAATATAACTTTTCTGCTAGTACTGAGAATCTGCTGAAAGTCAGTCTTAAAAAATAATCCATTGCAGTGAAACACAACAAATAAGAATTAGTTTCATCTGATAATAATCAGCAGTTGTATGTAATTCATGACTACTCAGTTCTGTGAAAGACTTGCACCTCTAGAAAAACAATTCAGTAAAGCTGACAGAGTTCACATGAAAGAGGGTTTCAATGCACTTTCAAGTAAGTTTATTTGCTGAGCTAAATATAAGCATATGCAAACATTAGAGGGTTCAAGGGAAAACCAGTGAACCAGCTAGCTTCTAAAGGAAAGATCTTACTGCCCATCTGTTTCCACAGAAAAGCACCTCTAGCCATCACTGTGTTTTGAAGTGCCATTATAGTTGGGGTCTTTTTGTTCTGTAACTGACGTCTAATTAAGAGCTACTAAGAGAAGTTTAAAAATACATATGCAAGAACAGTTCAGTACCATCAAAGAAGAGTAATTGATTTGGACACTATCCCTCAAATGCCTTATTTTGTTGTTGCTGTTAAATTCTCATTCCTTTCTGTAGAATACCTGCTTTGCTTTGCTGAAAACTCCCGACATTTCATATGGAAGGTCCTTTCCCCCACTAATTCCAGGCTATGCCTGTAGGTCGGGTCTTTCTCCTTATAAACTGGCAGTTTGCACCTCATCTGATTTTAAGAAATTCTCTGAATTTGCTACGCTTTTCTGTGAATGGTGCTATATGGCAAACTTCCACATGGTACTATGATGGATGAAGGAAGAGAGTGCAACTTAAAGTCCTCCTTCACATGTGGGTTGATCAGGGAACCCCATCAAGGTTCTCATGTGCTCTGGTTACTTCTGAGTAGCAGCCCAGTCTGGGGCTGAGTATGTGCCTTATGCTGTTTAGTGCTGCTGTGTGAGAAAAAGAAGCAATGAGACAAAATAGCAAACTTTTACCACCTTTTACCAAAAATGTATTTTGCATACCAACTTTTCTGAGGCTTCAGCCTTGATTAATCCTTTTTCTGATTATTCACTTAAAAACAAGTGAACTCCAACAATTCACCAAGTCCACTTTGGTATATAGAGGCATGAGGTATGTCTACATATGGAATGATTACTTCCATGGGCTTTCCTTGAGTTTGGTGACTAGCTGTCTGAGCCTGGCGGCATGACTGAATTGCTGGCATCATAATGCCTTGCTGGGCTGTGATGGAGAATATCTTCAGTATCACATGCTGGAGGGAGAGAGGGGAGCACCCATCTTCTGTTTGTAGTGAGAACTAGAGAAAATGAGAAGGAACCCACTAGCAAGTTTGGGTGTGTTTACGCTTCTATACCTGCATTTTTAATAAAGAAAAATTTATCCAGTCACAGGCAAAGGAATTAACTCTTCCTCATCAGGTGAAGGCAGTTCACAAAGAGAGAAAGCTTCTAGAAACACAAGGGCATTCCTGCCAGAGGACAGATTTTTGTATCGGATACATGAACAGGCTGAAATTATATCTAATTAATGACTGTATAAGCTGGCCTTGTGCTAGAAGGCCATATGTTCGCTTGTATAGACACGGTGAAGACAGGCAAACAGCATCTGCAGTGATTACAGATTTGCCTCAGAGCTGCTTACTCACCACAAAGCACTTGATGAAGAAGGCAGTGCTGGTGCCAGCCACCTGAAGTAGCACTGATGCTTACCGATACATGAACAGATATAGCAATATGTGAAATACATGGCCCATTGCTGCCTGCAGCATTTTGTCACTATGGGATGGGGTCCTCAGCCTGTTGACGGGTTGGAGGCATCTCATCTGTAAAAGGGCTGGGTTGCTGTATAAATGCTTGGATACTCAGAGCAGCCTGTGTATGCAGCACTAGCGTGGCAGATAGTGTACAAGCAAGGGCTTCTCTTTAAAGAGATGGGAAGCAGGTGTGACTGAAAAGGGCCTCACCTATGTGGAGTTACAGCTTGAAGCTTTTGTGCAGCCCATGTTAGCAAAGTGTCTTTCATCACCAGGTCCACAAATCCTGAAGATGTGTGCCCAAAGCTAGCAGGAATGTGTGTGTGTGTACCTCTTTTAAGTATAATTCTCTCCAAGGAGGGAAGGGAAGGTGTGTTTTAAAGGTGGGCAAATAGTAGCTCAGTATAAAATCCCTTCTGGAAATCTGTCTCAGCCTTTGAGAAAGTACTGTGAGTTTTTTTGGGTTGGATTTTTTTTCTGCTTGAGGACTTTGATATCAACAGTAGTTCAGGGAGCAGATGGGAGACTTTGGGAAGGACCAAAACAAAGAAACAGTTTTGCTGTGATCTGTTTCAGAAAGATGAATGGTGATGATTTACACATTGTTTCAGTGGGGAGATGAGACCTTGGATTGCTTAGGCAGAGTCTGGAAAACTTTTATTGAGCTAGAGGGAAAAAGACATTTCTCTGTCCTTGAGGTGTTTTGTATTTGTCCTCTGGAATGAAGGATAGGTCAAATGGGCTAATTTTGGAAAACTACAAGTCCCAGTGTTTTTCTTCCCCTGGCATTTTTACTATTTCACATAGCTCCGTCTTTCTAATACCATTTTTGCTCTGACTCTTACTCTGCTAGAGACAAAATTCTGGGTGGATGGCTTCCAGCACTCTTCTACACATGAGGAAGAAATGTTAGCCAAGGAAGGAGGCAGAGAAGGGGTATTGTTCAGCTTTGTGGTCATGTATATCCTCACTGTCTCCAAACAGGAACACTTAAATTGTTGAAAAGTCAGGATTTGCATTAGAAGATGGGAAAGTTTGTAGTTACTTGCAGTGATCTGGAACCACTTTTGCATCCACCTGTACGCCATCAATGGGCAAGTGGGATTTTCTGATCAATTGCAGAAGAAATTGGAGAGGTTTTGGTTGTCTCAGTATCTCTGTGGGTTTAGCCCTTAATTAGCCTTTTGTGTCATTCTGCTGAAGCGCGTTAATCACTCCAGAGTACTTTAGCTTCTTTCAATATATTGAATTCCACTTGGGTGCTTTTAGAAGTGTTTGCGCAGCATATGCCTTTCTTAGGAGTATGGGAAATATCCACAGTCTGAAACAAAAGTGCAGTGTTCCAAACTTGACATCCGTATTGTTATCCCATAAATTAGTACGTTCAGTGCTGTTACGTAAGTTTATCTTGTGTCAAAATAATAAAAGCTGAGTGTGCTAAAAGGCTCGTAAGCCTGCCATGAAGAATTACATTGTTCAAATTCTTCTGCCTTAAAGTAACACCTGTTGCTGTACCAACTGGTGCTGATAGGATAGTATGTCTTGAGAACTAGTATGAGGTGTAAAAAAGGAAAAAAAAAAAGGGGGGGGGGGGGGGGGCCTTTTTTTGAGCGCTTT
>JAVJGI010000014.1:94209278-94296031 GCA_035590275.1 Ibycter americanus
TTTTTTCAGGCAGTTCAGGTCCGAACCTTGACAGCCTTGAATTTAGTATTGTCACTGAGACACTCTTTATACAAAAAGGACTACAAGAAAGTACAGCTGTTCTGTATTTCTGGATATTAAAAATGGACAAAGTGACTTTTCTGTAATACTGCCATAGCCTCAAGAACCGAATGCAAAAAACAAGTATTCCTTCTGTTGGCAGGTGGGAAGGTCAATCTTTTAAAATGCAAAATAAAAAATAATAAAATAGATGGTTGTGCAGATTCTGAGGGTAGCCTGCAACAAAGGCAAGGGGACAAGCACCCCACAGCTGCCAGCAAAAATCACTGCTGGCAGTGTGTGTGCATAAACTAACAGCGCACTTCCAGCAGCCCTTAAATAAATGGCGAGGGGGAGAAGGGAAGTTCATCCCTGATACCACGGTTCTGCACAATGATCCCCTTTCTGGGTGCCGGGGTCACAGCTGCTGTCTGGAGATTATGTACAGAAGCACTCTTCTTGGGGGGAGTGAGGTTTCCTGGAGGATTAAGTACAGGCTGAAAGCAGGAGGGGTTATTCAGGAGGGAGACAAAGAAAGCGAACCCATGGTGTGACAGGCAACAGAGGAGGAAGACCACGAGTGAGAAGGCAACTGCCAGTAGTTGCTGCTTGGATGGGAGAGTCTCCAGTTTGGGTTCCTGAAGTAGTCTAGTGGCGGGGTGAAACCTGCAGTGGGTTTGGCACGTCCTGTCCTCCTGCAGGACTTGAAGTGCTGCTTTCCTACTTGTGTGGGAGGTGGATGGAGTCTGACAGAGCTCTGCCATCTCCTGCATCTGAAATGAAGTAATTTCTTTGCTCACAATCTCAAGTACCCTTCAGTCATTCAGAAATAGTGATCAATGTGGTAATCTGAATTCCCATGTACACTCCCCATCTGCTCAGAAAGCTATGCTTTTTGCATTTTCTTCTGTCACAAATACGGTGTCACCACACCTTCTGAGCCTGCTGCTTACCCTGCTTCCTTCTTCCCTTTTCGTTCTCAGCTTCGTTTTTCTTTTTTCCCCTCTTTTCTCTCTCTTACCCTGCTGTTTCACCTCTTGGGTGCACACATTTCCAGGAAAGTACCCAGAAAAATCCTTCTACCCACGTATCATGTGCCAGCACCTCTGTTTTGTGTAGGAAGGTCTTCTATATTTGAAACCAGGGCCATCTGCCTCGTTCCTAAAGAAACCCCACAGGTTTCTTGAAGTTTTCTGCAAGGGCAATGGCCACAGTTCTTCTGTGTAACTTTAAAAGGAAAATGCAACCTAACCTGTAGTAATAATATTTGAAACTTCTCTCCTATTTATAAATTACTTCTAAAGTTGAGTCTCATTTCAGTTACCAGATCAAATTTCCCACAGATCCCATATGCTGGCTACTTCTTTTTAGTGGCTGCAGAATCCACTAGTGCTTTTTGTAATCTGAAACAAATGAGTACTGCACGTAACGTAGGAAAGGGGAGGTGGAGGCAGAGGAGGCTGACAATGCATGCATTCAGATGATGTGAAAATGCAAGTGGGAAAAATATGACTGTGTCAGTAGAGCTTGTCAGAGGGGGTTTAGGCATATCATATATTAGCAGTTTATAGTTATTTTAAAGTCAAAAGAATGAAATTTCTTAAAAGGAGCAGAATTCCAGAAGGACACTAATGAGTAAGTATTGGGTACCAGTGTTTAAATGTAATGTCATAGTTGCTAGTTATTGTCCCTGCTGCATGGTTATCTCCTAACTGCAGTATGAGTTTTAACCACCTCACTATTAAAACTGCGTTTCCATGTGCATCTGAGTCCATAAAACCCTTTCTAAAAAGGAACATTGTTGAATAAATTGGTAAGATGTAAAATACTGCTGTTGCAGCTGAGAATAGTTCATGGTTCTGATGTTGCATTTAGGCACAAACATAAATGGTAAATGATACACAAGCTATTGAGAGGAGAAACTTGCTATAAGATAGAAATGTAACCAGCGCTTACTTCAGTCCCTGGTCGACAACTTTAGTTAGAGCAAAATGCTGAAAAGCACTCCCTTGCGAAGGAGGAACTGAAGCAACTTTGATACCTTTTTGAATCGCAAGTCCTTAATGCAAAAAGTACTGATGACGGCCCACATCTGATGAATTGGATTAGAATCTAATCAGCATGAAGAGTTTAGGAGGCTCTTATAAAGTTTCAAAAATAATACGTGAAAGAAAGAAATAGCTTAGCTAAAAATTCAGAGGAGTATTACAGAAATATTCCTTAGGGATAACTTGAAAGTAGCTTTCCTGCTCCTGAAAAATGTAGCACAGATGAATGGTAACCTATTTCATTTCTTAACATTTTTGGTTCAGGTAACATGGTATGTTTAAAGATATCTGTTGTATCTAATTGACCCCCGTAGTTTAGAGTCCATCTGGAAATCTAGGCGCATACTGTGGAAGATCAATAAAGTGATTTTAGTATTTGCAAAAGCAAATTTTCTGGCCTAGTTTATGCATTAAAAAGGATAATACACCTGTCCTACATTTGTGAAGTATCTCAGCAAACACAAAAGGACAGTTTATTTGGTTATGTACTTCATTTTCCAACACTGTGTTGTAATAGCATGTTTCCAAGGAAAAACATACTTTCCCCTCTAATTTCATTCACTTACATGCGCATCAGCTATTCTGTATAGCAAAGAAGGGTTACATGCAGCCTGAAACGTGGTCCACAGGAGAGGTGGAGGCAGAAACTCCTTCTAAAATGCTTACTGTAGAGAAATAGAGATTCTTTCCCCATATCTCTAAATTTAGGGTTTGCACCAGCATTGTGAAGCAAAAGCTTTTTGAAAAGAGAATGACAAGTTGTGTAGTAGAAATTACAAATATTTAAAGATGGAAATAGCTGGGTTTGTCTTCCCTTTCTGTTGTAGTTCTGAATATCTGCTCAGCTTTAGGTGTAAAATTTCTTTTTTCCATGGGATTGCACAGGGCTTATTTGCACAGTGTATTCATAACAGTGCTTCAACTTGTAGAGGTGGAAAGTGGGACCCTCTCTGTATTGTTAGTATTTTGTGTCCTGAGTAAAAAAGTCTCACACAGTAGTTATCAGGATGGACCAACATGTCTAATACTACATCAGATCATAGAATCATAGAATGGTTTGGGTTGGAAGGGACCTTAAACACCATCTAGTTCCAGCCCCTTTGCCATGGACAGGGACACCTTCCACTAGACCATGCTGCTCAAAGCCCATCCATCTTGATCTTGAGCGCTTCCAGGGATGGGGCATCCACAACTTCTCTGGGCAACCTGTTCCACTGCCTGACCACCCTCACAGTAAAGAATTTCTTCCTAATATCCAATCTAAATCTACCCTCTTTTAATTTAAAGCCATTCCCCCTTGTCCTGTCACTACATGCCCTTGTAAAGATGATTCAAAATTGTGGGAGAACTACATTTGACTTCTTTAGGGTATCTCATGTATCTGGTTGCAACTTCTTGGATTAATTGGGATTTATTTTGTATGTAGCTCTAAACCCTTTGTCTTTGAAATGTTTAGAAGAGAGAGAAAATGTTGTCAGCATCCGTGGTGATTTTATATTGCAGGTATAGCATAGATACAAAGGAAAAAGGAGTATGACTTTTGGAGGGAGAAGAGTTTGTTTTCAAGCATGCAGGCATTCAGGTGTTTCTGGAGTTGCTACACTTCAGAGGTACATCTCTATGAGGAAGCCTCTCTGTAGCAGGACACAGGATATTCATCCCCAGTTTGGGATCACCTCATGCAGTGTGCCTGGGACCATCAAGGATCTCTGTGGGAGACCTCAGTGCTGTGAATGATGGGCTCCATCCAGGCACTGTGCTCCAACTAGGATATGGAGTAGGATGAAATGTGGGGAAGCACTTCCTTCTCCTCTCACCCTGCTCTGTGTCTACTTGCATTGCTGTCCTGATCTTGGTCGTGATGTGGCCGGCAGCCCAGCTCCAGTATTTGGTGTTCCCAGCTCTCCCCAGCCTTGACTTGAAAGGAGTCTCCTATTTTACGGGGCCCTGTTCCACTGTGCCAGGGCAGCCTTGAGAGCCCAGGATGCTTTTTTTCTTTAACATCTGTGTGTATGTCTAAATCAGTGCGGGGGCTCTTGCATTTAGAGCAGAAGTGTTAGACTAGCAAGTTTCTACCATCTTTTGGTCTTCTGAGAAGACCAAAAACCACCTCTGCCTTGATTCCTTCAGCCAGATTCCCCAAGTCAGGGCACTGTTTAGAAAGTAGTAAAAATAGTAATGATCCAGGAAGTTGATTTTGCTAGACTGAGTTAAAAGTACAGGAGAGGAGACGTGAGGGACTTGTCCCACTTCATAGTAAATCAATTTCTGCTTGAGTGCCAGTAGTTTTGGGGTTTGTTTTTTCATGAGATTAATATAGAAGGCCAGAAACTATTTCTGCCTGTGGGAGCAGGCATTGTATATCCTGAACGATTTGTGTGGCTTTCTCATCTCACTGAAAGCTGAAGCAGGAAGCATATTCTGAGGTACTTCTATGTTGTTCACTTACACAGAAGAAAATAGCAGTAGGTGGGATACTGGAACGGTTAATAGCACTTACTCAGTGTGGAGGTGAGAAGGTAGTTTTGTTTCAGCAAGATGGTGACTCATCATGCCGAAATGAATGTAAATGAGGATTGTTTATTTTAGCTTAGATATCGTACACACCTGCTGAGGTCTGAGAAAAAGCAAGTGAACCTTCGGTAGGAATACTGTCAGGGTTCAGTACCCTCTAGTGATCTGAGTTGTAAAAGCCCGACTCATCACATGAGTATACAGAGCGCTCTTTCTGGGGCTTTTTGAAAGGAAGAGTGGTGCCATTGTTGGTAGGGTGCTGCCCTGTGCCAGAACGCCACAGTGGATGGCAGCATGTGCTCTATATTCATCGCTGGTCTGAATCCTGTGAATCTGAAGAAAAACTGGAATTTGAGAATATTTCCTTGATTGGTGAAGTACAGTGGTCACATCCCTTCTGGGGCATTGGCAACATGAAAGGCGCTGCTTTACCCTGCTCTGACTTCATTCACTTGCTTTCTTCTCCACACCCCAACCATCCTGAGAAGAAATTCAACAGGTGAGATGTAGTATCTCCTAATCAGTGGAGGGCTTTTTTCTTAGCTTTCTGTTTTCTTGATCTAAATTCGAGGTTATGAGACTGTCTTACCTGAAGTTTCTATTGCTAGATCCCATGCCCAAGAAGCCTAAAATCTCATGCTGAGTTTACTGGGTGTTTTTAGTGGGCACCAAAGCCTCTCTATCACTCCCCCTCCTAAGTTAGATAGGGGAGTGAAGATACAATGAAAAGCTCGCGGGTCGAGATAAGGCCAGGAAGATTACTCAGCAGTTACTGTCACAGGCAAAACAGACTCAGCTTGGGGAAAAAGATAATTTATTACCAGTCACATCAGAGTAGGATAATGAGAAATAAACCCAAATCTTAAAAACACCTCCTCCTCCCCCCCTGCCCCCCTTACTTTTTCCCAGGCTTAATTTTCCATCTGAATTCGCTACCTCCTCCCGCCCAGCAGCACAGGGGGACAGGGAATGGGGGTCGCGGTCAGTTCATCACATGCTGTCTCTGCCGCTCCTTCCTCCTCAGGGGGAGGCTCTTCACACTCTTCCCCTGCTCCAGTGTGGGGTCCCTCCCATGGGAGACAGTCCTCCACAAACTTCTCCAACGTGAGTCCTTCCCACGGACTGCAGTTTTTTATGAACTGTTCCAGCATGGGTCCCTTCCACGGGGTGCAGCCCCTCAGGCACAGACTGCTCCAGCACTGGTTCCCCACGGGGCCACAAGTCCTGCCAGCAAACCTGCTCCAGCCTGGGCTCCTCTCTTCATGGGGCCACAGGTCCTGCCAGGAGCCTGCTCCAGTGCAGGCTGCCCATGGGGTCACAGCCTCCTTTGGGCACCCACCTGCTCTGACGTGGAGTCTTTCATGGGCTGCAAGTAGATATCTGCTCCACTGTGGACTTCCATGGGCTGCAGGGGAGTAGCCTGACTCACCATGGTCTTCACCATGGACTGCAGGGAAATCTCTGCTCCGACACATGGAGCACCTCCTGCCCCTCCTTCTGCACTGACCTGGGTGTCTGCAGAGTTATTGCTCTCACATAGACTCACTCTCCTCTCTGGCTGTAGTTGCTGTTGTGTGCGGTTTTTTCCCCTTGTTAAATAGACTATTCCGGAGGTGCTACCACCATCGCTGATGGGCTCGGCCTTGGTCAGTGGCAGGTCTGTCTTGGAGCCGCTGGCATTAGATCTGTTGGACGTGGGGGAAGCTTCTAGCAGCTTTTGACAGAAGCCACCCTTGTAGCCTGCTCCGATACCAAAACCTTGCCACACAAACCCAATACATTACCTTTTTGTGACCTACAAGAACTGCAGCAGTTCAAGTACATCCATTTGTAAATTGAGCTGAAATCTGTTTTATTTCACTTTCTGTGCCAAGCTGTCATGTCAGTTGATTGAACAGGGCTTACACAGTGAAGTTCTGCTCATCCCAGTATGAGTGAGAAAACCGATCTCCATTTTGGTCTTTAATTTCTCAGTCTCCTGCCTAGACTGCTTTATTACTGTCATCCATCAGTTAATGACTGAATGAAGGCCTCTGAAAGGGATTGTAAGTCCTTCCTCCTTTAGCTTTGACATGAGACCTTTCTGTGGTAATGTGGAGGTCTTGTCCACTATTTTGGTACCAAGTTGTGAAGGGCCTCAGAGCATGGGAAAATGCGTGTCCAGTCTTTAAAGGCAGTTTACAGGTGGTGGTAGAAAAATACTGCCAAATAACATATAGTACTCTCCAGCCAGATTTCATTAGCCCTTGTGGTCAGAAAGTCACCATCCAGTCATGTGTGGCCCCAAGTACAGCAAAGACATTGTTAAAGTGAATGTGTGGCTATTGGAGACTATGACAAAGCTTTTCTGGGGGGGAAAGCTGACTTGTTGCTGACTGAGCTGGTACATCAGAGGAGAGTGCAAGTCATTAGCAGATGAACCCTTGGGCTGTAGGTGCTTGATGCTGCAGAGGACATTTTGGTGAGGAGGGTGTGAGAACATCTGCCACAGAGAGGAATGTGTCTATGGTTAGACCTCAGTCACTGCTGTGCAGTTGCCATATGGACACCATACCACAGCAGTACCAGGAACTCTTTAGTTCTGGTGGAAATCAGTAAGTGAAATGCCTCTCCTGCCAGGATACCACTGGGTTGGCACTCTATGGGAGGGAGCAATGGTGCTGCGTGGGCTGGTTGGCACGTGGCAGGGTAAAACTGAGGGCAAAGTGCTCATGCACAGTAGAGGCTGTTAGAGTATATTGAGCATTGCTGCTAAAGAAATCAGGGGATGGAGATGGATCCTGATCCTCAGGAAAATTTCCTGAAACAGAACAGAAGAGTCTGAACAAAGCAAACATTTCTCCTACAAGACTCCTTCGGCAGGCTGCATCCCAGGCTTTTTTTCTGAACAGTTTTTATATCCACCTCACTTGCAAGCAGCCTGCCTGAGATCTCATTGGCATTCTGCTTTTCTGCTGTAATCTTATGTTGTTAAGGAGCGTGATTTTTGTTCTTAGCTGTGCCACATATAGAAGATTATATAAATACCTTGGAAATCTTGGGAGGGGGAGGAAAAAGCAGGAGGAAAAAAAACCCCACAAAACCAACAAAACTCTTCCACTGAGAAACATTTTGACTGTGTAATCTTACGTCTTCCTCTCAGAGAAAATTCTCTTTAACATAGGAGGATGTCAGACGTGCCTCTTTACCAGGAAAGCCACAAACTGGCTTCCTAATGGTCCAGCTGTGCTAATGAGCAATTACAGACCAACACACTGAGCTGAGATAGATTGTTCTCCTAGCAGTTGTTGCCCAAAGATGTTTTGATAGGGGAGTGTTTTTTCCTCTTCCCTGTATTGAACTTGTGTCATTTCCATCTCCTTCCTCCTGCCCTCCTCTCCCTGGTAACTAGCTGTTCGCTTTCTAATTCGAAGCCATTTCAAGAAAGTTGTACGTGTGAGGTTCATCTCTTATGTTCATAACTCTCAAGTTAAACCAGAGGATAATCTGGGGTGGGGAAGTGCAGAGCTGGTTTGTTTCTCCTTGCAGCACAGTGGTTTAGTTTCTCATTCAAACCTGGTATTTTCAGCAGTGCGCCCCTGGTACAGGGAGAAAATTGAGCTGTGGGTACAGGACCCTTTGTACTGGATTACCATGAATGTATTTGAGTTCCACAGTCCTTGATGACGGGGTCCGTGCAAGTCCTGGGAGCAGCCAGGCAAGGTCTCCGGTGTGGTGGACCCCAAGCCTGCGGTTCAGTGGAAACACTGCATGGACACCATGTTGCTCTTTGCCACATCAAAAGAGTGGCCTTTTTTTTCTCTTTTAAAGTCTGAAACATACTGAATAATACAATTTACTAAAAAGATTTTCTCGGTCGTGTTTCCCTCTTTTCAGAAAGAGTGAAAATTTGTTAAATATGCTTGCAACTTAGGAGAGAGAGGAGGAATAAAACTTCAGACAGTGCTGCTAAAAACAGCCTGGGCTGCTTTTGTTTGGACTTTGAAAACGCAGCAGCTTAATGCCTCCATTGTACACAGGGGGAAATATGCTAATTCAAAGCACATTTCCCATCAGAAGCCCTTTCAGTCCTGTCATCATTGAGATATGAAGGATGATAAAAGCCGGGAGAAGGGGGAGGCCCGTATTATGGGAGTGTGGCTGCTGGTTATTGTGTGCAGGGAGCGGGGCTGAATAGGGCTGACGAGCCCGGTCACCCATGAAGCCCCCTGGCCCTGGGGCCGCGTGGGTTCCCATGGGTGCTGGCTGCCCCTGGCCCCACCAGGACCCCCCACCACTGCCACCGGGGCAGGGGTTCTTGGGGGGCGCTCCCCATGTCAGCCACCCCACTCTCAGCCAGGACAGGAGCGGAGGGGCTGCCGTCACCCACCCTGCAGCCCTATAACCCAGTATTTCTATCTGGTTAATGCAGGCAGCTACTTTCAGTTCACTTTAAGTGCAATTTAAGCTGAAATAACTGATTATTCCTGACAAGGCCTCCATCGCTTCCTCTCCAAGTTGCTGATGCTTGCAGGGCAGTGGTGCTCGCAGGCTGCACAGTGATGAGCACCCTCAGTTAAAGAGACGTCTTCAACTCAGGAAATGGGTGCTGCTGCAGTTGGGGTGTTTTTTTTCTTCATGGTTACGAAATGGAAGGGAATCTGTGAAATGCTACTTCGTTTGTTACTGCTCATTTATATGATTATGTTTTAGGTTGAAATAAATACATTCATCAGTGTTTGGTATGTATTAAAAATTTGAAAGTGCTACTCTTTAAATACTATGATACCTATAAAATTCTAGGATATGGGGGTTTTCTGCTCTTTCTTAAAGTTGTGAAAAGATCTTTAAATGATGGATTTTGTCTCAGGAGTCTGACCCTGTTGGCCTGGAGCTGGGTAGATGCTCAGTTTACCCGGGAGGACTACATTTTCTATTTTCTAACAGGTGCTAGTGTTGTTTTATTGTAGAGAATTTGGGATTAAATGAACTCGAGGCTCTGATAATGTTGCTATGATATTTTCTTGGAAACAGTTTGAAATGGCAATGAGAATTTAGTTGTAGTTGTTTGTTTGGCTCTGTAAACCTGCAGTGTACTAATGGCAAATTAAACTAAGAAAATGGGCTTTTGATTGCATTTGCAATCTGGTGATGTTCTGTCTGCAATAGAAGTATGTGCTACACTCAAACATGCAATTAGTTTAAATATTTCTGAGGACCGTAGCTGGAATTAAGTGCTTAGAAATACTTCTAAAGCTGTGGTTGTTCTTCAGTTTCTTCTCTGTACTAATAAGCTTGTGAATGGGCAAATTGGGCTGGTTGATTTTGGCTGGGCATGAGAAGCTGTGATCTTTTTCTGCAACCTGTGGGCCAGTTTCTGCTCTGCAATGAGAGGAGCTCTGTCCCATGTTGAGTGAGCAACATACCTTTGGTCACCTCCAAGATGGTGAGCGCACACTTGACGTAGTACAGTTTTTTGATGCACAGACACATTTCCCCTGCAGACCAAACAAAGAACCTCAGCCAGAGGTTTAGGTGTTGTTTCTGCCTTGTGCTCGTCTCTTGTTTTAATTTTTTTTTCCAATATATCTATCCCTTCTCCCTTTCCCTGGTTCCTTAGCTCCTTTCTTTTCCTCTCCAAATGGTTCAGAAAGGTGGAGCAAATGATGGTACTTCAGGAATCAGTAGTGGTGATAGATGCGCAAGATGTGTCTGTAGGACTACTGAAAGCAAAAATGCCTGGTGTCATTTTGAGTAACAAATGCAAGGGTCTCCAGAGCAAACACATAAAAATAATAATGCTTGGTGTTTGTACTTGGGAAGCTCTGAGTGCAAGAGGGATGATTGCAAATGTGCTGAAACCCAGAGAGCAAAAATAAAATTGGATGGGAATGATATAAGGAACAGATGAAGAAAAGTAGATGCTAAATGACTTGACTTTGACTCGTGACAAAGTTCAGAAATTATATCTTTCAGCCATTTAAAACAATTGAATGTCGTGTTTGGAAAGAAACAGAGAACTGGGGATGTAACTAGGCAGTGTCAGGGTGGAATTGCTCAAAAGAGAGTCTGGGTGGTTTTCAGGCACTGGGACTGGAGGCCATTTCAGAGGCTGGGATCCTGCTCCTGAAGAAGCTGCTTCTTCTGCATGTATTGACTGCAGTGGGGCCCTGGCCGTTGCACAAGCCCTGCTTTATGCCAAGCCGCAAAACCTGCCAGGCTGCAGAATGCCTCTTCCCGCAAAACAACTGAAAGGCTCCAGACTAGAGACACTAAAAATTCTAGGCAAGACAGTGTGTTGGAAATGTATACTGTAAGGAATAATCCTGCCCTGGCAAGGGATTTTACTTGACAGCCTATCTGGGAATCCAGGCTGAAAACTGCTACTTTGTCCTTAACTCACCCTATAGTGCTTTTGTCTCAGAGCTCGCTTTGTATGCAGGATCACCCACTGCTGAGGTTCAGCAAAAATCGAGGCGTGACATGATCCAGACGGAGCTCCAACCGTGCTCGTTGTTGGCAGGTTAAGTCATTCCCTGTTTATAAGGTAGAGGGTGTTTTTGGGGTGGGTTTTTTTTTCAATTGTGCCGTACTCCCCGAGTGCACACTTAACTTTTTATGGGCACAAGTGAAAGACCTGTTAAACACTTCAGTGGCCGTTGTTTGTTGTCCACCGGCGGCGTTCTCAAAAGCCTTGTAAAGCACAAAAAGAACCGCTACTTTATACATGACTGGGATCCCAATTGATGCAGCTAGAAAGAGGGGATTGGAAAAGCTAGGCCAGTTGAAGTTGCCTGGCACATATTTAGTTGATGAGTTAATTGGACACCCTCAAAGTGGAACTTGTTAATGTCCTGCCGCTTTCCTAATGAGGGTATCTGCTCTTGCGAAGAATACAGTGATTAATTGGGGACCCTTTCGTTAGTGTCTTAACTGAGGTTTTTATGACTAGTGTCTTGTGTGTGAACAGAAACTATATTTGCAATTCAACAAGCAGTCCAGGGCTGCATGACAGAACCAGTCCAGGGTCTTTTCCAAAATATAGTTTAATTACACTGGAATGGGAATTTTCAGTATCAGGGAAACAGCTACAGAAATGGTGGCTTACAAGGTGCTGAAACTTTAAATAATGAATTTCGGTACCTTGTACCAATCATTATTTTGATGCTTGCTCTTACGTCAACATTTTGACTGCCTCATTACATGGGCTTTTCAAAATGTTGATGCACAACTGCCCAGTAGTCCATGAGTGGGTCTTGGGGTGGCGTATGGCTGAACCTAGCATTGGTGGGGCCAGCTTTTTCAACCTGGCATACTGAGGTGAGCAGATAACGGTGCATAAGAAATGGTGCTCTTGCTGTGTGGTTTAGCTGTGCTGCATACTCCAGTCTGATGCTGGGTAACTTGGTTCTTAGCCCTGAAATCTTGAGCTGAAGGAGGCTGTAACACTGGGATGATGCTTAGTTGTCCATTTGCTATCAAACTTAATACCTATTGTATGACTATATAAATTAGTTTACATTCCTCATTGTGGTTCCAGTAGTGCTAATAAGGTTTTCTGCTCAATAAAAAATGTGTATATAATCAATACGTATGTTTTCTTCGTGTACATATGTATACACACACATACGTATTTTCTGCATACACACACACATCTGTATCTATGATTTATGCATGGAATCCCTCATTAAATTCAAGAGAAATCTTCGTCCCTGTCTCTCCCCATGCACTTTCAGTGTGGGGTGTGTTTTTTATAATGAGTGCCCCTAGTTTCTTTCTGGAGAGCTGTAGAGTTTTGTACTTCTTTATATTTCCCTGCTTTTTTCCATGCTTTGTGAGAAGACTGGACCGAGGCCAAGACTGAAGAACAAAACGAGGACTGAATAGATGAGAGATTGTATGTGGGATGCTGAAGTCTATGTGAAGAGTAGGAGGGCAATTTTGAAAATCAGAACTGGATGTAAAGTTCACGCAGGATTGCCTGATTAAATCTGACTTTGTGGAGCAGAAGAATAAGTTTGTGTCAAGGTTGAACTCTGAAGTTTAGATTTATTTATAGATAGAGAAAAAAATTCAACAGTTAACCTCCTAATACCAATCCTGTCTCAAACTCTCACATGTTTTGAGATTGAGCAGCTGTATTAGCAGGAGTGTAGTATGATGATACCTTTGCTGCCTTCTAAAACTCTGGCAGAAATAGCTCTTCTACAAGTACAAGAGGCACTTAAGTGCTAGCAAGTGCGACATAAGTATCTAGGATGCTGTTTCAGTATGTCCAGGTATTTAGGAACTCTTGTTATTCTTTTGAGGTGGCAGTAGGCTTTGGCAACAGTATTGGAGAAGAGAGTTCATAGCAAAAGCTAAGTAGGTTGGATTGTCTTCCAGGTGCAGAATTAAGGGAATAAAGAGAAAAGACCTGAACATATAATTTCCCTGCTGCACTGCAGCATTCTTGCTGCTACCAAATGTGTGACTCAAGGCAGAGGCATGACAGCTGAGAATCTCCTCTCTGTTGTGAAGGTGACAGAGAGCGCAAAAAAAAGGTGGCTGTGTGCCAAAATCAAGAACCTAGCCTATAAAATGATGGAGTGTTTGAAGCACTGTTGAAGGGCTTCATATATTAGTCATGTATGTGAGTACGTTGCCACTGCTGAACGGAAAATGTATATAAGATTGGGTAACTCAAAGCCTTGTTTTGCTGTCTGATTTTAAATTTAGAGCATTTGAAACTTGCTATGCATTACACTTGTAGGAAACTATACATATTGTCATAAAATTGTTGAGCTGGCGTCGAAACTGAAGATGACCATCAGGGCTACCACTCTGAACATTGCTTGCTGAATGAAAGCTGCTTCTGGGGAAGATGCTAGGACATCTTTGCTTTTGTTTCCTGTATTTCCATGCTATTTCAGCTGTAGTATAAATGGCCTCTAGTTTGTCAGCGTGTTTCTTTCTGGTTTGCCAAGAGCGTGGTGCTACTCTAGGCAGCCTCATAGAGGAGAGGGTTGCGGGAGGTGATGTTGCTTCCAGCTCAGTTTCAAATGTAGCCTATTTTGTTTTCATTCTTACTACTTTTCCTCAAGTCTGGCGTGGTTCATATCCCCATGTGCTCTGTCACAGTTCTGAATTATCTTCCCCAGGTCTTTTTTAAATACAAGTTTCTCACACCCAGGAAAACCTTACTAAAGCCATTAGGTAGGATAAAAATAATATCTAGAATTCTTTTTTACTACTTACGTGCTGTTGACTCCCTTTTATAAGCAGAAATTGACCTCCCAGCTGCATAAGAACATGATCAACTTTTGCTTTTATTTTGACTTTGATTATAGCTCTTCAGGCTTTTTTCTTTGGTAGCTTTCATGTCTCTGCCGTCATCTTTGAGACTAAGGACTTGATGAGACTTAGCTGCTGGAAAAGCCACCCAGAACCATCTATTCACTCTTTAAGGGATTTTTTTCCCCTGTATGTTTCAAATAAAGGTTAGCCATCCGTGTATGTTCTGGATTTAGGCTGTTTATCGCCTTTGATTCTCACCGGTGGCCCTGACTGCAGTGGACTAAAGCAGTGGTCCAGCTGGAAGCTAGCAGGCCAGCCAGAGAAATGTATAAAATCCAACAACTGAATGATACCTACTTTGCCTGTCTACTTGCTGCCAGGCATTTAGCTTGGCAGTGGTTATCGCCATCTTCATGTGACTTTAATAAGGGGGGTCACAGGACTGGTGCCTTCACACTATTAAGTTCTGCTCACCCTCCTGGACTTGCCTGCATCAGCTAACTCAGTGATTTTCTTTGTTTGCAAAGATAACCACTATCCATGCTTAAGCCTTTAGTTTTGCTCTTTCTACAGAAATCCAAGATCCAGATCCCTAAGTGCAGTACAGACTCATCTTTTTTAGTAATCTGTATTTTATACTGTGATAAAAGTGCAGGGTTTTTCCATTGCTGTTTGTTCATTAATTTGGATTTCATTTTCCTAAAAATTTAGTATTTTCCTAATAATAACAGGCCCCAATTTTATTTTATTTTTTAAAGTACTTGCCAAGTATGTGACTGCTGCATAACTAAAAGCCTGTTATCATGCATTGATTTTACCCTTATGGAAAATTTGCTTACTTTTGCATAAGCATTCAGATTGGGTTTTACACTCAAGTGTTAGGTAACTGGTCTAAAGCTAGTCTGAACATAAGCAGTTTAGTTGAGAGACACACCAAGTGGCTGCATGTGTATTTGTTCGTTCTTTTGAATATTTTTGCAAATCTCCTAAAAAAAAAACCAAAACAAACAAACAAAAAAAAAACGTATTCTACAAGTGGTCTTTAAAATTAGTTGTTTGGAATACATGTCAATCTTGTTTGAGGGACAGTTTCTGTATTTTAACTTTGAGTCTTGGATCTCATAAGCTAATCCCAAATTGCTCTTGAAGTATGTGAGAACACTCTTTATTACAGCTCTGCAAAGCCTTTGTGAAAATGGCAAGCATGTATTCATCTCCTGAAAACTTGCGAAGAATTTGCTGTAGCTTATGATGGAGCTCCTCAGCCTTCAGGAATGTAAACTAGATTCAGTGACATTCAAGATAGATACTCTAAAGGAATTGGCACATGAACAGAATTGGGGTTGTAACACCTTTTTTAACTTGTGCAATTGTGGTATTTTACTTGACTGAGCAAAATGATTAAATGTTTTTTTTTAAACCTAGATAAAATAGGTTAAAATGTTGTTTTGTTTTTTTTTTTTTAAAACTATTTTGCAGTGGATGTGACTTGGTCTGCAGTACTTTTACATACTTTGCTCCACTGCTATTCATCCTGAGGTTTGGCTCTAGGCTTAGAGCTGTGCTTTAGCAGCAGAATCCCTTACTGCTCAGTCCTTGTCCTCATTTTCATTTTTATTTTGGTCTGCAAATAAAATGCTGGGCTGAACTCCCGAAACGTGACTAGTTGCCTTCCCTGGTTGCTGGTTACCTAAATCAGCCTGGTCTGTACAGTAGGTTTTTGCTGAATATCAATCTTTAAAGAATTTTTTGTAATTTCTGCCTCTGTGTCTTCTGCCGTGTTGTCATGATCATAGACTTGATGTCTCCCAGTCTCATCATGTATTGTGAAAAGGATGTATCTGATTAAGGGAAGGAGCATTAGATGAGACATCTTGCTGGCTGAGATTAATGCTCAAAGTGCAAGCTCAGCACCCATGCACTGGAGGAAATAGCATATAGTTTGTTTTATCTACTGTGTTTATCAGTGATGGGACAGAGGTTTGAAGATTGAGAAATGACTTGAGATGATAAGTGCTTAAAACCCATCATATATTACAGCAATCTGGAAAGTAGTCAGAAGAGAGGGGGGAGAACTTTACACTCATGCATCACTTGAAGCTTTTAGAGGATGATTTAGTAGGTACAATTAATGCATTTGAATAGTTGGGATTGATGGCTTCTGAAGTCTTCAGTTCAAGCTCTAGTGATGTTGATGCTGGTCTAGTGGAAGGTGTCCCTGCCTGTGGCAGGTGGGTTGGAAATGATCTCTTAAGGTCTCTTCCAACCCGAACCACCACTCTATGATTCTGTGATTCTATTGTGATTTCTTCATTGCTTGTTTGGCAGAGGGGTTATCCTGGGAGAAAGTAGATGAAACAGTCACCCAGCCTGTTGGTTTTGTGTTTGTAAAACATCTGCTGTGAAGTCCTGAGCCTGCCTAACAAAATCTGCTTGCCTGCAGGAAAGTATGCAGCTGTTTGAAGGAACTGATGCAGAGAGGAAGGCTTCGTTAGGTTTCCTCAGGGGACAGTCTGTAACCAAAGGTTCTGTCTAATGTATTTTCTGCGTAAAGAAAGGAAATTCCAGATGATGTTTGTATTTTCTGTGTGCTTGTACTAATAAGTGCATTGCTATTATACCATTTGATTAGTTTATGAACAGGCGTTCTGTAACTTGGGGTAGTCAGAAGAGAGGTTTCAACCTTTTAAACTTTCAGACCTTCCAAAGTAAGCAAAGAACATTAAGAAACAGATCTAGACTATGGCAGCAGCAAGCAGAAGTACTGACTGAACAATGAGACGTTCCAAGAAGAGAATTGTAATGTCAGAGGCAATCAACTGTTTTGACCAACGACTAAAATTTTTGTTGACTTTCAGCAAGTAGGGCATGTTTGCTATGGATTGTCAATCTTACTGATGTTAAATGGGGAAAAAAACACTCTTTGTAGAACATTTTCTTTGTATAATCATTATCCCAAATGTAAATAAGTTGTCTTTCCTTTCTTGACTGTGGGATTTGAACAACTTTTAGTAATAGTTAAAAGAATACAGCGAACACATCACCTGCAGTTTCACCTTTCAGCTGCTTCCTTGAGGGAGCATGTTTGCAGTACGTCGTCTTGCTGGGCAGGGATATGAATATGTGCATGGACTGCTATGTGGGCATTGGAAAAGGAGGTTGGAAAATAGATCTTGCACCTGACTTGAGGTCTCTGCTGGGGCTGCTGATTTGATTACCTTCAGGAACCCAACCCATTGTTTCATGTTCGTTCCTGAGGGTACTTCGTCTCCTCTACAAATTTAATTTCATTCTGCTTATAAAAAGGTCTGCTGAGGTGGGAGCTTCAACTGCAGACTTTTCCTGGACTCCAAGAAAGCTTTTTATGCAAATGCTTGATATCAAGGTTTGATGCTGTGATACAAAACCTTAGTATAAGTCCAAGACCTCTTGACAGCTGGGCTGAAGCATATGTCTGAGCAGTAATGTCCAAAGCAAAGTAACAACTATGGAGGCCACGGTGAGAGAAGAGGATTTGTGGTCTGATTTCTTGCAAGAGAAGGGAACTTTCTCTAAAGGTTGGGTCTGAGGGTTTTTGTGCTTTTCACTAGGCATCTATAGAAATAAAAATGCACAGCAAAATTGTGGGTGTAGCAACCTTAAACCAGAAGAGGCTGAACTGCAGCTACAAATCTTTGGACTCCTTCCTTCTTCCCACTCCTCTGGTTCGATCTGTTACATGGAACATGCAGTGTGTAGGTTTTAACATCCCCAGTATTTGCTGAATCTGCTAGGCATCTTTGCAGCCTGCAGAATCGGCTGTGGCAGCTGGACCAGCAAAGCCTGCCATACCACAAAGGCCATTACTCCATGGTTGCTCCATCATCCTGTGCACAAAAAGGGGTGCCTTTGGGCATGTCTGCCCTGTGCAGTGCAGCGCACTGTGAGGCCATGAGACAAGCAAAGTGATAGGCAAGGTTAATTATCCTCAGTACAGTACACCCTTAAATGTGTCGGTTATCTTGGAGTTTGGAAAGTGAATACTACCCCTACATGGTGTTGCCCAGCTCTGTGGCTCCCCAGCATGGGGCTGCTCGGAGCAGCTTGGGGCGACCTGAAGTCACCCACACAGTGCAACATAGAAACATCCTGGGTTTGTTGCTCCCAGAACCAGGTTGGTATGGTTGGTTAGATCGTGCTGCACTCTGGATTGAAGGGAGCAATCAAACATGTGCTTAACAGCAACTCTGCACTCACTTCTAAGCACGGCTTTAGGTCTCTAATGGCAGACATCCTTTTAAAACCCAAGCTGTGTTTTCTTAAACATCTTATCCTTTAAAGTATTGCACGTGCATTTTAGGTCACTTGAACTTGTTTCCTTTCTGCTTGCTTGGATTTTTGTGTGCTTTTCTTTGCATCATGCTTGCTCATCAGAGAAATAATTTAGATTTCCCATGTACATATGTATGTACATTTTTGCTTTTCTGCTTCTCTCACACAGTCTTTTGCCGTGGGTGAGCGAAACTTACTTGGCAAAGAAAGCAAACAGAGAGAACAGACCCATCACCCCCCACCCCCTGAAAGAGCAGAGGGCATGTGGAATAAATCAAAATGCGAAGCATAATAACGAGGTCCCATGGGAAAAGGGAGCCTTGTGATTGTGTGCCGGCGTGCACTCCCCTTAGAGACGGCAGCCGGGGGGCTCCTTTCTTTCTTGCCTGCATCTCCCCTCCCGATGTCACCAATCCATTCACTGCCCAGAGAACTGATTAACATTCGTTGGGAGCCTTGGGAGATGGGGAAAGAGGGGGAGAGCAGAGGGTGAGGGGAAGGGGATGCAAGCTGGTGCTGCTGGTCCCCACGACGTGGCAAGCCGGGGCACAGTTGGGCGCAGGAGGGCTGTTTTATAGCTGGGGACCGCGGTGACGTATGGCTGAGCGCTTTCTGGCACAGCTCCTCGTGGACCAGTCAGCGGAGCGAAACTGAAGCTGACAAGACTTTTCTGGCGTTTTGGAAAGGACTGTAATCTACTGTAGGGGAGAACAGAGCCGCTCAATCACTGCCGCTGTAAATAGGAGACGGAAGGGAGAGAGAAAGGAGGCGAAGAGAAAAAGTGCTTGCTGGGGGGGGAGGGGGGGGCAGCATTTTTGGTGGATGGTATGAAGCCAGCCATGGAAACTGCAGCGGAGGAAAATGCAGAACAAAGCCAAGAGAAAAAAGGTACCCAGGGGTCTAACAATAGCCTGTTTAAATCTTTTCATTCAGGGGGCTTAAAGAGGTTTAGGCCAGTTTTGTCACTTTTTCAAATAGCCCTTAAACAATCATTACTGCATCTTTGGGCTTTCAGCCTTCCTTTCCTGCATGGCTTGACAACAAATTAATAGAGCAGCAATCTTTCTGTCTGCATCTGTATTTACTCTGAATCTGTCCTAACCCTACCCAAAATGATGTTTGCAGAAGTCTTGTTATTTCTGCGTCTTTGGTGGATTCTGGTAAATTTGGTTTACAGAGATAGTATGTGTCTGTATGTTTGCATGTCATTTTCAGAGCCATAATCTGGTGATTTCATCGAGACTAGCCATGTACTGAGGTTTTGCAATGCTGTGTGGGAGACCTAGGTTATAATAACATAATAATTATAACATCATACAATCTTCCTGTAGTTAGCTTGATGCCAAATGCTACTTTTATTTTTAAATTCCTTTTCCTTTTCTATGCTGTCATGTGGCAAATTTTGCTTTTGTAGAGATCTGCCTGTGCTATGATAACGGGGAATAATGCAGTGAGTTTCACAGCGTTAGATTTCAGGATGTGTTAATCACTGAGAATTGCTGCTTAATGGAGAGAACAATTCCATGGTGTAGTGGTTCTGCAGTAGGGAGATGGCAGCACAGAATGAGAGGTGCTTCATCCATCCCAGCCTTACAGGTGATTTATTTGATCTGGAGTGCTGAACTTGAGAGGGTAAATCCAACTAGTAAAGGATGTTTTGTTTCTGCATCATATAATTTATGCCAAATAAACATCTGTCTTCAGTGTAGCAGACCACTGTACAAATCATAGCAATATTTTTTTGATAAATATAGCTGTAACAAAATTATTACAATTTCCACTTCCTTTTTACATGACTTACAGTATACTTTTGAAGCTGTTGTGTCATTTATAAGCAGATTATTTCATAGGCATAAGCAGCTGATACACAACTAATACATTTCCCCAAGTAGAATTGTTTCATTTATTGTTGAACAGTTCAGATATGAACGTAATGATAAATCCCAGTACTGTCCAGTACCGTCCAGTACCAGATTTTGTTTTCCTACTTTGAATCCGCTTCCACCTACACACTTCGTATAATTCAAACCTAGCTTCAGTTTCAAGTAAATGAAATTTGTCAAGTGATTAGACATAGTACTACATAATCCCTTAGGGATTTCACAAAAGGAGGTCCACTGATGAGAGATTAAACTCTGAAAGCTATTAGTGTTTGTGGACAATAACCCACCTTACTGCAGATTTTGAGTAATTAATGTACAAAATGTCCTAAATATCTTGACTATAAAACCACCTTGAACTCATAGAGGATTCTTAAAAAATTACAGCCATTTTTTCTTATGATTGATGAGTTTCTTTTAAACTGATAGAACTCATGTACAATAAACACCAATGAAAGTTATCCATACGCTTTAGCAACTGTGCAAAACAAAATGTGTTGCTGAGTTTGTTTATGATGAGTTTATGATTTGCCTTTTATTTTGGTGAGGATGAAAGCACATGTAGAACAGTAAATCAGTTAGGAATTCAAGGTGGTTGATCTGTTGCTTTTGTAGGACACAGGCAGGGGAAATTCCTATCTTAATTTTACCACCATTTCCTAGTTTTTCTGTGATAATTTCATACTTTGGATCTGTTACATAGGTATGTGTGTATAACATGTCAAGGCTTTGTTTCCTCATTTCTGAAAGTAACACATGATCTCTCATATTATGGTCTTTATTTCTATTTATTTAAATGCCCAATATGTTTCACAGTGAATTAAAAAGCAGGAAGCTGAAACAGTCCTACTCCTAGTTTCAATAGCAAAATAAATAGCCCAGATCCATCTGCAAAGTTACTGCCATGAAGCATTGATGAAGGAAGCGTATTCCGTTTTGAGGGGCAGATTTTCCAAAATGCTAAGACTGTTGAGCCCGGTCAGGATTTTAGATGGGCTCAGCAGGCGTTGGGTACCTCTGAAACGGCATGATTTTTCAAAAGGGCTCTTTCACCAGCATCTGTCATGGAGAAAAATGAGCTTTTTCTCTGTGTGAAGAAACTTCCTGGAAAATGCTGCTGCTTCATTTTGGGGTATAAAACAGAAGCTGACCCCTTAAAAAATGTGTCCATTTACTGTTTGGACTGGATCTCCTGCTTGCTGTGCCTTACACGCTTGCCAGGCTTGCAACATTTGCTTCTTCTTTGAATATCCCACCTGGACCTAGTGTAGTGGCCATCCTTTCTGAGATGCCCTAGATCCAGTGATAGCAAGGCAACTGCCACAGCTTGAAGCAATTGAAGTGCTATCGCAAAATCTTTGAACTCTTCCTTCCAGAAATTAATTGCAGAGTACAAGGAGATAAACCAACATTTGAAGGGGTTTGGGGGATGTCGCTATTGCTAAGACTGAGCAAGAGAAGATCCTAAGCATTTCACTTTGGTTATTCAGGTTCACCCACAGTATGCTTTGCACTGCCAAGTTCTACGGAAAGGATCTGCATTTAACTAATAGCAAATTGTACTTTTAAGCTAAGAGGTTTTTTTCCTTTTGCCAGAATTTTAAACTACAGGTTCCAGGTTGTGTTTTTTAATGCAAGAACCTCCTCAATGATGTACTGTAATCGTATAGAAAAAATACTAAGAGGAAGTTGGGCTAGGACTACATGATGTCTATATACAGGGCTCCCCATACTCAGAACCTGGAGAGCTATACTGCCCAAGCACTTGGGATGAGCAGTGAGATCTGTTATCAGTTCAGACACCTAATACATTTAGATCTGAACGGTGGTGTCGCGTAAGTACTAGTTTGTGTTTCCCATCCCTGTGGCAAAGGTGGATGGCCAGCTATTTTGGACTGCAGTGTAGCTGAGACAATTTACGCATGCTAATATGCTTTATGAATAATTACTGATTCATGAATGAAAATGATTGATCTTATTTAGATTTTTAAAGTTTGCTACATTGTGTATGAATTCCAGTTTTATATTTTAATAATTATTTTCATGAATCCTCTGTCTGATTCAGGCAGTGATACTACCCAGCTGATGGATTCAGTGTTTATCAGACATTTGTTTCTCTGCACCCAGATGAGTGGCTGCTGCCCCAGTTTTTTTAATTGGAAATCACCCGTGTTGATGGAGATAAGAAATAAGTCAGCTTTGTGCTGTGTATCAGCAGCCCTTATCAGAGGAGAACACCATGAGCAAGCTGAAGCAAAATGTTTAACAGATACTTTACAGGGCTAGGGGACAGATTGGATGCATTTTAAAGATGAAGGCTTACAAATTATTACAAATGACAGGGTTTATCTTGCAGGCATTAAATTTAATCAAAACGTGAGGATTGGGCAGGCAGATTTACTGAGGTGGAATAAATAAGAAAAATGAAATGCCGTTTTGCATCAGCAGTGAAGGATATAGATCCTGATACACATTAACAGAGACAAGAAGTTTCCCTTTTCATTTAACTATGAGAAATACTACCAAGTTGCAAAATTAAAAAAACCCAACCAAACAAAAACCGAAATAAAACCCAACTGTGGATGACCATGGTGAATTCACCAGTTACACATGGGAGGATGGAAGAAAGCCGTTACACTAGGATATAGTTTCCTTATATGAATACATACAATGTTCAAATTGCATATGCTCTGCTGAGGAATAATGAAAACCAGCGTGAGCAGCTGTACCAAAGGTTCCTTTTAATTGGCTCTTCCCTGCTAATGTGCTCTCAATGAAAGAAGACCTCGTGCTCCAGAATGGCTGTGAGCTTTATTATTTTCATCACATATGAAGCAATCTTCCCGCTTTTAAATTCTAAATAGACAAGTATATGCTAGTCAAAAAGAGAAAGAAAATACTTCTCTTAAACACAACTGTACAACTGTGTGCAATAGTGTAAATGAAGCTGCCGATGTGTGACATGAGAAAGGAGTGAATTAAGGTGCAATTTCACTTAGTGAAGTTCTTTTTACTCGGTGAGCTTACATTTTGATGCATCACTGATAGATGTGTTTTTCATTACAGCAGATTGAAAAAATTTTCTTTCTCTTTCGTATACATGTTATGGTTATTAACCAAAATTTTCAAACATACCCCTTTAATATTAGGCTCACACAATAATACCAGAGCTGTTGAGCCGTTGAAAGATTTTTAGTATGCTGCATATTTTTTCCTGTTTCAAGCAGTTTATTGGTGTTTCAGATCCCCTGAAAACAATAACTGCTTTAAGTCCCTGAAGAATATGGCTGTAGGAAGAGAGGTCCAGCCCAGGGAGAATCTGCGACACACGATATTCTGGGGATAATAATTTGGCAGGCTTAGTGATTTAGGTTTTAATGAATAGGATTTGGTTTCTAAATAGGAGGGGGTTGGAAAGCACTTGAAGAACGTACTCATACTGGTCTGAATGACCTCATGAACACAGAAAACCCAGACATATGTGCCACGGGATATGGTAACAGGGGCGGAAAAAACCCAGATGGCACGGTGCGTGCACAATGGACTCCACAGTGGGAGCAAAGGGGCTAAAGAGGGGAGTGAAGAGGGGTGGGGGGTATCCCCTTCAGTTACTCTGACCCTTCCCCATCTTCTGGCCAGCCTTGGTCCTACTGCAGTATTCATCACCTAACTGCCAGATCATAAACAACCAGCCACCCACCCTCTTTTTGCTCCTGTGGACTGCTTTGTCAGCTGCGACAGATGAATGTCATAACTGTTTGTTTCCTCTAAAACGGTATGCTAAAGGCAGCAAGCGTGAGGATGTTGGACACTGGGAATTTTATTACAGGCATGCAAGATGATTCATCCCAATGAATATTGAACACCATGGTTACCATCAGCGTGCCTGCATGGTGTGACATGAAAACACTGTCAGTTCTGTAGCTGCTGCCTCTGTGCAGGATCGAGTACAACCTGGTTCTGACAGGAGGCCTCGAGCTGCATGAGCCTGCCTGTGCGTGAAGGGTATTGTAACCTAGAGCTGGGAATGCAATTAGTGTAGTTAGTTCCTCAAAAAGCAAAAGGTAAAAAAGCCATTTAAACCTATTTCCTTTCCTAACTAATTAAGAGTTAAACTCTTTATTCGTATGTACTGTGTGCAGTAGTTACTATGCCACTGAAGCCTGTGGGGCTTGTGAGCTGGTGGTGATTTTTGCATGAGTGGGCCTGGGTGGGTCCCAGCAAAGTCACCAAAAGATGCTCTTCATAGGTTGTTCCAGGCACGCAGTAAGGGCTACCAAACAGCCATTGCTAAGTGGCTCTTTGCAGAGCAGTAGAATAACTGAGATTCCTTATGGAGTTTGAACTGGCTCCTAATGAAAGGAGCCCTGTTATTGCAAAATCAGAAATTGCTAATTAAAAAAACCCCAACCTCATAGAATATTTTCACTTACAGAAATGATGCTACTAAGTTTATATGCTGTTGTGGCATTTCAGGATTTGATGTTTGTTGCACAGCAGACAGTGGTGACTTCACCAGTGTGTCACCAGGCTAAGGGAGAAAGGCAGCTTCCTGCTCTGAGCAAGTGTTTTTTGTAGCCACTGCAGGAGAAATCCTGAACTGTGAGTTCAGGCCTGGTAGGATAAAATCCTTTTGGTGCCAGGGGTTTGTTTTAGATGCTGCTGCAGTGCAAATGAAGAATTTTTTTTCTTCCGAGAAGTCCTTGCAGCTGGTTATTTTTAATTTATTTTTAAATCTGAACCTGTTATCCATGTCCAGTAAGTAGCTTCAAAAAAGCAGGGAGCAGACAGTTGGGAGGGAGAGGGGAGACAACAGTATGCAGTACTAGCAAGGAATTCTCTGTTACTGAAGTGAATACAAAATGGAAAATCATTGTGGCGTTCCTTGTGATCTTATAAACAGGATTGTTCCTGTGTAAGCAGAAGGAGATTATATCATCCTGAGCAATGCACAGTAATTTTGGAACAGTACTTTCAACACATTTTGAATTTGGTTATGCTCATAAGATGTGGAAGTTGCCTTTCCTGAAAGTAAGGGTAGGCCATACAAAACAGAATGATGTCTTTTAAGAAAAATATACTACCTGATGCCTACTTGCTTGTTTGCGTGTGAGTCACAAGAGAGGGGAGAAATACCAAGCCACAAAGTACCCATTAGAGAGAGCCATTGATACTAAGTTCGCATCGCAAACCCAAAAGACTGTTTTAGTATTGGAGTTCATTTGCCAGTGTAGGAGACGAACAAATTCTTGTTTCAAATCTCTAGATCCAGCATCTGGATTCGAGGCCAAGATTTTTTTTCTTCTTGACATGCAGATGTTGCTGTGCCAAACTCTTCATTGCACCAGCAGCAAAACCACATGAAATAGGGACCAGATCCAGGACCTTCCTAGCCACTCACAGGCCAGAAATTTATGGCATCCCTACTCTCCCTGCCCCCCAAAATTTGTCTCTGATCTAGTCTACAGTGGATGGGTTTTCAGCACCATAACCTTCACTGCCCAAACACTACTAAATCAGTTTTATTTTGGCCAGAGATGACGGTTACTTTCTCATTTAGCCACCACAGAGTGGGACTGTGGTGTGTTTTAGATGAAGATCTGTCTGTCTCACCCTGACAGCCTTGACAAAGCCATAGTGGTGCTGGGGGAACATGTAGGTTGAAAAGTAGTTTGATGTTGTTTTGCCAGTGGCCTCTTTCAGGGGGCTCAGAAGCCCTGTGCCAGTGAGTGTGCGAGCGCATTGGGTGTGTTACTGCGTGTGGGGTCTTTTTGCTGAGCTTCATCAGTACTTTGAAAAGATGAAGAGAGGAATAACTGCCGCCTCTGTTGTAAACCTGGAATAAGTCTGTTTTAACATACTCGGTTCAGATTTTTGGAAATGAGCAAAGCCTATGTGAAATAAAGCCCATTACTTTTTTTTTTAATGTAAGAAAGTAACGGAGCAAACTCATGTGTTTGTCCTACCTCTACATGTGACAATAACCATTTTCTTTGACAGATTTAGGGTCTTTTTTTAAAAAAAAAAAAAGGTAATGTGCTTTTCCGTGACTTTGTCTTCCTTTACTTCTGGAGCAGAGCTCTTTGCCATGGACGAAGAGATGGAGACATGAGAATGGGTGGGGGGAAGAAATAGAGAGTCCTTCCTTCTGTGTTTAATTCAAATCCCAGGTGGAGTTTTAGCTATTCAACCTTTCTTAACACCTGTGTGAGCGTTTCCCTGTTGATTGTCCCTCCAGACCTCTCCCTTGGTTTGTAAGGTTATGTTAGTTCTGAAACTACAGTGTTTTTCTGGGCTCTTATTTTTAAAGTTAAATGACTGAAAGTACTGAACTAAAACTTGCTGGTGACACTGACTTTTTACCACCTAAAATTGGCAGTGATCACCAGACCAGAAATGGAAATTGGCAGGTACCACTGGATGTACAGGAGTTCAAGGCCACACCGGTACCATCATGTGCCAGCATTGAGAGGCAATATTAGTCCTTTGGGGATTCAAGGTAAATAAAGGGCTGGGTGAAAGGGAAATGGAGAGTTCAGAAATGGTAGTAGCATAAACCTAATACTTTGCACTAGTCCTAACAATGTAAGATAAATGTTCTTCTGTTGTTTTGATTTAAGGCTGTAAGGAGTCTGGTTCTTTTGTATTGAATACTTGCCATAAATTTAAATTTGGTTTTTAATGCTTGAAAGACATTAATGTGTGGTGAGGTACACCTCGCTTTTAACTGTGTTGCCCGATTGCTTCAAAACTGTTTACAGATGAGACAACATGGTATGGGGGTTTTATGCAGATGAATCTATCAGACTCATCAGCCACAAATGCAGTAATTGGCACTAAAGCAGTGACAGCAAATCTGACTTACCGGTCTCCTGCAATATGCTTTCTAGACAATATTCCGTGGTTTTGTTTTCCTTTTTCCCTTGTTAGAAGCGGTAAGCGCATATGTCATGAGTCTAAAGGAGGGTTTCAGTTGAGGCTTTAAAAATGGTTTGGTGATTCCACATGCCTGTCCTTTCAATGTCTGGCTTGAGACCTCAAAAAGATCCTATTTTGTTTTCCTGAAGATTTATTTTAAGAGTTTTGGGAGAATTTAGTTTTAAAGCATCTCAGAAAGGCACCTGAAATCAAGCACATGATTGATTGCATTGGAAAATTCCAGTCTGACTGAGGGTTAGCACAGCAAAGGATATAAATGCTCAGAGATAGCATTTGCAGCTAGCTCTATCCAGCAGTCCTCTTCTCTTTATGGAGCTGATTGACTGAAGCCTGCTTGACAGCTTGTTTGCTGGAGATGCCTGCCTCCGCATCAGAGACTTTTAGCAGCAATTGCAGGGAAATATTCACTAAAGCTTGCTGCCTCATCCTTCCACTGTCCATTATATTTTCACACATATTTGTTCTTTAGGATTCAAATGTTTATGTATTTCAAAATGGTTTGTTTGTTGGTGTGCTGTTTTCCCAGATACTTAGGTTGCAAATCATGGTCTCCATCTTCAATACCAATATTCATTTTGGCCATATTTTATGACCGATTACCTGGGTGACAGACTCGGGGCTGCCAAAAGACATTCCCAAACTTCAGATCAGTGCATGTGGGATATTTTATACATGGAAGAAATGCTTCAGGAAGGAGCAGTAGATTACAAATGCTGCCTTCCTGGGCTGTGGAGGACAGAGGGAGGAGGCCAGGTGCCTGGTTATCAGGGTCTTGTGCCCCTTCAGCTGTCCCTGGTGATGAGACACGTCCGTATGTGCTGTCACAGATGAGCCAGGACGCAGAGGAGACACACAGCCTTCTGTTGTAGCATCTGGGAGTCTGGCACCTAAAATGGTGCTAGAAGCCCTTGTTTAGGCAACTGAACCCTATTCAGGCTGCCTTGGGAATCTTCCTGAAATAACATGCAGATAAATGTGGTTTCTGTCATGGAAAAGTTGAAGATGAAAGAGTTCTTGCTGATGGGGGTAAAAAATGCCCCATCAACAAAGCCCAGAAGTGCCAGTTCAAGGGAAGGTGCTATAGATGGCTGCACTTAAAAGAAATTAAAAGGGTTTTAGGCAGCAATGAAACTGCTCTGACCAGTCTTTAGTAAGACAAATCTGCCAGTGGTGGATTAGCCACAGTGAAAATACTAGTCTTTGCTCCTTTCCCTTAGATTGGAGGGAAAATGTCACTTTAGTCACAACACAAGTCACAGCTGTAACTTGCCTCCCTTCACTACTGGCACACAGCTTCATACTGCTGCTGGGTGGCATTGGCTACTGTGCTGAGATAAACTGTTTCTTTGACAACCCATGTTATTTCTTGGGTGCCTTTGCAGTACGGCTATTTCTACTTTGCCTCCTCTGTCAGTGTCCAAAAGGACATCGCTAGGAGAGCACCTCTATGGCAGTCCTTGTGGCATCCACCTCTTCTCCCAGGGTCTCCACATACGATGTGATCTCCCTTCCCCATTTTAAGCTTTCATCTGGCACTTGAGCAACAAGGCAAGAGTGTGGGATATTCACTGTGGTGCTGGAGCCAAGGCATCCTCAGAACACCTGCAAGCTTAATGAGCCTTTCAAAATGCCTAAAACAATTTTTTCCCAGGAAGCAGAGTACCATCTTTTTCTTTACTAAGAGAAACTTAGCAATGGTTGTTTAACATGAAGCTTAGCTGTAGGCATTCTTCCAGGCTGGGTGGGCGTTGTTTGCTCTATGGGAATCTTTTTTCTTTTTTCCTTAACTTGCCTCCCCCAGATGCTGGGAGGTGTTTCAGCTGCTTTGTGAGCGCATAAGGGCATGTGAATGTGGAGTATCTCACTGAAACACCCTGCTCTCTTACGGAAGCAAGCTTAAATTTTGAAAATGGTGTGGTGGGCACTCAACTGGGGAAGCACCTCCATGAAAGCTGTTGCAGGACAAAGGGCTTCTGCAGCTGTGGTTCAGGTTTCTTACTGCTTCTCCAGTTCCATAGTTTGCATAAACCCATAGCTGGGTAAACATCTGGGAAGATCTCAGTATCTTCAGTTATCTCTGAAATGGTGAATTTACCTTCCAACTCTTAGATATGTCAGGCTGAAATCACCACACACAGGTTTTGGCCCCTTAGTTCTAGGGAGAGAGAGGTTGTGTTTCTGTTTGCTTCTTTATAGCTAGGGAGGAGTCAACTGGGGAAGCAGTCGGTAGCAGTGGCTGAAATCCAGTGTGGCAAAAGTCTTGCTCTCCTGCTGAATGCTGAAGGCTGATGGAGAGTGAGGTGAGTTACAGCTGCCAGAAGGGTGGAGCTAAGAGTCTCAACTCCAGTCTTCCAGGTAAGATACCTTTGATTAAAGTAAAGTCAGCTTTAAAAATCATGTCAGCCAAGTGCAAGTGGATCTGGAGGGTGGCTGAATCAAGGAAACCCAAATGTCCTTACAGAAGGTTTCACAGAACTGATAAAGTAGCCCATGGGACTGAAATGCTTAGGTGCTTTTGTACTTCCCCCAGGAAGCCTGTCTAGACCTTTGGGCATTTGATTATCTCTGGCAGTCTGCCCATCGCTTCATCTGTTTTACCTCTCGGCTTGAGTTTGTCCAGAATTACCACCTGGGCTGCCACCTACTGAAGCGGCAGTCCTTGCATGTTGACCCTACGGAGTGTTTCTCCAAGAAGGCAAAAAAAAGGTGAAGCGAGGGGAGGGAGGTCGGGTGAGGGCAGAAAGGAAGAATTTCTTCAGGCACATTGAGCAGTGACTTGTTGATATGTCAGCTGAGAGTTAGAGCCACAGTTTGGAGCAGCAGCTGCCCTTGCTGGTGCAGTGTGTTTGAGCTTTGAGCTCTGCGTGTCAATGAGCCCTTCCATGTACTCAGACCGTGCAGAAGGCCCAAGGGTTGTTTTGGATAGTAAACCACCAGAACGAGTCTCCAGGAGCAATAATGCCAAAGCTTGTATCAGCACTGCTGGAGCTGTCTCTTATGTGAGAAGACTTTTTTGAAATCACCAACTTAGTATTTTTTTCTGCAGAAGTAGCTTACAGCTAGAAAATACCTATCCTCAAGGATGCTTGAAGTAAGGTCTTCTCCAAAGTGTAAATTAGGTATTTTTCTTCCTCTGTGACTTCCACTGTTTCATAGGCCAAAGGTAAAACAGAGAAGACATGAATTAAAATAAAGTTCTGCCTGACCCTTGTCCAAGAGCAATAAAGCTGGACAAGAGCAATTCTCTCACCTCGCTGTCTCATGAGGCAGCAGCATTCTTCCTGTGCAGGTCTGACTGCTTGCTCCCACACACCAAACACCTGGGATGGGCGTTTGCAATAAGCATGGATGTAGTGATTCATATGTCATAGGCTGCACTGTCTGAAAAAGATGCCTTCAGTGCACCTGTGAGCTTAATGAGTTTTGCCGTGGCTGGGAATGGTATAGATGGGGAGTGTGTGTATTTCAATAAATTTGAAGAAGATATATTGGATAAGGCCTGTAAAAGACCATTCAAATCATCTGTCCTTGTATGAAACAGCTTTGATTCCTGCAGTGGGAATGCAAATTTTTTTTCTATAACAGGTGCTGATTTGGGCCTGAAATTCGAAGAAACAAGGGGGTTATGTTTACTGCTGTCTGTTCTTAAGAGTCTTCTCTGTGTCACTTAACAGTATCCAGAAGAGACGAATCTTGCCTTGGTAAAACAGCCTTTTCTCCAGTTTGAACATCATGTTTTCTTTGGTTGAAAGGAAAAAAAATATTTGCTTTTGCTGTTATGAACATTGATAACCTCTGCAAGGGTGTTTGTATTTTGAGGTTTTGGGGGTTTTCTGTTAATCATGTTAGAAAAAAATGTGCTTGATTTTAAACCTACACTTACTCTATTTTTTGCGGTATTCGGGTGCAGCTGATTATCATTATTCATACAGTACCGCAGAGATACTTTATGCTTTGTGGATTTAAAAAGGCATGTGCTAATGGTCCTTCCAGGCTGTGAGATGCTTGTTCTTAGTGTGCACCAGTTCTCCTGTTTTCTCTGTGCCACTTCTGGCACAGGAGGCATAAGCAATGATTTCTAGTTCTCTGCTACACAAGAATATAGAAGTGTCTAATGAAGTTTAAAGATGGCAGGCTTCAAACTGGTAACAGAATAAATACCTCCTCAGAAGTGGGGAAACTAGCTGTATGGCAGTGCTGAAACCAAATAACTCATATAGCTATCAACAATATCTGAACAAGTTGCAATTAATGCTGATGACCTTCAGAAAGGAGCTACTTGTTCTTCGAGTACCTCTTAAATAGTAGAGATTGGGATGAGATTTATTGGATGGATCAGACTACCCCAGATTTCACTGCATTTCACTTGAATGAAGCATCTTGTGCTAGCCACTGTGAACGATGAGAGCGGTGGTCTTGCTGGATTTCAGGTCTGATCTTTTGTGGCAGCCCTGGTGGCTGCAGTCTCCAAAGGTCACGTCTTCTCCATCTCTCCATCAGATACTATGCTGGCTAGGAAGAAGTATTTATTGATTAACAACTCTGGAAGAGGGGGATGTGAATGCAGGGGAGAGATTGTTGATCTGGCTACGCTGAAGTACCCTTGCATTAAGTTTTCTGGCTCTCATGAAGAGTTCATTTCAGTACAAGTTAATTTCACAGCTTCTGATTTGGGGAGGACAAAAAGGCAAAATCAGGAGATGTTGAACTTGAAGTTTTCTTTGGAAGAGCTTTAAGAGGGTTTTGGGAGGCAAATAAAGGATTTTCTCTATTTGGGCTCATCACTTATTTAGTCTCTTTAATGTGCTTAATCCAAAAGTGTGGTGAGTGAGCATTTATTGTAATTAATAACAGTTTTAGCTTTGTCTCATGTTTTGTAAGTCAGCAAATTTAAGAATAACAGGAATAGGTAAGGATAGGGCTTCAACAACAACTTCCAAGCGATTTCACATACAACCTTTTTATTTTAGTGCCCCTATTAAAGTGTGGAGAGAAATTTGTCACATACTTTAAACTTACCCTTGTAAGATTAAATGTTTTATCTTATTGTACTGTTGCCACTGACCCTTGGCTGCTGGTGTGGGTGATAGATGTGAGAAGTAAAGTTATCTTACTGCCACGTACTGGCTTATTCTCACACAGGGAAGAAGGAGGTAAATTCCATTTTGCTTCTGAGGTATTAGTGTATTCCCGCATCCCTCACTGCTTCCCTCATAGCTGTCAATCATGCTGTAAGGTGTGAAATTGTACATCCTAGCATGCATAAGCCATTCAGAATGGAGATTTTTAAAAATACAGTAGGTTGCAGAAAGTAAAATTGGCATTTGCTTTCATTGACATAAAGTTCATTTTCTGACAAAGATCCCTGGTGGTTTAGGACTCTGATGGTATTATGCACGCTTGGTATTGGGTAATCTTCAGCACTGGGGAAACAGGTGAATGTAAAATACTTAGTTCTCCTCTTACATTTATTTGTGAATTGGGAGTAAAACTCCCAACACCAGGCTCCCATGGATGTGTAAAAATAAGCCTGATTTACATGTGATGACTGCATTTAAGATGTTATCTAGTGCTTTTTCTTTCCCTTGGGTCCTTTGCAACCTTCTTTTTATTGAAAGAATTCCTCCATACTTGCTCCCTGAGCTGTAGTGCTGAAGCCAACAGAGATCATGGTTCTGTGGTGGAGCATGCTGTGTAATTTCTACCACATATTAACTGGACAGGTGTCCAATATGCCAGGATTTCTAAAAATGCATTACACAATTATGGGAAGTAAGTGGTGAGAAAAAATGGTGCCTGTTACTTCATCTCCCAGAACAGCAAGACAGACTTACAGCAGGAGAAGAAATGAAACTTCTAAGGAAAAGAGAGTGAGGACTAAGAAAATGGCCACAGGAGCCTGGAGGTTTAACTCCTTAAAATGGAGAGCGTTTCAAACCTCTTTTCAGGTTTTATTTGCTCTTCATTTTTTTTCTTCCATGATGACCTTAACTGTGGGATCAATGGTTCATACCTGAGATACGTTGAGGCACTAGTTCAACCTAGGAGGAGCTTGGAACATTAGAGGACAGGCTGGTTTTCTATCCAGGAGGTGTGGACACTCTTACATTATGTTTTCCATGCTTCACTCTAAGGGATGGCTTTGTGAACATGTGCCTGTCAGCTTTTCAAGTCTGGGCTTCAAAAGCTGTGTGTGGACTTATTAGATCAAGCCCTGGAAGTACTCAAGACAGCTACCTCACCATTGCATGGTCTTTGTCATTTCCTTTGACCTTAGTAGGATGAGTTATAGTCAGAGAACTGTGCTGCTTTTTTTTTTTTTTTAAAAGACTGCTTTCCATTTATTCTGCATTACCTTGCTTTTCTGAGTTTAAATCTTTAAGCCGTACTTAAAGCACCAAAGAAGGTTTAGCCACACAATTGCCATTTGACATGGGAAATTGAATGGGTAAGCGCCTGCATATATGCAATAGCCTGTACACTGTTGGGTAGGTTGTATAATTGTTCCTCATACATTAAGCAACCAATTGCCAAATTGTGTACATACGTAGGTTTATCCTTTACCAATTTCCTGGGACTGATAGCTTCCAGGAGATTAAAAGAATAGCTGGTTCCTGGTTTTTTCTCTTCTCTCTATTTTTGTCCTTTAGCAAGAATATTTGTGTGTGTGTGTGTGTGTGTGTTTAATAGCATTCATTCCCTAGAGAATAATCTCAGTCCTTGTTTTAGCTGGCCTCCTTCTGAGAGTGTGTTATATCTGTAGCCAAGATCACAGGCAGCTCTGGGCAAATCATTGGGCTGTTACTAACCTGCCTCCATGGCAACTGCTGCTTGCTAGCCTGAGGACAAAAAATGTTTTTATGCTGCTGAGTTGCACAAAAGGTTCTAGTGATGCTTTACACAAAATGGCCATTGAAAGGGGAGATGCAATGATGTGTGTTTATGCTGTACGGTTTCATATTTAAATCATTTTACACTGTTGTGTTGGAAGTGGATATACAGCTGAAAAGTTCAGCGTGTTGGCCATATGGAAGGTAAGAACTAGCAGAAAATAATTGGAACTAAACTTATTTTAATACTATTTATTTTTGTCAGCTTGAGTTCACAGGCCTTCAGCATGCAGTTGTCATCAGTGTGTTAGCAAGTTATTTTGTAAGCATTAACTAGGCAAACATCATGGGTTTTCAGTTCTACTGTATGAAGATACCCACTGACTTGGGGTTACAGAGAGAGATCATAAAGCAGGTTTCCTGGAAAGCTTTCATTTTTTTCAGAAATCCTCTGATTTTCTTCAGTGCTTGTTTGGGAAGCTTGGTAAGCATTTCTCAGTGCTTGATGAGCTTCAAATTTTAGCTGGTTTTGAAAGCTGCTCTGGGCAGCACTGTTTTAGGCTTGCTTTAAAACAAAATTACAAAACCAGCTGTGTTGCTCAGGCTAGGCATGGATTTAAGCTGCTCATAAAGCGTGTACACAGTGGGGTCTGCGGGGGGTCTGGCAGCCCCAGCACCGTGCTGAGGTTGTGTCGCACAGTTAGTTACCCTCTGGCAGGAGGCTGTGCAGCTCTGCTGCCAATTTGGGTGCAGAATGAGTATGGGTGGATGGATGGATGTAGTCTCTAGGAAACATGCTGGTTTGTGATGCTTCCTGCGCTTGCAAGCTGGCAGCACACTATTTCCCTGTGAACTGAAGTCCCTCTACTTCCTGCTTTAGTCTTGGTGCAAAGGTGAGCATTGCCTGCAGTTCCACGTTTGGGCAGTTTTCTCTGCCTTGCTCAAAATTGTGTGGTTGCTTTAGACATCTCTTAGGGCATCCCATGGCTGTGGTCTGCACTGATAAAATGAAGGCCACCCAAATATTGTGCTGCCTTTTTACTTGGGCTGTAGAGGAAGACATAAAGAGTATGGCCACAAAGATGCTATGTGCAGCTGGCAATCGCTGGGAAGTGAGAGAGGGTTTGCCATTGTTGGCTTGTGTTTGAGGGTCTGTGGATTAGTGGCAAATATTATCATGTGTTTGGGTAAGGGATCTCACAAACTCTCCAGAGCGAGTGTTCTGCCAGTGGCCTAGAAAGCCGGCTGTGCGGTGTGGGGCACTTAGGAGGACAGGTACCTAGTTGGGAGGTGGTAATCATCAATCCTGGGTCTACACCAATTTTTAGTTTTGTCAGGCAGGCTGTTCTTGTTCTCTGAAACCAGCAGCTTATCTTTTGGACTGTGTCAGTCCCTTGGCTTTGCTTCCAGCTTATTTCCTATCTTTGGTGGGATCCTTCTGTGAAAGCAGTCTGTGGATCACCATGATTAGGTGATCAACCTCCTCCACACCAAGAAAAGATGTAGTGTTTAGCCACGTTCTCCTTTAGGAGTGCAGCCCAAAAGGCTGTTTGTTTTCTGCTGGGCTGTAGCCACGTGTGTATTGAGTATTGCCTGCTGGATTGGAGCATGGTTACTCTTGAATAATCCTTCATTGCTAATCCTGCACCAGGTGCAAGTGTTTCTTGGATTAACTCTTGGAGGTTTGGACCTGACCTGGGAGCAGATGCTGTGGAGGTGAGCCAGCCTCGTGTATGGCGCTGCTGTTGCATGTGGCTTGTGAGCTGCACTCAGGTAGTGTGAATTTGGATTTTGTTTGCCCTGTCACTGCTAAGCTGCAGTGTTTGCTCATTTGGCAGTATTTTTGTCATGAAAATAGTTCCTACTGAGTGGACTCCAGCTGTGGGCTTGACTATAAAAGCTTCCCAGGCTTGTGTCTATACAATTAAATCTTGTCTGCAGTTAGCAAAGTGGCATTTCATAAGTCATTTCAGTGGTAATAGCTCCTTAAGCCTGACTAGGACACTTGCTAGTGACTCTCTAAAAGAAGAGTTTCCCACTTATGAAATGGGAAGGCTTTCAATTATCGGATGCATATTATTCCCCAGTGCTTCATGGAAGTGCCTGCTCTGCAACTCATTCATTAGTGGGAAAGGGAGTGGGATAAAAATAAACTTGCCTCATGTGGTGGATGGAGACTTGCTGATCTTTGTGAGGAATTTTCAGGGTGGGAATATGTGATGTGATGTACATGTTCGCCAGCTGCCTCCCTGCCTTCAAAGCTTTGTCCATTTAGCACCTTCCTGTAGCAGAAGCGGGCTGTTCCTGCAACGTGCAACACTGGTTGCTCCATTACGCGTTGTCTTAATGGCTTGAGTTTTGCGCAGTTGTATGAAATGCACATTAATGGAGACAGCTTAATGCCATCACCCTGAAGTAATGAATTGGTATGGATTGCCATTACCATTATAGTGCAGTTAAAAGCCGTGTTTGTTTCTGATTTACATTTCCCAGCTCTGCAAGCAGATGGGTTTTCAGGCCACACGGTCGGGAGGAACCTGGCAATTTAGCCGCAACCTCCTTATTACAGTGTTTGTAAAACAGCAGTTGGGGGCGGGGGGGGGGGGGCGCGGCTTTATTAACTTAGACTGCTTAAATGATACATTTCATTAAAACTATGATTATGCTACTGCAGATTGTATTCAGGGATCACTGTAAATCCAGTGTGTCCTGTAAAGCTGGAAATGTATTGTACAGCTTCATCTCACTGCTCTCAATAATAGTTGCTATTCTTTGGTCCACATTTCATTTTTCTGTTGTTAAAATACCTGTATCCCTATAAGTTCATACAGATTTATACAAAAATACACTCAGGGAAGTGTAGAGTAGTGAAGTTTTGCAGACCTAAATGTGTTCCTTATCCAATGAAAGTGCACAGTATCTCTTACTTTTCCAACAGGCTTCATTGTCTTGAGTACTTGCTTCTCTGGCTTCCTGCATGGTGCCACCGTAGCTGGTGCTCCTGCTGTTAGTAATGCTGAAATGTGGTGAGCTCTGTATGAGCAGCTGAATCGCAATGGATCACTTTAGACAAGTGATTTTTTTTCTTTTTCCATTTCATGGGCTGTCTCATCGATCTCTTGATATCCTGAAAAGATGGGAGCACTCAGCCCACTTTCTGGGCTTTGAGTCCATACCAACAGATCTGTAGGTCACTGCTTTAGAGGGTGATGCTGTCTTGCACCACCTATAGATTTTTGCTTACCATGTCAATGCCTGGGCCCTTTAGTTCCAGTGGCTTTTACCATGTGGAGGATAGATACTCTTTTCCTCATAATTTGCTTTTTGCTCATAACGTTTCTTTTGCTTTCTGTCTTCTGCTTAGGTTGCTTTGAATGTTGCATTAAGTGCCTAGGAGGAGTGCCATATGCTTCACTTGTGGCAACCATTCTCTGCTTCTCGGGGGTAGCGTTGTTTTGCGGCTGCGGCCATGTGGCGCTCACAGGAACTGTGTCTATCCTCGAGCAGCACTTCTCCACGACTGCCAGCGACCATGCTTTGCTGAGTGAAGTGTAAGTATGCCTCCCATTTCCATTATTCCTCATAACACCCTTAGGCTAAATGCGTAGAGATGGATTCAAACCTCAGTCTCTATGCATGAGTATTAGGTTCCTTGTTCGTCCAACAGCACTTGGTGGTTTTTTTGGTGTTGATGCCTGAAGAACCAGAGCGTGTATCCTGTTTAAGCTGTTTATATTGGGACCAATACTATTTAATATCTTCATCAGTGCCATAGACAGTGGAACTGAGTTCACCCTCAGCAGGTCGCAGATGACACCAAGCTGAGTGGTGCAGTTAGTTCACTTGAGGGAAGGGATGTCATCCAGAGGGACCTTGATGGCCTTGAGGAGTAGGCCCCTGCAAACCTCATGAGGTTCAAGGCCAAGTGCAAAGTTCTGCACATGGGTCAGGGCAATGCCCAGTATCAATATAGACTGGGGGATGAAGGGATTGAGAGCAGCCCTGCAGAGGACTTGGGCATACTGGTGAATGAGAAATTGGACATGAGCTGACAACATGCGCTTGCAGCCCAGAAAGTCAACTGTATCCTGGGCTGCATCACAAAAAGCGTGGCCAGCAGGTTGAGGAAGGTGGTTCTGCTGCTCTGCTCTACTCTGCTCTGGTGAGAGCCCACCTGGAGCACTGTGTCCAGTTCTGGGACCCCCAACATATGAAGGACATGGACCTGTTGGAGCAAGTCCGGAGGAGGGCCACAAAGCTGATCAGGGGGCTGGAGCACCTCTCCTGTGAGGAAAGACTGAGAGAGGTGGGGTTGTTCAGCCTGGAGAAGAGAAGGCTCCAGGCAGATCTTATTGCAGCCTTTCAATACTTAAAGGGGGATTGTAAGAAAGATGGAGAAACGCTTTTCACCAGAGCCTGTAGTGACAGAACAAAGGGTAATGATTTTAATCTGAAGGAGGGTAGATTTAGTGTTTGTTGTTGACACAAAGTTTGAAGGGGTGACAGGAGTAACAGGGAAGTGTTGTTCTGGTCCATCCCCCCCTCAGAAGAAGGTGGACTAGTATTTTACAAATGAGAAAAAAGAGAGAGGAAAGTCTGGGAAGAGCTTAAATGTTTGTGTCTGCAACCGTAGCCTTTGGAAAAAAACACTGGTTAAATATTCAGGCCTTTGTGTTCCTGAGGCTTCTCCATGAAACCAGAGGAAGGCCTGGAGGCCTGCATCAAGGCCTGCGCTCAGTGCCCAGCCCCACCGGTGGGACCCTCTCATTTCCCTTGACACTGAGGGACACATGGGTCCCAGGCTCTGGGCTGGTGGTCTGAATATGCTGGGCCTTATGTGGCTCCTCCAGCTGAACTTCAAGGCTTTGAAAAGGCCTTTTGTCTGGTAGCAGTGAGGAGTTTTGTGCAAGCTGTGATTCATGACCACTGCGCACCGCTGTCAGGATGGTGCCTGGATCTGGGTTTGGCCTCTAGCCCGCTGCTTACCACGGACCAGCACTGGCCCCTGGCACAGTGCGTGGCTGGCCCTTGGAGACATCTCTGTCCCAGGATGGGGGCAGCGTGAGGAAGGGCAGCCAAAACCTTCTGAAAGCCACCCAAGGGCTCTGAGAGGGGTCCCTGTGCAGGCCCCGTGTGTCTGATGAGGCCCACGCGGTGCACGCTTGTGGGCATCGTGCACACGGGTGTGCTGGCAACAAACAAGGCGTGTGCATTTTGCTCTACCTGCCCCTAATACCCAGCTTTCAGGACATTATTTGAAGACTTTGGTATCAGGGTCCAACCTGACACACTTAATTCTCCTTTTTTTCATCTTCTTTTCCTTTGTCGCTGACTCCCTTTACATGCTTGCGGACATAGACCTGCAAGTTTGCATGCATGACTGACCCCTTCCCATCCCCTGGGATCACTGGCATCAGTCCCGCAGCACTGTTTTAGGGCTTCCCCGCCTTGCAGGGCCCTCTGTGCCCAGACTTGCCACGTGACTGGGGGACGGTACCCCACCAGGGTCCCCCACCGCAGTGCCGCCCACCCTCACACCCAGCTGCATCTGGGCGCTGCCTCCCCGGCTCCAGTGCATGAGCCATGAGGACCCTGCAGTTAGCCGCAAAATTTAGCAAGAAACTGTAAGCAACTGTTCTTCAGCTACTGAGTATCAAAACACCCTGTTCTTATATCAGTCTTCATTTGGGCAAAATAGAAGAAATAGAAGAGCAGCCCTAACAGGCAGCAAGTTTTAAATTTTGGAGAATTGTTGACAATGTTTCTTGTCAAGTCAGCATCAGCAGCTAGGGAAATGCGTAATTCCTACCAAAGCAGCTGAGGTCTGGGACTGTGTGGAGGCCTAACAAGAAGGGCAAGGGGGAAGAGGTGCTGGAAAGGGTCAAATGATTTCAGGCAACAGAAACTTAAAATAAATGAAAAATATGCTAATAAAGCACCCTTTGGAACAGATTGTTTCTTTTTTAACTGGGTTTCATATTACTAATTTCTGGTAACATGCATTGAGTCTCTCCTAGACAATTATTGATAGTGCAATAAATTCTGCTATAGTCTCTCAAATCCTGGCTTAATTTTTTCATGCTTTACAGCACAGGTGCAACAGATTTATCCTGTTATTTTTAATCAGTTCGGAAAAACAAACATAACACTTCCCACATACAATTTTAAATGAGCAATATCCTATTTTGATACAAAGGATGTGCTATCTGCCTGGATAACATTTAACTATATAAATGGTAGTCATCAATTCTCTTTAAATTAAGGTAAAACATGCAGATACTGCTTGGAGATCTGTGCTAGCAGCTACTTAGTGGAGAGTGGTAAGAACTGAAAAAACCCAGTGTATTTATCTTTAGAAAATTGGCAATACGGATGTATAAAATTAACCTCTCTGTTCTGTGAATAGCTTCATCCAAAACCATCTCAACAATCAAATTACTTTTAAGAAGGCATAAGTTCTGGAGAAGTTGTGCTAATGATGAAGTATGACTTTGGGAGACTAGAAGAGGTGCTGTATGGAAGACCTGGCATTCTGGTCTTCTAAAAGAATTAGCTTCAGATGCTGAATCTGGTTGATAATATTTAGAAATTATTTTTTCCATTTACCTATTCCAGCCAGAATAAAAATACCATAAGAGCGTCATTGCAGATGGTAGATTTTTAAGGAATTGAGAACTTTCTCAAGTAATATCCAAGGGAAGTGCTTATACCATGTGCCTGGAGAACTTCGTCCTCTGGGTGGTTCCAGAGTACCTCAAATGGAAGCATTTCCTAAATATTTCAGTTATTTTAAATTTAATTACACTTTGGGGAGCCCAACACTGCCATGACTTAAGGCACTGAAACTGCCTGCTTACTTGGAAGTATCCTAGGCTGTAGAACAAACCATTCCTCATCAGGAGAAGTCACTGCACGTTTGCTGAATTTTATATCGGGGAAGTATCACTGAATTTACAAATTTTGGCAAACATACATTAACTGAATTTTACAGATAGAAATGGTGAATTTCAGGGACTGCTTCCTTTCCCTAAGCCAGAGGGGCCACTACAGAGCCTGGTAGTTCATCCAGTACTTCAGCTCCAGCCTCTGCCATTTCAAAGCCCCATGTTTTCCCTGTCAGATATTCCCTGAGTTTAGGTGTCAGGATCAATAACAGGGGAAAAAAATATCTCCATAGTGGAGGCATGAAATTGCAACTTCAAGCTGGTGCCTAATACCAATCAGTGTAAGAACTGCAGTACAAACAGGGGATGCTTGAGCAGATGTGAGACTAATGCACAGTATTCCTTACCTGTAAAAGCAGGATAGTTGTACCAGTGCTCTCCTGCAGCCTGCTTGCTTAAAATGCATTAAGGAGCCTTGAACTGTATTTCTAGAGAACAATTTATCTCATACCTATTATGACTTGGGAAGACTGACTTTGTTTTTATAGGACTGAAATCTAATTACATCTTTTTCTCTTTTCCATTTTAGAATACAGCTAATGCAGTATGTAATTTATGGCATTGCATCGTTTTTCTTCTTATATGGAATAATCCTTTTGGCAGAAGGTTTTTATACAACAAGTGCTGTGAAGGAGCTGCACGGAGAGTTCAAAACGACAGCCTGTGGCCGCTGCATCAGTGGAATGGTGAGTAGCATCAGAAATGGCAACAGTAGCCTTCAGTTGCTAAAACCTGTTGAGCTCACTTCGACTCCTGTGCTTTTGAACAACAATATATTGCTGCCTTGTTCGTTTAAATCCTTATGGGTGGTCAGAGTCAATCCCTGTTGCTGGTCCTTCTTTGAACTTTGAGGATGCTTGAGGATGCAAATACAAATTCTGCAGATGGACTGTTGGGGTGCTGCTGTGGCCTCCCCTGTCACAAAGCTGAACCCACTGGTCTAAACTAAGTTGGTGGAGACTGGTAATTTCAAAACACTCAATGTGAGACAAAATTAAATTTGTGCTTTCAAACATGGAGCACAGTAGTGATGCTTAAAGGCAGACTGTAAAATGGCTGTGGTTTGCAGAGCTATTTAAATTACAAACTGTGATGCCTCTGACTTCCATAGTCAATTCTGCTTGAGGATGTCTGGATCCTTCAGACAAACAGTAATGAATGAAGCTTCGCAACATCTTTGCACTTGAATCAAGTATTGCTGTCTTGCTTTTGCAGATGGCATACAGATAGAATAGTGAGTCTTTTTCACAAAGCTGAAGTGCTTAGGGCCTTAAAGTTACAAACCATCTTCCCTCCAGTATACTTCTGTATCAGAACAAAATTTTAAACAAAGCTTAACTAAAAATAAAACTTCAGATTCTCACCCACATTGCCCCCTAGGGCGCACTCTGCCAGAACAGAAACATAACTACGTTTCTGAGACAGGATTTCAAAGCTATTTCTGAAAATCTGAATTCAAAGCTCATAGTTATGGAGGAAGCTAAGCAGTATGACAGATTGCCCACGGGAAAGTGTGGGTGAAGAGAGAAGAAGCTTTTGATGTGATTGTTGCATTTTAATATACAATCTATATCCTGGACTGAAAAAAATATGTACTTTCAGCTAGTTAAATACAAAAGAGATGCATGTTTATTTTCAAGAGAGTTAACAATTTTCCACTGTGCTGTGGGATACTTACTGAATTTTTCAAGAGCTAATAAAAATAAGGCATCCAGTAATTTTCCAGTTAGGCAGCTATTCACTTGCTTTTTTTCTAGCAAGTATGATCTTCACTGAGGAGCAAAATTAGATCTAAAGCATTGTTTTCCAAAGATCCAGAACACAGTAGAAACATACCCGTATGTGCATCTCATTAGTGTAGACAGTTGCTTGTGCAGCTGAGTAGTTGCAGGCACATGATTGTCAGCTGCTTATACAAATACCAGTGTGACACATGGAAATACGACAGAAAAATGTGTTTTCATGTTTGCCCATATTTGTCCACACAATGAAGGAGAGAACTTAGCAGCCGAGTAATGGCTTGGAGCTCTGGTAAGACACTTTGGTGTTTCGTAGTAACAGTCATGGCATAAAAATGCCTGTATGCTGCTTAGTAGTGGTAGAGCTGCTTAAAACACCAGGGTTAGAACAAGGTTTGCGAGCAAATACAGTTATCTTCACAGACTAGTGGCTGCAGCTGGGTAGGGACAAGCTTTTGGACATAGAGTGATGTTGTTGGGGGTTTTTTTGCCTTGTTGAGCAAGACCTTCTCTACTTCTTCCTCCATTACATTGTCAAGTGAGGTCCTGAAAGGCAGTCCCTGCCATCCTGAATAAGGTTATTACAGAAGACAGACTTCAGACTTCCCTAAGTTATTTGTGTTGGCTGTGGTAATGCAGAATAGCCGTTTCTCACAGTTACTGCATTAAGTATGAGAGTGAGTGGGGGTTTTTGCCTGGCTGTTTTAGGAGTTAAAAGGCTTTGTGCACTTCCTTTCGTGCACGCTTCCACATTCACGTATGCAAACTCGCACTTTTTATGTATAGTGTGTCTATAGAAATCTTTTAAACTGATCCACTTGGTCCTTACCAAAATCCAAAAAGAGAATTCTCAATTCTCGCGTAAAACATACAGGTCTGGTGTATGGCACTGTCTAATACGAAACAGCATATTTCAGTTCAGCTGTGTATAAATGAAAGGCTAGCTGGGTTTTTTATGGGCCTTAGTTTTGCAAGCACTTCTGCCTTTCCATACACACCACCTTTGCTGACTGTAAAACCTAACCAGTTGCTCAACCTTTGCATAACATTTGCAGTGTCATCTAGTGCATCCAGACAAAAACCTGTGAGGATGCAAACTTCCACCACTGTGGAAGTTCAGTCTCTCAGTTCTGGGTCAGGCTGAGACAACCTGCCCCCTCAGAGCCTTTCCCACCTTTGCTGCTGTTCTCTGGCACACAAGTTTCAAGTGAAGACAGTACAGTATCAGTGCTTTACTGAAAGTAAAGCCTTTCCAGTCCACCTACAGTTAAATAACAGTGAAAAGGGAACACTGAAGATGTAGCAGTAGCAAGTAGGAGTCAAATCCTAGCCTCACCAGGAGGAGGCAGCTAGGAACTGATGCCAGAGCTGCTGTTTCACCATAAACCTTAGAAGAGGGAAGAGGTTCAGTGGGAGGGGGAAGCTGGAGATTTCCAAAGCAGTAAGTGCCATACCTTATAATCTCACCAAAGAAAATGCACATAACATTTTTTTTTAAAAAAAGAGTAAACCCAAATCAGCAAATTTCAATGGAAAATCCATGATTCACTAACCTGAAGTAACTAATTTCCATCTTGGCAATGTGTATCACATCAACTGAATCTTTCTGATCTGCTATAATGGTTGTGGTATGTTTTAAAAAATAGGTATTCTCAAATGTTACATTTAAAATTGATCTCAGTAAATCAGGGAGTATGGGAGAGCTCTGTGAACATTGATTCACTCTATTGTTTTGATTTGCAGGTTGTATAGAAATGCTAGTATGTTACAGTTAATTAAAAAACTCATTAAATTGATTTTTGTTGGAAATTTATTGGTTTTAGCCTACAACCAGCATCCTTGCTTAGCTGAGAATCTTGAGATTGGACTGTTCTTTCAGGGGGGCAAGCTGTTTACTCAAGCAGGCTGCTGAAAAAGGGAATGTCTGAATTACTTTCTCAGTAGCACTTAAAACTGCCAAAATATTCGTAAGCAATGAGAATACTGATCTTATTTATGCTTGGAAATCAAATATTTTATTAACTGATTTCTGAAAGTATGCTTAAAGATTATTTTGAAGCATTTTTAAGGAAAATTCCAGTACTCTTTTCAAAGAATAAATATGAAGTGCTTGTGTTTTCTCTGCCCAGTTTGTTTTCCTCACCTATGTGCTTGGAGTGGCCTGGCTTGGGGTCTTTGGCTTCTCTGCTGTGCCTGTCTTTATGTTCTATAACATATGGTCAACTTGCGAAGTCATCAAATCTCTTCAGACAAATGTGACAGTTCCAGGGGACCAGATCTGCGTGGATATCAGGCAATACGGTACTCATTTTAATTCTGATTAAATGCTTTATTGTTTCTCCTTGGTCTGTCTTCAGTAGTTTTGTCTCAGCCTTATCAAATGAACCAAATGCAAAAGCATCTTGCATCTCTGAATGTGCTATTACTTCTCTAATTAATTCAGATTACACTGATCTCTTTCCAGATGCAATCAATTTAACTGAACTGGCAAGTCATTTATCTAAAATTATTTTGTAGCAGTTTCCAATACTATAGTACTAGGTTTAAAAATAGATCAGCCTCAAAATAAACTGCTTAGAAACAGTGCTGAGAAATAGATAAGCAGATTCTGGGTTTTGAACCATATACATATATTCTTTCCTGTCAAAAAGCTGGGTTTTACATTTAAATATGAATAATACCTGAACTTTGCTCTAGCAATGACTTCAAGTTAAAAGACCAAAAACCTGCAGTCAAAAGTTTGCCTTAACTATTAATGGATTAATACTGCTTTCTGATGACAGAAATCCAAGGAGGGTGCAGGTAGCAGAGGAGTGGGACAGTAGCTTAAAATAGGGTTAGGTTTTTCAAGTAATTAATTGCTTAAGGTGAATTTTCCCTAAAGTTAATCTTTTCAGTTTCCCTTGTGCAGAAGAGCTTTTGCCACGATTACTTTTGGCTTCATTTTAGCTAGCGTTTTCTAGGAATGTTTCTTTCTTTGGACTAAATCATTGGAAACAGAAAATGGATTCCGATTTGAAAAAGTGAGAAAACTCGGTTTTGCTTTCCTATCTGGGATGTAAGTCCAGTAGGAGAAGATAAGATGCACTAATTTTAAAAGCGAGAAGTCTCAAATCAGTTAAATATTTGCATCCTATTTTAGCAACTGACAGCAAGAGGCTGGGAAGTAGTTTTCTTCAGCAGCAAGGCCTAGGGATGCAGGGATGTGCTCCTCCACCTTTTTGCTTCTCCTGGTTATTTCACAGCTGTATGAGCATTGTGTAGGGCTGTGCTGTTCCTCTGGCAGTAAAATCATTTGGGTTTCAGTAAGTGATTGGGAGAGAGCAGCTCATTAACAGGCAAGTTGTGTTGCTTAACTGACTTCATATTTTTGGGTGGAAGCGGTAGCTAAAAGGCTTCAACTGTATATTGCAGTTCCAGAGAAGAAGTTGGCTTTAAAGTAAACCCTATAAAATCTTTTTGAAAGCCATGCTGAGATAATTTCAGTGACATACAAGTTGTAGTGGGGAGACAAAGTGGTTTTCTCCTGTTTCAAATGGCTTTTGCATAAGCTTTACATCTGTTACAGGCCTAAAAGTTTGGGCTTTTGAAATCTACTAGATCCTGTTGACTTTTCAGATTTTCAGTCATGTAAGAAAAGTAACTGGGAGCACGTGAGGTGTGGCAAACTGGACTTTCTTGTACTAGTATTCACATAATGCTTTTTATCTATTGGAACTAAAACAGAAAAAATCCTGTAATTCTTCCCTCTAGCTCCATTGTCACACTCTTCTACAGTAGTTACTTGTTGAAGTAGAACTTAATCTAGTAAGTGTGTGCCATCCTGAAAGGAGCCAAGTACCTCTGAGATGCAGATTATCCCTTTCAGTGCTGAGTGGGGGAGTAGGCAGTATGTGACTGGACCTGAAGTGCAAACACCCAACCAACCATTTGGCTGCCATATGGGAAAACCACATCTGAGAACATGCCTTGGCAGCAAGCCTCAATATGTAAGGAGAAAGCGCAACTTGAGTGAGTTGTTTTAATTTCTCCTGCCAACTCAGAGCTGCACCGGTCAACACGCGGATGCCCAGAAAGGGAACACAACTGGCAAGTGGGCGGAAAAGATGACAGAGGAACAGAAAGTGTGTGTTGATTGCCAAAATTAGTTGTTTCTTTTGCTGTGGTATTTCAGGTATTATCCCTTGGAATGCGGTACCTGGCAAAGCCTGTGGCCCGATTTTAGAGAACATCTGCAACACGAATGAGGTACAGAAATGTAACCTGTGTGCAGCTTTTGCCTACAGGTCACTTGAGCACTGTGTAATAAATAATTCGATGAAAGTTTTTGGAGAAAACTAATGCTAAATAGTATAAAGAGATTGATTTCAACACAACACTGAAATTTTTCTATTAGGTCATCCAAAAAAGTAAAATTATTTCAGAACATTTTTATTTTCTAAAGCTTTGAATACATTGCTATGGAAGATGATTTTATTATCCTTATTCTCTAGAACAGTTGAAATGCATTTTATACAATACTCAATTACTTCAATGTTTTTAACGTTTTTTCTCTAGTTCTACATGTCTTATCACCTGTTCATTGTGGCTTGTGCTGGAGCTGGTGCCACTGTCATAGCATTGGTGGGTAGTATTTTTTGTTGTTTTATTGTGTAACGTGTTCCTTTCAGGCTTAAGATGCTTTAAGATTAAATTTTGTGTATCTTGAAAATAGCAATACTAGACATTAAGGAGGGTGAGCTGTAATCACCATTATTTGCTGCTATGGTTTAATCATTACAAGTCAGCAGGTCCCAAACTTTTGCTTTAAGAAGTCATCTTAATCCACCTCCCCCATCCTTAGCAAAAAATTCTTTGCATGTCCTTTGAAGATCCTACTTTTACCCACTATTTCTGTTTTATGTCCACTACTTCTTTGCATTTTTGTAGTTTGTTTGATCAATCACATGGAACCTCTTGGGTTTTTTGGCTGGACCCAGGCAGTTTGACTAGTCGAACTCTACAATGCCAATTACAGGTAGTAGCTGGAAAAAGGGACGTTAACAGTATGACCTCCTTCATCTTCCTTTAGCTGCCAGCTTCTAACCTCATGCTGGCCAGACCCAGGTGTAATACTATTTGTTGATGAAATAGCCTTGGGCCTGTATGTAGGTTATCCTCTCCGGCTAAATGGCAAGTTATCTTGCATCTTCACCCTGGAAGAAGCTCAGAATAACGTCTGTTGTAAAAGTATTGACAGTTGCCCAAGCGGGCTTGAGCCGTCACCTTGTTGTATCTTACTCTCCTGTATTTTGTTCTCTTCCACCAGCTGATCTACATGATGGCTACTACATATAACTATGCTGTTTTGAAGTTTAAGAGTCGGGAAGATTGCTGCACTAAATTCTAAATTGTATAAGCCCAGTAAAGAGCTGCATTGTGTAGCTTGAAATACCACTGACACTCTAGGCTAAAAGTCTAGCTTTCTGAATTCTGTTACAGTAATTGTAAATAGCTTCAGTAAGCATCATTTAGCTCATCAGATTAATAAAATGACTTCTTGTATATGAACTATAATGTGGATGAGATCTGGCTATTTTTTCATGTTGAGAGGATTCAGTTACTGTAGGGGTGTTTATAAAGGCATCCTTCTGAAGATGGGATGTTTTCATTTCAAGTCTCCACTTGCTTTCTATCTGTCATCTCTCAAACAAATACTGGAACAGTTCAGGGTCAGAATTACTAATTTATTCTTCATCCTGAATACGAAATACAACCCCCACCCCCTGAGCATGCAAAATAATATGATGGAAAAGAAACTAGTGCCGGTCTCTTTTGGCAGATATCAGAAGCCCAGGTGTTATGCATTAATTGGCTTGTATTTCCAGTGATTCCATGGATGATGAAGTTAATTATTTTCTCTTACTTCATTTTTAAGTAATTGCCAAATCATGCTCTATCTGGAAGGAAATATATCCTTGTATTAGATCTGCGTAAAACAATCAACATTCTTTTGGACCCTGAACTAGTAAGAAACTGCATATAAATAGTTTCTGTTCTTGTATAGCTTGCACTTTTTAGTAACTGATTTCTCAGTAGCCAGATCTCAAAAATGTAAGTATGACTGCACGGGAAGCAAAACCATGCATAGATCATAGAGACCTTTTACACTGTTGGGGGAAAAAAAAAAAGTGAATCAGTGTTTTCAGATGTAGATTTTTTTGCATGAAGTATGGTGAAAAGAAGTTGGGAAGAGATGAATGCACAAACTAGAAAAAAGTCCACAGAATAATTAAAAAAAGAAAAAAAGATCCAGTTGCTATATATGATAGAAAACTCTTCACCTGAGGTTGGACAATGGAAGTTTAAAACATAGCTATAAAAATATATGATTAAGACTTCTTAACCCAGAGATTGCATGCTTTTGCTTAGTTTTGGACTCATGTTTTGTTGTTTAATTTTTCAATATGTTAATGTAGCCTTGTTCACATAAATAAAACTGTTTACAGTTTCAGGCTTTTTCCAGGGGGAGGGTGGAATTCTCATCTGCTTGTTGGGGGAAAAGACTTACCAGGATCTGGGCTTGGATATGCATAAACACCACCACCTTAGAACACAGTTCTTCCGAGCGTCTCGTAGTTTACAGACTACATATATTGCCATGTACAAAACTTTTTTCCTGCTTCCCCCCATTCTGCATTTTAATTGATTCGTACAACTCTGTAGCTCATTTTATTACTGTTATACTAACTTTCTCTAAATTGTGAATAACCAACTGCAATATTAGCATGCCAAATTCTAGAGATCTTTGAAAATAGCCTCTGTGCCTGTTTTAATAACAGAATGCTTATTAACGTAGAATAACTTTTATTTTGGTTGTTATTTTAAAGAGCGTCTATTAATCTAACTAGCAGCTTGCTTTGCCTCTTGACATGCTCACTAGCCATCATGCTCACCCTTCTCTTCCAGATCCACTTCCTCATGATACTGTCTTCTAACTGGGCCTACTTAAAGGATGCAAGCAAAATGCAGGCCTACCAAGATATCAAAGCAAAAGAAGAGCAGGAGCTTCAGGATATCCAGTCTCGGTCAAAAGAGCAACTCAATTCTTACACATAAATGTTTGCCACAGTAATTCAGCAGAAGAATTCTGTAGCTCTGACAAATCAACAAATAGCTGCTCTGCAGTACAGATGTGTGTCTACCAAACAAAATTAGAGAGAAGTGCAAAAGCTTCACATTCCAGCTCCTGGAACACTTTCATAGGGAAACCTTCCTGTGGGTAATCTTCCATCCTTTCATACAGAGCATGGAGGTTTTACTCCAGGCATTTTAAAAGGCAACACTTCACAATAAGTGACCAAATTATTCTTCTTCGAGACTTTTGGTATTTAGTATTTGACACGTTTGACAGCATGATGTCCTGCACAAAACTGTGGCAGGTACTTCAAACCAGCAGGCAGTTATCTCTGTATAGACCTTATTTAGGGCAAAGGCACATGTACCACGTGTGATTTAGTATCTCGATTTATATACCAAATATGAAACTGACTGGCTAGGATTTCTTTATGGCTCATGCTTACGTGACAGCATGGTTGCAGCATTTCCTAAGTTGCAACAGGGCTGTCTTTGAACACTCTTTACATGGGCCATGGGAACAGCACTCTGCTTTTGTGCCACACTTTCATGATGATGCAGTCACGCTCCTGTGCTTATGTGAGTGTTGAGCACATGTCCCAAGTTTTAATCTTTTTATTAACTAATTAATGGAATGTAGATCCCTAGATCTGGATAATGATCCCCTTTGAAAATAAATGTCAGCTTTGCCTTAATATTTATTTTCTATAAATGTCTTAGCATTTATATAGCGGCAGGAGACCATTATCCTACATTTTTAGTAAGTGAAAAGTGTTACCTTCTTAAAATGACACTGATCTGACTATTCCAAATGAGCGGATGAGAAAGTTTGCAGTTTTACACAATAAAAATTACAGCCATACAACAGAACACAGGATGTCCACCTTTCTCTATCTTGGTGCTTAGCAAATTTATAGTCAGTGCTTATGTGTTTTCCTTTTTACAAATTAATTAGCACATTGAGAAAACGTGGTGTTCAGAAAACAAACAAACTGGTGCCATTTTGAAGTAATTTCCCATAGAAGTCTGCCTTCTAATTAATGTTTTTTTCAGAAGCATTCAGTGATATCTTGAGTATTAGTGATGGTATATTTGGTGTTTGTTCTATATGATATATATATATATATATATAAATGTTGGGGGGGAGTAAAATACATCAGTCATTTGAAAAAATTAAATATTCAAGTCATACCCATGTTAAGCTGACGTGTGGTTTGATGGTTTTGACTGTTTGCTGAATATAAATCAAAGCAATTGCCAATTACTTCAAGTCAGTATTAAAGAGAGGAGGCATTTTGGGGGGCATTAATGTCAAATACTTTTTTTTTGTTAAATATTGAAGTCTAATTTGACAGTTTCAAAAAAGGGGCAGAGTTGGTCAATGTAGAGCAAATATGACAAAATAGCCTAGTGTATGTTCTTACCTGTTGCATGAAGGAGACATTTCTACAGCAATGCAGGTGATGTTCTAGCCCAGTGTTTGCATAAGGGTAATAATGGAGGCAGTGTCTTAAAGCCTAATTCTTTTCTAATTCAGTGTAGCTATTACTGGGAGTTTTTGAAGTTTTGTTTAAGTAGTCTAATATTTTTATGTAAAGAGCATTAAATTTTGCTATGTATAAATTTTTGTAACCTAACAGTGAATCAATATTTTCTATCAGTGCCAAGGGCTTCCTGTAGTTACATCCAAGTGTTAAAATAAATATTTGTAGATAATAGACAACACTTGTGTATGCTTATTTGAAAACAGACCTACAGCTACTCCATACTAGTACATCTCTAGGCTTTGTGTCTCTTATCTGAAGTTAAACGCGTTTTGTTCTGTAGTGTCCATTTGCTGCTGCTGGGGGACTTGCCCTGTAGGTGTACACTTCAGCATGGTAAGTCAGCAAGTGTTTCTAGAGTGAAGCACTGGTAGCTGTTTCAGGCCAGCATAATGCAACAAGCACTATCTATCCCATTCCAGACATCAAACAGAAGGATTCTCTCAGAAATTTTGTAAATGCTAGTATTGCTGCAACATCAAACTAAGCAGCACGTAAAATTAAGACTAGCCACCAAAACACATTTTAGCTGAATTTCTAAAAACAAAAGTTTATTTCTGTCATGTTTTTGGTACATCATGTTTCAACATCCAGTGAATTCAAGACAGAGCTTTGGCTTTTTGCCCCTGAATTCTGTCAAACTTGGCTTCGTGTTCTTGTAGTTAGGTCAAGATGAGCAGTCTCAAATGCAGTGCAAGTTGTAATATATGCTGCTGCCCAAAATTACTTCATTGATTAAAAAATACTGTATTTTATACTTTAAATAAAGTTTGAATTTTGCCTATAATCTACCTACAAAATACAAAGCTTAAATAAAGATGAGTTAAATAGCATTTTTATTTGAATCTCTCCGTTCTGGGCTGGTTAATACCAACAGGGTGATACATGAGATAGGGCTGCTTTTAGAAGCATTTGCTTCCCCTGCTGTAGTAGTAAAAGGGGCATGTGAGTTCAGGTTTGTCACATTCTGCTCTCTGAGACTGCGCCCACCAAGTGTCTCCGTGGGACACCTTTAAAAAAGGTGATGATGACTGAATTTTTTGTTACCTCCACACTGTTACTGTGACCTACACTTTGTAACAGTTGGAGGGGAAGGGAGTGGGTATGGGATGGGGCACCACTTGAAAATTTGTTAAAGTTTATAGGAATGCAGTGCCAAAGCCAATCTACCTGAACATACTGATTAATTGCTTTACACAATTTTGTCCCTTCTCTCACCCATTCAAGGAATTCCTTTTGGATTAATAATACATCAGGACTTGCTATTTGAAGTGAATGACTGAAGTGATGACACAGCTCAAAATCAGCTTTACAAATTCATAATTATGCAGTCTTGGTGCCTAACATTATGACAACTTTTTACAGACAGAAAGCTGCTTTAGAAATGTTTTTATTGTAATAGTAATAAATAATAAGTGCTGTTGTTCACCAGAAATTTTCATCCACATCTCCATGAGAAATGCCTCCAGTGCTGTATTACGGATAGGAGGGAAGAAAAGAAAGTGGTATGAGTCCAGAATAGTTTCTTATCCTAAATCATAAATAGAAATACTTGTTTTAAAAAGAAAGTTAAGAGACTGCCTCTCCTGCAATTCTCTTGCTGTTTCAGTGACCCAAAGGAAATATGCAAGCCTTTAAGGCTAAGGATTTGGGGCTTCATGAAGAGAATGCCATCTCATACCTATCAAAAAGCAGTACTATCCAGTGAAAAGAACACCATACAGATTCCAATTCAGTAGCACCAGGGTAGGGTCTGATACATGAAACAGCACTTTAAAGGCACAGATAATGCTGAATCATGACTACAGTTATGGTGAGAATTTTTTTTTTTTTTAACTTGTTTCCTAGTCTTTGCTTATATATAATTTTAAATTCTACATTTTCAGATAAACTGAAAGATCTGATAGGGGTTGTTGGATTATTTTTTTTCCTCTCAAGCAACTGAAAACTATATATCCTTATCTATCACTGTCTAGAGAGCCAAAGGAAATGCTTTAGCCGTGATAACTCAGTGCAGGTAGCCAAAATGACAGAAAAAAAAGTGTACACACTAGTTTGTTAAAAGTCCATGACGCTACTGATAAATCAAAGCCTAGATTTCATGCTAGTAACAGTCTGCAAGGGGCAGCGCAGACAAACCTTCACAGAGTCATTACCCGAGAAGAACCCCTCATGCTTCAGCTCATTGTGCAGGAACCGAGATGCTGCTTATTTGCAGATAAAGAGTTCTAATTGCTGCAGCTACTGAAACAGATCATTGAATGTAGTTCCCAGATCTGAATTCCATACAGTGCATAACTTATCTGTATAAGGATTCCCAACTCTTCTAGCATATTTGCTTTTGATTACTAGATTATTTTGCTTTTTAAGGAGGCAGATATCTCTTAACCATAATTCATATATAATTATTTATTAATATGGAGTAATAGAAGTGATTAATAGTAATATATATGCCTTACCTGACATCCTTTTCGCTAGATACAAGTCCCTCTGTAAGTGATACTTCTGTTTCTTCTTTTTTTGAATCCTGGCAACCAAGAGGAAAATACACTTTCTGTAACTGGTTCTTAAGTCAAAGTTTTCAGTGACTCTAATAACTATCTGTATTTTAAGGCATCTAACTGAAAACAAAAATATGAAGGAGCCACCCTGTTTCTACAAATGCTACATTGCATCTAGAACGATGATGCTTTGGAAAATCAGGCTTGGATAATGTCTGAACAAAAGTATCCTGCATGCCTTCATCAAAGTAATGTTCACCATGTTCTTTAAGGTCAAATTTTCCATTTTGGCAAAATAAATTCTATCATACCAGTTGTGTTAGTGGAGCACAAACTGACCTGTGTATATTCAGGCTGTACTTAAACATAGTTCAAACTAAAAATTGAGGACATCTATATTTAAATACTGTCCTAGTACCTAAAAACCAAACAAACCAACAAACTTCCTCCCACAGGATACCAGAACAAAAACCCGTATAGAAGAAAGTCTTCAGTATTTCTCTTCTGAATCAACACATTTCTGCAGTACAAATCCAAACACTCGTCTCTGTAGGTTGTTACATAGACCTTCTGCATGGGGGGCAGGGAAGACAGTATTGTTTTCATTCTAAGCATACTTAGCAAGACACAAATTGAGTCAGTAACATTTTTGGGACCCAGTTTTGAGAATAATCACCTTGTTTTTCCGTTCCTGCTCTCTGCTCTGCTGAATTATTCTCATGTATTTTTCTAATGGATTTGGAGTAGGATCCTTTACCTTATCTTCAGCACCAGAATTACTGTTTCCAGATTTTACCTCCTCCTTATCTTCTTTTTCTTCATCTGTTTTCACTGAGTCTTGGATCCGCTTTAAGACACAAAATTACATACCAATCAGCTCAAGAAAAATACCTTTATACCTGCACTACACATGGGATTTCATGTTAACCTTGGTAAAACATTCCCGTCTAAACAGCAGTAACTTGTTACATGCAGTTCAAGATGAAATGTTAAGCTATTGCTTCAATTCAAAGTGACATCAAGAAATCCCACTCTAAGCCTGTCTGGATGTCTGAGATGCTGTGAGGCCTGAGGCTTCTATGTATGACAGCTACGTGTGAATTGAAGAAGATGACCTGACACAGGTATGAAAGTTTCTTGAAGGGCCTAGTGTGCTGGTGTGAAGGGTAGCACAAGCATGTCTGACCAGTACCACTGCACTGAAGCAAACTAACCAAGGTTTAAGGGTGGGAAGAGGAAGATTAAATGGGAGGGAGCAAAAATCAAGTTTTATACAGGTCCTAGAAGTCCAGAACTCTAATTCAACACGTACCACATCACCTGAAAGGGATTTAAGCAAACTCCTTAAGGTCTCCTTACAACTTCTACTTCCAAGAAAGTACCCTAGATACCCTGATACAGGGTGATGAACAGATGGACATCAACATGTCCTGGTGGTGTTCCACCAGCAGCGGTCCAGACCAGAAAGACAGTGAGTGTATAGCTTGTTCCAACAGCATGGTGACAGCTGCCTTCTGAATTCTAGCCATAAAACTGTAGCTTTCAGTTACATGAAGCCTGGAAAAAAAGGCATCTGTTTCCAGTGAAAAAGTTACTGGGCATACGGAGAAATTCTAGCAAGACTATTCAATCACACAAGTACATAAAAGAAATTAGCCTCTACTACTTTCACTTGAAGAATAAAATCTATTTTTAACCAAGTAACACACAGAGAACAATCCTACATGGCACCACAAAGCTACATTACTGTCAGAAATTAAAATACTGAATCACCACCTCTTTGTTAAGCTTTTCCACTTCGTTTTGCTCTTCTTCCAAAGCCTCCTGTTGTTCTCGGTTTCTCCTTTCTTCTAAGTTTTTCTCAACTTCTCTATTCTGTTCTTCAATCTGCCTTTGATCCAGCACTGCTGTGAAAAGTTATTTCAACATCTGTAATTTGATTTATATAGCTCAGTAATTACTACAGTAGTATACAAATATGTAACAGGTTCCTGTATAACTACTAGTAAATGAAAAACAACTGGATGTATTGCTTATACATATACCAAAATTATTCTTTGGTATCTGATGTTGTTTCTTCCCACCTCTAAACATTTTCAGTCTGATACATAATTCACTAAGAGTTAAACAGTAAAGCCAAAGTAGAGGCCAGAAAGCTGACAAATCTCCCTATGCACTTCTCATTCCTATCGCGGACCTCATTAAATCTATTATCCTAAAGTTCATGTTGCTACATTCTTTCCCTCTCTGCAATAGGGTTCGGTATAATTCTTTATAAAGCGAAGTACTTAAAAGACCTTTGAAAATTCTTGCAGGACACACTGCTGATGTGACCAGTATATTTAAACAAGCTGTGTAAGTAGAACAGCATTCAGATAGTCATCAGATGGGAAACTAAATACTGGGAATTGTTACGAAGCTAGAAAACTGTTCTCTAAATAAAAATATCATACTGCTTCCATATAGAACAATTAGAAAAGTGGTATATGCTGCACTGAAATCATCCTCACCTACCCAAAGAATTAAAACAGCATTGTGATAATACAGTTTGTGAAATAACTATCCTGAAGAGAAAAGAAAAAAACAAAATCATCTCTCCAGAAGCCAGTCAGGGGGGTGGGATGGGTAGCAGGTTGGGTGGCAAAAGTTTAAATTAAAAAAAAAATAATAAATCAAAACCAGGATGAAAAAGTCTTTCTCATACGGTAAAGCAAAATAAAACATTCCTTCCTCTTTATTACATTATTAGCACTTTTGGAAAAAAATGTTCAATCATGCCAGCATACATACCTACAGGATGTTAAATATTTGGCTTTTTTGTGTTACACATTTGACATTTAAAAAGGGTATTCACTTTTGTTTCTGAGCTGAGAACTCACTTAAGTCCTGCAGTGAAGTGGCTGTGACATGGTTTCCATTGATGATGTCCCCAGATGGATGCAAGGCATCACTTTCACACTGCTCTGGAATGTCCCCCTGATCTGGAGAAGAAATTTGAACAATGGCTTCATTATTTTGTAATTACAATAGCAGAGCAGAGCAATGGACACAAAGTCTGGGAATGGCTGAATGAGAATACAAGTATCAGCACTAATTGAGAACTTTCCCTTCAACTTGACCGTTTCCCTCAGGATTAAGAATTATCACAGGCTGTACTTGCTTCTTTAATTACAGAATTGTTAGTTTTGAAATTAGCTATCAGTTTACAAAGCCAAAACAGATTCATGAATACAACAGAAAACCAAAATGTTTCCATTTCTTTACATAATCAAGATACAGGTCACAGAAAACATTACATGTCCAAGCTTAGCTCATCCTTTCTATGCACATAAACCAACTTTTAATTATTTGATCACGTACTATTTCTTTATTAGGATCCTTGCCTTCAGTACAGAGGATGAATACTGCTAATATTCTATATTATATTTTCTTCTCCCTGCACAACGGGACTCTGAATCTACAAAAATGCAATGACTGTACTTCTGTGGTCATTGCTATGATACTCAAACGCTTCTTAATTATTTATTTGCAAACCATGCAGACTGCTATTATCTCAATTCTATGGGAGAAAGCAAGAAGAGATAAAAAGTCAGATGTAGCCATTATCTCTAGGTAGCCAACCTGCAATATACAGGATCATTTTTCCAAGCATTTAGTGTAACATAGTACAGATAACTTTTATATCTTCTTAAGTTTTGAGTAAAGGTTTAGAAAATTTCAATTTCCCATCCTTCTGATATTATCAAGGTTTTAAGCATTTTTCTTTTCTACTTTATAATAAAACTGAAATATTTTGCACGAAGAAAAACAAGACATCCGAACTGATTAGTGTCTCTCAGAATGGTCTGAATCTCTTTGAATTAAAATTCTTTTAAAGGAATTACAGGTGAAAGCATCACAGAAAATTTCTGCCAAACTGTCCGTTTTGCTGTTACAAGAATGTTCTCACTTTCTTACAAAAGCAACAGGAAGTCCTAGCAGCTTCAACTAGGAAAGTAAATTCTATATATATTTCACGTAAGACCAAAATAATGGGTTATCACACTCCAAAGAAAACCTATTCTGTTTTTTTGCTCTCTCTTTAACTTTAGGTATAAATTATAAGGTTAACAACAACAACAACAACATTATTTCCATATGAGGCATCAGTATGTTTCAGGGTATGTAATATTTAAATAGTCAAAAAACCCCTTCCACAAATAGATTCCTGTTAACTATTATATCTAATTCTAAAGGTCTGCTAACCACACAACCCAACCAAAAAACCAAACCCAAAACAGTATAGTAAAAAACATCTTTACATTAACCATTCTACAAAGGAAAAAAATGGTAACACACTTTTCACACCTTCATTCTTTGATGCAAGGGTGGACAACAAGAGATGCATTATTTCCTTAAGACAAGCACATCAACTAAAAGCAATTACCGCCAACAGAAATTTCAATCTTGTCATGCTAGAGCTCACTCACAGTAGGATTAAAAGGCCTCCGCAGTTTCTGGTATCTACTTCACACCACTGGTTTTTTTCCTACTCATATCAACTTCTTCCTTCATTAGATCTTATTCTACATTTCTTAGATTTTATGTTCTTATTCTCCCTGCCCTCCCCCCCAATTCCTCCTGCGTTATCTTCTCCCCTTTTTAGCCATTCTGATTTCCTTCAACATGCTGAGACTGTCTTTTTGATGCAGTCTGACCCAACAAAAGTACTGTTGACTGAGAAGTCATATGCAAACTCTTAAAATTGTTCTTTTGACTACCACACATCACCAAATGACACAGTGGTAACTTACTTGGGCACAGCATCTACTCAGGCCCAATTGCCAAGAAAATGCCAGTCTATTCTCATATGTGATAAAATAAAAGTGAAATATGTAATGTACTCCCCAAAGTCTCTAATACAAAATTAAACAAATAACTCTAAATCTAATTAAAATATGAGATGAGTAGAAACCATTAGTGGCGCCAGGCTCAGTTCACATGCAAATAATGCATTTAAAGCTTATAAAAAGAAAACTAAATGAGATAAATTAAAGAATACCAACAAGTGTATGAGTAAAACATCACAGAGAAATGCATAGATGAGTCATCACCTTCTGCTAGTTATCACTAAATACTACCAGCACATTTGCTGTTTAAACAGTGCGGTTTTTTGATTGGTTGATTGGTTGATTTTTAAAATACTGAAAACCATATTCTCACAGGTTCAAGACAGTGAGTAACCGCATCACTCCATCTTCCATACAACTAAGCCACAAACAAAAGAATAAGTCAGTCTCGGACCCAGGAAAACACACACTAGTTAAGAGTATTTTCTTAGAAATCAGTGATTCTAACTCTCCCGTACAATAATTATAATCTCTTCACCAGCTATGAATTTAATTCATACCCAATGATGAAACTTCACCAGTCTAAAGACTTTACAGACCTAACAAGATTCAGGAATGGGAAAGGTGTTCATACCTTTCTCATTGACAATTTCACTTACTCTAAACCCACAGTTTCATGGGAGATAAGGCTGCTCAGGTCCAGCATAAAGATGTCACTGAGATGCTGAAAAAATATGAAATCAAGCCAGTAGCTGGGCTTCTATTTCTCTCTCCATATACAAGGGGCTATAAAGTGCATTAACTTTTATTATCCTTCTCTTTCCACAGTACCTTAGTTACATCAAAAGTTTTTGAAAACTAACCCTGCAGGCTTGACTGCAGCATAAAAAGACAAGGAAGCATTTTATAGCATGCAATGCAAAACACCACCTAATGACAAAGTTCTTCCTGCAATCAACAGAGAGCAGAAATGTAAATAAATAAAATGCTGACCTCAAAAGAAAAAAAAAAAAAAGATAAAATTTGTGTTTCAGTAACTGAACCACGTTCCAGAACTACTCAGACATGCTGATTAATGACAGCATAATTGCAAGTGTTCTTCATACATTTACACACACTTCTAAAGTAACTTCTAATTCATAATACTATTTAAGCCTCAGTTACAGAATGAAAAATCAGCAAGAGTATATGTAATGGCTGCAGAAACTTATCTTCAGAATTACAGCTTGGTAATACTGCTCTGATATTGGTCCATGATGAATACTCCTTGGAGTTTTACTTCATGCAGCAAATACAACAGACCCTCAAATTAGTTCATATACTAGTACATTTGGCTGATTTTTTAAAAAATCCTACACAATTCTAAAACATTCCGAAACAACTGTCAGACCTACATGCATTAATCAGAACAAGGTTATGCAAGATTTCTGAACAAAAAGTATGTTCCTAAATTTCAGAACCAACTCTATTTCAGTCCCTACTTATTACTACACATCCTTCTCCTCTAAAGATGCAGATATGAAGAAAATTAATACCTCATCATGTGAGACAGTTTGATTTTCTTATTTCCAACATCAGTCAGAATTTTTTCTCTCCAACTACAGTCTTAAACTATCAAGACAACTGTCTTACAACGATTAAGCCCTAAGGTGTTAAACTGTCTAAAATGCACCAAAACTTACATTCAAGAGATGAAATGTGTTCTTCAAGGTCCTCATACATTAGTTTCTCTGGTTTGGGGATATCACTGAAATCTTGTTTATCCGTTTGTTGATTATTAAGTCTGAAAGAAGAAGGAATAACATAAATAATTTAATATAAATGCCGAACATTTAAGCAAATAGCGATCTATGAACCTGCTTTAGCGGGGGGGTTGGAATAGAAGATCTCCAGGGGTCCCTTCCAACCATGCTGTGATTCTGTGATCTGAGATTTAAAACCAAGGACTAATCACATGCTTAGCAACAAACTAAACCTAACTTTCACCAGAAGTCAGCTCCATCTCTCTCATAGCCATCTCCTTGCAGCCTTTCCCCAAGGCCTATATAGGACATAAAGGCATTACATTAAAACAAAATACAATCTCAAAAGGCATAAAAAGGAGGAAGAAGAGAGGGGAAAAAAAAAAAAGGAGAAAGACAATGAATCATGACACTGAAATTAAGAAATTTGCCTTTTTAGGCTCTGTGTTATAGTCTAATTCCCACTTTGATGCCACCTTAACAGATGTGTTTGAAATGTATTAGGATTAGATGTCTGGCAAAACATGTATGATATGCAGGGGTGAAAATCTGGGTGCTATGAAAAATGGGATTAGTGCCCTCATTCTAAATCCTCATTTATCTCATCAGAAAGATAATGTAAAAGAACAGTATCTTCCACATGACCATGCTACTAAACTCTGACCAGAAGCAGGATAGCAAAAGGAGTGCAGGTCACTAATGAAATTCAGCAGCAGCTCTTCATGAAGGAGCTTACTTCACACCAGCTGGTGCTCTTCACCAGGGCATAAATATATTTGTGCTTACAATTTCTAAGTTTCTAGAATTTCTAAGAATTCAGGCCTTCTATGGGGCAAAAGTGAAGAACAATCAAAACATAGCCCCACAATGAGACATGTTGAATAAAGAAATCTAAATCTGGAGATGAACAAATAAATCTGCATTGTCAGAAGGACAGTTCAGTAATGTCAGTGGGGAAAAATACCCTGTAAATTAAGTATGGCAGAGTAAATGAAACTTCAAGTTTTGGGAAGTCTACTTCACGTTTTTAGTCTTTCCTTCACTGAAATGGTTCAACGTTATATAATTCTTAAGGATGCAAGATTCAAGGACATGTATGCCACTTTCTTCATTACTGTGTCCTGCAACATTGCTAGAAAGACAGTCAATACACTGACTCAGATTCAGCAAACTAAACAGGTCTGCCTCATGAAGAAGAGTAAACACATATCTTTCCAAGCATTTTTCAAAATTCATCCCATTATACAGGTTTAGCAACCAAACCCTGGACTGTACCTAATGTCAATATACCATAAAACAGTACTGGTGTGCTAGTCAACACCAAATGATTGAACTGCATGAGTTATGCTTACAATTAAAGCTTAAACAAAAAACAACCACCACTATCTAACCTATTTTGTTAATGTCCAAAGTTTCTTTTTTAGCCTAGAACTGGTAACAACCCTCACAATCGGTTTCTTCAGCCCTAAACAAAAAAAAAGGAATGGTTTAGATAATAATCTGCCTTATAACTCTAGACTGACTTCCTATCTTTTGGTTATTGGCTTCCTTCAGATGACCGGTATCTTGAAACATAAATAAACAAGGAGCTCTTGTAGTCACAGAAGCAATTGTTCTTCCCCACTGACAGAAGTCTAACTTGTAATGGTTTACTGGTGTTACAGCATCATATTTTCTTCCTCCTTTTCAGAGAAGTTCCCATTGCCACTTCAGATCTATAGGTCATAAAGTAATCCCACAATACACATCAATGATGTGGCATTTGCTTAATAATGAGAGTAAATAACTGGAAAAGCCCACACATGCATTTCTCAAATATTTTATGCAACAGAAAACAGTTCAAGGCACAAGAAATTAAAAAATACTCAACAAAATAATGTTTTCCCTTTAAGAAAATCTTGGGAAAGCAGCAAGTTCAAGAAAATTATTTGGACCTCATACCCTTGTTTTGGCACAAAGAACCCAAGAAAGCAACTACAACCCATAGCTGCCTGCCCAGACCCTGGCCTGTTCTCTGCAACAGAACTTGCTCATACTGTTCACTCTTCAGGCAGTGTGGACTCTACAACATCCCTCAAAGAAGTACAGTCCCTCACAGTATTAAGAGTATTTTCCCGTATCACCTTAACATTCAGCCTTCACTTTGTAAGGTCTGTCAGGGGAATACAGGAAATCTGAGACATACTGTAGAAAATGTGAATGAGCCGGGAAAGAAGAGACAGCCACTTAAAGGGACTAACTTCACAGTCCCTGGAAATCCCAATAGCTTCTTTTCAAGGCCAAGAACATAAAGGCTCTTCCCAAATTCTAAACACAAAAAGAGATCTTTAAAAAACAAAACAAAAAAGTTCTGCTACCCATCTCATTCCCACATGCAAAGCAGACTGGAGATTCCTATTCTGAAAACAGTTATACAGACACATGAACAAGCTCTTCAGAGGAAAAAAAAAAGAAGTTAGCATTACAGCTTGTTAATGAATAAAGTGAGAATGGACAACTGCCTTGACTTAAATCTCAAACAGGCAGCAGAAACTACCGAGCTTCAATCGGCAAAAGCTCATCAGTCAGGTCACAGATGTGAAAAATACAGACACAATTAAAGAGACATATTTTTATTAAGGGGTTTTGTGTGCATCAAATATAATCTTGATGGCTTTTGAACACCAAGTGTATGTCAAAGGCCTGTTCTGATATGGGAAAGATGAGAGATTATCACTCCCTTGGACAAGAATTTGTGATGAGCCTGTAGTTTTACCTTTTTCTCGAAAAATAATTTCAAGTAATTGAAAAAATGAAGTTTACTCCTCTAAAGACCCAACTTTGTCTTCTGAAACGAAGTTTGTTCTCAAATTAGTCTACAAGGTCAGCAAGAGCTCCTGTTAGCCTTATCAGGATCACATTTATATGGATGGCACAGAAGCCTACTTGAGGAATCAAAACTGTCAAATCTCGAAAGCGCTCATCACAGCAAACTACTAAAATACATTCATGTTCAGGTAATTCATACAAGGGTGAGATGTCTGATAGGATTGTTATAAATAAAACGTGCTAAGTAATAGTTAATGGGCCACTGTTGTGCCTTCACATTCCCGTTTGCAACACAGTACAGACAGTAGTCTTACTCAAAAGTATACAGTCTAAATTTTTAAGTTACCAATATGGTCCAAAGTTATGGGACACCAGGAAAAGTCAGATATATCTTGGACATATGCATACATTCCTCACACTTAAAAAATAAGATTTTTTCATAGATATTATATATAGGCATGCAAGTCAGTGGCTGTTTAACTCAGATTTACTTTTAGGAACATATTTTACATTTTTAGGAAACTTGTAGAAAACACGTTTTCTGAAATTAGTGATTAACAGAGTGGTTTTTTATTAACAATGAATCTTTCACTCGGCTGTCTGAAAGTGGTCTACTGCGTAAGGGAAATACAATGAAACAGAAAGTCTACACCAATACAACAGATTTCAAGTGCTGCAGAACTTGCAGCTGTCTTGAAATAGGAGAATTCACACCATACCTTGCTTTGAAGTTTGTCACAGCACTGACACATGAAATGTAAAATAACAAAGAGAGGCAAAAGCAAAGTTCATTGTTAAATCTAGAGCTGTATCTACAGAGATCTCTACAGCAGTGTGAAAACCAACAAAGTAAATCAGCCTGACCTGAGCCCAGGAACATACAAACTTTGTATGACTTGTATCTGTTGGGTGTGCCTTTGTGGTGACAGCACACACCAAATGAACCACCCTCTATCTTCAAAGCCACACACAGTAACAAATCAATACTTACATTGGTTGCGGTAGCACAAACTGGAAGTGCCAAGAAGCACAGTTCTAAACATTAATTAGTATCCTTAAAGAGCAGAATTTGAGCTAAGTTTCAGTGATGGATATTTATCAATTTGCTACATTTGCACTAAACCAGCATGCACTCAGGATGCCTTACACTCACTCTCCAGGCTTTTTAGTCCTCTGCCTAACACTTGTCCATGGCAGTGGATTTTTTTAGGCTTTGGAGCTAGTGCTGTCATTACCATTTGCCCCAACAGAGGGAATCTTTGGAATAACCTTCCTTGCTCAACTACAATAGTGAAATGACTTTGCAGAACACTTTGTAAATCAATCAGATTTTACTCTGTCATAGGACAAGACTTTTTTTCTTTTTTTTTCTTTTCTTGTCTTTTTTTTTTTTTTTTTTTTTTTTTAAAAAAAACCCAAACATTGCATTCATCTGAAGTTTCCACTACACATGAGGTTTAAGTATTTCATTGCACATAACTCTCCACTGTAAGGAAGCACAAATCTAACAGAGCTGAAAATGTCAAATCATATTTGCCAAAGCTGTCTGGATTTGGGAGAAGAGGGGTGTTTCCTTTTTTTTAGAACTAAGTTGCTCTTGAGGTGCAAGAATGGAAATGCTTATCCACCTTTAGAAAAGTTCTCACTTGCAAAATTAATGGCTTGCTTGAATTGTAAAAGCAGCTATCACCACAATTAGATAAATGTTTCTTTTAAAAGCAGGTTAAAAATGTTGCTTTGTAAACAATGTTACCTGATTTTCTGGCCACTACTGAATGGCGAGGAAGAAACAGACTCCGAAGATGAAAGCAGATATGGCTTTGAAATAGGAGAAAGCACCTGCTCAACACTCTGCTGTGAAGAGGCAAGGTATGAGCCAATGATGTCTGCAGAATAAAAATCCCACAATTTGTATTAGTCAGTTATTTGCCCTACCATTTCTCAGACAAGGATGGTTTTTACAACATGCATAACTAGACTCTGCAGGCACCACCACTATAGGGCAACTAATACCCGGATCTTAAAATATGAACTTTCTTGTACTGTTTGGTTTTTTGTTGGTTTTTTTTTTCTTACCTCTCCTGTATGTGCGTTTTCCTCTACAAGCCTTCACCATCATAAACTTTTCACAAAGCCTGTAACTATCATCACCCCATAATACATACATGCTCCCCACAAACTGCAGCCCCTCTGCCAAACACCAAATAATTTCTCTCATGGTGAATTTAGAGGAAGCAGTTACAGACCTGGTTTTGAAGCTAGCGATATGCTTACTAGTCAGTGAAAGATAATGTTTGAGGTCTCCCAAAGGCCATTGTTCATTAGGAAATTTAACCTGGAGGTTTCATTTTCTACAGATTTGTAAAAATGGGTGATGAAGCAAAGAAGAAAAATCTTTGAAGATTTTATCCTCTTATCAACAGCTGTAAAGTTATGAGGGAAGGAAACAGACAATATGACTAGAGAAGTCTTGAGTTTCCTAAGAAACCAAGGTAAAAAACAAAACCCCTGCAATAAAAAGGCTTTTAATCAAACTTGCAAACTCTAGTGCTTTGATTAAATTTTGCTTTGCAATCTTAATTTTCCTTTCCTGTGCAGCTGCACAGGTCTTTCATTACTAGACTATGAATTATTATTTTTCCCACAAGATATGGTATTAATATAGTAAGCAGGTACTGCTGTTTTTCTTCTCTTTGTTGATGAAATAAGTTTTACTGTTGTCAGTGCTAACTGGGCTCAAGAGATAGACAAAAAGCCATCATTAACACTCCCATACCTGAAGTTTTCTCGGGTGGTCACATAGAAGCACACCCTGTTATGGTGCACATCACACTGCAGAAGTCAGGATGCTTCAGACTAGGGGTTGCCCATGGATTTTTATCTCCAGACAGCCCCTGTGCCCATGCAATACAGATGAACACCCTCTGAGGAAGCTGAGCACTAACAGAACAGGACCCAGCAGTTATGTCATACATGTGTATCAGCAGTACCTGTTCATGGCTGGAACCCTCAGCCCACCACCATCCAATCCTTTATAAAATAACTTGTCAAATTTTCACGTGCAGAATAAACAGACAAGAAGAGTATGCAGTACTTCCTGCACGCACCTCCTCGGTGTTAACACATACTGCATGTTAGGACACACTAGTCATCTCATACAGTAATTTACCACAACCTACTACTATTTAGAAATTATCTAGGACTGAACTTAATGATTTTCTACTAAAAAACAAAGAGCTGAGGTCTTTGGCTCACAGTATGCTGTCTGCAAGACTCACCAACTTTGCTCTTTCTTATCACAAGGGATGAAGTTTGGTCAAGTAATGATCGAGGTAACAAGTACTGACAATGTAATAGGAAGCATGGGTCAGATAGCAATTCAATTTTGCTCAGTAACTCTTTCTTAATCCATGTTACTGCCCAGAGACTAAAGACAGTAAGCAGACGAAAACAGAAATGGATCCTGTCCTACTTTTAGTTGTTCTTAAAGAAATGGGCTTACTCCTTCCCAGTAGAAAGTCAAAGCCTGAAAGATGTCCAGTATGAATGGGCTTGGGAAGGGAAACAGTCAAATAAACGAGCTAGTTTAAAGAAAGAGAGAAAACCACATACACTTCCACTGGCTGATTATGTAGTAAAACTGCTGCTAGATCTGCCAACTGCAAGTATTTCACAGGAGGACACACTTCTTCCTTTCATCCTTCGAAGACAGGTGCTGACAACTGAGCTGCAGTTGTCACTGAGGTGTACCTCACTTAAAGGAAAAACAAACCTCAGACTCACGTGCATGACATCTTTTACCTCTTAAAATTTATTCTGAGCCATTCAGACTGGCATCTTCGACACGACTCAAAAGCTCCGTGAAACCTTCCAGAATGACTTAGGGTTTTCTAACAAAAACACATCTAGGGCTTCAGTCATCTCTAGTACAAAGGATAACATATATACCAGTATAAAAGCACTCTCTCTCAGAAGACTCTTGAAACAGAGGTGACATATCAGTGGGGAAGCAATCTAAGTGGAAGCAGACAAATCACTTCACAGCACATTAGCACTGAAGCTACTGTGCTTACTGGGGCATGTACTATATCAGTTCACCAGAACATATCATCTAGCTGCAACCCGATCTCCTACACTAAATTTTTTGTCATGCTTAAGTCAGGTAATGCCCTCCTTTGTTATTCAGCTCTCATCCCTCTCCAGAACAAGTTGGTCTTGCACATTAAGCAAAAAACAGATCTAAAGGAAAAAAAGAGATCAGGCATCATATAATCAGCCTTTGACAGGTACAAAGATGGGAGGGATTGTGAAGGTCATGCACACAACTTTAATGTTTATGTTTCCTAATTTACAACAAAACCCTACTTTTATGAAAGACTTTGTGTGTGTGCAGTATTAAACAAATAGTCTGTAAGTACTTTATAGAGAAGGTGACAGAGAAAACTTAAAAAGTAAAAGCTTTGGAAGTTCAAGTTTTCAAATATGTTTTCAGTAACAGAGCATGATATTCTATGTGCAGAAACACAGGGACAGCCACAATAGAACAGACTGCTCGTAACCTGTTTCTAACAGTGCCCATTACTAAACAAAACTAAACTAGAAGGAGAATACTTACATCTTACTTCTGGCAACACCCACCCCAACCTTTCCCCAATGAATACTGTTTTAGGTCCCCTGACATCTATATCCTGCATCCTGGGTCCCATTCTGCATCTATACTTGTTGCCACAGAAGCAATAAAACCACAAGTTACTCATGGTATGAAAAAGTACTTCCTTCTCTTTCCTTTCAATTTCACAGGATGCTGTGGTCTGTGAAGAAGAGATTAATTGATCCCTTTTCACATTTTCCACATCACTCATTGCTTTCCAGATTTCCCACAACCCATCTCAGGCAACTCTTTTCCAAACTAAGCTGTCCTTCTTGTATTTAACCTTCCTTCACGCAGAGGCTGATCATGATCTTTTTTTTGTTACTATCTCAAAGTCTTCACCCTATGAAATCCACTCTGAGCTAGGGTGACAAAAGTTACACAACTCAAGAAGCAGATATGCTGCAGATTTGAAACACTGTTTTTTTAAATTTTCAGTTCTTTTATATTTTGCTTGCTTTTCTGAGTACTGCCCCTTTAAAAAAATAAAAAGACTAAGTAACTATTAGACGCTATGAAATTAATAGCAAATTACAATTTCCCAAACATGACCAAATACTAATCCCCTCCCCCTCACAATTACTCAGGAATATTTGATAAAGGTGTTACAACAAAAAGAACAAACAAAAGCAAATCTGGACCTTTCAGATTGGAAAACTCAATTTAAGAGAAGCCAGACATAGCAGTCTTCTGCTGCACACATTAACTACAATCGCTACACGAAAGGACAGGAATACAGAGGGAGGATTATTAAAACTAGGAAATTACAATTAATGCTGCAAAGTAATTATACTTAATAGAAACTTTTGAATGAAACTCTGCATATCATAAAGTTACACCTGTAGTGAATTATGCGGCGTAGTGTTCTCTTTAAAGCTACCTCAACAAAGTGCAGTATGTTTAGCCTCTCTCAATGCACTTTTCCAGTACTTGCTTCCTTGTAGAAGCAATAGTCCAAGCAGCTAGCGTATTTGTCTCTGACTTCTCCTGCCTCTTCGCAAACAACAAATGAGGAAAAGACTAGCACTGCTAAACCTTTCTCTTCCCATACTGCAAGAGGAACAGTATGCCAATACCCCACCACATTAACAATCATCGACTTACCATCTGAAATCTTGTTACTGAGATCTCTTTCCAATTTGGAAACAGGAGTAGAAGAAAGGCGTCTTGAAGAAGACACTCCTCTGTGTGGTGGTGTTAAGGGATTTTTAAAAACATCAACCTGCCCAGTTCTTTTGATGTATTTTTCACCTCTTGGACTGCTGAGAGGGGAATGCTGGGAGCTGCAATTATCCTCCAGAAGTTCATGCTGGGTAGCCAAGGGGGGTCTAATACTAGCACACTGTACAAGTAAAGGAGACTGCATTTTTTTTGGTGTTCTGCTTGCAGCTGCATCCTGCATGACTCGGTGTTGGTAGTTCCTGTAGGCTTCTTCCAAATACTCTGCCTCTTTTTCTAGTTCTTTTATTCTTTCCCGGGTTTGCACCATAAACTCCAGGTCAGAATCTGGAGAAGTACTGCGTGGCTGTAACTGCTGATGATAGCCAACTCTTGGCACAGCATTTAACTTCATCACATTGGTCATAACCTGATTCTTCAGGAATGCGCTATCCACATAAATGTCATGAGGCACAATTCTGTCACCAGTGAAGTCAAGGACAGAGCGATCAACAAGTGAAGGCTTTGGATTCCGATACACTTCATTTTCCAGAGCTAAATGATAGCAAGAGACCGTGAGTGACAGTAAAGAGAGAGGGAAACCCGTAACAAAACAGAAACAGTAAACCATGGCATTTAAATTCCAATTTGGTCAGAATTATCTTAACATGCAATTGGCTTACATGTTGATAATTTAAAGGGTTGGTTTAAATATAATTTTAATGTAGCTGTATAGCTGCAAATTATCGCTGATTCTATTTTTTTTAATATATAATCCTTCCATGTAAAACTACCTGAAATATGCACTCTACAATGTTATTTCTTAAATTATGTTTAAATAAATAAATAAAAATGAAAACATCACCACTTTGGACACATTATATTTAATCATGCTGTTAAAGGGTGAGCGACATATGGCAAGCCACAAGTCTTAACAATTTCCTGTTTAGATCAAAAAAAGAAATCTGGAGAAAAACAACATAGCACATAGATAATGTTGTTCTTCAGAAAAACACCATTCTCCAAAATTGCCAGTTAAATTGAATGTTTCAGGGCTGTCTGCTTCCTGGCTTGTACTTGTATGCTTCAGCAAGCCCAAAAGACCAATCTATAGGGCTGTATCTTTCTCAGCAAAATGACAACCTTGTTTTTCTTCTACATAAATAGTTCTTCAATGACATCCTTAACTCTGATGCAAAATAAAAGCTCCTGCAGTAATTTCAGTCATTTAACTAAAATATGTATTTGCTACTTTGACACTAACAAATTTCCAATTCCAAATGGTACCGATACTCGTACCATATATGAAAATGTATGTACTGGTCTAGTGAATAATATAAAGCATTGCATATACAAAACTATGGTGAAACATGTGCTGTATGTAATGTATAATCATTGCAGAATTCAATTCCATATTTTTAGTTTAAATATACATCCCAAACCTTTTATTTATCATACTTGGTGTTAGCAATCTGACAGATAAGCATCTTTAGAACTACATTTCTTCAGCACACTGAATTGCTTTATGCAAGTGCCTCTCTCTTCCTAATGCCCACACAAGGTGCGTAAGTTATCAGCCTTGACAACAACTGTGTAAAAGTTGTATTTAGATTTGTGAGGTATGGAATACAATTTCAAATTGATTATTCTAATTATGAACAGTCACAATTCAAAATGCATTAAAACATAACTCGCCCCCTCAAAACCCATGATTATGTTACCACCAAACAAACTTCTTCATACTGAGGAGAAACAGACAATAAAAACATGCAAGTATTCAAGGAGGAATGTTTTCCCTTCCTCCTCTATGTTTGTTTTCTGAAAGGCAGGGAAGTTGTAATGAGTCTGCTTTTTAAATTGAGCTTTCAAATAGGTTTTTATGTTATACTTGAAATCTGCTCACTACTGGTATATTGGATCTATGCAACCACAGCTTTTTTTAAGCTTTTGGAAATTCTTACACGGCGTGTAAGTGAACTTCATAAAGGACTGCTCTGATGTAAGATACAAACCTGCCTGTGTTTGTTTCACCTGCAGTTTCAGTTCTTCAACTTGCACGTTTAGCTTCCTGACTGTAGCTTCAGAGTCCAACAGTTGGGTCTTTAACTGGGCACAATGCTCAGTCTATAGGAGACACAGAAAAAAAGCCAAAACCCCTCATAATTCAAATAGAAAGAGTAATCTCAACTGGCTAAATAGTTGTTTCTAAATGGTTTAGGTTCAATGAAACCATATACACATAGTACCCTACTGAAAGTCAGTGCTGACAACTTAATGACTTGGAAGGATTCACTTCGGTTATGTTGGGTTGGTTGGGATTTTTTGGTTGTTTTTTGGTGTTGTTTTGTTTTGTTTTCTTTTGAGTTATTTACATAAAAATAAGCAGAGTACAAACAATCCCATAACTATATGCTAAACGGCCTACACAGGTACATAGATATATATGAACAAGATGACAGGAAGAAGAAAGGATTCAAATTATTTAGAAAGAATAATTTACCTCACTTTGTAGCTGCTTTTCCAAAATCTGCCTATGATTTTCAAATTCATCCAGTGCCAGCTTCCTAGAATGTTCCACTCTCCTCAGCTCCACTTGGCAGGCCAGGTGCTCCGCTGAGGGCTGGGACAGCTCTACACAGAAACAGAAATACTAGATACTCAGCTGCAAAATAACAAGTGTGCACAGTTCTACATGATACCACTTCAAAATTTAAAGCTGATTTGTTTTCAGGAATGTAACAAGACTTTGTTTGAATAAAGTACTTAAGGATATATATTTTTTTTTCTTCCTTTTACAAAGGACCTAAATTTTCATTGGCATAGTCATTTAAGAACTAGACCCAGACAGTCCCATTCTGGAAGAATAATACATATCCTTACTTTATGCAACCGAGTGTACATCTCTACTTTCCCATAATCTCAAATGCACATTAAAAATAATTGACATTTTATAACTACAGTCAGGTTAATTTAAAAATCATTTTAACATAATAATGCATTGTTCTTTTATCATTATTAACCACACTAATGCTATGGTTAGAAATGCTGCACTGCTTTTTTCAAAGGGTGAAAGGGATATTCCTCGTATTATTATAGGTACCACTTAACTCAGGATTGCTACTATACAGACATATTAAAGAAAATACAATGTCAAAGACTCTTTCATTTTACACAAACATTAGTTGGGGTTTAGTGTGAACTACTAGTAAACATAATACAAAGAATCTATTTTAATTAAAATTTATTTCTATACAAGTACTTGTAGGGAAGCATGAACAAGCAAGTTACTAAATCATTCACACTTACTGTCTCGCAGATGCTGGTTCTCAATGCGAGTCTCATCCAGCTGTTGCCTAAGTAGTTTATTCTGCACTTGGAGCTCCAATTTCTCCTCCTTTAGCAAAGGATAGTCTGATACTTCTTTCAGTTTTTCTGTCAACAACTGATTCTGTTTATTTACCAACAGAACCTGGGCCTTCACTGACTCCAAATCCAGCTGCAGATAAAGAACAGTGTAGAAGCTTATGAATTGCTGTACTACTTCATTATTTTTATTTCACTTTTTTTAAAAATACACATCAAATGCACTAATTAGAGTACAGCTTCCTTAAATTCATGTTTACAATCACCTCAAGCTCTTTCGTGTGTGATATAGCTTGCTTGAGTTCCTCCTTTTTTGAATGAACAGCAATGGATTCTTCATGCAAAAGCATAGCTTTTTCTGCAGGGAGGATTACAAATGCTGAATTAAAATTAGTAGAGTATTACAGTAAAAAACTGTATCAGCAAAAAACAGTCTAAGCTGCTAAATACAACATTCAATTTAACTCGACATAAAAATGACTGAACGTCATACACACTCTTTCAAAATATACATATATATATACACACACACATTTGCATACATATACTCCTTTAGAATTAAGTAAATCAAATTCATATGCCCATTTCTTCCACATGTCCCTAACTTAAAAATCTAAATATGTTATCTGTCCCAGCTCTTTTCCTCAAGCTCCAGTTAAACACCTTGTGCACAATAAATGTAGGAACTGGCAACCATTCAAGGATATGGTACCAGACTGTACCAGAGTTCAATTAGAGAATGAATGAGTTAGTAGTACTTCAGAAGGACATGGGAAACTGAAAAAGCACGATGCTTTGCAGCCTCTGTGCGAAGCAGCAGCTCATGGTTCCCACTGCATTCTGAACAGCTAGGAGTTGCTGACCTGTCACTGGATCCTGCTACATGTCTTCAAAATCTATTTTGATGGCTTTTCTGTCACTTAGGCCACTGTTGCTAAACACTGTGACTGTTTAGTAACAACAGTGTTTTGACACCTGTTAGTAAAAGCTCTATAAACAGCTACTTTATTAATCTCAGAGAGATGGTTACCTTTATTTTTTTTCTCTTCTTCAGTAACTTTATTGGTTCTGGCTATGTATTCTTCTTTTAATTCAAGCTGATATCTAGAAGTAAAAAGAATTACGTATTCCAAAGTCCGTGTGCATGCACATGCTCTTGCATTTGTGTAAATTCCAGTCTTTCCCAAACTAAACTATAAATCACAAAATTATTTACTGCAGAGCCACTGAAACAGTTGGAAAGGGCCCTGCTAATCACCTTATTCAACCACCTGCTCAAAAAGCAAGACTACTGCCAACTCTAGAGCAGGTCAGCTGTGGCTCTTCCTAGCCAAGTCTTGAAAACCTCAAAGGATGTATATTCCACCACCTCCCTGGATGACCTATGCCAATGCTGCACTACCCTCCCAGTAACATTTTTTTCCCCCATGTCCAAGGTGGACCTCCCAAGCCAGAATTTACAGCCCCTACCACATGAACTCAGAGGTCATATCTGATAGTCCCGTAACTATCTTGACAGACCTTTACTAGGCCCTCTCCAGTTTCTTCATGACTTTCTTGAACTGGGGAGCCCAAACCCAGGCACGGTATTCCTAGCACAGCTTTCACCATTACCTGAAGGGGATAATAACTTCCCTCAATCTGCTGGCCACACTGCTACTAATGTCACCCATTATGCTGTTTGCCTTATTTGCCAGAGCATGCTGCTGGCTCATAGTCAACTTGGCATTCAGTCTGACTCCTACGTCCTCTTCAGAAACGCAGCTCCTCAGTCAATTCCTTTTCCCCCATTTATACTACTTCATAGGGATGTTCTGCCCCGAACACAGAGCCTTGCAGTTCTCCTTGTTAAGATTCCTAAGGTTTATGTTTGCGCAATCCCCAAGCTTATCAATGTCTGTCTGAACCGAAACTCTGCCATTTCTTGTGGAAGCCATTCCTCTTAATTAAGCCTCATGTTCAAAGTTATTGAGAATGCCCTGTGTCAACATCCAGATCATGGATGAAGGTACATGACTGGGACACAGACTGTAAATATTTTCAGATACTGCCATATCCATCCTCCTGCATTTTTGCAATGGTCCAGACTCCTCAGATCCTTCTCCCCATTATGGCATTTAATGATTACCACAGAAATAAAAAAAAATACTAATTTTCTAGCAAGCGTCATTATTTCTATATAATAAAGTAGCTCTGATACATTTCATCAAGGAATTGGGAGAAAAGGACATGGATTTTATCTTCTGAGCATTTTCAGCAAGTCTAAAGTATTTTGTATGATGATAAAATAAGCTAAGCAGCAGTTCACCCTTAAAATAATTTGCTTCTCCTCATGAACCAAAAGCACTTTGCAAGCATTATTTGAAACTAGCTGTTACAGATTAAGTAAAATAAGATACCAAGGTGGGTCAATTAGTTGCATTTCACTGTTCTCTGACAAAACCGCAAATCTACTCAGTTGCAGCTGAGGCATTATTCTTGTCTAAACCTATTCTTTACATCTTTCCTCTGTAAGTTAAATAAAGACACACTAACACAGTTCATTCTTATTGTTCACTGGCTTGCAATAAAAAGTAATGATACATGAATCATTTGGTTTAACTGCCTAACGGGAAGACCAGTTCATGCTATTGAATACACATGAGTAATAACATGCTGAGAGCACTTGCCTGCACTGAAGCCTTCAGTGACCAAGGCACCCCAAGAAAGTACAAGAGCAAAGGTAGGATATACCCACTGCAACACCTCAAAAGCAGTGACAGATGATGCCTTACACATTCAAAGAGCATTTCTAAGCAAATTCTTTGAAACCATGTTCAAGTGGATGGTAGTCAATAAAAGAGGGTGATCTCTATCAGAGAATCCCTCTCCAAAAATGGGAAAGAGTTAAGGTAAGAGTCAATCTATCTGTACAGTGGGCTAGTGTACCTCTCACCCTTTTTCCAAGAAACCTATAACATCTCTTTCATTCTAATTTCCCCTCCATGACTTTTCTGTGTTCATAAAATGGTCTGTTCTTTTAACTGTGGTCAAATGAAATCACTAACACTGCTTTACATCCTCTTGTCTAAACATAAAATTTGTATCTCTTTCCCAGATAACAACACAGAATTTGAACTAGAACAATAATATAACCTATAATAATAATAAAAAAATAATCTTTTCTATAGCAAGCGTTTACTGAACCTGACAGAACATTTTGTTTTACTAGCAAAGAGCTAAGCAATAATGTAAAGAACTCAAGCTGATAAAAACACGACTGCACATTTTCAAAGTCCTTGCTTTGTTACACTTTTCAAAAGAGATCCTATATAATTTATTATTCTGTTTTCATAGGAAGTACCATGTGTCCTATTAGAGACAAAAGAAAAATTTACTTTAAGAGTTCCGTCTTAAGCTTTTGGTCATATGTCTCCTCTATGTTCTTCACAGCAACCTCACGACGTCGAAGCGCATCATCAATAGCTTTATTTTTCTCTTCCTGAAGTTTCTGAGTGCTGAAATATCCATAAATATACAGACAATAACCAGTTATAAAGCCAAAACTTTAGTTTTGGTGGGTTTTTTTAAATAACATTTAGAGAGATCAAAGAGTAATGTGCTTGCCTGGAACACTGTAGCAATTTAAAGTTATCATCAGAATCTGTCATTGTAATTCATTAAGAACAAGGAGAAGTGACAAAACCTAAATTGTCCTACTTAAAATCCAGCACCAATCAACTATGCAGCTATTCTGGGTTAACCCTAGCTCAGTTTCCTACACCAGAAGGGCTTCAGAGGAGAGAGTGCTGAGCATGCTATTCTATCAGCACCCTCTGCTGGGTTGTTAAAAAAACCCAATTTTTTGTTCGTGTGATACTCATTTTGCTACAAAAAACAGATGACAAAGTAGTGACATAAAGTAGCATTGAAAACCTGGCCAAAAAATGGTTTGGTTTAGTTATTTAAACAAAGAAAACTGAACTTACTAAGGACAATTCAAAATAATTATAATAAAAAAAAAACAAAAGAGGACTAAAGAAGCAAAATATCATATAAATGCCTCATGAGTGTTAGTGTTACATACTGTGTTGTTTTGGGGTTCTTTGGTTTGTTTGTGGGGTTTTTTTTTTAAATTAAGCACTTTGAAGCAAACACCTGATTCCTTGCCTCCAAACAGATGCTGCACTGTTTTGGTTAGATGAAGTGGAACAGAAGACAACCCAAAATGTCTTTTTTCTGTGGGGTATCCCTGCCAATAGAGACAGTATGCAATGCTGCTCAAAAAGCAAACTTAAACTTCTGGGATATATAATCTATTTCAACACCACAGAAGCAGCAACACCTTGAAGCACACTTTCCAGAAAAAGGACAACAGCATCATTTAGCATTATATATGCCCTTCAGCAACTTACACTTCAAACGCCTCCATTCTTTGCTTCAGTTCCGCCTCTCTGGTCCTTATGACTTCAATATCTTTCAGTAGACTTTGTCTCTGAGCGTATACTTCCTTTGCTTCTATCTGAATCACAAAATATTATCTCTAGTTTTACTTCACACTTTACAAGGTATTTACTTTTTAACATGTTCAGACTTTGAAGGATCTTCAGGAATTGGTCTTACTCCAATAAATATTATTTAAATATTCATAATTTGAAATAACATCCAGAATCAATTGTGATTTTTTTTTAATTCTCTTTCTTCTTTTACTCTGAGTAAAAATGTTTTAGATGGAGTCACTGCTGGCTACCTGTAAACATTTTCTTTTACAAAATAGCACTGATTAAAACTTATGTAAAGGAAAAGTTCTTTTAAAAAAATTACATAACAGACATGTTCAAACACTTGACTTTTTTAATAAATAATAGTTTTGTATGTTCTTCATAAAAACAAAATAGAGAAAAAAATAATGCCAAAACCCCCTGATAAAATGTGATTTAAAACTGAAACTGAGTAAACCCGCAGTCTTTCAGTTTTTGCAGTTTAACTTACAGAAATCAAACAAATTGTAAAAGGGATTCTCCAAGCTGATGAACACGCTAATACCACAAGTCACATATCTTCTTATTAATAACAAATAGCTTTTCCCATCCTTAAGCACACAAGGAATTATTTCTCTCCAAAGGAATAATATGTGCTTAAGAAGAAAACTATGATTTTGTTGTATGGGCACTCATACCAAGTTTGCAAGCCATATGCATTCAACAGTGCTGAAAGACTTAACTGCTGTTCCTGTTGTAAAAAATACAAGCCGTTTGTCAAGCTATATTTCCTGGGCATAAAGTTATTTTAGTAAAGGGTTAAATGACCTTCTTCCTTTAATGTAAATATACTTCAACTCAGCAGAACTTCTGGTCTCTGTTAAGAGTCCCCAGGTAAATGATGCATATAGTTTTCAGTGACTGCAGAGGCCGACAGGAGCAACCAAATATTCATATACAATACTTGATGGATACGTTGATCTAGTAGTCTTTTTTTTTTTTTTTTAACTACTGAATTAATTTCGTGGCCACAAAAGAAGATTGATAGCATAAAATAGATGGTTTTCTTATAAGCTTCTAAGGACAAAACCATGAAAGAAATTCATAGCATAGTCATATGTTTAATTTTCAGATTTTAAGGAGGTCAGTAGTAGAGACTGGTATATAATAATCTATATATAGACCTGTAGGATTGCTTTGTTAACCAATACCATGTGCTCTCAGGGGAAGAAAAAAAAAAAACAAGAAAAAAAAACCACCCACCAAAACCAAAACAAAAACAACCCACCACACCACAGCAAAAATGTGGTTAGCATTTGTGGATGACTATTATTTGGATAAGAAGGTCTACTGCTGACAGCAGGGGGGGGTGACTAGGCAAACAGGCAACAGAACAACAAGCAAACTATTCTTCCAAAAACTGAAAAGTGATCGAGATTGGGAGAAGCAATTTAGAACTATATACAAATTATTGTGTGCTGCAGTAACAGTTACTACTATGGCAAAACACCAAGAGTTAACAGCCCACAGGAGTAACTCATCAACAAAAAAGTGTTCAAAGAAATAAAACAAGATGCCAGCTTACAGTAAAGACAGTGGCTATTGATAATATCCAACATATAATGACATACATACAGACTATATATTCCATTTAGTTTAGTCGTTCTTAGCAACTGAAAGAATTTATAGTATAACTAAAAGCTACATTCAACTTTCTGTTAAAAAAATCCCAGTGATCTGAATTCAGCAAAGTTATTAAAACAGATTTAAAAGTATTTATTACATTTAAATCCTTCAACCCTAGTTTGCAGAACTGTTCCTTTTCCAGCCAGCTCTACTGAGATATTCACCCACACTCATTCTTGCAGTTGCTAAACACATTGCCCCGTTTATGAGATCAAAAGTAAATTCAAAGTTTCCACTAATAAGCCAAGTAAGATCTGAAGGTAAATCTCCCACAGATAAGAGAACAGTTCAGTCAACTCACTGAATCATTTTGTACTAGGTTAAGAAAAAAATACTTGGAACTTTACCTCTTGTTGCTTTTGAAGCCTCTCAATAGCATTCTTTTCACGAGAAATCAAGGCTTCAGACTTTGCTTGATGTGCCTTCTCTAACTCATGACGCAGCTCAGAGATTTCTTTCTGGGTCTGCACTTTCTCCTCCATTTTAATCTTTGCTATTTCAACTTCTTTAAAATGTTCAAGCTTTTACATAAAGGAGGAAAAGAGGGTTATGTAGGGCCATCATCAAATTGACAGAGACAATCTCTCCTCAGACAATTCTAAATTTCACCTAGAAATTCTTCTTAGGAAATCCTAATTCAATGAAAATAAATTACTGTGATAAATGTATCTTCGCAGCATAGAATATCTGCATGGCTCACATAGTTTTCAGGCATTTATCTGCATCACAAAGCAGATCTCAGACAAAACTAATAGCTTTAGACAAGAGCAAAACAGAGGCCTAGGAAGAAAAACACACTGCAGGAGTGATACTCTCCTTGCAATTAAGGAGTGGCTACACTCTTTAATTCCTCCCCTGACACTGTCTTTATTCTTGCCCCTTTCCCAAAGAACCACTTTTGACTGGTGATGCAAGAAAAGGCAGAAGCAGACCCGTCCTGAATTGCTGCTCAGAAACAACAGAAATTCATCTGGACACCAAAAAAAATGCTGAACATTTAAAAAAAACACAGAACAAGTAACTCCGCATAAAGAGGGTTACAGAAACAAAAGTCCTGATTCACAGCCTTCTTAGCACAACTGAAAAAAAAAGTAAACGCATGCAAACAGGAAAGTAAGCATTTTGCAACTGCACAGAAGAATCATATGGACCATGCCTCCATACAATGTGTGAAGTGCTATATACGCAAGAACATACGGGGCTATAAAGATTAATAATAAAAATTCGGAAGAAAATGGAAAGCAAGCATACAAGACAAAAACGTGAGGAACAATGAGCAAAAGAATAAGAAGAGAATGATAGAAAAATTGCGAGACTGGAAGAAACAAGGTTAAAGAGGGGAAAAAGCACAGTAGGAATGTCTGATCAAGCAATTCAGGTCTATGGGCATACATTTAGTGAAAAATTAAAGAAATGGTGAGACAGCACAGCATCACTTGTACATATACAGACTGGATCAGAAATGTCTTACAGTAATCCACATCATATCACTAAGGAATCCGTGTAACGTTAACTGACTTGGGAACCTTAACCAGACATAGATTACTTCTAATCTTTGTTGCAATTGCTTTGCTTAACCTGGAACAAACTTAACGATACATGAATTAACATGTTTTACATACTAAAAAGACAGTGCCAGTTGGGGAATAAAGACTAAATGAAAAATGAAGGTAAAATACATTGGCAGTTTCAACTCTCCACCCTTCTACTTGTCTTAGCTGAATAAATATCACTAAACTGATTTCCTCAAACAGTTTATTTGCAGATGAGTGCCTTTAGAAGTGTGTCTAAGAATTTTGATTATCAGATTATCGTTTTTATATCCAAACAAACTATTGATCTTGACAGAAATCAATGGAAAAAACATACTTAAATGAACCACAGTTAATCTAATTTTTTCTATCCAAATAAACTGTTGATCATTACAGAAGTTTATGGGAAAAAACCCACCATATTTAAATGAACTGCCCTATATTCTCCCTGCTCCATTTTTCAGACATAAGGATTATTGATGGATAATATGACACAAAAAAAATATAATTTTGAAGGAAAAAATCTCTAAAAGAGTTGTCTTCAATTATAGAAAGAAAAAAGCCCAGAAATAATTCATAATATTGTCTGATATGATTTTATTGTTTCTGTGCAATGTTGTACAATAGTATGCAAATTCCCATCAGCATTAAAAATTAACTATCTGTCAAGCTACGCAGCAGGAATTCACACCTCTTTGTTGCTATGCATTATATTGAAATTCAAGCTTCCAAATCTTAGCTGGGAATGAAAATGAATAGTATGACTAAGCAGAGTAAACATTTATCCATAAAACAAAATAATCAAAAGTGCAAAAAAAAAAATTATCACATTAAGACAGTCAAAGTAAGAAAAAGTTGTGTTACAAATTAACATCAGAATAAAAAGCTTAACATTCTGTGCACATTTAACAAATAAGGGGAATGGAAAACACACACATGCTATATCATCAAATTAACAATTTATACTGGATTAACTCAGCCTTTTGTGTTTGTTGTAACTGACTACCTATTCTTTCAGTTTACCTTAAGTATTAAAAGTTTGTAATATGCAAAGTCAACATTAACGAATATCTTTGTCAAATTTAATGACCAGAGGTATACCTTTTGATACATTTCTGCTTGAAGCTGCTTCTCTATTTCTTTTCTATATTCATGAAGTTTTACTTCTAAAGATTCGTATTCCTGATGCTGGGGATAAGAGCCTGCAAACTGTTCATCAATCAGCTGAAGCTTTTCAGCTATAAAAAGAGCAACATATCCATCGTAATTTAAAAGCAGTCATCACAGCTATCCTACCAAAGACTGACTGTAGGAACCTGTAGGTTCTCTGTAGGAAGTTCCTTAGTTTACTTACATAGCATTGTCATAGAAAGACCTGTGTGGCACAAAAGCAGAGGCAACACAAAAGTGCTATTTATCAGCTTTATGTCACACAATATGTACCTAGGAGGAGGCACTCAGCAGTTTAGGCACTATTTGTGGGATTACATTGTCATTCATCCTCCTTATTATGGATGAGCAAGAATTTTCTTTTGCATGCAACTTTTAGGGTTTTCGTATTAGTAATACAATGCATATTATAATTGAAGAACTCCCAGTCTACACCTAACTTTCACTGCAACACCATCATAGGAAGTTAAGCAAGGTACATATTTACCATTATGTTTTCCAGAACATATTTCAGCACATAAAATTTACAGTCCATCTAAGATGTTACAGCTCTTAGCTAAATGCCTAAGAAAACATCTGAGTGATGATTACAAAAAACCAAAAAAACCCCCAACAACAGAACTTCTGTTTTATTTTAAGAAAGGTTAGAAAATCAACATACTAGTGATAGGTACAACCTTTACTTGTTATTACTTCAGGCTATTTCGAGTAAGTGATGAATGAATACCATTCATACAATTTTACCAATATGAAAATATTTGGGGAGACTTACTTGCAGAGGTTGCACTTACCGAGAGATTCTCTGTAAGGAGGCACTGAGTTTGTCTGAGTTTCTGTGTCATGAGTTTCCTTACTTAAATGATGCTCTGTAAGTCCAATTAAAATCTGCATAAGAAAACCTATGAACATCCAATATATTAGTTAGTTCTGATTTCATATCAAAACTCAATTTGAGCCTGTAATTAACGAAGCAATTTTCACTATACAAGAAAACTTACTCAATGTACAGAAATAACTAAGTATTTCAGTAAAAAACAGGGTTAGTGAACTATTGAGATTTTACTGTAAACATAAACCAGCCCATCTCATTCTGCAAAAGCTGTCCTTTTGCAACTTTTCCTCTCATCCATGTCTGTCTGTCTCTTTGACTTCCAAGGTCATCTGAGAGAGAAAATTACTACTACTTCAATTATGAGGTCATTAGGCAATAGGAGTTTCTGAAGATCAAGCTACTTTAGGCTATATAATATAGCTAGGTTTCGTCATGCAGACATACAGATTATTTCTTATATAAAACAATGGAAAGTCAATTACATCTTTAACTAGTTTTTGAAGTACATTATGCAAGCTAACAGTCAGTTATAAACACAACCCAAAATCTGAGTTTTCCAAAGTTAGCCTGAAAAGCTTCCAAAGAGCATTATATTTAATACCTGATTACAGAGGTTTTTTCATATTTCTGATGTTTGAGTCATTTATTTAGAAGGTGAATGTTAACACTTAATCCACGCCACAAACAGGAGTTGGATAATCCTGAAATTTAACATTCATCATCCCACTGTATGGCAAGTTTCACAATCTGACTGAATCCATGTTATTCCATACCAACATACAGTCAAGAAATTGGAATTTCTATAGCTCACATCTTAATAAAAATTAAGCTGATGCAATTATCCTTGTCTACACTATATGTAAACAACTTGTACCTTTATTTTCCTTCCGAATTCCTGAAGTCTGTAAGAAATAAAAGATATTTTAGCCAGTCTATTTTAATGTAATTAAAATCTATTTTAATTAAATTAAATTTAATTAAATACTGTAATTAAAGCTTATTTTCAAAATAAAAATAACTTTACCAGTGATTTGTAAAGACTGGATTTTGGATTGATCCTCATTAATTGAAGAAGATCTTGCATAGTCCACAGCTTTGGCCAGAAAAAAAAATGTCACAAAAGGTTAACTAATTTAAAATAATTTCAGATATGTAATAGGCACTATTTTACAGTTGTAGAATGTTTTTCATTCATGAAAGATCTATTTATTGCTTTGTAAAACCATTTTCAGAGGTCTGCTGTTCTAGTACTACATTTACTTATCTCCACTACCTAAGACATACGGCAGCCTGCACGTAGTTTCATGACCAACTGAAGCTGTGATAAGTGTTTTCCTTTCTCCTCACCCTGAACACATGCTCTTGGCTCCTTTCCTTGCCTCTTTTCTTGATTTATCATACAAATCAGAAAAGCTCACTAACCCAGATGACAACTAACTACTCACCAGGTCAAAATATTAATTTTCAGTTAGAAACAACTTTACCCTATCACTTACTCACAGAGCAGACACAAAGAGAGGGCAAGGACTGCCCTTTTCAGCCACAGCTTGTAGTTAAAACAGCTTACACTGACCATGAACACCACTTCCAGAGAACTGAACAGCCAAACAAAAGGCTAGCTTTAACTGGGATCAGTTCCCCAAGTGCTCTGCTACACAGCCTCACAAATGGTCATGTCAGGCTGCGGCTATGGGTGAAACAAGGGCAAGGTTAATAGTGTTGTGCTAGGTATTTCCAGAACAGCATCGTTAGCTTATTGCCAAATTTAAAGTATCCATGAAAATGGCACTGAATAATGCAAACTTCTATGGAGATGATCAGAAGCTGTACTTGTGTTTGTATTTCACTATCACAAAATCGGATTTTTTCTAATTCTGCTAGAATATGACAACCCCAGAAAACAAAGCTCCTAGAACTCTTAGAAGAGGTGAATTACTGAACTTACCTTCTTCTTCTCTAATCCACTTTCTGGAAAGAAAACAGAAAGCGAATACTCATAGCCACATCTCTGTAGATGTTCTGCCACCAAACTGTTGGAAGCTGTGATCAACAGCGAACTGTCATCACTCGGAACTGCCAGTGGCTGAAGTTCTCCACTTAAAATTGGGTGCATTAGTTCATGGATTAGCTGGTTTCGGAGCTGTGTCTGACAGAGACAAGACACTACGTTATCAGTTTACATGTTATTCAATTAGAGTTTCTATTTTTCAAAATTGACAGGGAGTCTCATTTTATTTGCACGTTCTGTTAAAACCTACATAACAAATATGGGCAGACTAACTTTGGCAAAATTTAGAAGAGTGCTTGGGACACTGCCTTTCTTCAAAACACTCTAACAGTGGCTACAGTGATCTCTGACATTCCCTGAAGACGCATGAAATCTACGTAGGACTGAAAAGAAGTATTGTTCTCAGTCAAGAACTCACATAAACGCCACTCTTGTACCCCCAGCTTCATTTTTAGATTACTGCTTTCCTGTTCTCCTTCCCTCTGGCTTAGATAAAGACTGCCTGATGGGGCCTCAATTTCAGGTGTACTTGAAAAACTCACTAGTCTTCCGAGTCTCATATCAAGAAACTGCCAATGGCATCACAAAAGCAGATGGGAAAATAAACAGGAAATTCAGTGCCAATAATATCAGTTATTTTGTAGGGAAGCAAACAGTACTAATCAAAAAAGCCTACAGGAACTAATAATAACTAAATTGCATTTTTTTTGTTATTTATTTGCATTCTATGAGTTACAACAGAGGAAAAAAAAAGTAACCTAAAATCAGAAAGCCTCCTGTACAAAGACAAAATAATGACTTTCATTACATAATTATACAAATCATTTATACCATACTAAAAGATCACAACAGAAATAGTGTTTCAGGCTTTCAATTGCAGGTATGCAACAGTGGACAAAGCTGATTCAAGAAGCAGTGTGTTACCAAAAATGGGAAGAAATACTTACTGGAACTTAAGAAGGCTAGATCATCAGACTAGCCTGATATTTTAGCATGACTTTCTACAGAAAGTAGGCTGACAATAGAAACATAGACAACTGAAAAAATTGTTTTCCTTATTAATTTCTGTACTTGTCCAGTTTCAACCAACTTTGGCAGAGAAGATGTCTCCAAAACAACCGAGACCAGCAACATTTTATGCATCTCGTGACAAAGTGCAGGGCGAAAACACAGGGCTAAATCCCTGTCCCTAGTATGGGAAAGGAAGGAAGAAATCAGTTGTTATATGCTGGCTATTCAGCAAACCTGTAGTTCCAGATTCCCTCCGCCTCTTGCTAGCGGAGGCAGTCAAGTCCACGGGACAGTTGAGAGTACTCTCATTAGAAGATGTAATCCATAAGAATCCTATCATAAGAAACCCAACTGTATTAATTCTTCAGCTCAGAAAAGCTACAAAATATTTAATTCCATGTATAATCTTCTAGACAAGTAAAACAAAGCAGAAAAATGGACTTAAATAGTGTGCCACCTGACAGATTATTAGTTAAGTCAAACAAGACAAGAAATGGTTCAAGCATTGCAAGCTTTGTATGAAAATCACTGAGGGAGAAACAAGTTGTCCTGCACAGGGAATTCTTGGCCATAAGATTATCAATGGTATTCTTAAAATATAGATCTTGGGCTTTATTTTTTTTAACATTACTGAATTTCACATAAAAGGCAGGAGCTAAAAGAAATTTGCTGGTGACATAAGGATGAGTGTAGAAGCATAGAAAGATCAAGATGTCATAAAAAAATGTAATCAGATGATGTTTAAAGACTAGCAAAACTGAAACTGCATGAAATACAACTTTTCAGCATTTAAGGCCTGAGAACTAATTTCTGCTATAACACAAGGGATGTATTGATTGGAAAAAGCAAGATGTGGATGTGTCAACCAAACAATGACTAGTACTACAAAAGCAACATGCCTGAAAAGAGATATATGCAGCCTTCCACAGACATTCCTACAAAAATAGGGAAGAGTTAATGCCACTCTAAACTTTGCCTGGAAAGCTCACAACAATCATGATGGGAAAGACTTCAAAGTGATGCAGAGGACTGCTGGGGTAACCAGCAATGAGACTACTGCACCTTGACTTGCTTAGCACTGTAGAACAGAACACTGAAGAAAAGGTATGACTGCTGCCAACAGATCAACAGCAAGAAGAGCTACTTAAACTTAAGGATACTTTCAATACAAGAAAAAAGCCCAGAACAACCATAAATAAACCCAGGCTAGAAATCAGACCAAAGTTTCACTCTTTAACACAACCATATTTTAAGACGTTCTCCTGAATGAGCAGGCAGGGAGAAAACAGCTCAGTTTTAAAACAGAACTGAAATATTTTAAGAGGTTAATTCATATAGTGTCCTGACTTATAGCAGGCAATAAACAAACTTTGTGACCTAAGAGATTCTTTCCAATCCCACATTCTCATTTATTCCTCTTCCCTGCTTGACTTTTTTCTCAAGCATGGAAATTTTCCAAGACCTGATATAGGCCTTTAATCTTCCTGAAAAAGACTCCGAGACAAATCCACGGTGAAAAGTACTTCCGTTTAGAAAGAACCTCGTATCTGGCCAAAAAAAAGAAGAAGAAAAAAAAAAGCTGAATACGAATTAGGCTGTGGCAAAAATTATACATTTGGGGAGAGTGGGGAACACATTTATTCAGCATGCCTTTCACTGCTTTCAGTGCAAAGTGCTACAGCGAATTACCGGTAGAACCTGCTGAAAATAAAGCACACCTTAAGTGTGTCCAGTACACCTCGGTTCTTAAAAGTCTGATAGAGCCTTTTCCGGAGTTCATCCTGGGACAGCGCCTCCCTTCCAGCCGAAGCCATCCTGCCCTGCAATATCGCGGAGGGAAAAA
>JAVJGI010000014.1:94296664-94314640 GCA_035590275.1 Ibycter americanus
GGACTGTCCCCCGCCCGCTGTGTGCGAGGGGGGTCGGTGCCCGCCATGGGCGACCCTTCCGCTTTCCGCTGCCTGTTGGCGGGGCCGGCGGGGAGCGGCAGCGAGCGGGCGCCGCGGGGGAGGGGTGCGCCGCGTAGGGACCGCGGGATCCCGGCCGCTGGGGGGGGCTGTCGGGGTGAGTCATCAGTGCCTTGTGCAGTCAGCGTTTGCAAGTACTGGTAACTGGGTTCATGTCCAGGTGTCCCACTTTCTAAGGATATTTCCCCCCTGTGTGAATATAAATGTGCGTACCTAAGGAAGCGTTTATCTCTCTGTAGCCTACATGAATAGGAAGCGTGTTGGCTAATTTTTAGGAGCACTTTCACGCAGATTAAGAGTTTGTGTCTGGAATCATCAGCGTGTCTGTCTTGTCTTGTCAGGAGCACCATTTTGAAGAATGTCTGGAAGTTTCTACTTTGTGATAGTTGGTCATCACGATAATCCCATATTTGAAATGGAATTTCTGCCTCCTGGAAAAGTAGAGTCCAAGGTGTGTTTTTTTTTTCCCTGTGATACTCCTGTGGTGCAATTACGGTACATTTTCTTTTGTAATTTTACAGTGTATTAGAACCATGACCAGCGTGTTGTTAAAAGCGTTACTAGTATCTACTGTTTTCTGGTTTTTTACAGAAACTTTGTCATAGGGAGTTGAACTCTGGAGTTCTTGAGTCTCTTAAAAATTCTTTGCCAGGTCATACTAGTTCTTTGTAAAACATCATTTCCTTAAATATTTGATGCTGTATGGTGAAGAATATATGTGCTAGTCGTGCTTTAGTCATCGCTCTTAGTGTGTAGAGCTTTTATAATAGCTGTTCATTATTTAATGCTGCTTACTGTCATTCTCTATTTTAAGGCATCTGTATACAGTAACAAGTTAAAGGAACATAAATTTGAAAGCTCTATTCAGTCCTTTATTTTTTATGCTATAAAAAATCTTATTTTTCAATCATCTTCAGTAGTCATACTTGCTTTTAAGTAAGAAAGGTTTAAAACTTGTATTGATAAATACAAGTTTAAAAATGTGAGGAGTATAAGACTACTCATAAAATAGTGTTTCCAGTGGAAAAAGGATAAATCTATCCATTGTGATATTACATTAGAGAAAAAATGGACTTCAGAATAAAAGTGCGTGGATCTGTACATGTGTCCAGAAATGGAATTATATGCTGTCACTGATCTGAACAGCATGGTGTCATCTGTATTTTGCACTAGTGTCCCATGAAAGATCATAAATGAGGCTAGTTAGACTGGACTTAGTGCATGTGAGGATGTGTCAGATAGTGGAAACATTCATTTTCTGCATTTTGCTAATGGAAGTAACTTGGCTCGGGTAAGCTTCTCGTCTGACTGAGGTTGAAGTACTACATTTTCTCCTAAGAGAGAATCTAAACTTGATGCGCACTGAAGGATGGCAGGTATGTTGCAGAAAAGAAGTGTATATATAACTACGTAACTTGAGTGCTAGTTGTTTAGCAGCTTGAGCAAATTATTGTTTGTATTTCAGTCCTTTCACTGAATTACTAATCCTCTGTCTTCTGGAAATACAATAGGATGATCATCGCCATCTCAACCAGTTCATTGCCCATGCTGCTCTTGACCTAGTAGATGAGAACATGTGGCTTTCTAACAACATGTATCTGAAGACTGTGGACAAGTTTAACGAATGGTTTGTTTCTGCCTTTGTCACAGCTGGACATATCCTTCCCTCTTTTCTTTCCTTGTATTTATATAGGGAAAGTCTTTTGCCAGAAATGGACAAGTTAGATAAAATCAGTTTGGAACAGATTTCTATGGCTATTCACTATTATTGTTAGAGAGTCATCAGCTTCGGGATGAAGTTGGGAAGCACAGCAGCTGTTTAAAACGGGGACCAATTGGAGAGGTGGATTTTTCCTTTTGGGGGAGCTGAAGTAGCTTAATGAAGTGTGGAGTAGAGGAATGAGGTACAAGGGGGTCTGAGCAAACTTACATGATTCTCTGTTCCCATCACTTGGATAGTGCTAGAGAGGAGAAGCAGGGATAAACATGCTTGGTGTCAACTGCACCCATCTTGAAAATGCAGTCTCAAGGCTTCATCTTATGTACAGGTAATCCTAGAAGTGTTTGTTGTGCAACAATTGTCATATGTGGCAAGTAACATTGAATGTCATTTTAACTTCAGAGGGTATACAGCAAAGGTGCCAAGAGTGTCATCCACAATCAGAATTGTATAGCTTGAAAAAGAATGATCTTGAATAGAGGTGATTATTTTCAAATAGGGGAATTTTTAAATATAATGCTTTCTAAATTTCAGTGCTTCAATTATTTCTTTAAATGCTTTGTCCTATAAAGTCGCTGCTGTTTCATGTACAGCTAAACATTTTAAGTATATGCAGAATTAGGTGTAAATGTTTATCTCAGGATACATTAAATGTCTCTCTTCTTTGTAAAAGTTAAATTGTCCTTAATTGCTTTACATATGAGATTTATAATGCTTCATGATGTAAGGCAAGAAGATGGAATTAAGAACTTCTTTAATGATGTATATGACTTGTATATAAAGGTAAGAACCCACTACTTATGGTCTCACTGCAGTACTTTTAAGTGTGTGCTGCTGTCCATGCTCAGGCCTGCCTGTATTGGCGTGTTTTGTCATGGGTGCCTGTGTAAGTGGAGAAGCACCCATGGAGTCCACAGGAGCCAGAGCTGATAATGTGTGACGTGAAGGCTGTGTTTTCCATTAAACAGAATACATTTTTTTCTAAATTGCTATAAACTGTGCTCTTTCAGAATTTACTCTTCATTGTAGTCCAGTGATTTTGGGGCAGTATTGGGTCATTAATGGCAATAATGAAAGCAAAGGACTGTTGTACAGAAGCCTGGTCGAAGGGCTTTGCTCTCAGAGCAAGTAGCCCATGTTCTAATGGCCTGGTGCTGCTGCTGCTCGATGGGGCAATCGCAAGCATTGATTGGGAGGATTGCCATCTTGGCCTTCTGTGGGTACTCAAATGATGTTAATTTCCAAAACAGAAATTTCCACCAGTGTTACCATGGATTTGTTTTGCGGAGCTGGTACTAGGGGATGGCTGTGCATATATTTGGGGCGAATGCAAAGGCCTGGAAAGCAAGTGACTGTTTAGGAGCTCGGTCCTCTGAAGTGGCACTAAATAGGCTAAAAGCTAATAGTGGCTGTCATCTAAGTAACATTTTCTAGTACTGGGCGTTGTGCTTATTGATGAGTTTTTCTTCTTTCCTCAGTTTGCAATGAATCCATTTTATGAACTCAATTCTCCTATTCGATCCAGTGCCTTTGAAAGGAAAGTACAGTTCCTTGGGAAGAAACACCTTTTAAGCTGAATAAATAAATTCGCGAGTGAGTGCTTTTTCCATACTTTCCTGATTATTTGAACTGTAGTTCTTCTGGTTAGTTCTCAGCATGTTTGATATTCATCTTCTGAAGATTGTCAAATTGGATGCTGAAGAAGCTTTTTTTTTTTTCCCTGATCCAGATAAGAACAGCCAAGCTTCTCTGGTTAAAAACATGTATCTGAAGAAGTTTCCTTTTATGTGCTATGAAAACTAAGTTTAAAAATGTCAGGGGCTAAATAGGTACAAACCGAGACATGTGGGTGTCAATACATATGCAAAATATGAGCCTCATACAGGGTGGGAGGAAATCGGATCTAAATGCAAAAGACATCTCCAGTCATGTGATTTAATATGAGCAACAGGGAGTTCTTAACTGTTTGGCCTAAGTGGTAATTTTGTTATTTCTACTTAAGTGTCCTCTGCTAGAAGTTACTCTGCAGACTAACTAGGCTAACCTTACTCTTCGTAGTATTAAATCAGGTCTATATATATTTTGTAATGTGTAATGTGTGTATTATTAAGTGTTCAATAAAAAGAAAAGAGGATGTATCAGCAAAGCTCCGTCTTCAGTATTTCAAGAAGTTTTGAGAAAAAAACCTTCACGTTTCAAATTTACCAGATGTTTAGTGCAATACATGTTCAGCTGCAGTGTCGCATCAATGAAATCAATGTAGACCAGGACAGCTGTGTCTGCCCCGACTTTAATTCTAATTCACACAGAGGAAAAAAAACCCCAAACACCTAAATGTACATGTTTAAACCTACTTCTTTCCATTATCTTTGCAAATGCTGAAATTTTCTTTTTGAAAGTATATTTAGAGTAGGATCTTTGAACCATGAAACTCTAGCTGTTGAGGTTTCAGAAAGGCATTATTTGGCCTGTCTGGCTACTATTCCATTGTAAAATGTGGTTAGGGACCCTTTTGTAAAACTTACCATTCCAAAACAGTAATTTTTAAATGGGTCATTGGGCATATATGTACCTAACATTTTGGCTGGTTTCACAAGCTTTTAAGTAGTCTGTTTCCTTTAAAATCTGTATAAGCTAATCTGTATAAGCTATCTTCTTGGACATTTTTTTTTGATGTCTGAAAAGTAATTTCCAAAGGAAGTGGCATGCTGTTCTAGGAAGTACGTTTTGCATAGTCTGTATAATTAAAGGGACCACATGTGCGTATGTTTTAAATGTATAGTCAGTCATTATTTCGTTGTAATTTGCACTTAATGCTAAACTGTCACTGTAAAATATTTCATGATAAAAAGGACACTATATGAAGGTTGCAATAAATAAATAAGTAAATACCTTAAATAACACGTGGAATGATGCAGTATGGATGCCTGTTGAGTATAAGGCTACCTTTATTGGTGGTGTGGCAACTGAAGATGGGAATAGTTGTCTTTGTAGTATTATTTCATAAAAACTGCATTGTACAGCATTTGGTAACGTTGTGTAATCTTACGTAAATCACTGATTTGGGTTTTTTTTCCCTGCTATATACATGAAAGCAACAGAAACGCATCTGAGGTAAAGCATTCTCATTCGTATGATAAAGAGCTATTAATTTGGAGCTGTTACACCGTTTTCTGCCTCTTCTGCCTCCTCCCCAGTCACTTGAGGGTTAGAAAAATACCAGCAGTGAAGATACACTGAGGAAATACTTATGTTAAATAATCGTATACATGATTTTGATACAAGTTTTGGCAAAGAAGGATCTGTACTGAGTTTCCACTTCTACAAACTGTGGGGTTTTTGATAATTGTATTATTTTCTGCCAGCACACAGCAAGAAGTTATGTAAAATGAAAGCACTTTTATCTCTTGCCTGATCTCTCAAGGAAGTTAGCCAAGTGGTGCCTGTGCTTACACCCCCCCATATGTCTTTCCCCTTTTGTTCTGAATGCAGGACTTATAAATGCAGTCTCATAGGTCTATCTAGGCTTTATGAAAACAGACTGTTCCTGACCACAGGAAAGGAGAATTATGTCCTAACTCATTACATTAATCATTCTAGTTTGCAGTTGGTAACACTGTCTCATGACAAAATTCTGAAGGACCTTGGCTAGGTAGCTGTCATTTCCCTGCATATGCAGAACACTTGTTTATGCTTTGGTTTGTAACTTTTTACAATAAGCTGAAAGACTGCTAGCTGGAAGTGACAGGTGAAAGTTCTTGTGAACAGCCATTGTCATAAACCTGCTCTAGGTCTGAAAGGTGCAGTGCTAGCACGAATTAGACAATGAACAGTTCCTCAATGGACAAGGCAGAAGAGAGACCTCCTTTGCAAGTATTATGTTGCTGCCCCATCTCAGAGGCCTAGGAATAAGAATTCAAATGAAATCTGCTGCAGTATGAGGAAGCAGCAGATAACCTGTGTTATGCAATAAAAGCAACAAAAAAGTTTGAGTTAAAGGGACTGGAATTATTACCCTAGATGGTACAAAAGTTGAACGTAAGGAAATCAGAACATTAGCACAAGCTAAGAACACAAATCAGCCTTAATAAATCTAGGCTGGAAATGCAACTTAGATTCAACTTTCTGCAAGGTTCTGTTACTGTTTAGGTAACCTGTCATATGACTTAAAAGTACAATCTGTTTGAGGTACAGAGCAACTGTTAAAGCATGCAGCCTGGTTCTGGCAGCACTCTTACACTAAGAATCTATATACTTTGCTCTAGCATGAGCTGTTAGCTGTCCTAGTTCATTTCTTCTGCCCCTTCCCACTTCGCTGTCTGTTCTGATATGCATAGCTTTCATCAATCCCACCAATTTGCCATGACACTATTTTTTGCTCCTCATTCTAAAGGACAGCTGGAACTTTGCATACGTATTACATAGTATATGCTCTGTCCCTCTGCAGAACTCCAAATATTGCCAACAGTATCCCCTAAAACTTGAAGTGCATTAGGACTTTAAATGAATCAGTGAACTGAAACATAAGCCACAAGTGCCTACCTTACCTCCATAGTGAATGATAGATACTAAGCTCTCACAAGGTACAGAAGCTCCTGTTTATTATTAAGCATTTTTCTACCTATCATTACATCTGCTTGTCATAGGACTTTTGCTTCTTTCAAGTACTTGATAGTCTCCCTGAGACCAAATCCTGACCTCAACATAATACCTATACAGTCTTATTTACTGTAAGATGTAACACACACACACCTTTCTCTTTACTAGCCACTTTTTATGTACAGTTGTGGTACAGCAGCTCTCAAGGCACAAGTAATACACTTCTACTGTATTAAGTTTCATTTAACTTTATTAAACCTGCTTCTCAGATGGAGGCTTGGTAACCATGACATTACATTGAAAGGGGACAGATGGGGAAACCACAGACACTTAGGCACAAGAAAGACCACACTGGTTCTCATCCTTAATGGTTTCCTTTTAGCAATCTTAACTGAATCGTGTCTGTAGTACTGCAGTTACGGTAACTTCATCTCCTGTTTTGTTTCACCCTTAACCTCTGCTAAAACAAACAGTAAAGGAAGTCTGAAGTAGTAAGGTTGTAGTTTTACAATTTCATGTCACTAGCTCAGTAGTCCCCAACGCAATCAATCTTAATTTTTAAAGTTTTTTGTGCTCTCCGGTGAAGAGAAATTTAGCTAAGATTTTCTTCACGGATCTTTCCATTCATTGACTAGAAAGTAATCATAAGTAGCAGCTCACCCTGCATTTAGCTGTTAGGTGACTCAAGCTTAAAACACAGTTCTTTTGCTGTATACCCAGGACTGTAAGAATGAATTAGACTCAGGAATGTACAAAAGGTAAAAAGATGCAGGAGCAGCAGATCTATGGAGTAAAGTTGTCCTGGACAGGTTCAAGCAAGAATAAAATACATTCAGAAAGGCATAGTAAGAGTGACAAGAAGTGTTTGTTTTGCAAGCTTTACTTCCAAATAATTACACCTGGTACAGACCGAACAGATATGTTAAGAGAAAACTCTTGCTGTTACTGTACTCTCAAAGTCTTTCCTATTGGAACAAAAAAGTTGCTGCACAGAAAGCAGAGTCTGTGTAGTTTATGAGTAACATGGACGGTCCTATAGGCCTCAGACTTCCTTTTGAAGTCCACGATGTGTGTACGTGCATGCCTGTTAGCAGTCAGATTATACATTGAAGCAATAGTGCACTATCAAGTTTGCTATTACAAAGACAGTGGGTACGCCAAGAGCCAACATTCAACAACTTCTCATACAAGTATTCTACCGCTTAACTGCAATGGAGAGCCTCAAATACACCTTCTGTGGTTTCATCTGCATTACTGCAGAAAGACTGTCCATTAAATACAAAATTTGCTTCTGTTCATCACCATGTGATCAGTACAGTAATATAAAAGTTTTAAATATGTAAATCCATATCCCAAAATAGCAAATTAAAGAAGGATCAAATTCAGCTCAAACACTAACGGTAGGTATTTACTCGTATTAGGGCTGAAAGCTGTCACAATCTACGTCAAGAGCTTCCTGAGTTCTCTACATATATTGCCAATCCTTAGTTTCACAGTGCAGAGATTACTGGTAAACACATTCATTGCTCAGGTTAACAGGAACAAGAAGTTTGGAAGTTTAAGGCTGTATACTAAAAGTACGCTTACAAATTTGTCGTAACGTGGATCCCTTCAAGTGCTATTAAAGCTGACTGAATAAAGAGTATCTTTTTTCATAACTAAAAGTGGTTATACTTCAGTTACTCAGATTTTTACCTTACTGATCAGAAATATGCTAGAATGGGACTTAAGGCAAAGACATGTATTAACTTAAACCATCAATATCTTGCATTAAACTGCTGGGAAAATTAGTACAGCATTAGAATAGTACATGAAAGGAAAATAGACATTAAATAGATAGGAAATTTATTTCCTACTTAAAAACCTACACAAATTACAGCAACATTAGGCAATTAGAGAAGACCTGAAAGTAATTTATATTAACTTATAATAAACCCATTAGAGATGAATTACCACTCACAGCAAAAGGAATGTAGTGAGACTGAAGTTTAATATCTAGCATTAAGAAACTGACTTCTAATGAAACAAAAATGGAATGCTGATTTCATAAAAATATACACATATAAAAGTATCTTTGTGCCTGAATTCCAGAACAGTTTCTCCAAAGTAGTGCTTCTAGAACTTTCAAGTTTTAATTATATTCAAAGTATTTCTCATTTGAATAAAGTTGGCAAATTAGATTCTTATATTAATGTTCTTACTTGGCACCTTCCTAAACAGGAAGTGTCACTAATTCAATAAGGGGTCTCTCATGAATGTAATTTTTTCTTTTGCTCCCCCAAGAAAGCAGCAGAATATTACAATTTTTAATATTAGAGTGAAACCCCTTTGTTATTTTATCTACTACACCTTCCCCATCCTTTTATATGGCAAGCTAGTCAAAATAATTTGGCAAAAAAAAAAAAAAATTAAGTCAACAACAAGATGAACTGGGTTTTGGTTTCCGATGAAGATTTACTGTATCTGTTTGAATAAAGTGATCTGATCTATCTTCAGAGGCTAGAACTCTTCTAACTGCTTCTTCAAAGGCTGCTGCAACATTAGTGGCATCCTTTGCACTGGTTTCAAAGTAGGGATGGTTGCCATTATTCCTGCACCAGTCTTGAGCTTCTTCTGTAGACACTTGCCTTTCATCGATATCAACTTTGTTACCCAGTATCACAAATGGAAAACTTTCTGGCTCCTTGACGTCTGCGTAATAAATGAATTCTTTCTTCCAGTTGCTTAAGTTTTGGAAGCTTTGAGAGTCATCCACGCTGAAGGTTAGCAGACAACAGTCAGAACCTCTATAGAAAGGAGTCCGCAAGCTCCTAAAACGTTCCTGACCTGCTGTGTCCCATATCTGCATTGTAACAAAATGTCCATCAACTTCCAACTCTTTATTTAAGAATTCCACACCTATTGTATGAAACAGCTGTGCATCGAACTTGTTGGTGACGTATCTGTTCATAAGGGAACTCTTTCCAACTCCACCATCTCCTAGCAGTATTACTTTAAGGAGTGATGATTTTGCTGCCATTGTTACAGGAATAGATGCTCCTGGTTTCCTAGACCTGTAAAGATTAAGAAAATCATTAAAGAAGACAGTGTTGCAAGCAGAAAATTTTAGATGCATAAATATCTAGAAAGTGTTAAAGTCCACCAACATCAAGTTTCATGTATAAAAGCAGGAGGACTATGCTCAACAGGTGAAGTGTAGATACTTATAGTAAGAATACGATGTGTTTCAAGAGGTGTCTCTTCCACACACTGCAGTATGTATGGCGGTCTAAGCAGCACCCTGCATGAATTACTGGTCTGTCACTTAAAACCCCCAAACCCTTCAGCATTTGTGCAGAAGGGGTACTGCATCACATTCAAGGACTGCCAATGATTCATTTATGTTCAGTGAAAAAGATCAATGGAAGAAAATGGAGTGAGAGAATTTTATAGAGCACATGCCTTGCACAAGTCACTTCAGGGCTTTATTTCATTAGCAAAGTTATTTTTTAATATGCAAAAGTGAAGAGGAAGCTTTAGGAATAAAGCAGGACACTATCTGTTATACTGGAATAACTGCTGCACCTCACCCAAAATTACACCCAAAGAACTGTAGATCAACTCACAGGGAACACAGTTATCTACAGAACAAATGCAAATGCTGTAATTTTGTTTTAAAAGTCAGGTGACTAGGTACTGGTACACAAACAGTCAGTGTTTTACAGTTTACTCATTGCAGAACAGCCATGATGAATGGAATACTATACTACAATTACTACAAAAGCAAATTCCCCATTGCTACTTCAAATGGTACTCGAGATGCCAAATACGAACGCCAAGCCTACACTTACAGTTCAGTTAGTAGGTGTCAGCTTCCCATGATAAAACTGTCAAGAAGCCTGGAAGTGCTAGTGAATAGTCTGGCTGCCAGCACAGGAATGGTGAATTAGTAGCACCAATGAAATTGTTGCTGGTTTCTTTTTACTGACAGACTTAAAAAAAAAAAAATTAAAAATCCTTTAACACTAAAGTAGTTAGCTCATTAGTGTTTGTACCAGCCCAGGCTTTGCCCTCATTACAGTAACATCATCTAATACTGTCAAAGTGTTTTAATTGCTTGGAGGTAAAGTCTCTACTTGTAAAGAGCCAAAACTTAAGTTTCTGTATGAGGAGAATTGCTGTTCCTATACCTGCCTAATACTAAAAGAGCTCAAAGTAATTCAGCCAAAACAGGCTTCTCTGAAAAAAGCATCTATTTAAAATGGAAACGGGTCATAAGTTGCCTAGTTCGTCTCCTTCCCTGAAGGAAGGAATGCGGTCTTGCTAGTTGTAATTAGCATTACTGGCATATACATCACCCACAGAGTATGGTTATGGAATTAATACCTGATACAAGCCAGCATCAGAGTCATATGACTCTGTGCTGCCTTAGGATCAAGCCCTACATTAGAAGCGAGACATTTCAGGAATTTTTTCATCTCTAGCTTTCCATCTTTGAATGTTTATTTGTTAGACACAATCTACAGTAAGGTAGAAGAAATACTTTGTAGTTTGAGAGCAGCTGAAGCCTCAACACAAAGAGGTTTCAAAATACAAGGAACAGTGGCTACTTCCATAAAATATTTGTTCAGAGCAAGTAATTTTATACTGTGTAATGGAAACAATATTTACAAATCCTTAATTTTGTACAGGTTTGTATCACAACAACGTTAAAACTGTTTAAGAGTTACAAGTGGATTGTTCATTTACCTTTCAGAGAGCCATGGGATGATTGCTATGGTTCAGGACATGAACACATATATTTTCCTGTATGTGAAAAGGCTTATTAGAGTCACTGCACTACTTGTATATGAATGCCAGGCTGATACTGAATTCTTGAAAATGGTCCAGTGTCTTTATTTGTGTGTCTGATTCCTACTGTTGATTAACAAGTAAGTTATCTGAGCTACGTCATTAGATGGGAGCATCTTCTTAATAAATAATGCATTCACCAGAACAGAGGGTACTGAATGTTTACCTGTTCTTCAACTTCAGTGTAGGAAACAAGTTACAATTTATTTTTTCTGTCCTACTGAAATCACAAGCTCCCTAAAAGACACGATGCGAATAAATAAATGACTGGTATTATGCACTTACTTCTTTAGCTTCTACGCTTCAAAGAACTGCAGTTGTTATCATAAAATTGTCCATGAAGCCACATTTTAAACAAAACACAAGTAAGGAAACTCTTTTAACAGTATCTAGTACGGTTCTGCATCCAGAACCCAAGAAGTTAATTCGCACAATTTCAACTACATAGGCTGTTACAGTGAGGTCTACGAGACTGATGACCACAGAAATACTTCTACTGGGCAGACAGTTATTACACCAGCCACAAACCATTGAAAGTGTCTTTTTCAACTGGAACCAAACTGGCTCTTCTAAACAAAGGCTACAGAAACAGTCTTCCTAGAACTGATAAGCAAGTATCTTGATGTGATGTTGCAGGCAACATCACTTCTCAGGACGTTCAGCTTCTGCAGCAGAAGCTGTCATGCTTAGCTAGCAATTTATGTTTTTGTAAAGATTTTAATCCAAAATAAATATGATATATGTTCAGTCATTTAAATACATGCTTACAAGCTGGATCTGAAGCAGCAAAGAAGCACCTTTAAACGCATTAAGAAGCATTTGTTTGGAAGCAGCAATGACTTTTGACCATAAGGGACTCATCTGCAGCCCCACTGACTATGTGATTTAGAGTATTTGCCAAACCAGGATGGTAGTTTTCAGCACAGTAGGGTGCTGCTGCATTTTTTCCACTTACACATCTTTAAATAAGTTAAGACTTTTAAAAACTTCAATTTTTTGTAATTTTTTTCCCCTAAGTTATGAAACCTTAACACTCCAACAAATAAAACAGCAATAAAATCCTTAAGATGCTTGGAGAATTAATGTTATTTCTCCTATTACATACTTTGAACTTATCTGTATAATGTGCTTTTTGACAACGTTTTTGGAAGGAACAGTCAACATCTGATATCATATTTGTGAAGATTTATTACCTTAATTGTTCAGTCTAAATCATCATTCAGCATCTGAAAACAAAACAAAAACTTAATTTCCAATGTGCATCTGACTGTTTTAACCAACATCAGGAACTGCAAGACACCACAGAATTACAGGCATCTATTGGTTTCAGTTATTCCTTACTGCACTGCACAATTAATGTTAAAGTAGTCCCAACCTAGTACACAGAGGATTTTGTAAAGAGAAGATTTTTTTTCTTCACATTCCTCTATCATTTCAATATTGAAAGAAAGTCAAAGCAAATAGATAAACAACAGCCACACTCTGGTCTGTTTTGATAACCATTTCTGAATTGCCTCCACCAACTTATAAGGACTCAAGCTCTTAGATCACCAACTTCAATATTGCTGTTAAAAGCAGGGAATGGTTCTACTAAATACCATTTCTAACATGATCATATACCGTAACACAAAAAGTAATTTGTTGCCTCCCAGAATCTCCCTTTTAAAATGTGAACTGAATTACAAGTCTGAAATTTCCATCAGCAGTCCAAACATTTGCTGACAAGACTAAAACCAATATGCTAAGCAACTTCCAAAAAAATCAGTTTGCATTACAAAATCTTTGATTCCCAGCTCCTTAAAGCTCAAAGAAACACCACTGCCTTGTCCAATCCATCCATTTAGATTTTCTTAATTCCACGACTGTCAGCTTCACAGCTGCCTTTTGATTTTTAGTGCAATTACCTCTTTTAACACATAGGTACTGAGGCAGCACTCAAAGAAAAGTGAGATTCTTGGTCTAGAAAACCATGGCAGCAACACAAACAGTCTAGGAATTTGTCTTTTTTTACCATAAAAATAATTTACTAGATTAAGGAGGACCTGCTTATACCAGAGTACTGAAGGCTGAAGACAAGTGCTGAACTCACATTTTGTCTATGAAAAATAGCATTAGCCAATATGGTAATTGCATTGCATCTACGATGTCAGCAAGCTACAACCCCACTTAAACTATTAAGCAAACAGTGTCAGTTGGACCAATTTATAGTATCACTTTTACCATACTGATATAATGCACAGCAGCACACCATAATAATAAGAAAATCCCAAACCAACAAACCCCCAAACCACATAGCAACTGAAATCTCACCTCTAGCCCCCCCTTTTTAATAAAGGACACCAAGAACTATCTGTTGCAATAGCACCACAGAATTCCTTCAGTATTCTTGAGGAAATAGATGTAAGGGACACTTCAAATTTCCAAACTATTCTTTCACCACTTGTACCTACTTTCTAACTTGGAAACATGCAAGAAAATTTATTTCAATCACCGTTCTCAGCCAGTGGTCACTGATGAACCACCTGTATACAAAATCAAGACTAAACCCAAAGCTGTCCTTTAACTGAAGTTGTTAAAGAGCACCCATTTGACTTGGAGAAGGAAAAAGAATCCAAAGTAAGGCATAGTCAAGTTTATTCCAACTAATCATGCTTATTTTCAGCCTAATATGCTTTCAGCCAAGATGTCTTAAAAAAAGGAGCCATCTTTGCTGAAGATTTAAGAAAAAAACACTCTCAAAGTTACTGACAAGCAGAATTATCAGTACCATTACTAGCATAAAATAACAATGACCATGGAATCACAGAATGGTTGGGTTAGAAGGCACTTCGAAGATCATCTGGTTCAACCCTCTGCCACAAGCATTGGTATCTTTCACTAGATCACGTTGCTCAAAGCAACCTGCTTGTTTCTATAACTTCCTACCGGTTCTCAGATTTACACATCTACAACACATCCAATTCAGCTTCAAACCTTATTCACAACTTTCTGTGCTAAAGCCATCTTACTTTGTTAAATGACAGGTATCAGATATTAGTAGTTTAAAGAGACACACCAACCCCTGAAGTACTTTGTCTAACAAAAACACTTGCCTTTCAGTAACAATGTAAGCTTACTCCATCATTAGTATTTTATTTTTTTTTTTAAACACTAACAAAACATTTGACAATAATTACCAGGCTAGCACACAAAACAAACCAGAATTTTCCTGTGGTCTGTTAGCTGCAGTGGCTCATCAAAAAATGACATAAGTTGCTTTTCTGTAAAATGGCTGGAAAAAAGTCCCAAGAACTATCAGAGCTGCGGCAGAAGGGGCAGAAAACAGAACTATGTAAAACAGTTTCCAAACACTTACTGCTTGTGGAGTTTTTACATCTCTCAGCCCTCAATCACTACAGAGTAGTTATACTTGTCACCTATAGCAGATTTGCAAGCTTCCAGAAACCTGAAAAGAAAGGACAGAGGCAAATTTTCTCCCTTTTCTCTGCTTAGTCAATCCTTGGTCTTGTATTCAGAAAGTACTGGTTTACACCCTAGCCAGTTACATGGCACAAGAATGGGTTTTACTGCGTAAGAGGCCATAGGCCTGTTTGACCTTGAAAGATTTTGCTCTCAATTCAAAGGGAAACATATAGATATGAAGCAAAGATGCTACACTCTTTGTACTTTCGCATGCATTACAAGCTCATACATTAGTCAGCATCCAAATTGACCTTCCCCTCCATGGGGTACTCACCCAAGAACTATGGATCAGGAACACACCTTTACTGATGGCCACTTGTTAGCTGCCTACTTGTCTCAAACCCCTTCAATCATATGGCTTGATCTACTGAGTTCCTAATCATCTTACAAGTCTTGCTTTCTTTATCTATGACTTCACCACTGCTCTGTGAAGGTAGTTTGTGTTTTCCATTAGATAGATCTTCAATAATTTGATGACAGGGTATCTGAAGATTCCCTTTAGTTGTAACCCCAGGCACCGTTTATCTAACATCAGAATATTTGTAGAGTTTATTCACAGTGATTTGTAATATGGACACAACCCGCACTGAACTGCCATATAGCTGGTTGCCACTCATTTGTATACCAAACAGTAGTATTTTGACACAGAACTATCAAAGCAGCAGCCGCCAAGGGAAGGAATCCTGAAGTCCACATAGCCGCTGGATCATCCCAGTACCTGCTGCCAGAATTGCTTCATTTATTCTATCATACACTAACTCAATCAGCAAAACTTGTCAGGAAAAATACCTACATTTATTCCTCTGCTAGTTTAATCTTGCAGACACCTGGCCTTCACTTTTCATTTTCCATCTTGTTCCCCACATTCAAGCAGAATGACAAAACTATCATTGATTCTGATTTAATCAGAGCTGACATTTTTCAGCAGCTCTCCCAACTTAAATACTCTATTACTTTCAGCCAACTTCAAAACACCCGTAGGTGCTGTTGCTCTTGGTCAAACATTTCTAACAATTCATGAGAATTCATGAGTTACATGACATTCTCCTTGCTACCTATTTCTCCATTACTGCTTCCACTCTTTCAATAACTTATCAAGTAATTACTTCTGCACATATGTGCTCACGTTTCTCCCTTGTATTAGTTTCCCTTTTCCCCTGGGGACTCTGCAACAGCAGCCTCTATTGGTCAGGCTACATTGTACATTCATATTCTTCCCAATGTAACACTGTGTGACCGCAACCCATTCCCTAAGGGATTAAGTGGGTTACACTGTACCAGGCCAACATACTGTCTGCCCTGCAGAGAATGGAAACAAAAAACACCAAGGAGAATGAACGTTATATAAAAAAAAAAACCCAACCTTAGGTAATTCTTACAATCCTTTTTGCTGGAAGATTTTATTAATTGTGAAACATTTATATAAAATTCCAATCCTAAGGAGATGAAAAAATCTGTTTTTCATGATTTATTACTAAATTGACACAATAAAATGCAGCTTGAAATCCAAATACCTCATCTGACCCTCTGCAATGTTTTGCACACTTTCAATTTAAGGAAAATGATGGTTTGTTTGAGCACTCAAAAGCAACACAAGAACTGCTCGAGCCTTTTCTTTTTTTTTTAACTATACACTCCCTATTTTTAACATAACGGAAAAGGCCTTACTAAAATTAAAGCAACAAACAGAGCTCCATTTAACCTGAAAGAAGACAGAGAAAAATAACAGTTCGTTATAAAATCCACACTGATACTGAAACACAGATGTAGTTGTACCATCCTTTGGTTAGGTTTCTCTAGAAATAAAAGTGCTAGGAAAAAAAAAGTTTTGGATTTATTTTGGGTATGTCTGAGAAATAACTCTCCCTCCAGTCTGCCATTACAACTTGTTACCTTATAAGCTGCTAAAAAGTCACAACCCGACACCCCCCCCCCCAAACACAGCCATACACAATCACCCTTGCTCTAAAAAAAGCAAACGCAGTACAACACTAAAAGACAAATAAAACCCACATGCTTATTTAGTAGAGGTGTAAATTACTGTCGACAAGGAAAGAAGGCAAACATGCAGATGACAGCTATCTGCAGACACGCAAGTCATTTAATTTCAAAACAAAATTTAGCCAAGGAGTTCCCTACTTGCCTATTCCACCCAGATTAATAAAATTAACTGCTCTCTATGTATCTAGTTATATGTAACCTTGCTATACAGGCCACTAATACAGGTTTCTAAAACTAGTTTTCTTGCACTGTTCTGTTACTTGTTCAATCATTTTGCACAAGGTTACATTTAACACGGAACACTTACACCGAAAACTGCTCATTAACAACTCAGATGTAAGCAATTCAACAATCTTAACCTAGTCCTTTCAGTTCTCCAGCCATCACCCTGTCGAAGTTCGTACAACCATCTGCCACGATTAGAAAAGCAACCGGCCGTTGCAGAGGAGAGTAAAATCAAGTCGCTGGTTCAAAAAAGAACTAAAAACTACATTACTCAGGGTGCCCTTGGAAACACAAAAGTCCTTCAGCAGACAACAGCGAGGAAAGGCGATGAAGGATTTTTTTTTTTTTTCCGGTTTGAAAGATGTTGAGGAGATACGCACGAAACCCAGTTTCACCCTCACAGATCGGGGATCTTTATCAGCGCTGAGGAAGCACTGTGGAGTCGGAGACCGACCGAGCGCCGGCTGGGAATCGCCCGGCAGGAGCCGTTTCCCAAAGGAGCCACCGCCTGCCCCGGAGTCACGGGATCCCCGATCACGCCACATTCCCCCGCCGCCTGCACCGGCCTTGAGGAGCGCCCGGCGCCCTCTCCCACCGCGGCCCCGGCCAGGGGCGCTCCCGGGGCTCCCCGCCGGCAGCTACCGAGCAAGCACCAGGGAGCGCGCCCAGCAGCCGGCAGAGCCCGGCCAGCGGCGGGGGGGCGGAGCGGGGAACGCCGCAATACCCGGAGTCTCAGGAGGAAGGAAAATAAGGAAACCCCGGTCGGCTCCAGGCCGCTTCCCCCGCCGCCCACGGCTGCCGGGGCAGCAGCGCGGCGCCGGGGAGAGTGACCTCCTCAGTGCCCGACGGCAGGCGAGGAGAAAGCCCTCGGCGCGGGCCGCCCTCCCCGGGACAGCGGCCCAGCGGTCACTGCTCGCCCGCGCCTGCTGGAGAAAAGGGGGGGGACGCGGCGAGGAGGACCATCCCGCCACGCCGGCCGAGACCTGCCCGCGGGAAAGGGGGCTGCTGCCGCCGGCTCCGAGCCCGGGCTGCGCCACCGCGCGAAACCGCCACCGCCGCCG
>JAVJGI010000014.1:94314715-94336939 GCA_035590275.1 Ibycter americanus
GACTCCGGCCGGGGGTCCAGGCAGCCACGGACCTGCAGGAGGGCTGCGGGGTTGGCGTGCACGGCAACGGGAACCGCGCTGCTGGCAGCGAGCGCACGGCACGGCGGCGCCCGCAGCGGGCCCTGCGTACCTCTCACTGACCGCCAGCGGGCAGCGTTTGAACGAAGCAGCTGTTCCCTTGCGAAAGGGTAAGGCCTTTATTTCCTCTAGAACGCTCTGAACTGTTAAGCTCTGAAGTGCCTTTTCGTAGTACGTGCCGGTCAGAGTTACTTATTAAAGGCAGCAGTCTCACTGTGCTCCACATCAAGCGCCCCATGTAAGCAAACTCATGGCTGTAAGGCAGCTGCACTTCACAGGCAGAGACATGTAGACACACACGTGTCAATGAAGAAACTAACTGAAATCAAAGTACGCTATTTGAAGAGTAGTCATACGCTGGTTTTTTTCTGTAGTAATTCAGAATAACATCAACTCGACTGCTTCAACAAGATCACGGGGAAAAAAATCTAAAGAAGCTGGTGACAGAGTCTTTTCTGCGCTCTTACAACTCATCACGAGGATAGGGCAAAATGTGATTAAAATGCAAAAAGCATCAATTATTTCAGTGTGTTTAAAGAGGTTCCCACATTATCAAGAGGAGTAAGTGACGACAGGCATAAGGAAACAGCATTTGAAACACAACCATTTGCTCTAGCAGTCATCACATGCTTCTGATCATAAGGGAGGCGCAATCGGACTGGAATTGCCGCTTGCAGTCATCTTGTTTTGGATCAGATCTACAACACGGCCCAAGAAATGGAAAACAAGGCCTCGGCCTCAGTTTCATTAAAAGGAAATGTCTCCCACCGACAGAAGCAGGATTATTAAAAGGCTGTCCATGTTAGAGGCAAATCTGATTATAATAGACCCATTATTATTTAAGAAAGTTGGACTTTGAAAATTTTTAAGTACATTTTTCCTGGGATCTGCTTTCATCCAATGCTAAAGTAAAATACAGAGTGTTGGAGAGATAAAAAAATGGACTCTTTAAGATCGTAATTCTAAGACATGGTCTGATCACTTACAGCATTATTTTGTGATTTAAAAAGAAAAAAAGATCATTTAGAAGTGGAGGAAACAGTTACTCTGTTTTGCACTTGATACTTCGTGGGATGAAGCTACCATTTTCTTTCTTGAGACAACACTGGTTCTCAGACACTTGCATATATTTAAGGAAATTTAGAATCATAAAATAATAGAATAGTTTGGGTTGGAAGGGACCTTTAAAGGTCATTTAGTCCAACTCCCCTGCAATGAGCAGGGACATCTTCAACTAGATCAAGGTACTCAGAGGCCTGTCCAGTCTGACCCTGAATGTTTCCAGGGATGGGGCATCTACCACCTCTTCGGGCAACCTGTTCCAGTGTTTCACCACCCTCATCGTAAAAAATATCTTCCTTATACCTAGTCTGAATCTACCCTCCTTTAGTTTAAAACCATTATCCATTGTCCTGTCACAACAGGCTCTGCTAAAAAGTTTGTCCCCATCTTTCTTATAAGCCCTGTTTAAGTATTAAAAGGCCGCAATAAGGTCTCCCTGGAGCCTTCTCTTCTCCAGGCTAAAACAAACTCAACTCCCTCAGCCTTTCTTCATAAGAGAGGTGTTCCATCCCTCTGATCATTTTTGTGATCTCCTCTGGACTCACTCCGACAGGTCCGTGTCTTTCCTGTGCTGAGGACCCCAGAGCTGGATGCAGCACTCCAGGTGGGGTCTCACCGGAATGGAGTAGAGGGGGAAAACTGCCTTCCTCAACCTGCTGGCCACACTTCTTTTGACACAGACCAGGATACGGTTGGCTTTCTGGGCTGGGAGCACACCACTGCCAGGTCACGTCCAGCTTTTCATCCACCAGGACCCCCAAGTCCTTCTCCACAGGGCTGCTCTCAATCCCTTCAGCCCCCAGCCTGTATTGATGCCAGGGGTTGCCCCAACCCAGGTGCAGGACCTTGCACTTGGCCTTGTTGAACCCCATGAGGTTCACATGGGCCCACTTCTGAAGCTTGTCCAGGTTCCTCAAATTTTAAAAATTTTGGTTAGAAACAAAATTCTTACAATTCTGAGATAAGATGTATTCTTACTTATTTTACATGGGAACTAAAAGAAAATACAAAAGGACCATGCTGTAACCATGGCCTATTATGCTTATAATTTTACAGGCATAATAAAGTATCAAGAGAGTTACTCTTACAGTTAAAACACACATATGCATGCTTGAGGATCAGGAGCTGAAGGCCCTTTTCCCTTGTGTCCACCCTGTTAATATTATTCATGTACGTAACAAAACCAATAGATGCTGCAGAACAATCAAAAACGGTCTAACAAATAATGCCACTGATAGGGCTGGTCACCTGAAGTATATGGGCCAGTTCTTAGGAACAGACAGGAGAAAACGCCCAGCTAAGGTGTGGTTTGAAACATGTACACCAAAATCACTCCCGTTTTACATTCTGCAGACAGCGTAGGGTCCCAGCAGTGGGCGCTGCGGGCTCTGCCCCTGCCCGAGGCTGCTGCCTGACTGTCGGGGTGGTGGTGAGCAGGTCTGGGGCAATGCCAGTGGGGGCAGCTGCCTCACAGTCCCGCCGCCCATGGGAGCCACATTTCAGCTTGGGCCCTGTCCAAGCCTGGTGGCCCTGGTCCTGCACCCCACTTCATGCCCCAACGCCCATTCGACTGCCGGCCCTGCCCCGGCATAGCCTCCTCTCCATGGACTTGTCTGGTGCTCACTGGAGTTCTGACTGATTATTGTCACCAGACCTGCCCTGCTCTTCTGGTTTGGGTACTGCAGGACAGTGACCCTTTTTACTGAAGTCACTGCCCCTGTGCATCTTGTCACTCACCTTCCCCTCTGCTCCTGGCTCACCACCTCTTGCACAGCAACCCACCCTTGCTGCTCCCCCACATTCATCTGAAAGGCGACTCTGCACCTTAAGGATGTTATTCACAGAGCTGTATTCATGAAGAGGTAATTGTTGTTATGTCATGTGCTAGCAAATGGCACAGATAACATCCCAATGGCAAATAAAGGGCAATTTTGTGTGTGTGTGTATGAGAAAGTGCTGTATCAGCAAAGCTCTTGTATAAGACAGCTTGTGAATAATGCTTTTTACCATCTGTAGTTGGCAAGGGGACTTTGTCCCATCCTGGCAAGTGATGACATGGCTTCAATAAAACATGATCTTGTTACCTCCTAGCTGAATTACAGCAGTACAAAATAAGGGGATATGAAGTCATCTGCCTTTATGGCCCTGTTAATACCAGAATGCAGCAAGCTAGCCCCCAAGCAACCTAAGAAAATCAAAGTGCTCTTGTTTCTTTCCTTATCTTCCAGGCACTCAATGAATTGGGCCATTACACCCTGAAGGACTGTAATTCAACATATTTGCTCCTTAACCACAGCCTCTTACCAGGTCACTTTTCTTTCTGCCGGAAAAAGGGCTGGGTTTTTTGTTTAGAGTTGCAGTTCTTGGCTTTAGTAACAAATGTACATAGCACAGCAGACTGAAAGGAACACATTTTAAACAAACAATAAACAGCACAAATTTCCTTTTGATGTGGAAAGGAAGAAAGAGTTATAAACAACAGATGGCAGCCAAGTACCTCCCTCAAAAGTGCTGCAGTAAAGAGAGTTATGAGGGAGATACAAAAGGCCCTCATCAGAATGAAATGAAATGGATCCAGCAGTGGATCGCCAGGAACCAGAAGGAGTTTTGTCACTGGTGTTAATGGAGCAACATTGTCTCCAATTAAGACAGCACTTCTCAGAAAATATTTTTGCTTTTACATTGGAAGTTGTGTGAAATTCAGAAAGCAAACCACATCCTGGGCTGCATCAAAAGAAGTGTGACCAGCAGGTCGAGGGAAGCGATTCTCCCCCTCTACTCCGCTCTGGTGAGACCCCACCTGGAGTACCGCATTCAGCTGTGGGGCCTCCAACATAAGGCGTCCATGGACGTGTTCGAGCGAGTCCAGAGGAGGGCCACAAAGATGATCCGGGGGCTGGAGCACCTCTCTTAATCTACGTTTAAGACCTTATTGCTACTATTAAATCATAGGATTCAACAAGCAGCTGAATTTACAGTGTCTCTGGAAAACCCCATGAAAACAAATACAGACTTTAGCTGTACTTGGCACGCATATATCCTATGTCTGTGCGGATCACCTCTAACATCATGCTCCTTTGTGGAGTTAGCATCATGGATATGCTAAACATTGTACCGAAATTAATTGTCTCTGCTTAAAAAAGTTAAGAGATATTTTTCCCATCTGGAAGAAACTGAAAAAAGACAACTTCAACAACATAAAAGAATCTCGCTATTCAAAGCTTTCCTTTTATTCTTGTTTCTTGGCTCTGATACTTCCTGTACTTCCATAATCTAGAACCTCCTGCTGGCGCATATGCTGTGTAGTTGCAAGTTGATTTTTTAGAGCCATTTTGAGCCAAAGCATACAATCTTATCCAGTCAAGCATTTTAAGCCTGCGCAGTTACACAATCTGGGTAGGGACAATATAACCTATTGATAAACTGCAGCCTGGAGCAGTACTTTGCTTAGTGAAACTATGACCACACCTTCCTAAATAAGAGCAATGATTTACTTGAATGACCTTCTCTCATATTTGGCACTTCATGTCTGTAGACTATTCTGATATATAGTGGCACATGATGCTACATGTGACATCCACTTTCTACTCAACCTTCCAAGTAACAAGCATCAGATACAAACACAAATGAAAAAATGGCCAAAGTGGTAATCAACTGTTAGGTGAAAATAACCAATGGCCTAAGATGATCAAGAAGATAATACAATAATTCATGATTTTGTATACAGTTTCATTAACTTTTAAATGTGAAGTTGCAGGCAGCATGTTTATCAGCATAAGCTAGGCATAAAGTGAAACCGAAGCTAGATGAGCTTTTTCAGCTGTCCGGGAACAACAAAGCCTCATTTCCTACAGATTTGTGTCCTCAGCATACTTATAACAGGCCCAGTTCACTCTCCTCGCCTCCCAGTACTTTCTCCTCCTTTCTGCCAGTATTCCCAGGCTTCCTCCTTGTCCCAGACTATTATGTGGGCAAGCCAGAGCATATTTTGTGCCTGGCTTTTAGGTAGTACTAACAACCTAACAACTACGTGTGTGTTGAACCAGCAGCTACCAGCTTAGACTAGGGAATTCCTGAAGAAAGGTAAGGGCTCCATCTCTTTCAATAGAAACAGCAATTCTTTTCATGATTACTGGATTTCACAAAACTTACAAATGGATTCTCATCTTTTAATGTCTAGCTTTAACTGGATTAGTTACAAAACCAGCTCTCACGTTCAGTTGTTATTGGGAAGGAAGGCAATGCAGGAATGCCTGCTCACAATGTATTAACATGGAAAACTGCTTTAAAGTCATAGAATCATTTAGGCTGGAAAAGACCTTTAATATCATCAAGTCCACCGCTAAACCGTGTCCCTAGAGCACCACTTCTATGTGTTTTAAAATGCTGAGTTTACAACTGCGAGGGTACCGAAGACTTGTCATAAGAGTTCTGATTACTCTTAGTTTGAAATGGACAGAAGGAAGTTAAGGGATAGTTGTAAAAGGGGCACAGTTACAATCCAATTTTTGGTTATTTGTAGTTACTGACAGTTATTTCTATATCATAAGCTGCAACTGCAGTTGTTAGTAACTGATTTTATTATTTCCACATCTTAGAAGAAAGTGCAAGATGTGAAAGGCTAGAACCACATGACCTGCTTGCTGCTGCAGGCATGCTTCTCAGATCTGCAGTAGGGCAGGCTTGCTTGATGATTTGAAAAAGTTTTAAGACAGCTGCTGTTTACGTTTTCTTAGCTGCTCAGTAAATATAGATCTGTAGAAAATCCTAGTCATGTTGGGGCATATAGCTTGGCACTTTACATTTAGTGACTGGCAGTTCAAAAGAAAATGATGTCACACATTATGTCACAAATGTAGTCAGTATTATAGCTACAAATTTTACCCTTGAAATATATTCTGTCAAAAACACTGTCCATGCCTTGTAACATCTGCCTTCATCACGACAAAACCTGGATGAGCTGTACATTACTGGAATGGCTACAAAACCATCTGCAGGCAGAAATTATTTATAACTGTCTGTTGTTTATAGCTAAAATAGTCTCTTGCTACACAGTGTTCCGACACAGCACAGCACTGGCATACAGCTCTCCTCAACAGGACCATGACCTCCAAAATGACAATGCACAACTCCGTGCTTACTGTGAACCAGTAACACAGAAGTGTTTGCTTTTCTACAGTTTTATTGAAAGCTAAAAATAATACTTTACACAGAAGTACTTCCACTTAACAAGCAGGATGACTTGTAAGCATCAATTCCAGCACATGGGTAAGGGCTGGGAAGGAAGGCCAGATACTAACTAATTGATTACACAGTTGAACACTGGAGGTCTGGCCTACTGCCTTAGTATTTGTTTTATATCAGTGTAATTCCACTAACACACATATTTTCACATGATAAAAATCTAGGTAATGTCACAGTAAATCACACTGCTGAAAGTTAACTGTTAACACTTCACAGAATGGAAAAGACTTTTCTTGCTCTTTTTCAGCAGAGTAACAGTTAAGTGCCTCTCTGTAACATCAGGTTACACACTGCTTTCAACATATACAGATAAAGGCCTGTCTTCTCTCTTATTTTCAGTCCTGGCTGGTTTTTAGTTCACCAACAGCTTTGTTCTCAAATCACATCCCAAACTCCCTTCCCTGACATGGGTCATGTGGCTAGAGAGCTCCAGGGCACTGCCTTAGCCAGAGAAGCTGACCGGTCTCAGCTGTGTAACAGCTAAATGGGTGCAGGAACTGTCCTTAATTCTTCCAGCAAATATTCACCAGGTTTCTCTGCTCAGTTGATGTATTTTAGCCTTGAACCACAACATGCCTGTTGTGCACTTGTGAAAAGGTATCTCCATTAATGCCAAGTATGCAGTTTTATTGTGTTTATACAACATGGTGAAACAAAACACTTTCCTCTGTGCCTAAAGCATTACTTTGGCAATTTATTGACCTGTTTCACCATCACATCTGTACTCCAACAAGGAAACTCATTATGAAGGTTATGTTTCCAAACAGTACTACTGCTCTGCTGCAAAAACCTAACCTCTCAGGCAGGGCAGACTTACTTCTTCACTGCATTTCTTAGCTCTGTGAGTTGACACATTCATGTGCTCAGAAAATTAGGATTCAATGCAAGACCCATTTCCTCTCATTTAAACATCTACAGTAACTCAAAACCAGTGAAGAAACCAAAACAGGGACACACAGTACGAACACAGTCTTCTACAGACCAACAGACAGCTGTGAAACATACTCAGACTCAGGTGGTTTCTTCTCTGAACTGGGAGAACATCTCCTTGACTTCTGATACATACTCCATTCAAAGTATTCAGATAGCTGATTTTGAACTAATTTTAAGTTTTCCAGAAAAAAACTCACCAAAACCAACAGGGCTATTAGTTGAGTGAGAAGAATGCTAAGGTGATATTTTCTGATAAATAAATGCTTCTAGTACACAGCCAGCGGGAATCTTGTTGACTCTGGAACAAAACTATATATAAAAAATTTAGCTATTCAATTTCCTTCTATTAATTTCTTCTGGGTAACCTGCACTACATAAAAACATTAATTTAATCAGGACAGATGTTCCAGTTCAAGAGAGGATATCCATTCAGAAAGTGACTAACTGCTATTAACTTCATGCCTTTATTTATTAAATAAAGATAAATTTAGTAATATATTTACATTCTGAAATAAATCATTGTCTGATCCTGCATTAATTTCTTAACAGCTGCAGGACATGTCATCTTACATTGCAAATGTGAACTGCAAACTGTTAGATTGTCACAAGTCCTATTTTCCTCCCAATGGCTATAAAAAACTAAAGCAGAATTTCATTTTTGCTTTCATTTGCTAGCTGCCTTCCCCCCCTTTTAAACTCTGTTTTTCATTCCTTTTTTCCTATTAGACATCACCTCTCAAACCAACTTAATAATCTAACACTTACTTGCAAAAAGTGATTTAATCAAGGAGTGAATCCATGCTGAACATTTTGCAGTGCATGCAAGTATATGAACTGCAGTTTTGGGAACTGTTTACTGTAAATTAAATTTATGTTCTGTGAAAGAACTCCTGCTGAAGATAATGAAGCTTTCAAGTGCTCAGTACCTTGGGGAAAAAGGCTGCAGCACTTGGAGTATTTTTAATGGATTTACTACTGAATATTCCACTCTCAGACACAGTGTTACCATTTTTTTCCTTTTTTATTTCTCTGCATATTGACATTACTTAAAAACACATATTTATTTAAGTCATCTGCAAAAGTAACTTAGAAATTCTTTAAAACTGATTTTGCACTTTTTAGTGGCAGCATCTACATAATACAAACTTTTAAATTATACAGTTTCAACAGAGATACCTTCTCATGTCTATGGTTCTAAACCACTTATTAAAGATGGATAGCGTTACAAACAAATCCATCTGCTGTGATACCACTGTTCTCCACACTGGTTACAAATAACGTAAGTCAACATTTGTTCATCTGGATTTGTGTTTCGCACCCAACCTGGAAGAAAGAGAGTTCCTCTGGCGATCACAGTGACAGTGCAATCAAATTTTTCACAGCGCCTACACTTTATTTTGTTTGTTTGTGTGCCATTAACAACTTGTGGAAGCTGATGTTCCTGAACAGATGATTCTGTGTACAGAGCCCTGAGCTGTTTCAGTTCATCACTGGCCATTTCCATCACTGTCATCTCGGCGAAAGCCTTTGGACTTAAAGTCCCTGAAAAAAGGTTATGTTTTAAGTGACAACTTTTAGGGTTCTTCAGGTTAGATATTTTGCTTCTGATGCAATTTTTATACTTTTTGTCATTTTTAGCATGAAGAGCAAAAATATGTTCTTCGATTTCTCTAGATAGCTCTATCCATTTATCAGTTTCTTCTTTGTCTTTGGCAGAACCAGTCAAAGCTTTATAAAGAAGATCTGTACATGTACATCTTAGAGCTCTCATTGGATCTTGCTGCAGAGTTGCTTCATTAACATGAGGTTTAGAATCTTCATTATCAGTGTGTTGTTCCTCAAAAGAAGAAAGCTGATTCATGCTGCCTTCTGCATCGTTACACAGCACATTTTTCACAGTTTGTGATGGGACCAAAATTGTAGAACTAGTGGCATCTAATGCCTGCTGCTGACATGGTCCTTCGGACAGCGACTGCTTTCTAGGAACCACACTGAGATGTTCAATTTCCTCTTCCACATATACAGAAACTGACTTTTTAACTTGCTTTGACTGAACACAGTTATTCTTGTAAAGTGCTTTCCACCTTGATAATAACTGCTTTGCTTTCTTTTTCAACTCTGCTGAAGGGCAGCTCTTGAGCACTCTGTACACAGCCTTAGCAACTTCTGTCCCCTGAAGATATTCTATAGTCATATCAACATCTTCAAGTTCTTTAAGATGATCCTCAATATCTGGGAAATTGTTCTCAGACAGTAGTTTTTCAATACAATGGGCTCTGTGTACAATATTTCTCTGGTCAGACATTTTTGAACCTGAAAGTGAAAAAGTGTTTATCTGATTTATTGCGGTTATGACATTAATTAATTTTCTGTATAATCTCATGAGGTTTTATTTGTATTTTATGTTATTTTACAGTATTTTATTTGTATACATCACTGATTTTGCCAGCTTTTTCTTGAAATGGTGTACAGTAGACTCAGTGGAACAAATGCAAAATGCAGAGGAGCCTGCGTCCTGGAAAAATACACGTCAGCATGCTAGTCTAACTCATGCAGGGAAAATGGTGGCAGAAAGGAGAGCCCACAGGGACTTCTGCTCAGGTAGGGTTAACAATTTAAAAAGTAGGGTATGTATGGCACCAATTTTTAAGGAAAGGCACAGCATCTTGCCAAAACCCACACTAACAAAGACATTGCTAGCATGATATAAACGTTAGTCACGCTTGTTTTTCTATGCATGCACACCACAAGGGAAGTTCACAGCGAGATTCTCAACTACTGCAAGAAGGTAGGTAACTACGCAACCACGCTGCTGTATGACATTACAGGTAGACTTTGCAGTGCTGCACATTAGTAGACTCTAGTACCACTAGACCACCAAGAAGTAACAAGTTCTGAAATTCAGCATTTTTCACCAAAAGCCCCAGATGATCACCCATTGATAGTTATCAAATGAAACACTTTCCAAAAAATAAAAAGGAGGCTTTTTAGGCAACATATCTCCCCCTCCTTACACACAGAGAGAAACAATAAAAATATCAGTATGTTTTTTACAGTATTGGTGTCAACAAATTAAATTTAGTAAGAATGCTGGTTTTGGAAAATCAGTTTGTTATTCTATCACAGAAATTTAAGGTTCTTAAAAACCATGTCTGGGACCTTCTGCTATAACAAGTATTTGAATAACACAATGATCTCACACTGTTGAATACATTCTGTAATACCTTTCTGATAATCTCCACAGGCAGATTTCTAAGTAAACACTGCACAAATTTAATCTGAAAGTTGCAATGACATTGAAGTTGACTGCAAGACTCCAGACCCAGGGAGATCACTGCTGCCATCTTTTCAGAATGCATATGTAAAATAACCCTTCTCAGAAAAACTGACTTAGGTCTCAACTCTTGGGACGCTGTATTTAAACCCCTTTTTCCATTTTTCAGTTTTTAAGCATCAGACTACAAATGAACTCAGTACAAGTTGCACTGAATAGCAGAAAAATCAAAGTAGGTCCAAAATCTCCACATTGTAAGGTGCTTTTTGGTTGCTGGTTTTTGGGGGTTGTGTGTTTAGTTCGTCTTTTTATTTGGGGTGGGGGGTGGTTTGTGTTTTTTTTTTAAAATCAGTCATTCTGTAACTATACCCTAACTTACCAAGATTTTCTCTACAACTCCTTATAACAAATGCTGAGCTGTTTAGTTATCTGTAGGCTTTGTTTTGTGTTTGTATTTTGTGTTTGTTTTTAAAAAATCTGCAAGCTTCCACTTGATTTCTCATAATAAACCCTTCATGTACATTCAAATATATAGGTTTTAGCATTAGAAGACTAATTTGGAGTAGGCAGCAATGTGTAGCACAGCTATGTTTTCCACAAATTTGTTTGGTTTCGCTATTGTATGTTGTAGCCTGTATAATGGAGAATCATTGATACATGCAGAAATTAGCTATATGCATAAAGAATGGCCCATAAAATACACAACATTAGAAAGTTTAAGAAAACTTTCTGGTTCCTACATGACCCTCAACCTTTCACTTGCTATGTAAAAGATCATTATATCTCTTTCAAAAGTTTATCTTTATAGCTGCTAACAGAGAATCAAGTCAGATTCGTAAACTTTCAACTGAGGTCACCACCGCTGCCCTTTCTCTTGCTAGCTCTGGCATCATATTGCAGTTTGATTATCAAGGCAAGGCTGCTCAAAATTAGTGTCACCTTCAAAACAGTTTCAAACAGTGTCATCTACAAACTCCTAATTGCTATTTTTGGAAATTCTTAAAAATTAAAGACACATCCCTCTATAAACTAAAAAGTACCTGTTTTCTTACAACCATAGAATTACTAAAGCATGTTCCCATATATTCTGATGCATTAAATGAAAAGAAAAAGGGAATTTCAGAATGCAGAGTCTCATGGCTTGAATAAGATTCCCTTTTGATTCCTTTTTATCATGCCCTTTGACCAAAAAATGCTCAGTGCATTGCTATGTACAAATTTACACACAAAAAGTGTTAATACCACTAACATTATTCTCCTGTTTGCTGAAAAGGAGAATTATGTAGAATGCAGAACTGAATGGTGTACTGTGACTGTTAAGTGTTCCTCTTTTCTTAGGAGTGTCTTCTAAATTTGTACACAAAACTAATGTTTTGTCTGAAGTTGTGTACACCCTGATTCTACACTAGGAAAAGTCATCTGCCTGACAGAGACTGATACAACACTAGCTACACATGTCCATATTTAAAGGAACTCATAAGCAGATTTCTTACACCATCACTGTTTCCATGATGAAAATCCCTGAGAATGGGGGAAGAGGAAACAGACAAGTGATGCAGCTGGGTAATCTGCAAGCTCTGTTGCTTTCTATGACCGCCAGCTCAACTTAACTTCTATTCCATGACAGAGACAAATTCAAACTTCAGGTAGGGCCTCTGAGCTCCACAAAAGAAAAGGACAGAGACAGACAGCATAAACCGTTCATCTGTTTCTATAATCCCGAACCACAGACCAACCTGACCTCCACAGTGAATGCTCTCTGCATTTACTTAACCTGTATTTAAACAGCTCATTCTTGTCTGGTATTTTGAAGTCCTGTGAAACCTCAATAATGGCTGTTACAGAAACTGATTTACTACTCAAGAAGTTTCAGAATCAGACAACAGGATGCTTTTTTCAAATACTTAAGTTGAACTCTATGCATCGTCATACTGAAAAGCACATATAATTGCATCCACTCATCTGTTCTGCTGCAGGAACACACAGAGGCTGTGAGAGTGGCAAGAGGTGTTTCCTTCTGTAGGGCAGCCATTGCTATAGCAGGACAGTTCCCTGTCTCCAGAACACTAAGTAGCTCCCATTAGAAAACTACGATCTGCTGATTTACCGCAGATGCATGCAATCTAGAGCAGAGTTGGTGACAGAGTCATATGCTCAACCAGTACAACTGCCTTATGCCTCAGAATCAGTTCTGCTCCTTCCAACATACTCCACTTCAAACGTAATTTTCTTCGGTTCTTGTACCTATCTATGTATGTATTGTATTACTCTAAATGTACCATAAAATATATATTTATCCGAATGCAAGATGACTTCATGAATACTCAGTATTTAGTAGACAGGACTATGGACATGCAAAGAAATTACAACACAAAAAATGCTCTGCTGGTAATTTGTCCATGCATATACTTTTACTCTGCGACAAAGGTGAGGTATTTTGATCTTTCATTGAGGACTGCTTCATAGAAAGTTTTCTCTTTCTTTAGGGTGAGAATCTGTATGTAAGAAATGGTGCTTAAAGTCCATGGATATAATCTGCTTTATGGCAGTGGTCCTTGCTCATAGTTATCCCCCTGCCCCTAGGCAGGCCACGAGGGTGGCAAGGTGAAGACATGCCTGTTTCTGTGGCAGAAAATTGTATGGCTGAAAAAGACTCCTTTGGCTCCACAGCTATGTGTAGGCATTGACAGCTGGGGTGACTAACACAAAGCCTCTAAGAGGAGCTGGAGCCCACACACTGGCATCTGCAGCAAGAACGCAGCCATTCTGCCACACACTTACAGTAAATTACGTTACATTTATGGGACACCTACAGCTGAGAAAGAGCTGACATATTAACTTAGCAGCCCACACCAAATTATTTTTTTCTAATGGGCAGATCTAAGACAACCTGTTTTGTTCTGTTTTTTTTACACCTCTACCAGATACATAAAAAGCTGGCTTAGATTGGATTAAATGCACTATATATGTTCTACCTTAGGACTTTTCCCACACGTGCGCTAAGCCAATAAATTATTAGAAATTTTAAGATCATCTTAGTCATGCATTGACTTTTTGAAGTTTATGCAACATTAAATTCAAGTACATAAATGTTATGGCAGCTGTTAAATGAACAAACTGAAAACAGAATATGGACATCAAAATATGAACAATGATTTTTAAATAATTTTGAAAGTTCAGCTACCTAACAGACCACTCACATTTAAGTCAAAACAATCACTTCTAAGGGAATGCTTTCTTCAACATGTACAACATACAGCAAACAGGTAGGACTGCGTGATTCCTTTCAAACTTACTAAGCAAAGCTAGGTAAATAACAAAAAAGTCATCAAAAATATAAGACAAATCCATAATTAATTACTTCAGTGGAGTGGGATATTCACTGGTAAATGGCAGAAGCCCAAGAAACAGCCATCAGAGAAACCACTAAATAAAGATAATAAACATGTCTTTACCAGTGACAATAGAGAGGTTTCTGTGGGGAAAGCATTCTTGGAATGGCACTAACTTTCTTGTGTGTACCTGATTTGCAAAGGATTTTAAGATCCTTCAAGATGAAAAGTAACACATAAATCTGAAATACTGCACTAACTACTCAACCATAAATTTCATCTCAGCTTCCAAATTAAAAGACTGTGGTGAAAAAAATAAAAAAAACTTCTTTGTGCATTTGTTGCCCTATAAATCAAGCAAGGACTGGATTTACCACCCAGGTTGATAGAGACCATTATTTTACAGCATCAGAAATTAAGAAGATTCCTGAATTTATAAAGAACATATAAGGTTATGAAATGGTTCATTTTACTATTCCTGGCTTCCTTCAAAGGACGAGGCAGAGCTCTTCTTTAATACTGGGAATCCTGCATAACATTTCATCCTAAGTCTGGATGTCAAGCAGCTATTCTGCTTCTCTAATCAAGGTACAACATGATTTCCTCAGACAACTGTAGAAAATGTGTTTTTCATGTTCTTATAGGGAGAAACAAATTACTGATGCAGTGGTAATACTGGAGTTTATTTTCTAGCCAAAGTTCACTGGGAACCTAAGTATAGCAAGCCTGAGTTCTTTCCTTCTCAGACTACTGTTCCTTGAACTCCGATGTAATCAGGGAGTAATCACTGTAATCACTGTAAATCAGGGGTTTAATGTTTTGTGGAAGGATGGCAAAACCTCCAGGTATTTGTTACTTTGTAGAAAGAATAGTGGAAATCTGTGATACCTGAGACAGCTGCCAGATCTCTGACTGCCCACTGAGAAGGGATACAGAGTTTTCTGCGATGTCAGATAAGCAGAATCGTTGACTGAAATAAGAGTTACTTTTTAAAAGAATTGAGAAGTAGGCATTAGAAATAATCTAGGTAGTTTACAAATATTTATCATTCTCTCTAGTCCTCTGATGACAGAAGTGAAGCTTACAGAGTGAAATGACCTGCCCAAGCTGGTCAGCTGCAGAACAAAAATCATGATCATAACTCTTTAACCCACAGCTCTACTTCTCTGATAACCCCACAGTCCTAAGCAGCTGTTCATAATGTCCAAGAGGGGGTGGATATAACAAAGAGGAAGTTGGGGGAAGCCCCAAAATTTTCTGAAGAGAAAGTGTTTCACAGAAACCAAGTTGCAATTCCAAATGGGAAATAATTTTGCCACGTGAGGGAGCTGTAGCATAGCAAACCCATGGAGTCTTGTCAAATGTGCATGAGAAACTCCCAGCTTGTTAAGAAAAAACAATTTCCCTATGATCTTTAGCAGACTTCACATTTTTAGAGTACATATTTGCCTAAATTTGGCAAAAAAATCCAGTAAGTCCAAAGGTGCTGGGATACAGATGGGGGGGAAAGGGTGCATCCCTTATCCAGTTATTGTCCTATGCGTTGCCCTTTCATGCAACATTTTTTCAGTTTATAGTATGACCACTTTTCTACCTGATTTAATGCTATTGGGCAAATGCTGCTGAACAAATATTCATAAAATTAACTAAACTGTACTCAGTCAGCACGCTTCTGCTGTCTTCCTAGTTCCAAGAGGTAAGAAATCCAAGAAAAGGGACATTTTTTTCTTAAGTTATGAATCGTGCATTTTTGTTATTGAAGAGATGCAAGCAGTAAAGTACAAATGATAGTATCACAATTTTGTGCAGTACAAAACAAACATCCTCATCCTTCCTACAACTACACAAGGCATTTCCATCCTGCTTAACTTTAGCAATGCATAGGAACATCTGTTTAAATTCCAAGTGTCTATTGAAGGTTACAAGGCAGAAATTGACTTGTATTTACAAGGAGACTCTGTAATGCTATGCTGATGAGGCACTTTCTTGCCAAATCGTTAGGAGCTCTCACACTGACTGCATGATATAAGGAATTACTTGTGTATACAAGAATAAATGATCATGATCAGTAAAAATCTTGTCAGTCAGTTTGCTCCTAAGGAAAAAAAAAGATCAGGCTACCTCAGGTTTAAAATATGGTCATCCTGTAATAATACCAAGTTGAATCAGAACTCTTTTAAACAGTAAAATGACTAAGCAGGAAAAAACAAACACACGAACAAACAGAAAAGCCCAGACTGAGACACTTCCTGCTAACTGCAGAGTCAGCCCCTAAAAAACCACTACCCTCTCCAAAACCATTTGGGGTAAATGCCTCGTCTCTGCTATATGCCTTATCGAATTCAAAGCCATAGCCTATTTTGCCTTAGCATAGATAACTCCCACTGATAAACCATGACAAACTCAGAATGCATCCAAGTAAGTGTGGATGAATGTCTTGGAAGGATAGAGAAGGCTGAACACCAGTCCTCTTCTCCCTTATCCCAACCTCAGATGCAGATTATTTTTTCTCCAAGGAATTCTGTGTAACCAGAAGAAAATCCAGAACACAGCCAAGATAAAGATCAGAAGAAGCCAAGTACTCCTAACAGTTTAATACATTTTCTACCAAAAATGTGGTTAATACTATAGCAGAGATGGTGCATAGCACAGTCCTGGAAACACCAGATTTCTTGTTTTGGACAGCCTAAATTCCATATAAACAATGAAAATGATCAAATGCTATTTTAAACTCAGAGCCTAAGGGGAAGTCAGAGAAATATCACAGCCAGCCCCAGACCCCAAAACATTCCTTCATCCTATCTACAGTGGGAGAGCAGATATCAAAGATGTCACCAAGAAATCATTTTCCGGGGCTTTTACTTCATCTTGGCCAAAGTCAGAGCTCTTCCCGCCTCCCACACCTAAAAATTTCCAACCTATACAGAAATTCATCTTCGATGCTTAGCCACATGAATAAAGCTAAGTTAATACAATAATAAGTGAGACAATACCACCGTACTATTGCCAGATGTCCATGACCACTGACACCTCACTGCCCAAGAGAGTCACCTCTTGGTCAAAGATCCAGAAGCAGTGGAGTACATGAGCTCAGGTTTATTGCAAAAACACTCCCCAAAAATCTCTACTTCACTTGCAGAACTCTGTCACTGTAGTGCTGGAGGCAAAATGCATCTTTTATTCTCCTGCACAGAACAGAACAGAGTCACAGTGAGCAAGAAAAGGAAAATTAAGTAAGAATACTACGTAAAACATTATTTCCAGGAATTTTCCAGGACATCTGGTGACAGAGTTTGTGCATAATGGAAACTACTCTGGCAGAGCAATAGCTTTGTTCTGCACCTTTCACATTAGTTACTGCTTAAACTACTAACTAATCTGGAGCTATGCTGTCTCTACCCTGTGTTTCTCTCACTGGAACTGTTTTCCCGCAGCTTTCTTCCCAAGAGAGGGAATTTGAAGGGGAGGGAGGGCACAGTGCATCACACTCATATGAGGATGCACACAGTAGCCTGTTTTACAAGGCAAATTTTTAATCCCGATTTGGAGCTGCTTCTCCTAAAACCCCAATTTTTCATTAGAATAGAATTCTAATAGAATTCTTATTTCCTTACAAAAAAAAAAAAAAAAAAAAAAAAATCAATGGACTGCATAATGAAGTTATCAAGCCTCGGGGATCAACCGCGAAGTAGAGCTGTCAGCACATTTTTCTAATAACATCAAACAAACATGTATAGATTTAATGAGATAAGAAAAGCTGTTGCCCTTAACAGACTGCTTTGCCACTGGCTTTGTTTGACCTTAGTATATAAGCTGTAGCTCAGGAAAAGACTGAAAATATTACAGCTACACCAGAAGAATAATATCTCTGATTTGCCTCATGGCAAAAGTTAGCTGAAAAAAATATTTATGAATTCAACAGCCACAGCTGTTTTGAGGTCTAGGAGGTCTAGCTGATGTTAGGACACACATCCCAGCAGAGATGTTGCCTTGCTAACAGTTTCTTTAAATAATTTAGTTTAGAATTAAATTGATTCTCACTGGAAGACATTTTAGCTTTTCTTCTATCTTGTCTGCCTAACTGATGTGAATCTTTCTACTGAATTGACTGGTTATCCAAGTCAGACAAACACCTTGAACTCTGAAAATGTTCCAAGTAATACAGTATTCCACTGATTTGAAATCTTTATTTCTATTGATATGGTTGAACTTTTTAATAAAATACATCCTAAGGAGTTTAAAAAATGACAAAATTTAGTTTTTACAAGTTACAGATTGCAAGTGTCAAGTGAAGGTATGAGCTAATCTCTTCCACAACAGGATAGCTATGCAGGTTCACAATACATTCTAATACATTATGATTCAATGGGGCAATAATAAAATGTATATATAGTTCAGAGGGACTTGTCATTAAGTTTCATTTGAAAGTATGTATAAATAACGTGCTTCTATTTGCTTTAAAATTTGCACATTTCACATAAAGAAACACTTAAGATAGTTAATACTGAAAAATAATCTGGTTGTAGATTAGAGAAACTAACTATTCAATATCATGCTTTCAGGTCTGGGCACAAGGGCACACAAATTTTCCCTGGGGATCTCTGCTTTTACAAATTTTATGACAAAGCCTTATCAAAGCTGGCAGAGGAATACCTTTTCTCTCAGCCACTTTTCACTACATGCCAGTATGAGGTACTAGCCAGAGCTTCCAGCAGGTGAAAAGTCATGCTTTTGACCCATGGGGTGCATTTTCAAAACATGAACTACTGTTTTGGCTACAAGTGACACATACACATAAGAAAAGAGTACTGAATGAATGAGATTTAAGCAGATGGCTCAGACATGAATTAATGCCCTACCTATGTTAGGGACACAGATTATGACTCGTATTTTGCACTAATTAAGCTGACCTCCTAGCATGAAGTTTATCAAGGGAGTCAGGCTTTTGGGGGGGCTGCACACAATTTTTCACAAATCAGACAATAATTTTTGTGATTATAAATTAACAGTCTCTTGTAAACTAAAGAGTACAGCTTATCATCTGCATAAAACACCCAAGCTTGCTAGAGGTACATTTGGCATCTTCCTAACGTGCCTCTGTCATGAAGAGTAAAGCTTAACCTGGAACAAGTAGAAAATACAAATACCACTCCTATGACATCACCTACCTTAGTACCCCAATCAAAACTTCACCATGTGAAATTATTTTATTTGCACTTTGTGAAATGACTGCTTCACTTCCTAACATTCATGCCAACATTAAGAGATTTTAAAACAAAAAGAATTTATCATTATTACTGTTAAATTTGAAAGACAATGTGAAGAGTATTTCACTATTTTCCCACAGCAAGAGGGTGCTATAAACATTCTCACTCAAGAAACATACCAGGCGATAGCAATATGATTTAGGCAGCTTTGTGTCATCGTTTATTAACTAACTACTTTCATTCAATACAGTGTAGTCTCCTCAACCATTCATCTGGATGGGTGGAAATGATCATATCCATACTTCCAATCACTTAGGACAGCAAACCCACTGAACAATTTCAGCAAGGCTGTGACATCTTCCAAGGGGAAGCTGGTATCTTCAACATACATTAACCGTATTGCCTTACATAGGTAATGCTAGCAGTTCCAGTTCATTAAGTGCTAGCTCTCTCTCTCTTGACAGCACTGGGATTTATCAGACATCTGGACTGCTCCCTCTACTCAACATCTCTGCACAAGAAGCATTTACAATGCTGTCCTCCAAACATAGGAAATCATAATTCAAAATCTCCAATACACTGAGACTGGCTTATACACTATAATGCTTTTAGAAGTAAAAATCTGGGAGCTGTTCTGCATTTCTTTTACGGCTGTAAGCTTCTAGTGTTCCCATCTTTCCACCGCAGACAAAACGATTAGGAGTTTACATTTTTGAAAAAGAAAGGTTACACTATAATGTACAACATGGCTCTGAGGACTGGTACTTGAAGAAATCAGAGTTTTGAGCATGCTACTGTAACTGTAAAGGACTGACAATACCTCTCCTGTTCACCTATAACAATGTTATCTCTCATGTTCCTGCTTGGTATTAGAGCTTTCCCCCACTATTTTCTAACTTCCTTTTGGATTTCTGGTTAGTTTACATAGGTAGAACTAATTGGGTGGGGGTTTTGGAACGTACTGAAGCGAAGAACTTGCTGTGAGCTGCAGGTTTAAAATTGTCTTTTAAGTGACAGATCTCATCTAACATTCTTGCACATTCACTTATTTTTCAGTCTCGATAAATACTGTTTCTATCCTCTTGTAGGGGTACTGGTTTGAAACCTGTGCAGCCTCAATCTAAACAAAGCTTTCCTATGGTGGATCTCATATCCTCCTCTCAGCAAGCTTCTGCATCGGTACAGAAGTTGAATAAAACAGACTGGCTTGCAGATAGGAAGCTAAATCAACAAGTAAAAACGTACTCAAGACACATCATCAAAAGTACATTTGTTCACTTAATACTTTAGAAACAAAACATGAATCATTTTGGAGAGGAACAAATGTATTCTCCTGAATACATTTCCTTGACAAAATAGCTTTAAAGATTTACATATAGAGCTAGCAAAGACTTAAATTCTAGCCCAGTACAAGCAAAAGTAAATGTTCAGTCTGTAATGTCTTTTTATGGCAAATTGTCCTGACAATTTAATGTAAAAATGGAACATGTAAGTAATAAAAACATATTTTATGAACTTTTGTGAGGTTTTGATCATTTGTCAGATGAAGAGTTTTTATTGCTTTAACATTCAGTTTCTAGTTAAGCCTCAGCTCAATAGTATTTCTATTTGTCATTCCATTGTCAGGTTCATACTTACATTAGATATCACTTTATCATTCTTTTGCGTGTTTTCCACTGAAAAATGATATATCTTTTTTCCTTTAAAAATAAATCCTTTATATGCAGAAGAGCACCTATGTTCCTGACCCCTCTGTAGAGAAAGCATATGATATAATCAAAGGCTATTCGTAAGATATTATTAGTGTCTGCTGTAATTTCTTCTGCTAAAACATAAATACTTAAATATGAAAGTACATAATGTCTAAACATTTCAGAGTCTTGATCAAGACACCTGATATACTGGTTGAAATAAGGAGGCATGATACACACTTGAAATGCAACAGATTTTTCTATATTTAATTATTAAAAATAATACCACATTGAAAAGTGTGAACTCTCCAATTCCTTTCTTTATCTGTTTATGGCAGCGTTTGACTTCTCTCAAGACATCAACGCTGCATGGAGACCAATATAATAAATACCTTAAAAATTCCCATAACGCTACCATGACTGATAGCCATCCTGCAGTTTTCAAGGTCAGCCTCTTCTGTGAGTGGGAATTACAGCCGCTTGCGATTAAACCAGTAGGGTAATTACACCTGCCGGGGAGCTGCAGCCCAGCCGTATGCGTTTGTTTGAAAGCAGTTTGTCTGGAGGAGGTCTAGAGTGGCCCTCACGACACCAGCAGCTGACCGCCACCACTGTAACCTGCACCTCAGACACCGGTCCAAGAAACTCGGTGGAGGACAGCCTGCAGTCACTCCCATAAAACGGGTGGGGCAGTTCATGCTGGAACTATGCTCCAAAATGTCACGCAGCAATGCCACGGGTACGCAAACTCCGTGCTTTTTCTCCAAATCTGTCACTAAAACTTTCTCACGTCTGTTCCTCCTACACATCCTCGGATCCGCCTAGCTTAAGCCTGATCCACTGCTGTACTGTTTAGGGGCGAAACGTCGCCCCTCCTCACGCTCCTGGCACACCCCGGGCAGAAGAACCAAGCGCGGACCCACCCACCAACACTCCCCGCTCCTCAGCGAGCTGTTACCGCCGCCACCCGTTCCCCTTTGCCCCCCGAGGCCCGAGCCGGGGCTAGCACCGTGCTAACGGGCAAACGGGGGCCGCTTCCTTGTCCCCCCTCGTACGCCAACGCTGTCACCCCGTCGTAGAACCTTCTGGGTTGGAAAAGACCTTTACGATCATGGAGTCCAACCATTAACCCAGCACTGCCAAGCCTGCCCCTAAACCACATCCCTCCGTGCCGCATCTTTTACACACCCCCAGGGATGGGGACTCCACCAGGTCCCTGGGCAGCCTGTCCCAGTGCTTGACCACCCTTTCGGTGAAGAAATTTTTCCCAACACCCAGTCTCAACCTGCCCTGGCACAACTTGAGGCCGTTCCCTCTCGTCCTGTCGCTTGTTACTTGGGAGCAGAGCCCAACCCCCCCGCTTGGCTGCAGCCTCCTTCCAGGGAGCTGTAGGGAGCGATCAG
>JAVJGI010000014.1:94345742-94395250 GCA_035590275.1 Ibycter americanus
AAGAAAAAAGAATGAAATGCTATTTTAAAGCCAGTCTAGGGAAATGCTGTTTCCTTTAACTCAGACCTTATTTCTTTTGGCATCAAATACATTAATTGTTTGTCATAAATTGTATTATTCTAGATAATATTTAGCTTTGAAATTGTTTTCTTTCATTTTAAAATGAATTAATAAAACACTTTAAATGTGGGATTAAAGTTAGCTTTACTCTGAGGACCTAAAAGGATCATTATTAAGATGATTTATCAAGCCTAAGGAGAATATTCTTCTCAGGGGTGTATTTGAAATAGAAATTGGTATAGTGCATTACAGAAATATTAACAAATTGAGAGATTTTCAGACAGAGCATTAGGCTATTTCCTTATTAAAAAAAAAAGGAGGGGGGGCGGGGAGGAACCTTCTAAAGCATTCAGTCATGCTTTCATGCTTACTGAATCACTGAAGACTGAATATTCCCCAAATAAAAACTTAAGAATCAGTGTTCTCTCAACAGTTCTATAATGTGCACTTCCTGAAGAGCTGGGATTTGGAATGGGGAGGGTCAGAGAGACTGAATATCTAACTTTGTTGCAATCAAACTTTAAAGTCAGGTATTTGAGAAGTTAATAGCTATTAAAATTCAAAATTCTTTTCCATCAAAAATCTTTTGCTGTGATGAGCTTTTATTTAACTGTTCACATTATGTCCAAATAAATTATTACCCACACTTTCTTGTTATTTACCTTTTCATTAATATATTGGTATGAATTTCAATACCTCCAGCACATGCAGGTATATGACTCTGTCCTAAAAAATATCAATTATGAAGTAAATATGAGCAGCAATCAGTCATTGAAAGCATCTCTTCATTACCTTCATCTTTATGAACCTTAAAAACTGCAGTGGGGAATCCTTATGTAATGTTTAAAAATAACATCTGATAGCTGGAAATTGTTTTAAGTCCCTTTCAATTGCAGGTTACAAGATAATCATCTTGTGGGAACATGCCTCAGCATTTCCATGTATTCATGGCTGACAAAATGAAATGTCTCCTGTAATCCTTTTGGCAGTTGAAGAAGTGATTGAAACCTTTTGTTATTCAACCTTCAAGATTAAGTGATCACATCTGTTGAGTAGTTTTTGAAGGATCTCATATAGGTTTGGGTAATTAGCTAGAAGCTCATTTTTTACATTAACGTGTAGGCAGAGTACTGTCTCCAAAGTTTATTATCAGACTTAAGAGTTGCAAATTATATCAAAGTTCAAGCCACTTGATTATACTTGTAACATTTTTGAATACTCCCAGTGCAGTTTTGTTGCTGTCTAAAATAATCAAGCAGATAATGGATTTCACATTTCACAGTAATGGAAAACTGTCAGGAACATTTGGAGGCATTAATGACTGTGGGCATAATATGCCCTTTAACTATTTTCATCTGAAGTAGAAACATGTAGCTTTTGCTCTGAGCAGTTGCATCTTTTGAATGAATGTTGCAAACTATGCCAGTTAAATTGCTAATGTGCTGATGCGGTTTATATGAATGTCTATACATAATGGATTTATTTTGTCGCTTCTGCAGAAGCTATCTTTGAATTTATTCACAATAAAAAAGGTTTCAGTTTTGCCCTTCAGATCTTATGCTAGAATTATTTTTATGATCTGCTGTGATGCAAGCTATCTTGTGTCTGACGATCTACTTCAAACAAAGGAGAAACAACTTCTGCATCTACTACAGAAAGCCTTATGGCAGTTATTGCAGTCTGTACTGATCTATGCAAATAATTTTCTTACTTCTTCCATGAAATGGAAAATCTTTTCATCTTGTCTTTTGGATGGAATGCTACTACTAAAGTAATTGTCACAGTCATGATTCGTGGTGGGCTGTGATTCAGCCAACAATGAATAAATATCAGCATATCTGGCTCCATATCAGACTGTTCATTGTGTTTACTCTCTATTGTTTGTGTATTGAGCAAATAATCTTTAGATATTATGCCTTCCATAGGCAGTATTTATCTTTCCATGCCAAATAACTGCACATGCAAGAAATGCCTAGCTGCACTTTTTTAGGCAGACTTGGTTTGTTCCACATATATATTCAAATATATCATTTGCACTGTAATGCTCAAGACTGTAATGATTCTTAAGCTTTAGGGGCATTGTGCATGTGTAAATTATTGCTGTTTGAATCTAGACACAGAATTTGATTTCAATAAAATTGATCTTTCATTTTCTTGATCTTCAGTAAGGGTAGTTCAACTTCGGAGAGTCAGACAAGGAGGAGTGAGTCCCGAAAAATACTTGTTTTTCTTTTCTGCCTCACTATGACCAAGTTCTTCAGGCATCCTGAGATCACAGTCAGCATCTGATCCACTACTGAGGGAACTTTGCTCTCACTTTGAAACTCCCAGAGTCTTTGCCCTGAGATTAAAGATAGTTTGGTTTCCTCAAGTCTTTATTCTGTAATTTCCTTAGCACCTCCAAAGACACCAGGAAACAAATCCGTATGTCAAAGCTGAAGTCCATGTACAGTTCTTAGAGCACTTGTTTTGTAATACAATCCAGTTTTAACAAGCATTTCCTGATTACATAGTTATTGTAAACTTTACAGGCATTTCCAATCTTGCTTACCCTTTCCTCAGCTGTGTGCAAAGTGCAGAAATACTGTGTTTCAGCTAGAAACATCTCAAGCATCCCTGACTTGCTTCATAGGTGCAGTTCAAGTTGTTTGAGTTTTTGTAGTTGTTTTTTGTTAAAAAGCTTAGGTTCATGTAGTCTGAATTCTTCAAGATTCTTTAGTGTTGGTCTGTAAAACTCTATTCAATTGTTTTGGATGTCTCCTTCTTCATACAAGAAATAAAGAGTGTCACTAATAATAAACAGTGAGCAGTCAGCAGTACCAGCGGGTACACAGAACTAACCAAGAGGAAAATGTATGCATGCAAGTTTAACTGAACATTGCCTGAACCAGGCCTTCTCCGTGGGCATCTCTGTCCTCTTGGGATTCAGACCGTTAGGTACTTTCAGAAGAGATCACAAGATGGAAGAAGATGGTCTTGGCCTCCACAGCATTGTCATTCAACTTCTTTTCAGAAAAGGTGGAACCTGGATTCTAGACCCTCCTTAAACATGTGTGTGCATGTGTACATGTATGTGTGTATGTGCATGGGCAAGTGTGGTGGGGGGCGGCAGGGTGGCAGCTGGCAGCTCCTAGTTTGTGGGAGAAGGTTCTGCTCACTTCCTGCTCCTGGGGATGGTGGATAGTCTCGATCCCTTTTGCTGAAGTTTCAAGGGAGATGAAGGGACTCATGACAAAGATGTTCAGTTGTGTAAGAAGGAGCCTTATTGTGTGGTCACTAGGTTATACTGTCTACTGGAAAATGAAAACCATTCTTTCATATCTCTGTGGGGTAAGGTAGGCCTGCAATCCAGCAGGAACCAATTTGTTCCTGAAAGTCAGTACGTAATGTGAAGCTTAAGTGCTAATAATGGGGTATTCTTTTTGTTCTTTTTTTCAGTGCCAGTTAATGAGGAACTGTAGAGGGTTAATTAACATTGATTATATGCAGTTGTGGGCTTGCTTCAGGGGTGGTGGGCTGGCTGATGTGGATAATGTACAGCTGTGGCTGTTTTGGGCTAAGTAGCTAAATAGCACTGAGGAGCCAGGAAGAAGAGGAGTACTGGTGGAAGGGAGCACTGGATGAAGAGAGAGGAGACTGGATGAAGAAGAGGTCAGGGATGTAGGAGAGGCCCCAGGAGAAGCTGAGAGAAGAAGGGGGCCTAGATGAGGAGAGGCTGGCTGGAGGAGAAGCCAGGAACCCAGATGCAGCAGAGGCAAGAAGCAGGGTGGACTGGCCTGAAGAGGATGAAGAAACAGCATGGACAGTAGATGAACTTTTGGAACCTTGTGTGGGAAAACCTTGTTGCAGCTTGATAGTTTTGTAGTGCTGTGACAATGAACATTAAATGCTTATAAAGCTATAAAGGGATCATTTCTAAACAGTGATTTCTGTGACTCAAAGACGCTGATGACAAACAAGGTATTTCACATACTTTATTAGTAATGAAAATATCCCTCAAACACATGACTTCACTTACAATTTGCTTAGCTTCATCAAGAAGGAAATAAAGCTCCTCTTTCTTCTTACTTGTTGAAGAGATTGAATATCTACACACTAAGTAAGAAGTTAAAATGATGTTACCAGAAGTAGTAACATCCTCTTAAATACTGCTTTATGGTCTTGTGGAGTACAAGATAGGAAACAGAACACTTAAAGTTATTTTCACAGCTATTCTTAAGGAATAAAAGCATGTAGAATTTGTAAAAAAGCTAGACAAATAATACTTTAGAAACCCTGACCTTGAATTACAAAATACAGTAGTGCTATGCTCAAAGCATGTATTAGAATAACTCATTAAAAAGTGTACTCTGCATCTTGCATGTCAGTTTTTCTGTTTGCATTGCTGCATTAATTTCAAGGCACAGTTTTTATGGTTTTGTTCTTTTTATAAAGAAAATGATATAAAAATACGCTACTAGTAAGGCGAATATTAAAAACAGGATTAAATCCAGTATACTCAAATATCCATTATCAGGTATCTTCTGCACACGGACCAGAAATTAGTATAACATTGTCCACTCCAATTTCTCCAGTTTTGCCTTTCCCACGTTCTGATTCAAAAGTGACCTGGCATAAGAAAAGAGATGTATTAACAGTGAAGATGTAGTTTATCCAACCATTTAGCAACTCTTAATGTTAATTAGTTATAATGCTATATGTGAAGAATGTTTTATCACAATACAGGATTTAATGACTTAAGTCCTTGCAGTTTTTAGAGTTTCTGTGTATTATTTGAAATAAACTTCTAATCCTCTGCGCAGATTTAAAATACTAAATGGATTCCTTTAATAAGATTACTTATTTTCATTGTACAAAAAAAAAATGCAAATTGAGTGAAATCCTATTACAATAATGTAGTTTCATCACAGTATGTGATGTTAGTGCACTTCATTTCTTGAAGACATTGTAACTGTTCATTTTCAATCTATTTGGATCCTTAAGTTTTGGGTGTATATAATACGTGCCTATTTACTCTCTGTTTATATAGTATGTATATATACAGTATAGTATGTATACTGTATAGAGAGAGTAGGTTCATTTATATGAATAGGATGCCTGGCTTTTTATAGTCTGATTCTCATTTATGTAAGGGCTTTTCTACATCAATCCAGTAGTGCAAAGAACCTTGAAAAGGGCTTGCATTTCATCTATACTCAGAGTGTTCATTTATACAGCAGAAGCCTTTGCGTAGCCCTGAAAACGTTCAGTCACATAAATGTAAGCCAGAATTTCACGGGGAAACTTGATGAAGTCCTGATTGGGGCAGTTTTCAGGCATACATAAGTGCACAGGATAGTAGATACTACTACTAGTAGGTACTACTACTAGTAGATACTACAACGCAGATACCACTGCCTTGTTGGCTAGTATGTCCTGCTCCTAAGGTGATTGCCTACCCTTGATTATACATGATGTTTCCTTTTGCTCTCATGGTCTGGTTTAGTGTGGTTTGAGAGCATCCTCTTCTACGAAATAGAAAATTTTCATTTTTCCAGGCATGTATATATGCTTCTGTTGCATGAGATATTTATTAAGGAGAGATTTTGACTGCTTATGTTAATTTATGATCTGATGCAGTTTTTTACAAAATGACAAGATTACTGGCATCAGTGTCCCAACTAATTGGGATAATTGAGTTCTGAAATTACAACTAGATAATAGCTTTTCTGCCTCCTAAAGTGTGTGTTCCTGTTTCCCATTTTAGATATGCCTTTCAATTGCCAGTAAGTGATGCCTCTAAAACAGCTGGTGGAACACTTAAGGATTAGGAAATTAAGCTGTTGTGATGGTTATGGTAGTTGGCTTATAAATTGCATTATACTTACACTGTTGGTTGTTTCAGCCCCCTGAAATATCTCTATTTTTCCAGTTTTCCACCTTTCATCTTTTCCTTTGTTCTGCTCCCAGACAGGAGCATGTTTTTTGCCTGCCAGGAACACTCGGAGTTTCCCCACTCTCTCACCAGCAAGCCGATAACTGAAAATCAAGCAGTAGCTGCTCTTTGGCTTGAGGTCAGTGAGGAGAAGTGTTAGACGCCCCAAATCCTTCTTGTGCCCCACAAAAGCTGGAACTGCCATGTAGTAACCATCACCTTGTAACAAAAAAAAAAAAAGGAAAATGCATTTGTAATGGACTTGTATTACATATTAGCAAATTGAATGCATATTTGTGAAGAAAATACATGGAAGCTGTGTTACTTGAGTAATTTAAAAGCAGACTGGAGAAAAGCAGCAGGGAGTGTACTTTGCAAGGAATCAGCTCGTGCTGTTGGAAGTCAGATCAGTTTACAGAGGACATGAGTTCATATTTCACTAGCAATCACAGGCATTCTTCCTTGCACTGTCTTTCAAAGGCAAAATCATCTTAGTTTTTCAAATGCAACAGCCTGAAACATGCTGCTGTGCCTCTGTGATCAGACCATTGCCAGTACCTGAGCTAACTCAATACTGTCTCCAATGTCCTCTGCAGTGGTGACAAACTCATAAAGGAACTGATAGCTTATTCCCTAAATCCTGGGGAGCTAATGAAATGACACAGGCAGACAAAGTGATAAAGGGATAAAATATCTGGGCCTATAAATGAAGTCATAATCAGCAGGTATAAGTTTGGGGAGATGGGATAAGGTCAGGGTAAGGTCTTTCTGGAAGTGACAGCACAGAGAAGGGACTTGGGGAAAAGGAAATATTTGGAGCAGGAGTGTAGAGGGTTAATCAACATTGATAATATATGGTTGTGGGCTTGCTTCTGGGGTGGTGGGTTGGCTGATGTGGATAATGTACAGCTGTGGCTTGTTTGGGCTAAGTAGCTAAATAGCACTGAGGAGCCAGGAAGAAGAGGAGTACTGGTGGAAGGAAGCACTGGGTGAAGAGAGAGGAGACTGGATGAAGAAGAGGTCAGGGATGTAGGAGAGGCCCCAGGAGAAGCTGAGAGAAGAAGGGGACCTAGATGAGGAGAGGCTGGCTGGAGGAGAAGCCAGGAATCTGGACGCAGCAGAGGCAAGAAGCAGGGTGGACTGGCCTGAAGAGGATGAAGAAAGAGCATGGACAGTAGATGAGCTTTTGGAACCTTGTGTGGGAAAACCTTGTTGCAGCTGGCTAGTTTGGTAGTGCTGCAACACAGGAGAGGAAGGATTAGTGAAGAAAGACTGAGATGGAAAGACTGCGAGGGAAGAGGGAGAGAATGTGTGTGTAGGAACTGGTGCAAGTGGCCTGTAGAATCTGTAGGATCCACAGGTCCCTACTGCAGCAACTTCTGCAACATTTCCTGTCTCACAGGGAAGAGATATCCTGTCAAACAAGTTTCTTCAGCAACGCTTTTTTATGTACACCTGCACAGCAGCTGCACATTGCAGTTGTGGAGCTCTTTCTCACATTTTAGGAGGCCTGCTGTTGGTACCAGGTCCGATATTGGTTGTCCCTGAATAGCTCCCTGCCCTTGGCTCATTCTGAGGAATGCTGCAGAGTCTGAGATTTCTGAGCAGTTACGACAGTGCTGCCTAAGCCGTATTCAGTGACTGCATTGCCACATCCATCTAAATGGCAGATGTGTGGTTAAACGCCCCAGCAGTCTTGCAGAGACACCATGTGTAACTAATAAGGCTTCCACTGCCTTGTACCTTGCAGTTCTGAACAGTTATATTCTAATAATTTTTCTCATCTTTTGATTTGTGTGTGTTGAAATATGTTCCTGATTACCAGTTGCCACTGGGTATTTCAAAGAAACAATTTCCACTCCCAGCATTTTTTGCCTCCTTTTTTCTTTTATAAAGATAACCCACTGATAGGCAAGCTATCTTGATTCTGTTTTCCCCTCCATCCCTCTTTTTTTGGAGGGGGTAAGCCATCAAATCAAAGCATAGCAGAGGACAGATATTTAAATACCTCTATCTCGATCAGCAGGATTCCAGTCAAAGTCATCATCAGTGTCTTGTTTCCAGTCACAAACCCCTCGACTGAAGCTGCAATCAACTGGAAAAAAGAAAACTGGCAATGGAGACTCAGAGATAAGAGAAATGCTGTATCATAACTACTGATAAAAATAATTTGCTCTTTATTCACCCAGTTATTAGTGTATTGGCCATTCTAAAATTACCTACAAGCTAAGTCCAGATAGTATTGACCTAGATTAAATTACAAAAAAGCAAAACATTAGAATTTATGTAGTAATTCTTTCTTTAACTCACAGGAAAATCTGTTGTGTCTTTTTACTGCTAATCTATCTGCACATGAGTTTATATGCTGTGACTTCTGTATACTGAGCACCTGCTGATTGCCAGGTATAGTTGGAGGCATTAGTTTTGAACTCTAGCATCATATATCATTTGAGATCTGCCAACTTTAGAGCTTTCCTTTCTCCATTTGTTACACTGCTGTAGTTGTAATCAGCTGAGATGTTCAAGCTCCAGTTGTATCCATTGAAATAGAGAAGATGGCCTTCCATGACAGGACTCCTTTGCATCAGTACTTGATACTCACAATAGCCCAAACCAGTTGACATTTAGAGCACACTGAAAAAGGGCATCACCCAGAGCACACCACAGCCTTCCTGACTGTGCAGATGAAAAGCATTATGTACGCAAAGAAAAAAACACTGTGCAATGCAAGCATGACAGATCAGAATAAGAGTAATACATAGGCCATCTGAATTTCCTCAGAAAGAACCATCCTTAATATTATCATATATTATATCATGAGACAGAGAAACGCAGATTTACTGTATAAATCCATTGTTTCTGAGAGTACTGCCTCCTGAATTGGAAAAACTCCAGTAACTTACCCTTAACATCAGACAGCACATCTGTTTTGTTTTCTTTAAGATTTGGAAGCATTTGTGGATTGGTTTTGGGTGAAACCCACCTTGTCCTAAAAATAATCTCAGCTACACACATTCCCAGTATTTCAGCCCCTGCCTACTTGGCTGGTAACTTCCCAAGAGCAGGATGCTGCCCTGTAGCATCAACTCAATATCATCCCTCAGTCCCCCCCTTTTGGATTCTGCTTTTTTCTGTGGCTCTCATAAGCAGGTCCTTATAGTCAGCTTCATGATTCTGCCCATCACAGGGAAACTGTTTCTCACCAGGAGAAAAGGAGAGAGTGCCCTTTGATCTGCCTCTATGTTCTGCTTTGATGAGAGCCACACTACAGCCTGTTATAGTTTCAAACAGGCCGTGGTGTTTTCTGTTTGAAAGTGTGTGAAGCAGTTTCCTAAGGCACAGCACATGGCTTAAGTTGTGTACATAAATGGACAGGTCTTGGACCTTGTACGCTCTCCTGACTGATTTTGTAACAATTCTTTAACATGAGAAAGAGCAGATAGTGTTATCTTACTCTGATATCCACAGGACTTACTGATGAATTGGGAACCATAATAAATTCACAGCCAGGCTATTTAAGATTCAGGGTAAATACTTATTCAGTCTTGTTCAGGGGAGATTCCTATTGACTTCTGACAGAGGACCACGATCAAAACCAAGAGAATATCGCTGAAGGACATTGGCATATTGTTGCATACTATGCAACACTCTTCTAACCATTGTTTCATTTTATAGACAATAGAAATTACTTTATTTTTTCATGACTATGAAATAAATCAAGTGAAATTCAATTGCACGTCAGTTTTCAATGTGGGGGGACTTTCTATAAATTGTTATAAACAGTGAAAGTATGTTTTGAATAGGACATAAAACCAGCTTCTCACATTGGAACTGGCAGAATGATTTGGCCAGATACTGTCTCTAACAAGCTCACCAAACCTTTGTTTTATGTTAAAGGCTTTTAAACTGGTTCTGGCTTGGCTAATATAGGTTGTCATGAAAACACATAGTACGCAGGAAAATGAATACTGTAGAATAAAAATAATCTACCTTCTTGCTCTGGTCTCGACACTGGAACCTTCCTCTGTGCCAAGAGAGGGCTGAAAGCAGCTGCTTCTTTCACCTTGGGAACTAGGGAAAGCAACTTGTCAAGTGCTGAGTCATCACAGGAACGGAAAATGGAACTTTATTCCTTTATACCAAGGAAGTATCATAATTTGCCATCATTTATTTAAATAACTCAACATACATGTTTTCCACCCCACCACCAAATTCGCATTCCTAACCCCAGTTAGATACTAACTCTGAATCTTAAAACTTTGTTTAAACTGCTGTTTTGCACAGCACCATGCCTTCTAAGCTGTGGGCAATGGAGCTACAAGATTCACAAGGTCATAAAATGTTGAACATGATCTTTCTTTGACGTGGTGATCTGCTTTCTTGCTACAAAACTTCAACTAATGATCAAAGTACCTGAACTCTACCAGACAGTGAAGTCAACAACTCAGTGCCTTGGCAGCATTTTGCCAACAGCTGCCTCAAAATTTGGGTAATGTCAGAGACTTTGTAAAAGCCATAACCATTGGGGGATCAAAGGCCCGCAGCTCTGTATTCAGGTGAGTGATAGCTGGTGCTGCTGTAACAGAATTCCCAGGCAATTATTTTTCTGAAGCCGTAGTTTCTGCTGGGGTACATGTTCTCCTGCAAACCTGGTAAGCTCTGCTGCCTGTTGGGAAGGAAGGGCACAGTGACTGTTCAACCTCTTCCTCACCCTCCCTGCAACAGCTGGCAAGCACAGCCTGATGTTTTGACAATCAGTCCTGGTGGAAACCCCTGAATAAGTTCTTTTGTAAAAACTGGTTGATGTGTCTTGTGCCAAACTGGAAGAGTCAGTACAGCAGCACAGTCAACGTGCATTCTCTATGATACTGACCTAAAGGAGGTAGATACTCAAGAAGCACTATTTTTCAACAGCAGACTTAAGAGACCAAGGCAAAACCTCTCTTGTCTGATAAGCTACAAAGATATAGAAGCTTTCAAACTCTCATTTACTCTAAAATACTCTAAGTATTTTTAAAATTCTATGATTAAGCTTCTTTTGTACTATTTTAAGTGATTAATAGAGAAGTGCACTCAATAGTCTCAACTTCTTTGTGCAGAACCTGTGTAAGTAACTAATCACACATGAGATAAGGGGAAAGTCTGCTTTCACTGGCAGAGGATTCTATCCTTTGCAAACACATATGCAGATGATGCCCATGATATATGCATACAAACCTATGCAAACAGGAGGAGCTTCAATGTCCCATTTTAGAGGAGTGAGGGAGGATCCTTTGGATTACTGCTTACAAAAGGTGTTAGTGGAAGGCCTGACAGACTGAAGTTCACTTTTTAGCCACATCATGTGGGCAGCAGTGCTAAGAAAAGCTCAGGCTTCCTCAACCGTGCCAGATGATTGGAATAGTGCCAGCTATGGAAACAGAAATTACTTTTCCCTACTCAGCATTGTATCATCATACGTGCTATTAGAAAGTCGCAAATGCCAAATATTTTAAAAGTCATTACTTTCACATGCACACACATTTATTTGTTCAGAGGGGAGTTTGCTCCCATGAGTTCCACTGAGCTAGGGCTTTCCATTGAAATGCTCCAGCATACTCACAGTCATAAACACATACTCAATTTTAAGAATATACTTAAACCCCACTACAATCCAGAGCCTCCTAGCACTATAAAGACTATGCCATCTACTTAACCTTTCTTCTTCTTCAAAACTGTCAAAAATTGCTCTGTGCGTACACCAGAGAAAACACACACTAATGAAGAGGCCCTGGAGGCACTTCCTGAGGTGCTGAATTAAGCCAGAAAGGAGACTCATGCAATCTTACGAGCTTTCTGATGAATTGCCAGGAGCATGTCCTCTCTTGTTGCCCTTGCAGCCTTCCCCTCACCCAGACCATTGCTTAAATCACCTGGATAATATTCTTACTTAAGGCAAGGATTGATGTATCTTTCTCCAAATTAATATATGTCTACATATACACATTTAGGAACAGGCACATAGAGATTAGGTGTTAAGTTTACTGTCATGCCATAAACTTGGCCTCACACTTAGTGAAAGAGGCTGAGGCTGTGAAAACCCTTGCCAAAATGAAGAGAGCTATTAAAATATGATCAGTTCTGGAAAGAGTGGAGTGATTTAACAGAACACAGCTGCCAGAATGATTTATTTATTGAGTTATTGAATTACACTTGAATTCTTTTGAGGGATATACATGCAGGTGTAGCTGTGTGCTGCAGATGCTTCAAGTGAAGAACTGTCATGCAGATAGAAAGAGCCAAATTTTGTATCCAAATCTATTTTTGTTTTCAGTGTTAGGCACTACAGTCAGGTTCTCCACTTACTGGAAGATTCCAGCTGTTTATTATGAGAAACTGTAAGCTTCAGCTTAGCGAAAGGTTTCCCAGAAACCTTTCTTCTTGGAATGTGCCTACGTTTTACATCAGACCATTTTTGGACATAGCCAGGATCCAAAGTTTACCCCCTCCTAAGTACTAGGCAGGAGGCAGGATTGCTCTTTTCAGCTCTTCTGTCAAGTGGTACTTGCAGAAAGGCAGGCCATGTCTCACGCTCCCTAAGAACATACTTAAAGAAAAACAAAAGCTCACATAACATCTGACTTTAGGCACAGCTGAGTCTATCCTTCCTGTACTGCTGGTGCCCACCCATGTATTTATCTGCAGCACTAGCTACTATATAATCTCTACATATAAAACCCTTCATATCATGGTGCCACACATTTTTCACTGTTGATGTCATCATGATACTCTTATGAGGTAAGATGGGTTGATCTTATGAGCAGGAATTAGTGGCAGAGAGAACTAATGCCCTGGTCTTCAGAGGTACCTATGTAACTAACTACCACCAATTTCCATACGAGTTGTGTCTATGAATGTCTGCGATGAGCTGACCATAAGTAAATTGGTGATGTTCTGGTCCTGAGAACAGCCACCTTGTTGCTGACACACGTTCTTGCATCTGCAAGAAATTGTGTTGCTACCTGCAATATATGTCTAAGTATTTCCCCTGTTCTGAGGAGCGGGAATGTCTGAGACGTGTTAGATGCAGTTTGTCAGTTGTATTACATATCAAGAACTGCAGCAAGAAAAGAGACTTTCTGCAAAATAGAACAGCCCCAGCCAGCTCTATCTGGCTGGAAGTACTTCCCTAAAGAATAACAGGACTCATAAAGCAACTCTGAAACTACTGGGGATGTCTGCAATCGTGGAAATGCTTCTTAGCAATAACCTCAGAAAATGAGAAAGTGGTGCTGAAAAGAAGCACTGAGACACTGTTCTAGTATAAACGTGCCTAAATAAAGTTCCATGAAGGGGATCTAGAAACAAAGCTATACATGAAACTAGAATGCCGCTTTAAAAACACCAGGCTTACAAGGAGTGCTGCGCATAATGAAATGGATGAGATTTGAGAGCCACCTCCTAGCCAACGCCCTTGTCTGGGGACCTTTAGATAGTGAAGTAAAGGAAGATAGTGGACTGCCACTAAAAGATATAGCAAAAGAGTTTGTTAGGTTCAAGCATATCCTTTCGTACAGTGCATAGCAGTGTCCTCCTAGAAATGCAGGCAGACACCAGTTCACTCTGCCTGCCAAACAGGTTTGTTAGCACTGGTCTGCCAGTTGCACCAGCTCTTGACTACATGACTTCTTGCTTGGAGCTGGCTTGCACCTGGCTTGCTTGGAGCACAACTGGAGTGAGCTTAGGTCTGCCTGGAAAGTACCACGCAGATAGACCCTCAACTTGGTCTGTAAGTCAAAATAAGGGCCAATGAGATCATGAAAGCAATAGGAAGCTTCAGGAGCACATCTGGAAAAGTGCCATTTGGACTATACTGCAATATTAGAAAGTTCAAAGTGGTGGTGGGGCGAAGCTTAAACCCCAAACCTAACAAGCAGTAGCTCAGTAGAATAGGTCTGTGGAGCACTGTTTTATAGGCACCCTTCAGAAACAGTACAAAAGCACTGGTAAGCAACTGCTAAGTGACTGTGGTGCTAATGGAGCTCACTGAAACACTGATAGATTTTCCTTTATATGTACTTGGTTTCACCTCTCTGCTTTGCCAACTGCTTATGTAAAATTATTTATAGTGCATTTGGAAATGACATTTTTGCCTGAAAAACATGGCTTGGTTTATAGCTTGGAAGTAATCTTCTATTTGTCTGCAGTAATGTATGTGCTATCCTTAAGCTTTAATTCCTTTTTTTTCCTGTTAGTGGGACTGTATTTCTTATAAATCATCTGTGACATCACATTGAGCTCTTGCTGAGGCAGCTATACTGGAAAAACAGTTATATAGCAGAATATAAGCACCTATGTATTAAAGTGTGCTAGTTGTGGGCAACACAGAATTTCTAAAGTGCCTGAAACTGCAGCATGTGGGAACTCTCACAAAAATGGTACTCACTGTCTTTCTAACACTGCTCTCTGATGTTCAAAGCCCATAAAAAAACCCCAGAAGACCAGAGTGGGCACTGTAAAACGATCAAGCAGAATATAAGAGGTAGTAAAATGAAGACTAGGTTCCCATATATGCAGTATATCACTATGTCTGACTCAAAGGAATATGCCACATCTGTGCTACCACATCCTCCTCTGAAAGAATTACATTTGCCAGATGTCTGACATCTTTTGAGACATTTATCTATAGCTGTGGACTGAGCTGTGGTCTGAACATTACTCACTCCCACAGTGGTCTAATTACCAGAAAAGAATAAGATTAAGAGCAAACATCCTGATTAACTGAGAGTGCTCTTGTTCAGAATAAAGAGCCTAGAACCTGTAAGGGAAACAGTCCACTTTTACTGTTGCCAAATATACCAGAAATCCAAAACCTCTTTGTCATTCTTGGTGTTATCAAAGGAAGGGGCTGTGTAATGAACACAGCTGGCTACATGATACTATAGGAGTGTTCTAAGCACGATATGAGTTTCATAAACTGATAGAGTACAGAATATGGAATTTAGTTGCAATTGACAATACCATTCTGGATTACAAATGGTACACACAAAGCACTGAAATGTTAAAAAATTACAGAATAAAGATTGTGCACTATAGGTTCACCTCTAGCTTGAGTATAGCATCTGTACAGTCACTGCCTATATAACCAAGCATTTTGGTCCACCTCTCTGTGTCTCCTTCCCTGTACAGAAAGGACATTTCTCACACAGTAAGGAGCTTTCCAATACTTTGGTTTACTCTCATTTTCTGTACAACTGCAATTTTTGCAATCAATAGGACACAGTCCTATTTTTTAAACTGCACCTTTCACAGCGGGACAGGTCCTTCCTTCACCCTGAACCAGGTAAGGATCCCATGGAAAACAGTCATTTAAAGTCATTACAGGCAGTATCATAAGGTATAACAATGTAAGAAGGAAAATGTAAGTTTTCACAGATTATTTTTGACATTTCTTAAATGTTGGGGGCTTCACTTTGCTGTCTTTAATACTCTGTTTCTAAAAATCCCTGTGAGTAATAGTTTTCACAAAGGTCCTTTATTTTGATAGTTGGCCTATTTTAATGAATTCAATTTCCATATAATAACTCCTTTTCTCTCTACAGTATTTTTCTGTGGCTCCTTATGTGTTTATTATGTAGTAAAACTACTATGATAAAATCATATATAAATTTAAAAATAATAATTAGGTTCTCTGAAAAGTGTGACCTACCCATTTTTCTTAATTAAGTACTCTTCCTGGAAGAAAAACAATATCAATATTAATAACAAAACACAGATACTATGTGAATTGAGGGGATTATATGGAGGAACTTAATGTGGTAGTAAAGGAATCACTGCTGAATAGACATCAGCAGAGGAGTCAAAAACCCAGTGTGTAAATTTACAAGCTGTACATCTGAGTTAAAGATGTACTCCAAAAGATCATTCAGTATCATTAAAAATTGAAGTGTTTTTAAAGCCAAATGTTCAAACAATTAAGTGCCTAAATCACGACTGAATTTTTATAATAACAAGGATCAAGTATAGCATATGGAAATTTAAAAGGAAAGGAAACACAATTAATGTATGCAACCTATCCTGAAAGAAAAATGCGAATGGCACAATGCCTTAAGTCCTCTACGTAGTTGGTATCAAACAAGAAAGCCATAAATAATACAGAGTTCACATACTTAATGAAAGTACATCTGGGGCATACTGGTATCCCTGTATCAAGAAGCACACCAACCTTCTTCCAGTATCCCCTGGCAAAATAACATATCTCTAGCATGTTCAGCATATAAATCCCTTATATTAATAATGGAAAATTCCAGCTAAATGTGACTGGAACAATGACAGTGTAGGCAAAAATATAGATAAACCACAGTGCTTTAGTATTTTCAAGCGATAATATTCATTGTCACTGCTGTCAGTTGTAGTGGCAACTTTGTAAAGACAAGTAGTCTGCCTAGCCCAGGTATATGGTGTTCAAACGTTCTGGTTTGGCTGAGGAAGTCCTTGGAAAAGAATCTCACTAAACATCAGGACAAAAATCTCTTGTATATTATTTGGCTTTTCCTGTGGACAAAGGATTTTCTCTGCATGCCCTCACTCCGACTGAAATCTGGGAAATGAATTTATTCCAAATATTGTAGCATCAAGTTCTCAACAGGAAGGTTACGTGATCCAGCCTTTTCAATTGCATCAGGTCATGTAGCCCAGCACAAGGGAGCATGTTCCCCTTGTATCACCAGGCATAGAGAGCAGAGCCCTATATCATTCAAAAAAGATGGTGACCCTACCCTAGGGGCATGTATTTCTGGCAATCCTTTCTGACCTGTCCAAGCAGGTTACAGAAGAAACCTGTTGAGATGCCTGAACTACCTCCCTCAATCCATCCATCCATCCATCCATCACTGAAAGGCAGAAAGGGATAGAAGCACTGGCTTGGATTATATGTGGGGTTTTTTCTAACAGGCTGCCTTGCTTCACAATTGAGGAAGTAGAAAACAATTGAGGAAGTAGAAAAGTCCACAGTCCTTTATGGCACAGAATTTTGAATTAAATGTATCTACAGCTAATAACAGTACTACTTATAAATAGCCAATTTATTATTTACAGTAACTGTTAACAGAAACTATTAGTATGCCCCTAAAGTGCTAGACCAGCAATATGGTTGCAATTTTGTTTGGAAAAAAAAGCTTTTGTCCCTACAGAAATCACAACTACAGGGAAGCACACTCTTACCAAGGGTAAATATCCCTATCACACTCTGCTAGCATTTTGCAGTTAATCAGTCAGTCTTTTTGAGACCTTCCCAGTCTAACCACGATTAGTTGAATGTATCTGCTACTACCAGTGCTGGTTAATTCACACCATTCTTGGCACATGCAAGCTCCCCATCAACTTACCTTCACGAAGAACATTGAGTACCTGAGAACCTAGACTTAACAAAAGTCACCATATATATTAAAACTATCTTCAGCTCATTTTCTCCATGCTTCCTGTAAAATTATGGTCAGCTTTGGATTAATTAGCATGACTGGGAAGAGTTATGTCCTTTTTTAGGATAGCATTTTAGTAGAAATGTGTGTGAAACAGAATCCTCTAATTGTAAAAGTATGAGACTGGCCGTCAGAAGACCTGGATTTTATTGCTTCTTGTGAGAGAACAGCGGCAAGTCACTTAATCCTTTGGTCTGAGACTCTCAAATGCATTTGGCAGTACCAGCATGGTAAGGCTGAACTTCAAGGGTAGCTTGCCATCCAGTGAAAACTTCAACCCTAATTTGGCTTCAGTTTCTGCACCTGCTACTTCTTTTAGGTAAGTGATATATGAAGGGATCCTTAGAAGATGGCAGGAAGTGTCATAAGCTTGTCAGGAGTGAAAGGCTGAGTAAAGAGATAGGCTGAGGCTTAGGTAATGAATTCAGTGTGGCTGGCCAGAGGGAGAGTGGCATCCTGAGCACAGGATCCTCAACTTTGAAGGCACGGCACTGTTAGCCAGAAACTTTTCATCATTTGGTCCAGTTAAAAGCTGACATGCAGAAGTGTATTTTTGCATGTGGCTAGGTGGAAGCTGTTTTGGTATTTTGGAAATGTCACCGATTCCTGAATTGTGAGCTTATATGCTTACGGTACCAGAGAGGCATCTAAGTGTCTTCCAGGATGCAGGTCTACACACACTGGATACCACCACTTTCTAAATTGTTTTGAAATGCTCTGCTGAAATTGTAGAATGAATCACAGAATCATGTGGGTTGGAAGGGACATCTGTAGGTCACTTGGTATGATCAGGAGGTTGCTCAAGGCCCAGCTCAGTCATATTATGAATATCTCCAAAGATGGATATTTCATAACCTCTCTGCATACCTGTACCAATTTTTGTCCACTTTAATGGTAAAATATTATTTTCATAATACCTAATCAGAATTTTTTTTGTTCCAATTTGTATTCATTACTTCTTGTCCTATTACTGTATACTTTCAAGAAGAATCTGACTGTGTCTTCCCTATAACCTTCCATTAGATAGTTGAAGACAGCTATAGAGTCTCCCCTTAGCCTTCTCCTCTTCAGGCTAAAAAAAAGAACTACTCTCAGCCTCTCCTCATGTACTGTGTTCTCCAGGCCCCTGACCTTGGTGGAGCACTGCTAGACTCACACCAGTATGTCCTCATCTGTCTTGTAATGGAGAGCCCCAAACTGGACACAGCACCTCAGATGTGGTCTCACAAGTGCCAAATGGAGGGGAAGAACCACTTCCCTTTTTTCATAAAGCTTCTTCCTAAGCAGTCATCCTATGTCTGTAATGTTGCACGAGGCTTTTCTCTCCCTTTGCATTTGCTTTTGTTGAACTTGATGATGTTTCTGTCAGCTCATTTCCACAGCCTGGCCAGGTCCCTCCTAATAGCAGCGCTGCCCTTTGGCGTATGGGTCACTCTCCCTGGTTTGGTATTGTCAGGAAACTTGAAATATACCACAAGCACTCACTGTTAATATTTGCAGGAAAAGAGGAGGCTGGTGAACAAAGACCAGACTTCACTCTGTTTACCAGCTTGCTAGCATAATTTGGGGAAGCAATGTTAGTTTACATCCTTAGCCTGAGCTGAAACAGGCCAATTACCACTGAAAACTGAAAAAAAAGCAGTTTTAGGAGAAGTGTACCTTTGGCAAAGAAGCTTGTATTCTCAAATGTATTTAGGTGAATAATCACATTTTTTCTTGGCTTTCTTACAGTAGCAATATTACAGAACATTTTTTCCAGATGACTTTAAAACTATCTTTCCTTTTAAAAAATTATGTGTCTTTTCAAATCAAATAGCAACAATTTTAATTCTAACTTCAACTTCATTTGTGTTCATTTTTATCATTATGAAATATGGTGCATAATTGCAATTACTGTGGGATAGTATTTATTATTTTTCTGTATGTTGGAAAAGAGAAAGTATGAATAAACTATTATCAGGATGTATTTTTCATATTATGTGGCTTTGCCTCTACCTTGAAGAATGTTTGACTGAGCCAGATGTACTAAAAACCAATTAAAGTGCATTTGAAAACTTTAAAGAGCACAGCAAGAAATTGCATGGCATACAAGATAATAGTTGGAAGGAAACACCTGAAAGCAGACTGAGGAAACCTATGTCAATCTTCCTGATAAAAGACTAATGTCAGAAATTAAGCAAGACTCCTGCTCAAATACCATCAAATACTTTAAATTTGAGTGTGTCCATTCAGATAAACTCTCACATTTTAAAAAAAACCACTCTGTGATTCATGTTATTTTTCTGTTGGGAACGACATGAACAACAGTGGTGTCTATTATATGGCTGATATGATTTGAAACACAAGGACACCAAAGTCTATGTTTTTCCTCTGAACAATGCACACTACTTAGGACGATCAGTACCCCTGTCACAAATCAAAGCTAATTATTGTCTTACTTGTAATGAAGCAGCACAGTATCTTGTTTTGCTGGGGCTTCTGCGAAGAAAATGGGGAGAAACTATGTGCTATGTCTAAGCTGCCCTGAAAGCACAGCCTGCAGAGCACCTGTCAGGATGGCGCACTGTCTCTCTGCTCATACTGACTGCAGACAGATTCCCCTAACAGGGACATTTGGTGCCTTTAGTCTCACCAGTCAGTATGTTAAGTTACTTTTCATTTTCTACAAGTAAATTCTGATAAAAATGGCTAGAATGTTTTGTGATTATTTTGTTAGTGTTTATATATGTTTATATATATACGTTTATATATTTTACACTGAAACCAGATTTATTAAAAATTAAGAAACTTACAAAAGACATCTCCTCTAAGGCTTTGTTCATGGTCAATTTGATTCTCAAAATCTTCCTTCTCCTCTTCATCTGACTCTTCTGCCTCCTTTTCTGCAGTAGCTTCAGATTCTTTCTCTTCCTCCCTGTAGCTCTCACCAAGATCAATACCACCTTCATAGTCCAGTAACTGCAAGTGGGTCTTGGAAGACGGTGTCATGGCTCCTTCTGGGATCGCATTCTTAATTGTTTCATGCTTTTTCATACTGTTTTTATGTGCGAAAAGTTTCTTAATTGTGTCCTTAGCTGTCCCAGGGATTCTTGCAATTTCCTTCACTGACTTTTCAGGGATAACTAGAACCAAGAAGAAAGTATTAAATATTCATCTAAGGAATCATTCAGCAATGACATTTCTAGATGGGACCATGGTGTCCTTTAAAATGTCTGGACACCCATACAGCCAAATGCTCTACTATAAGTTCAGCTCTGCACAGAACTGAATACGCATGCACTTGTTTAGCTCTGTTGTATAGCCAACCCTTTGTTTGAGTTACAGTGAAAAGACCAAAGCGACCCTCTGTCATAACCTCATTTGGATTCCTGTGTAACATCTCTGGTCTAACTTTCCTTGCACGACAGGCTGAAAGCCACTGAAATGGAGTGTATTTTGAGAGAAGATACATTAAGCTGCTCCGTCACATTTCATGTAGCTCTAAGGGATATTCAGTTCTAAGGTGTAAACCCCAAAAACCCAGAGACATCCGAGAATACCAAATTGTTATTGTTAGATTTTTACTATTTTATGATTCCTTTTGGCTACAAAATACTAAAAGGATAACCAGCCTTGTAGGATCTTGCAACTTTGGATTCTGCTCAGAAACACAAAGGCTGCCAGAAGTTAAAAACTGAAGAGTGGGGTAAAAATCAGTTGAGATTGTTCAAATCTGTAAAACAAAAGAAAAAAATATCTGAATTTGGCGTTTTCCCTTCTATGAGGTATAATGAAGTCAAATACCCTCTATAGCCAGGCAAAAACGTCAAAACGTTCATTGGTAAGAGGACATTGTTACATTTACATATCAACCTGGATTTTCAAATCATGTTTTCCTTGTCAGTGTATTGAGTTTCAAGACACAAGCTTTTTATTTCTTTTAAAATTCAGTTTTTCTCTCTCTACAATCGCCAGACTATGTTTGGATGCTTGAATGAGGGACATTTTTCATAGGAAACCATTTGAAGATGGATTTCTAGGGATGTGGGGAGGCAAGATTGATTGTCCATCAGTGGTGGGACCCAGTAGCAGCACAAAGGGCTCCTCTGAGACAGTATGTTGGCCAGCTGTTCTCCATGTTCTCATAAGTCAGGAAAATTATCAGTTTACTTGAAATGAGGAGAAGTTTTAGTTACATGTTGTGAAGAACTTACTGTTCTTGCTATAGGGTAGTAAAACACAGGAGCAAGCTGCTTAGATTATTTGAACTAAATCACTAGAAGTTTTAAAAAATAGTTAGGCTACAATCTGTCATTAGTATACTGGATGTGATCTGCCTCAGAGCAAAAAAACAGGCTAACTGATCTTTTTTAGTCCCTTCCAGATGTATTCTTCTGTCATCTGACAAAGACTGATGGCTCTTTGTGCTGATGGCCAAACCATAACTGAGGGTCAAAGCCAGAACTACTTGGGATCAGTTTGCTCAAGGTATGTGTACAGTACAAAGCAAATTCAAAGAAGAAATTACAGCAATACTGCAGGTGTTGCTTTTTATCAGCAACACCAGTTGCTGCTCAACATCAGTCAAGGAAAACCACTGTGCCAAAACTAGGTCTGGAATGGTTTGTGTAACAAATACGCAAATTTTAGAGAAGACATAAATCTGAGGAGTTCTAGTTTATGAGGTGATCCCATCTCACCATAAGGATTCCACTAGAGTTATCCAAGTCCCTACCTGTCATGGTACCAGTGCTACTGAGGAAGGGAGCATCTTTGGGGTTTAAAGTCCATGGCAACGGACTTTGAGGCTTGAGACAATGAGGCTTTTGAGTCAACTCAGGATTTCATGACTGTTATGATGTGACTGGTCAGTATGCAATTATGTACTCAGTCCTCTAGTGCTGGCCAAAGCCTGAATCTGTGTGGGTGAGGAAGAAGGACTGGCAGGTAGGATAGCACAACCATGTCATAAGCTGCTGATAGCCACCTGAAACCTGCAGTTTCAGTCCTTTATGTGACGTACCTAGGAAATAATGAGGGCTGAGCAGTTCCAGTGTGCTGTACAAAAGCTCTTCTGTAGATGGAGACTATCTCCACCAGTGGGTCAGAATAGCCTTGTATACTGCTTCCTATCTTCGATTCTGGATCAGTATTGATGCTGCAGTGCCTACAGACTTTTTGGATTGCAAATGGTGAAGTCAGCTATTTTATTTCCCTCTGTTTTCTGTCTAGTGATTGCATTATTAGGGCAAGAATATGTTCCTATTTTGCTCCTCACTTTGCAGTAATAAAAACCTTATAGTAGTATTTTGGGACAGATGGACTGGACTTGTAACCTTGGGTAGTACTTTCTGCATGTTTCTTGTCATAGCAATATAGCAGAAGAAAAAACACTGGTTAATAAAATAGAACCATAGTCTAGTAGGAAAAGTGGAAAGTTCCCTGAATTTATATTCATTCCTGGGAAATACGATCTTATCACTCTGAATCTGTTACAGTTTATTTATGGCAAATGCAACTCTACATGCTACTTAGTATCCCAGGAGCAGAATCAGACTGTCTTTGTGTGATCACTGGAGCATTCAGGGTTTTTGAGGCTGCAGTTGGAGTAGTAAAGTAAACAGATGCCAATTACAAAATTAAATCAAAATTGAAGATATTGATTTTCTTTTCCTTTGGACAAAACTTGTAGCCTTACTTGTCAGATACTTGCAAGTAAACCCTTCATTAATAGTCACCTAAGTGAGCCTTTCCTCTGGAGCATGATGTCATGAAGGATGTAAGGTTCTCTGTGTCTGAACTCAGAATGTAGCAATAAAATTTAACAGGAAAGCTTCATTCCAAACAATTTTCCTCTTGACAATCAGTAACAAGAAACTTCAGGCTGTTAATAAAGAGGCTGTGGAGATTTTCAAGCCAGGACTGACTGCTCAGCAAACCTGAACATCTGCTTGTAGTTTCTGCTTTGAAGTCTTCCTAGTGAAATGAAAAATTCTTACAGCTCAACTTAATAACCTCTGTGGTGTCAGAATACCAATCTCCTGTATGTGCAGAACTAAGCAGTGCAGAAAATCAACTGACAGAAGTGACAAAAATAGGGGGGTGAAAGTGCATATATCCTCACACGCTTGCTCCAGTTTGCTGCTGCAATATGAAAATCTGCATGCTCATGGGTTCAAAGAGGGACTAGACAACAAGCATATTTTAGGATATATCGCTAGTAGCCTAATCTGCATTCAGCTTTAGAATAGCTGGAGGTGTGGATTCGAGGTTTTTTATGTCTACCCATAAACTGCAGGAGGAATAATCCAGCATAACAATAGACCACCTTAAACTCTGTTCTGTTGAATCCACTGCCTGTGGACTTGCCTGAATGAACAGCTCACCTTCTCTGGCAATGTGGGGTGCTACAGCTGAGGCAGTGATTTTTCAGGACCCCTTGCCCCAAGACATGTATATAAATGCACAGGTGTTGCTCACAAACATTTGTGCATTTATCCATCCATGTGACTACATAGAGAATTTTGGAAAGAGAAACATAGTGCATTTCATCCCAGCTCTTCTTTACATACCTTCCATCAGGAAACGTAGATTAGTTCCTCCTGCTCTTATACAGCTTGTGTTTATTGCCCTATTATGAAAGTATCTTTGCTTTGAATTAGAATTCTTTGAATTAGAGAGAATTAAAGCAAGAGTTGGAAAAACAAAGGTGGCTGAGGGCTAAAAGTAAGTCTTTTCTGTCATCAGTTGTTGTACAAGACCATAAGATCACAAGATCACAGAAACAGCTTGGTGTAGGATATCTAATGACCAAGCTGTGAAAGTTGAGTTAGAAAAAATAGAGAGAGTGCAGATGCCAACCCCCTGTCTTGTGCTGCATTGTGTAAAGGGAAACACTCAGGATGAAACAGGACAGGGACAGACAGTGATCTGTTCTCCTCCCACACATCCTGTGACTGCAGCCAGCGCTGGCTGGGGCTCTGAATGTAAGCAGGTTGCAGTAGGAGATAGCTTGCTCTGCACTCGGGCAGGCACCGCACTGCTTCCACCTTCACACCTAGCAATATGTTTAAAAACCTGGTGAGAGACAAGCCTAGGAGATTGGCTTAAAAATCCTTTTGTAGCTCTCTTTGTAGCTTCCGTCTATAAAAGTTGGGGAGGAGATGAGGGATACAGACAATCATTTACCACATTTAGGGGGAGTCTGCAGATGTGAGTCAAAAATACCAGCAGGATATGGTTTAAAAAATAATTCTTTAAGTTATCAACATCTTTTAGATAGTCTTAAGAGAGTCTGAAAGCTTTCATAGATAGGTTAAAACACAGATTCTACACTATTATTCTCTTCTAAGCACCACTGAATATTGTCTACCAATGATGTTTGGTAGATGTCCTAGCCTGTTTCATTTCTAAAATTCTTACCATCTTACACAGGGAAGGATGTTTTGACAAATCAGTGCAAGTTCATTATGCTGGACTGTGCTTAATACGTGACTACACCAGCCAGCAATGCTTCCAGTAGGAAATGTGAGATGACAAAAGCCTAAGTGCTGTTCATTAAAGGATGACAGCAGTATTTGGCTCCATATTGAATTGAATTGTCAGAATCTCACCAGTGATATGACCAGAATCGCTTCTTAAGCTTTGAAACTTTATTATGTCAAACCCAACTTTTCTCAGGACTGGCAAGTTAAAAAGAAAGCAAAATTATATATGAGGCTTAGGGGTTCCTCTCTGAGCAAGAAAGGAACATGAATAATACAAGAGGCACAGAGAGAGTTGGCATGATTTTGTATTGCCATTTAGATAGCCAGCAAAGCATAAAGAAGAATAGTAACCTCTGCCTCCAGCAGGCAATAACAAAAGTGTCATTGTTGAGTTCCTTAGTGACACCTGAAGGTTGTAGGCTTTAAGTTAGTACTGATTTTTCCCGTTATTTTGTAGTTTCCTAACAAAAAAGTGAATCAAAAATAGGTTCATTTTCCCCCCAGGAATCTTAATTGCTTATGGAACCTTGTGAGACTCTATTCTTAAATAAAAGCTGAAAATACGCATAAGAAGCATGTGGTGAGGGAAATGTGGTATTTCAATGCACAATAGGAAATCAGGAAACACATGAACCTGAGAACAGTAACAGATTGCAGCAAGATAGAGGCCAGATGTGGAAATGGTTAGGACCCTTTTAGGGAGCATTTGAAAGGTTACATCTCTATGAATTCTCAAATGAAATGTGTGCTAGAGACAGTTCAGAAACAGCCTTCAATGTTTCATAGAATCATAGAATCATTTAGGTTGGAAAAGACCTTTGAGATCAAGTCCAACCGTTAACCCAGGACTGCCAAGTCCATCACCAAACCATGTTCACTAAGCACTGCATTTACATGTTTTTTAAATACCTCCAGGGATGGTGACTCAACTACTTCCCTGGGCAGCTTGTTCCAATGTTTCACCACCCTTTCAGTGAAAAACATTTCCCTAATATTCAATCTAAACCTCCCCTGGTGTAACTTGAGGCCGTTTCCTTTTGTCCTGTTGCTAGTTATCTGGGAGAAGAGACCCTACTCCCACCTGCCTGAAACCTCCTTTCAGGTAGTTGTAGAGAGCGAGATCCTCCCTGAATCTCCTCTTCTCCAGACTAAACAACCCCAGTTCCCTCAGCCGCTCCTCACAGGACTTGTTCTCTAGACCCTCCACCAGCTCCGTTGCCCTTCCCTGGACATGCTCCAGCAACCTCCACGTCCCTCTTGCAGTGAGGGGTCCAACTCTGAACACAGTATTTGAGGTGCAGCCTCACCAGTGCCGAGTACGGGGGACAATCACTTCCCTAGTCCTGCTGGCCACACTAGCTCTGGTACAAGCCAGGATGCTGTTGGCCTTCTTGACCACCTGGGCACACTGCTGGCTCATGTTCAGGCAGCTGTCAGCCAGCACCCCCAGGTCCTTTTCCACCAGGCAGCTTTCCAGCCACTCTGCCCCAAGCCTGTAGCATTGCATGGGGTTGTTGTGACCCAAGGGCAGGACCTGGCACTTCTCCTTGTTGAACCTCATACAATTGGCCTTGGCCCATCGGTCCAGCCTGTGCAGATCCCTCTGCAGAGCCTTCCTGCCCTCAAGCAGATCAAGACTCCCACCCAACTTGGTGCTGACTGCAAACTTACTGAGGGTGCACTCGATCCCCTCATCCAGATCATTGATAAAGATACTAAACAGAACTGGCCCCAGTACTGAGCCCTGGGGAACACCACTTGTGGCCAGTTGCCAGCTGGATGTAACTTTATTTACTACCACTTGTTGGGCTCAGCCATCCAGCTAGCTTTTAACACAGTGAAGAGTACACCTGTCCAAGCCATGAGCAGCCAGTTTCTCCAGGGGAATGTTGTGGGAGATGGCGTTAAAGGCTTTACTAAGGTCTAGGTAGACAACATGCACAGCCTTTCCCTCATCCACTAGGTGAGTCATCTTGTTGTAAAAGGAGATCAGGTTTGTCAAGCAGGACCTGCCTTCCATAAACCCAGGCTGGATGGGCCTGATCCCCTAGTTGTCCTGCGTGTGCCATGTACTGACACTCAGGATGATCTGCTCCATAACCTTCTGTGGCACCAAGGTCAGTCTGACAGCCCTGTAGTTTCATGCATATCGGAGTGTTAAATGGCAAAAGGCTGAACAATCACAGGTCATATCCATACAAGTAGCACTGTTTGCAGCCTGATGCTCCAGCAGCTTTCTCCTAAGTTGGTATATCAACATACAAATTAAATGTAAGGATTTCCCTCACCTTCTGTGCAAAGGTGAATTTTACATTACCTTACTTATTAGGCTATTTGACAGCATAAGGAGATGTAGCCATAGAAGTTTCATCATAAACAATGTGCTTAGTTATTTGCATTTCATACCCTGAAAATAAAGCTATATATTATGTTTTCCATTCGTTATGAAAAGCTAATACTGCTGCCATGGTACCCAGTTTGTTATGTACTAGAGACAATTGCTATAAAGAATTAATGCGTCCCTGTGAAAATGGATTCCCACCCTGTGGGAATAATTATCTGGAGTCCTGAGAACATATTTAAGAAGCATTTAGTTTAGCTGCAGCCCAGCCCCAGGCCCATCTGCTGGGAGCTGAGATGGGCTGTAGGAGCTGCAGCTGTTGCCACCAAAAGAAATGTGAAGCCACAGTCTCCAGCACTCAAATTCCCAGGATGGTGTTCCCATCATATTAAACCCAATAGCAAAACTTCCTTTGGCTTCAGTAAAGCCAAAGTTTTTCCACAATTTCCATACGACACAGAGAATACTTAGCATTTCAGTGTAGGCTTGTACATGTAATCGGTGTTTCTGCCACTGTCTGAGAAAACATTTTCCCCAATAGCAAAACGCATGTCCTGCCCACATCAGTTACATTGGTCAGACTTTTTTGGGGACTGCAGTAAAAATCAACTATTGAAACATTCAAGGTTGAAAGAACCTTTGTCTGTTCCCTTTAAAAAAAGATGGATGTGTGGGAATTACCACCAGAGAAACCAGTCTCTTTTAGCACCACTGCTTTTCAGGTTTTACCTACCACTGACTTGGGTTTGTTTTTTCCCCCTCTATTGCTGTATACACCTTTGTAGCTAGACCCTTGCCTTTTGACCTGCCTATGGCTCTGATTTCTCTCATTACTGTGTGTTATTCCCCTATCCTCTCTTGTATTAAATCTCTTTTTAATTTAGTGTGTTCTATGAAGTTTACCAATGCACAGGTCTTTCCTCTTCTAAACAAATAATGGACTTCGGTAACTGGAAACATGACATGAGGAAATATGCATAGACAGAGCAAAAAATTTAATAGAAACACCAGTGAGAAGACAGAAATCACCAGTCTTCAGCACTGAGTTTTTTACAGGGCTAGGCATTAAAAAATGTGTCATAGTCTCTCCACAACCTAAAATATTTCCTCTGTTCATATTTAAGCAAACATTCCTGTTGAATTGTTTCTGCTTGAGGAAACAATGTTTTATACACACACTTGGTGAAAAGATTTTCCTTTGAAATTTTCAGCTTCTCATTAAAAAGAAAAAAACAACAAACAAACAAAAAAAACCCCAGATCTTTTTGTTTAGAGATGTATTTGTTTAACATTTCATCTGTGGTACGTTTTGTTTTAACAGAACCATATCAAGATGTGCCATGTCAGTTTGCTTTGTATTCAGTCAGGTCTCAGACCCCACTGCACCCTTCTATTGCAGTAAGCTGCAGTGACATATCACCAGGGGTGTGGTCTAGCAAGGAAACTGGTTCCTAATATTGAATTTGAGCATGAAGAACCTTCTAAACATCTCTGCCGTGGCAATCTGTATCCAAAACAAACCTTTCAGTACCAGTCAAGTTTTTGTGTGTTTAGTTTTTCATGTCAAAAGTCAATATTTTTTACTGTAAGTATAAACTCAATGAGGGCTTTAACTTCTCAGTGTGATATTGGAAGTTTCAATTACTATTATAATGGGAGTAGGAACACGAATAATAGAGACTCAGAACATCTGTGACCATGAGGTGTAATCATAATACATACCTGATCAAGGATTACTTGAAAAAGACCCAGGAAAAAAGGCTTATACATTATGTAGACTTCATCTGCTATAGACAAGGACTTTTAAAATATTTTCACAATGTCTTTTATTCAAAAGCTTTGAGCAGGAGCTCAGATGTCCTCCTGAGGAAAACATCTCTAATAACGTTGCAGGAGAAACCTCTGCCAGGTTTAATAAAGGTATTAAATAAAAAGGTTAATTTTAAACATAAAGACAAGAACTGCGTTTCTTTCTTTCTTCTAGGAAGGTCACATTCAGTTAGAGCCAGGCAATGACATCTTTATAGGAGGTCTTCAATATTCAATAGACAACGGCAAAATATAAGTGAAAATATTTCAGCACAGAAGTCATGACTTTCCTCCCACCTGTCACTTTTTGCGGTTACCTTGACACTCTTCTGGAAGGGACTGCACAGCCCTCCAAGGGGCTAGCTGTGGGAGTTCAAGGAAATGACACAGTCGACTTTTTAAAGCTATTTTCTCTGTTTCTTCAGGACAAATTCTCTTCTCTTTTCTACTTGCGATACCTAGTGATACTATGAGACTTGGGGACTCATAGGCAAAATGAATTTGAACAAATAATGCCTGTATTAACTATGCAATGACTCGTACAATCAATACATTATTTTGTGGATAGGTCTTGCTTGGTTGGTATTGCAGCACTGTCCAGCATAACATTTCCTAGAAAATGCCCTATAACCTTCAATTATGAGAGAAAAAGAACGTAGCACTATTCCTGTCATCCAATGGTACTCACCAGCACAATCAAATCCACTTCCTCGGTAGCCCTGCTTACATTTGCACTTGAATGATCCCTCAGTGTTAAGACACTCTGCATGGAGGTTACACCTGTGTGTGTTTGTCACACATTCATTTACATCTAGAGAAAGATATAAATGATTCAGTGAAAACTGTGTTGAAACTCAAGCTTCATGACAGCCTGTTTGTGCCAGCCATCTGTTTCCAGGTATTCTAAGCACTAGTGTTAGACCAAGATGGTCCAGAGACCATCGGAGGCAGAAGAATTCACACAAAGAGAGAATGTTTAACATCAGCTTCAACTGCACAACTACTGGCATATGCATCCATGGAATATGTAGAGCATCCCAGTAAAGGCAAAGTGAACATAGTGATTTTCTGACTGACAACAGGATTCAAACTGTAGGCTGTACACACTTTTCTATTAACAAAATGCAAAAGGCACCAAAAGAGTGTGTGACATCAATTAAAAAAAAAAGCACCAAATCTTTCTCATTCTGTCCTTCATTCTAGAACAAATGCAATGGAAAGTGACCCTGAGCATGCCAAGATGTTGAGATCTTCTATCTACCTCTAACATTCCAGCATACATATGATACTGTACAAAAGAAGTATAATCAGGAAAATTCTGTAGAAAATACTATGTTCCACTGACAGCAAAATGTACAGGCATCAAGACTAACTGATTTTGTTCTCCTTTCCCCACTTTTTGCTACATCACAAAGATGTTTCTGATTTCTCCCACATGAGGGAGCCAAGCTGGTGCACAAATGTTTGCACCACTTGCATTTTACCCAGATTGCTTCTTTTTTAGCAGCTGACAGGTCCTCTCATGTAAGTCAGCTAGGAGACAAGTAGCAGGAAGATTGACTCAAAAATGTGGTGTGTCTGAGTGAGATTTAGGTTTGCAGATAAAATCCTGACTACTGAGAGCTCTCCAGTCTTTACCCATATATTGTATGAAAAATTATTTTTTCCACTTTAAGACTCTCAGAATTTGCATACAACAGGAAATGCAAACTTGAGTTTCCAAAACCTGCCTTATAGTCTCCCTCCCACCCCTAACTCCCAAGATCAAGCAAATATAGACAAATCCCATAAATTCTGTTTTGCATGCACTTCTTGTAGTAGTTCAAATCCTTCCAGGCCCTCATGTAGTCAACTGCTTGAACAATACTGATGCAGTGCTTGCAGTAACTTACACTTTTCTGTTCTTCCACCATTAAGCTAATGAATTGAAACAGGGGTAAAGGTGTTTTGACATTTGTTTTAGCACCTGGGCATGTCAAGGTAACTTTTTGCCTGTATTTATTTTTGTTTGTGAGAAACTTGGGCATGCAAGAGAGGCCTGAAAAGTAATTAAAACCTACTATTTTCATACTTTTTTTTTTAAGTTCTGTACTGTCCAGCCAATCAACTATTTTTACAGTCATGACGGTTCTTGATTGACATTCCTCATTAATGACACAAAAAAAAATTAAAAAAAAGATTGTGGGACTACTTGTTCATTACAGGTTGAAAGCCAAGAGGACTAAACACAGCTCTTTAACTAAACCCGTACCAGAAGTAGCACTTCTTTGTAGTCAACTGTTGCTAATTTACTACAAGCCCTTGCACATCTTGACTTGGTACGAGGCAATTTAATTTGCAAGTGCCAGTGATTAGGTTTTTCATAAGGTCATAGAGAAAACCCAAAGAAAAATTCAAAGGGCCATCAAGAATATTCTTAGTGTGACATCTTTTATCCATTTCTGAGGCAGTATCCCAAGGCCAGGTCAACATGCTTCAGGCACTGACAGGAAAGATGCACAGTGTGGGAATGAAAAAGAATGAAGAAGGAAAATTCATGGGGTAAATCTTACCTACACAGTCATAATGGCCACTGTTGTATTTCAGTTCATAACCAAGCTGGCACTTGCAGTAGTAGCTTCCAAATGTGTTGACACATCTGCGGTTGTAAGGGCAGGCAGCTTTACCAGTGGAGCATTCATCAACGTCTAGAGCAGGAGAAGGGATGCTGGTCAGATCCATGAGAAGGTAAAATGGGAAAGCACAAACTAGTTTGGATTTGCATGGGAATGGTTTGGTCTTGGTTATCACAAGGTGTTTAATAAATAAGTCCTGTAATTTCACACTGGGGGTGACTTTTGCATGTGCTTATATAAATGAAGCAGCAAATTGTGAACTAACTTTATGGAAGATTTTGAGTCCTGGAATGGTAACAGCTAGGGTAGCCAGCACTGGGGATTCTCCCCACTGGGGACAATGATTTGCCTTAAGGTCATGGAGCAGGGCCAGGAGGAACTCCACAAATTTCACAATTTCCCTGAGAAAGGAAGTGTCAGAGAATAGTTTAAGAGAAAGTCGCAGAAACAGGAAACGAAGGTTCTACTGAATCTTTGCACCTCCCCCTTGCTGGACTAAATCAAGACGTAGTGGAGAAAGAGTTTCCAGACTGTGAGAGGTCTGCCCAGCAAGGTAGATGACAGGGACAGACACCATGCAGTAAGAACGAGGAAGATTGGTATGGGAGGAGCCGGAGAACATTATTCTTAGGAGGATTAAACTAAGACTAATAGCCAGGTAATGCTTACCTGTTTATACCATTTCTATGACTCATACCAGAGTATTAGAGTATCTTCTAATATATTAAACACTTATTATGCTATACAGCAGGAAGATGCTATCTCATTTTAGAGATGGAGAACTGATGATATACAACAAGTCATGCAGAAAGAAGGGATCTGATTATTTCCAGCCTCTGGAGTACCTTTTTGTCTATTTTACCTTCTACCATATTTATCAGCATTCTTCCAAATCCATTTGAGCAGGCAAAGTAAATAAGAATAAACTCAATACAAAAGAATAAAAATAGTTGCCTGAATAATTCAGTAAGAGATTTAGGAGAACCACTCGTCTATTGTATTTAAATACATATGTCTACAATGTTGACCTTCACATAGCTCTTAAATAATTCAAACAAATTTTAACTCTGACTAGTGGTAGTCCAAAAGTCTTGCTGATTACTCAAAGCAGGACAGTTTCAATTACCAAGTAATTTCATTTGAAAGAAAGAAATATTGTTCTCATGTTGGAGTCTTTATAGTTTGGAAGCTGAATCAAGTATCCACATGGATTTATTCGATAGCTCCTAAAGGTGATAAAGTAGTCCCAGGTCATACAACCTTCAGATGTGACTTGATATTACAGTTGTGTGATAAACAAAACAATTCATATAGTAACTGTCCTTCTACACAGCAGTGTCTCTTGGTTGACACATTTATTTAATCTTGTGTTTGAAATGTTAAGTATAATATTGTTTTGACCATTGGAGCTAAAATTAGCTTTTTAATGTTTGAATGTTAAACTTCTCAACATCTAAAACATTCCTTAAGCTGTAGAAATCATTTAACTAGTATGTATTTGTTCAGCAGTATCTGAAATGGCTTGGCTACTGTTATTCATTGCATGTAAGGTATCATGTCCAAGCTGCCCTTTATGACCAAAGGACTTGCACCATTGTGACAGAAAGAATGCAGAATATGTGAAATCTTCAGTATTGTTATGTATGTTGCTAAAGACATCTTAGTAAATAGCACTTGTTGCAAAAAGTTTTTTTGCAGAATCACAGAATGGTTGAGATTGGAAGGGGCCTCTCGAGGTCATCAAGCAGGGACACCTAGAGACAGTTGCCCTACTCCTGCTACTCCCTGACATGCACTTCGCTGACTTCTGCTTCTCTAGTTGTTGGAGTGGTCCCTGCTTTGGAAGCTTTGTTTCATGTCTATTGCGTTTTGAAAGGAGCTAATTTAGCTTCAGTATTAAAATGGGTATGATTTCAGCATTGGATTACAATGCTGTAGCACTGCGTTGTCAGATGGCAATGTAAAATGGTATCACAGAACAGTACCAAGTATTATAAGCAATGCTTTCTTCATCACAGGAAACTCCCAGGTAAACTGATGTTGAGGCTTCTGGTGAAAAATCTAGAAGTTTGCACCGTAGGTCATCACAGTAAAAGAAAACCCCATCCAAACATAACTCCCAAATCCTACAATGCATTATGTCAGTAGGACAGCAGGCAAAGCATTGTATTTAATGGCATCATAGCAATACAGAGAAACTGAATCTGTTAATGACTCCAAATCATGTCAAAACATTTGATTATTTATTGGGGATGGGACTTGCTCAAAGAATTACACGGCCAATATTACAAGAACAGTTATAAAAAAAAAAAAACATGCAAACTTTACATCACACTGTGTAACAAGCAGCATTATACAAGTCAGTGAGGAGGGCTAACTACTTCTTAACCTTTCCCCAGAATGTTTTTGGGATCCTAAAGAAAAGAAGCTGAGAGTGAGCTTTCTAACCATACCAATGCATGTCCTTCCGTCTGGTCCCAATTGAAGGCCACCTGATGGACAAAGACAGTGCACCTCCCCTTTGACTTCATCACATCCATACTGGCAATTCACCACGGCACATGACCTAGAACCTGAAAACAGTATTTAAAATAATAAAAAGAGCAAAACTCTAGGCTGGGATCACACACTTAAAATGAAGTTTGATCTGGATGAAGGCAGAAAATTAATCAGAACAACAAAATTCCATTCATCATAAATCAAGCTGTTTACACATTAACACATTAACAATTCAGGTGTCCGTAAGATAAATCTTATACTCCCCTTCACTTGTTCTTTCCTTATCTGCCCTTATTCCTCCTTTTTTCTCTGATCCCAGTTCTGTGATTTCTTAGTACTACCTTTTAGATTCAGAGACAGAACTGCTCATAGTACAAAATGGGTGCTTTTTACATTTTCCATTGAAAAAGGTTTACCTTAAAGAAAACTGGTATTCAGTAGTGAAATGTTTTTATGGCTTACCATTAAATATGCTTCTAGTATAGAATTTGATTTTACAAACTATTTAGCCTGATGGACTTAGAAACTGCCCTTTATTTTGACCCTTTAGGGAACAGATATCTAACAAGGCACTAGCCAGAACACAAGTCTTGGTCACCATAGGTTGTTTAGGAGTCTGAATTATTGGAGATTATTTTGATTAGTCTCTAAATAGAAATGTAGGGGTCTAGATTCTGTCAGACAGACTTATGCAAGACTAGAAAAGTAGGAGAAATGTATTAAGTATGTAGGGAGATTATTTCTAAAATCCTGAAGATATCCCAGAACCATTAGTGCTATGATGCCAGGGAGAGAAGTAGCATTTGGAAGTGTTTACTGGAACAGATGGAGGTGTGTGCAAAGAAAGTATTTCCATCTACTTCACTGTGGTTGTATTCAGAGAAACAGAATTGTATATAGGTTCTTTGTAAGTGGAAAGCCTGGAACAGTAAGAAACTGAAAGAACTTGAAACTGTCTCACTGCTTAGGCAGAAAAAAAACATGAATTTTATTTTAAAATGCAGCACATTTGTTGTCAGAGGTACCAGCACTTTCAGAACGATATATAATAACAGAGTGTATAGAAAAGACGGATGTGTGCAGATGCATATATAGCTACAGCCATACTATTTGTGAGTTTAATATAAAATATAATGCATGTTAGTTCTGTGTGCTATTAAAATGAATCTGTTCAATCTGTGATAAAATTATTTTTCTTAGGCTGGTTTGATTAGAATCTGTGGCTAAGTGATGAACATTCAATGCCAAGAATTTACTGTATTTCCAAAAAAGCATTTTACTTTTCTATGAATGAGAACATACAGGAGGTAAGTGTTAAAAGAAGACAGAGTGTAAATCATAATACTTTGGCACATTATCTATTTCCTAAGTGGGAATAAAGAAATTTACTAAAAATTATTCTTCCCTAATCGATAATTATTTTCTCTTTTGTTTGAAGCTCCTATTCCTGGCTTTGGTTAGATATGACATTGGCTTAGATGAACCACTAATCAGATCTAGTATAATAATTCCTGCAGAGTTTGGACGATTTTATGTTAGATACTAACCTACTAACTATTTCAAGCAATGGTTCTCTGTGGCCCAAAGCCACATTCTTCTGATACCCTTCTTCCAGCTCCATGGTCCCTTGGTGTGGCTGCAGACAAGCCTGACTGCTCAGACTAGGTGGAATCCATCTTGCTAAGGAGACTTACACCATGCTGAATTTGATTCAAAGGAGCAATAATATGCTCAAACTGCTTGCCTGAATGAAATGATGAGAATTATTATATAGTTGGTTAAACAACCTAGAGTTTCATCTGAGCACAAACTTTATGGTAGCATCAAGTGAAATGGGAGGCTATTAAACTTAACCAAGAGTGATTTCTACTCGAGCAAATAATTTACTGCTTCATTTTATAATCATAGGTTCTGCTTAAGAAAATCAAGGCTCTTCAGAACTGGAAGGTGGCAGACGGGTTGGGTTAATGAAGCACAAGCTGGATGAACATTTTTTTCCTCCTTAACTAGAGCTGGGAAGAATGAAGACTTCCCTTCCATGGGAAACCTGGCTTTCCTCTTGAAATTTGGTTTGATTCTGTATCAGGGTTTGTCAAGGTTCCACTGAGAAATAATGTTTCCATGTGTCAAATTCAAACACAAGCTTCAGGGCTCACAGTGGCTCAGGCAATTTTTTCATACATACTTGACATTGGCCACCACTGCCACTGAGAAATTCAGCATTTTGTGCTGGTTTAAGCAAGGGATAGTGCAACTGTGCGTTTGGTACACGTTTGGTACAAATGCAGTTTCTTAAATCAGGAAACGAATCCTGAACTAAGACTGGCTTAAAACTAATGCAGCAGAAATCTTAAGTTACAGTCTGGATCTGGCTTTCTGACTTGGTTCAGAAGCGTGGCTGGAGCAAGCAGTTGTGCTCAGGGGAGCAGGACTGAGGGACGGATGGGACAAAGCTGCTGCTGGGCTCAAAGGATAGTTTCTTTTGACTGTAGTTCTGCCTTCTGCCAACTTCAGCTGTCCATAAGACAGTGGCCTTACTGAAAACTGCTCAGCGTATGATGTCAGCAAATACACAAATTATCTTGGATGAAATGGAAGGAATATGTATCCATTTTTCAGGCATCTCACAGCCCTGCAGCTGTTGTCTGCTGGTGATACAGACCATGCTCAGTAATACAGAAGCACAACCCTGAGCTGTGATGCAGGGAAGGGAAACCCTCCAAAAGCTCTTGTCACAAGCACCTTTCATCGCAATTTCAGTCTCCCTGCCATAAGAGAGAGTAAGAGCTCTGGCTTTCCTACCTCCCCACAGCTGCAGACCCTGCGCTCCTGCAAGTGTTTGCCAAGGCTGGGTGTTTTTCCAATTATCCCAAGACTAACAACAAACTTGCCACATGGATGTCCTACCTGGTGAATGGTTGTCTTCAAGGTTTGGAGATCAAAGCTTTTCAGGGTTTATGGTTTTCTGTCATATCCATGGGAAAGATTGTGCTGCACACCATACAGCTAGGTCCACTGGTTTAGGGCAGACCTCTAACCAGATTGTTCCACTGCTCAGACTAACTTCCTTGTCCAACTGATGGATCTGCTCCAGTGCAGTGGACTACATAAAGGGCTGTCACCATGTTACATAGGGTTTTGTGAAATTCCAAGCCAAAATACCCATATGGAACAACTCAGGTGAAGAAAACAAGTATTTTCTACACACAAAACAGTGTCATTGAAAAATAAGAAGCTTCCTCAGGTCCGAAAAATCAGGTTGGCTAGGAAAGCAGAATGCTTTGCATTACATGCTGACTTAAAGACAAGATAGGTAGAAATATAGTTTAGATAAGCTTTAGTTCAATGAACACATGTTTACAAAAAGCTGGCAGCAAGTGTGAGAAACGTAAAATAAATTAGTCAAGGAGCATAGAAAGGTAAAGCAAGGAATAATGGCATGAAATGCAGCACAGTAAAAAATGGTCTATATTGGTGCTTTGCTTGGATAGATTCATTAATCCTTATTCAATGGATGAACTGGCAGGACTATGCACCAAGGTTATACTAGCTGTCCTTCATCTGAAGTAATGCTATTAAAGATTGTTACTTCTAGCAGGACAAAAATTCCTCTGAACACCAAAATACAAGTATGACCTAGTTTACTTTGTCCAAGTACTGCCAAATAGAAAGCCTCTTTCAGCTGCTGACAGTACCAGAGAGCTAAGGCAGAGACCCTATCCTGAATAAGCTAAATCCATTCATCACAAGAAAAAAATCTGCTGGGATGAAATGCGATTAGATAATTTTGATATGCCTGTCCTATCAGATCTATTACTTACTTGCACATGTGCCATCTGGCATGAGCATGTACCCGTTGAGACAATAGCACTTGTAGCTGCCATGTGTATTCATACATCTGTGTTCACAGGGACGTGGTTTCAGTCCACATTCATTCAGATCTGCAGAAGTCATTGGAATGAAGTGAGTGCTGGGTTTGTATACATATATTCATACATATAGGTGGATAACATTGCCTAATGCCTTGAATTCCCCACAGTAAAATCCCCTGGATTGAAAATGAGCCAGCCCTTTTCAAGATGGGAGTTTAGCAGACCATCTGCCTGAAAAGACTGCTAGCAAAACTAACATACACAGACTTAACGCCTGGAAAACTAATGCAAGCTCTGGACACATCTGGCAGCTATTTAGGAAGTGGTGAAGGGGTAGGGAGAAAATTGCACAGTCTCTTTTCTGGGAGTTATTTTTCCAGATTTCTCTGATTCTAGCTGGAGATGCTAGCCCTCCAGTTGACCTCTGTATTGGAAAGGCAAAAGCATGAGACTAAGAACAGCAAATCAGCTTGAGATAAAGCAAAACAGAGATATTTTTTTTCTGAACTACACATTGGCACCAAGGTTATCAGCAGCAGAAATGAAATGCGATATATGACAAGAATTATTTGACTTCAAGAATAGAAGGACAAATCTCAAAAATCTCAAAATCCCAAGAATAAAAGCATCCTAAATCCTTCTCAAAATCCAGGACTTAAAAGGCTTTGCAGAAACTAAATTAATTTCAAATTCCCAATAGCTATCCTTCACAGGGAGAAAACTAGAATCCTAAAAAGTTTTATTTGTGTGATATAGGCAAAGAAGTGTTGACAATGGCATTGGTCCTATGACAAGGGGACAGCATCTGTGTTTGTGACTTCTGTGAACTGACACCTCTACTTCTTGTAATTTGAAATCTGATTAGTACGCAGACAGAACCCATTAACAGAATGCACCAGCATATGCAGCCCGTTCAACATGTGTTTAAAGGCACATATGACCAGTAATACAATTTCAGTAAAGACGCAACTCTCAAGCAAGCACTGAGCTTGTGCGGCTCCACTTCTAATGGGAGAAGCATCCATTCTCATGTCTATGTGCCCTGTGGACCACAGAAAAAAATCCAGACCATTCAAAGCATAAACTTTGTGGGGGTTATACATGTGCAGAAGTGCTTGTTACAGCTCAGCCCAGGGAAGAAAAAGAAGGTTGCATTCTATTATTTAAACCTAGGGTCTATTTGAAAAAGCACAACCTATCAGGCTGCAAATCACACCGGATTTTTGTGCTACTGTGGCTCCACTAAATAACCAAGACTCTCTTAACAAAGAAACTAGAGACCAAACTAGGGAACAAGAGTTATTCCACTTAGACCATACATTTTCGAAAGTGCTTAGCTGCACATATCTTGCACAATGCACAGATAGCATACACAGCTCTAAAAGAGCACCTATGAAGATAAGGCCAATTTAGCTCAGACTTGGTGGCAGACTAATACAGTCCCCTTATCTCTGTTATTTTAGTTAGCTCATGTTGAGCTTGCTCAGCAGAGCATTCTGCTGTAAGGACAAACCAAGGCTGTATCGGCCAGCAAGTTAAAAGTGGCTCTGAGCATTCCTGGCTGCTGGAACATGACCACGTATATGGCTATATTATTGAAATAGCTCTGGGACATTTCTGGCCTGTGCCAGCTACCACTTTACTAAAAAATTCCTGGCCATGCTTCAGAAGGTAGAACAGCTCAGGGACTTAACAGGCAATTTGCATATGTAGGTTTGTCTAGTGCTTCCCCCAAGCCTCAGATGCTGAATCTACAGCATGTGCATAGACCCAATCTGCTTGCCTACAGAAGGTGTATTGAATGCAGCTGCAGTTATTGCAAATGAAACACCCTAAAGCTGGGGGCTTCTCTGTTGCCTTTTGGTAACATTTAAGCTGCCAAATCATTTTTGAGGTTAAACTTCTGGGTTTAGAGGCTGGAGCTGTAAGTGATACCTGCATATCTATTACACACAACCACAGCTACTGTTTCACTTTCCTGTCTAGTGGTACTGAGGAATTGACTTTTTTCCCTGTGAGCAACACCAAAAGTGCAAAAGATGGTGTTTCCCAAAATACGTAACACTATAGCTTTATAGTATATTGTTTGAAAGATATTGTGTAATAAATAGATTGGTTTGACTCTGAAAAATGTGTCTTTAGTATGTCAATGCAAAGTTTTCAAGCAAAGGCTGCAGGTGCTTAGGAAGGTAGCAAGGATAGACCCATCCATTTGCGTGGTCTTTGTGTCATGCTTCCCTCACAGCACCTGCAGCTCACTCATCTGCACTGCAGTAGGATGGTCTCTCCATGCACTGTGAACTGCTCCTTTCATCTGATCCAACACAGGGGTCTCATATATTGGAACAGGGAAAAAAAAGCTGAGTTCTCACCAGTGTGTTAGCTGAAATATTTCCATATCTAATTGCAAGTTTATGGAGGGAAAGTGGTGCATTCAAAGTTTCTGAATACGCAGTTCTAAAGACTCCCACGTCTGGTTCTCAGAATTACCAATCAGCATGTGCAAACAGATGGCACTGGCCCAGGCAATTGAGAAATTACATGTCTAGCATATAACTGCATGTCTTTCTGATGAGAAGGTTAGTTAAGAAAGTAACATGGGTTGCTAGTTATGAAAATAACATGGGTTCTGAATTTGACTTCCCTCTCTTCTAATAATTTCCTATATAATCTCTCCATGCCTTAATCTTCTGACTATAAACATGACAGTTTGTCCTTGTCATCAGCCCACAGGAGATACATGTTATATGTTCAAACTTCTGTATGCTGAAGGAGGCTTAGAGCTTGCCTGGAATGTTAGAGATCCAAAAGCCTTAAACTCTAAGCTCTTCTACGTAAACAAGAAAATATCTTGGTTTACTATTTTGGAAGATGACACCATCCATAGTACAAGATAAGGAGACAGAACATCAACAGTCTGCTTTCTGGAGTAATATCCCCATGTGCACAAACCTTGATTACAGGTTTTCCCTGTAAATCCAGGGAAACATTTGCATTTGTTTGGTCCCACGCACTCGCCATACTTGCAGCCATGTCCACAGATTGCTGGCGGAGTCAGGCAGAGAAAGCAGAGAGAAAAAGAAAAAGTTAGAAATACTATATTCGAGAACTTTTGCCCTGCTTAGTTGCCTAAAAACTTGTTGCACAAGTTCCACATTCTCTATAATTCTCCCTCTAGTTTGGGAATGGTAGCTACTGATAAGAATTTTATTTCTGCTTAAGGAAAGTGACACTAGCACAGATTACATGAGTGCGTGTTTTTCCAGGTTTGTAAAGATCTGAAAAAGAAGGGACTCATTTTAGCTATCTTCCTCATGTTTTTCTGCCATGCTTACAATTCATTTAGTTTTGTACTCTTGCCTTTTTCCTATTTTGAAGAAGCCTATGTGAGAAGCAGCTAGCCAGAGCTTAACTTGCTATGCTTGGCATCTGGAGTAGGAAAGAGGCAATAGCGCTCTCCTGCAGCCAAAGGAGACACACTACCATAGTTTTCCAGTCTTTATCTCCTCAGTTACAGCTGATGAACGTGTCCATCCCATGGTGGAACATCCAGAGCACATCTGTCAAACGATCAGGCAACCATCCCCACATATCCCACTAAGTATAATTGTATCAGGTTTACAATGATTTGGGAGGGCTATACTTAGCATGGAGGCATTAAAAAGTAAAAATTTTCTAACTCTCATCTCTCTGGATTATTAGTCAGAAATTAAATGATGACTTTTATAAGGCTTACAGCTCCTAAACTCATTGTGATTGTCAACATGAGGGTTATTCAGAAAAGCAAACCAAACATGCATTTAGACCAGGACTAGCTCTGGAAGAGCTAGTGAAAGAGTATGCACCAGGATGCGCATCTTGCTACCTTGTGTAATTTAAAGCTGCTATGCAAACTAAAGGAAATCGGAAAGTCACAGTGTTAGTAACTATATAGTAAAATTAAAAATTAAAATTCATACTTCTAAATTCAAGTATCTTCCCTACGTATAAAGATTGATTTAGGTGTACTGATTCACCAGCTCTGCAGATTAAGGCATTTTTCAACACTACCTCTACCCCTGAATGCAACGTGACATACTGCAAGACCAGTTGAGTATTAGCACTGAAGCAGAGACCACCACTGCATCTGGATTTACAATGCAGAATTACATTATAGTTGGCTTAAAATAACCTGCCAAAGATGAATCTTAGAAGTTTATGAAAACTGTACTTTAGTACAAAAGCAACCTATTGCTTTAAAACAAGACAACCTATTCCACTGGCTGATCAAAGTTACATTTACCAGTTGTCCCTCCAGGCATTTATTTGCATCGAAACTTAGGCACTATTAAGCAATGCAGAAATATTAATAAAGGCATTAACCACTTTTTCCTTTTTTAAACTGATATCCTATATATACAGAGCAGAGACATTTTGGCATCTTTCCCCTTTAGATACAAGTAGGTTGATTTTCAGCAATGAATAACCCTAATCCTCTATGCAAATTCACCAGATATACAATGCCAAACTCTCTGGGACAACAGATGCAATATCTGAAAAAGATTCCTAGAACATCCATTTTATGATTTTGTGGTGTTTTGCCCAAGTACAGCTAGAGAGAGATTCCACATCACCTTCTCCTTGGGATCTGTAACCTTTTGTAAATTAGAAATGTCTTCAGAGGCATCAACTTTTCATTAAGTCAACCATCCACAGACCAGAATGCTGGCCAGCTACCTGAGCTCAAGTCAGGAGCACTTATTGCTTGAGTTTTATTTATATTTTTAGAAAGTTAAAACCTCCTGGTTCTCAGAGGTTGTGTACTCTGAAGATAAAGGATACCAACTGATAGAAAACCATTTTAGGGGTCCATATGTAGCATTAGAAAACACTGCATTTTTGGCACTTACTTGACAGCTGTAACAATACAGGCACTGACCAGTGCTGTGCAGGAGGTTAGAACAGATGGTCCCTTCTGGACCTAAGAATTTTCTAATATGTATTTTATGGCTTGGTGTTATTTACCCAAAGCTCTGCTTTTTTGTGGAGATGGTCTCTCAAACATGTTTTAGTCACTCTCTCACAGAGTTAAGAGATTTCACTCCTCAGAAGATTTATTTCTGTAACTTCTGGCAGACATAGATGAAATCCCTTTATTAGTACCAAGTACACAGCCATGGAGAGGAAACAAGCATAAAGTTAATGTTACCTTCACAGTGGCCCTTGTTGTTCTTTTTCCAGCCATAACAGCAATCCAACCTAGAACCATAGCGACACACCCCAGGCTGGCTCACAGCCACCAGCTGCCCAGGAGCTCTCGAGCTGTGTAAGGAAGGATAAATACTAGCTCCAACAGGCAAACGCACTTTAATCCATTGCTCCATATACTCCTTTGTACATTTCCGTTATGTTTTATCCACCATCAGGCATTGTCATTTCACTGAACCTAGGGCAGTGTTCCTAGACAGGAATGCAAAGTTGCATTTGGTTGGAGAAACAGGGGAGATGGGAATGTTTCAGCTGCAATAAATTAACCGTGCAACGTAAATCCTTTCTAATGAGAAACATGGCAAAGGCAAAAAATACAGCCAGGTCCCCTACTAGAACGACTCATTTTTAGTATCAGTTATGTCAATGGGGCTGCTCCAGCTTGCGTCACTTGAAGAATCTGGATGGAATATATGATGCCATACCTGACCGCAGTATTGCTTTGGATGATGAAATACTGATTCTACAGAAAAGCAGCTTTCTGAACACCAGTCAGCCCCATAAAAGCTAATGACTTACACAATCAATTTGCATGTATAAGCCTGCAAGTGCTAACAGTCCTGTGCATTCTGGTTGCATGGGTCTCCCTGACCTTACAAATTAACATTAATTTAGACTGCCAATAAGCCCAGGGGGTTCAAAGTCACCGTGCAGATCAATAGCTGCAAGAGTTGGAAAACCTGCAATGTTAGTTGCCAAAATTATAAATCTGATGGAAATTCACAACTGTGTAAATCTTCTAGACCTACTCTATGCTGCAACGGGTGCTGTGACTCCAGTTCTCTTCTCCCTCTGCTTGCTGTTACTTAAAATCTCTATTACCACATGTCTGTCTCCTTTATGAAATTCTCTTCTTTATCAAAAATCCTCTGTCCCCACTGCTTTTTCCAGGCCATAATTTAAAATACACTTTCTTCAAAGAGTCCAAAGTGGTGTTTCTGACACAGAAAATACCTTATCTGTGAGAGCTTTGTAGTGAGTGATGTGGGGTATTGAGGAGGGCAAGACACAGCAACATCCCCCTGGTGGGGAAAAAAAAAAAAACATATGCGAAAAATGTCAACAGCTCAGGAACTTTTGCTTTTTTTAGTCTGATGAACAATAAAGGCATTGCTTTATCACCTTACAGCAGTGCTTCACACATATCCTCCTGTGCTTATCTGTAAGGTTTGCACTCATATTGGAACAGTTATCACAAACATCACTAAGGCAAACTAGTAAAATAAATATATGCATGCACTTCAAAGATACAAGATGTTACTTCAGAATTTTCTTTAGTAGCAGAACCACTAGAAAGAGATGAGAGTTCACAGGGAACGCGTAAGCTCATGTATCTGAGATACCCTGAACGAAGGGATGGTTCTCACGTCACCTGGCAAGTACAAAAGACTTCAGTGTTAGAATAAATTGTTCTGAAGTCACTCAGCCTTTGTCATCTACCCAATGATGCAGTTCACAGGAGTACAAATACCCTGTCTTCAGACAGGAGAAAAAGTGTATTGAACAGCTGTGACTTCTGTATGTGCATCTATTAGAAATCAGCACCCTCCCTCTGGATTTATACACAATAAAATAACCTTTTTCTGTTTTGTTCATTCAAATGCTGCTGGCTTACATCACCTGCAAGTATACAAATTAAAGAACATATTCTGCTTACATGCTAGAAAGTGCCCTTGAATTCACCTTGATAGTAAATGTGTGTTCTGCTTACATCCCAAAAAGTCCCCTTGAATGCAGCTGGATAGTGCTATGACTCCCCTTGAAGGTTAAAATGCCTAGAGCTTGGAGGAAGCAGGATCTTACTGCTTTCCAGAAGGTGCTCATTTTCACAGGAAGACAAACTCATTCAGTAATGTTTTATTTAATAATTCACTTCAAAATCAAATGAAAGTGTCTTTACAAACTATACAATATCTCACAAGATTTCAGTACAAACATCTTAAAACATTATGGAAATGTTCCATAAAACTTCAAATAAAATGAACATAGCTGAGCTTTTTAGATACTGCCCCGGACAAGGTTTTTCACTTGTTCTGACTTCCACAACAAGCACCAAGTGAAAGTCTATCTTTGGCAGTGGGAAAGGTCAACTAGATCATTGAGAGTCCTCCTGGATCCCAAAACCTGGGAGGAAAGGCAGTTTTACCAGGCTAGTCCCTCCAACCCATGAAGAACCACCAGCCATCGGCACAGCTATTGCTGTCAGGAGTTCAGCATTTTGTGCAAAAGAAAGAACTTTAGAAAAAGATCCTTTCAGGCAGATTCTTTCTGAGAGAATGTCACAAGGACCCTCTTGGACACTGGGGGAGGAGTAATGCAGACCAGAGGCACAGGATGCTTTTGATCTCTCCCTATACGATATTCATGTAGCATTTCACAGTGAGTACCTAGAGGCCTGAGTGAGATTGCTGTGCTTGTGACTGTCTGCTCAGAGTGCAAAAAATGCCTGGCCTTGAAGAACCTGCAGCCTAAATACGTGACTGAAGAAGAAACACAAGAGAAGGTAAACTGTGCAGTTTGGATTGCTGTGCAGGTCAGTGGCAAGAGCGGTCTCTGCATTTCTAGTGAAGAACTGTCCTCTGAAAGTCAGCAGCTTACAGCACCGCTGCCTAAGGCACCAAGTGGCAGACTGAGCCATCCAGGGTGCCCAGGCAGGAGAGAAATAACTGACTCCATGTGGCTGTGACATTGCTAACACCAGTAGGATGGCATTTAGCAAAAAACACTGAAGATGAGTAACAAGAACTTCTACAGTAAGCCGAGGCTGCCTTACTTGATGAGACAGAATGAAAGAGCTGGCTGTCCTGGCTGTCACAACACCACTGTGAGCCACTAGCACCATTATAAAGTAAGCAGGACTCTTGGGCGTTTCAGGTAAAATTCCAGGAAAGGCGTATTGCTGCTGTATTAGGCTGTATTGTGTACAGTTCTTAACACCCATGGCAAAGAAATATGAAATATGTATTGCATATATGATGATAAAAACTATGAAGAATGACATGTTTTGCAGAGGAAGAGAAGAACTTGGCTTCAGTTGAACAAACCAAAAGCTGAGAGGGGATCTGATTGCTTCCTACTACATGTCAGGCAGCTCCAAAAGAGAAAAAGAAGAGCTTGTTACAAGAAAGGCCAATTTCTATCCATTTGCTCTTGCACTACTGTCCATTAATAAGTCTGACGGGAATACAAGAGTATGGACACAGTAAGAGGTCTTGAAGAGCATTGAAGAACCAGGAGAACAACTCCTACCTAATTTTAAGATACACTGTCTCTTTCACAAGCTGATAAGGATCTAATGTTTCCTGTAATGATACAAACATAGGCATTAATGAAGTTATGTCTCATTTGTTCAGCTGCTGCTGAAAAAAATTGTTCCTCTCTGGAGTAACATGAATCGTGAATTCTATCCCAAAAGAAGTTGGACCAATTCACAGCAAAGCATTCAGATACTGGCCAGGAGCAGGTAAGTATATGACTCTGTACCTACAGCGGCATGAGCAGCAGACAAAATAAATTGGGAGTGTGATGTGAGGACAGACCTTGAACTACTACATGCAGTAGCTTTGACTTCTTGCAGTGATTTGCTCAGTTTGATTTTTTAAGAAGGAAGCATGTATTTACAGTAAAACACATTCAGAAAGTTCACTTGCTCCACTGATCAACTGGCTAGGTAGACTTTTTAGTGGAGCGAGGTTGACTGATAGGGTAGGACTAGTATCCCCAATAGCTTAAATACACAAAAAACTGCAAAGGAAAATATTACAAGTACAGTATAACCGGTGAAAGAGGAGGAATAAAGCACACCTGAATGTTGGGACTTGCTTGTTCAAGAGAATCTCCCTGCCACCTCCTACCCCTCCTTTTTGTTGTTTCATTTTATAAAATAAGAAAACAGGTTTACATTGCATCATTTTCTCAAAATTAGTTTATGACATAGGCCAAATCCAAGCTACTAAAAATGTCTGTATACCAATGGGCAGTCAAAAATTTTGAACATAGTAACTGGGCTGATAGCTGTGCTGGACTGTAATCCTCACTAGCAGCCATTTTACCAATAATAGCTAAAATAAAAAGAAGGAAAAATGCCAGAGGTGAAAAAAGTTACTTGTCGTGTTCTCCTAGTCAGTGAGCATGAGCAGTGTAAGCCCTGCCTGAACTGAGTTATGTGACAGTGGCAGCTGCAGAGGATGAGTAAGAAAGTCTTCAAAAGTCTGATTTAACCAGGTAGATAGATAACAAAGTCAGGTATGGTTTGAGTTAATACACCTGCTTGTTTTCAGGTCCCATTAGTATTCTGTATTTTACTAAAGCTTTCTTTGGGAAGTAACATTTACGAGCTTTTACTTTTTTTACTTTTTTTTTTTTTCTTTTCTTCAGGATACAGCTGCTAAATAGATTTGGTGCACTGTTTCCATAAGATCTCTACAGGACACTTTTGGTCTGCTCTTGCACATACAATAGCTGCCTGCTCCTGGGGGCAGGACAGAGAGGGGAAGATCTCAGTTATATTCTTAGCAGCTTCCAGTTAACTTCAAAGGCAGGACATTATCTCTTTCTTTAATTTTCCTCTAAAAATTTCCTGGACATTGTTGCTAGCAAAAACCAACTAGCACCAAACCTAAAATTTTGATCAACTGGTATATTCAGAAGGACAAAAAGATGGTATCTCACAACTTAGCAATTTGAAAGAAATTCCAAAAAATTTTACTGTGAGTATATGTCATGCAGGGATACATTTGAACACTTTGCCAAATGAAGCATAGGGGTTTTTTGTTGTGTTGTTTGGGTTTTTTCGGTTTTATTTGTTTTTACACAAGTTTATTTGAAGAGTGACTTCTTTCTCAAGAAGTTTCACATATAGTGATATTAAATAAAACCAAAAATGTGTCACCTGTTATCTTTTAATAACTTTGCCTTAGCTATCCCTTCAACCAGTTTCAGGCAGCAGGCAACGTGACAGCAGCCCTGCTTTACTGCAAGTCCCTCCCAAAACACCAAATGACGTTTAGCTTGGACTTGCAGAAGTTCCTCTGTAAGGCTTCAGGTGCCCACCAGACTCCTTAAAGGAAGTGCTCAGAGCAGAAAGGTTACATGTCTAGGTATGAAAGCTACACTTCTAAGAGACAAAGCTAACCATAATTAATTCAGTCTTTCAAAACTGATTCCAATTTTTACTATTTCCTGTTACTTCTCCCTAGCTAATCAGAGCAGATAGGATTTCTTTGTCCTCTTTGAGTCCCTTGCCATCCAAGACTTCCATCGTGATGTTTGAAAATCTCTTCTTTCCCCTTCCTCCCAATGGACAAGGCTGAGTAACAATCTTGGTAGAAAAGAGGGATACCACCATCATCATCCAACACCAACTTGGACAAGCTAAGCTGCAGAGCAATCAGACTTAGGTAGGCTGTAGGTTTCCCATCGCTTTCCTGACTTACTGGGAAATAACATCATTTTTACTGAACACACCACTCTTGGCTTCAGCTAACTCCGGGCTGTACTTTCTTCTGGAGGGAGATAACACTCTTATTTTGTGATTTTACACCTTTTGAAGTCTTTGAAGGGCAAATACACAACATCAAGAAAACTAACACCAGCATTCAAACAGAGCTCTGCTTTAAGAGCAGATGTGGTTTCTGTAGGAGCAGGTCTGGCGTCCATGAACTTCCAGCTCCCGAGGAGCTGACCGCTGGCCAGCCCCGCGTGCACGGGCACAGCACGCTGCCACTTGCTGAATACAAACGTTCCCGTTTACAAATCTGCTACTAAACAAATAAACCACACACCACCCGCAAGGCTTCATCCCCAGTAGCTGCAAATTCTCCTTTCACTAAGCTACTCCCTCGCCGCAGCGCTTGCAGCGTTCTATTTGCTTCTGGAGAACTGGGAAGGGGATGACTGGGGCGGCTTGGGGTAAGTGGCTTTATTTACCCTCGCTCGAAATCTCGTTCTGTTTCTGGGGCATACCTGTCTCCGCAGAACCCGGCTGGCACGGCGGGCTGATTTTAAAGCCTCTGCCTACACAACAGGCCAAAGACGAGAGCAGCTCACGCCGTTCCACACGTGGTGCAGCTGTTCTCACCGCCGGGAGCGGCACCGCTGCACTGAAGGGACCGTTTTTCCCGGAGTGAAGCAGCCCCGCAGCTTTGGTGTGGTTACGCGAGGGGAGGCGGCGAGGAGCCCCCGCCGCCCGGCCAGCGGCGCTCGGCACGGCGGGGCCGGGCGCCCG
>JAVJGI010000014.1:94396038-94434588 GCA_035590275.1 Ibycter americanus
CGCCACCCGAACCCCCCGTGGCACCTCTGCGGTGGGTTCCATCCCGGGGAAACAACGCCTGCACTGGAAGATGTCCAGGTTTTGCCTTTCAGTTGCAGGACCTTCCGTGGCCGCGCTTGGTTTAAGCTGTTCCGGCAGCTGCCCGTGTGCCGGGTGCGTCAGCTGCTGATGCTCATCGGTAACGTTACTGCTTCCCGGCGAGTCCTTCGGCTCCGGTCCTGCTGCCACAGCATGTGAACTGCCGCAGCCCCTGCTGTGTCCTCCTAGGGTAGTGCTTGCACTTCGGGGGTGCTGGGTTTTGTATAGGCTTTTGGCATTTTTCCCAAGATTAATTAAGCATGCTATCTTTTTGCAGTGATGGAGAAATTTGGTTAAGGTTTGACTGTTGTTTGCCAGCGAATGAAAGATTTTGCAGTGCAATACTGTTAAGCTATGTTCAGCCTCATACTGTAAAAGCACCCAGTGAGAGAAGGATATGTCTTTTTTTGTCGTCTTTTTTTTTTTTTTTTTATATGCCAATGCTCATACCAGCCTACTTGCTAAACGTTTTTTGGCACTAAAGGATATTTTGTCAAAAAGCACTAACTCTGTTCCCAATTTCCAGATCCTACTATGAACAATTTTTCCCAGTCCCAAGCTCTGGAATGCTGCTGTATTGAACATATGGAGAGGTCAGCCAGAATCAGCAAAGAGAGCATAGCACCTGTAAAAAGCAGGGGCTATTTAGTCAGATTTAGTGTTCTTATCAAAATATCTCACTACTGGAGTCTAAGCCCATTTGTAGTTGGACACATCCATAATTAGACCAGGGAGTGCAAAGAGCAGCTGTTACAGAGGCCAGCGTGATGGAAGGTTACGAGTAATCACAAGGAAGTAGTAATTCATACTTCAAAATCCCAAGTGCTGACAATATACATTCAATGTAATATTCACAGTCAAGGAGTTGATTCAGAAAGCAGAAATATTTATAAAAGTAGTGTTGAAACAAATTTGAATATTCAAGTTGAGAGAATTCTGACCTACAACAATAATTCTGGAGTAAAAGTACCCACCACTACCACCAACCAACATTGTTTGCTGGGTAAATTTCTTAAGAAATACCTACAATAGCTCTGATTGCAGTGATAAGGTATCTAACACAAAATAAAATCGGGAAAGCTTTTATCACTCTTGACTGTTTGCATTTGATTCACACCACCCACTCAGTCATCTCATAGACCCTTGTGAGCATGGGGTCAGTCCTAGAACATTGGTGGGAGGGAGCTTGGAGGGACTAGTTTTCCTTTTGTTACAGAAGAGAAAGCTGAGGAATAAGTGACTTACCTGGGATCACTCAGGAAGTCTGTGGTAAAGGCAGGAAAAGCAAACAGAACTTCCCGCAAGGTCACTTGCCGTGGGTCACCCCGTGCAGTTCAGTGGGTGTCATCAAGCATGCCTCAGCAGGTTAGGCTGGGATGGCTGACACAGTCAGTGCTGCTAGCTGTCTGCAGCCCCCAGGGACTGCCAGGAATGCTGCAGGACAGCGTTTGCATGCAGGCATATTGAAATCAGCATTTTAAGCACAAGCCTTTGGCCAGCTTTTTCTTCTGTCATCTTTGCCATGGGAATGGGAATGTCCAGGAAATCTGGGATGGCAACCGCGTTAGTCACTCCAGCTTAATCCTCTGCTGAGCAATAGCAACATCTACACTCGAGAGAGGTATCTGAAGCAGCAGTGCCTGTTCGGGTCAGTCTAAAATCCCTGCAGAAAGGTTTTCCAGGAGTTTCTACAATGTATCAAAACATTTTGAATACGGTAACCTTTCCAATGGTCCTAGAACAATCAGATGTTTTCCTTGTGTTGCCTATCTGCTCTTGGTTTTGAGCCTGTGCCAGGCTGTCATCTGCTGCTGATTTCTTCAGATTCCTGAAACTACAGATATTCCCCCAAATAAGTTTAAGTCACCTTGGAGAGTGGAGCAGTACGAAGTCAGAGCTATCAAAGACAGCAAATTTAGTCCCAGGATTCAAATGCTGTCTAATTCAAAACAAAACAAAACAAAACATGTGCAATGCTGATTATGTGCTGTACAGGATGGTAAAGACAGGGTTTTGTTTTTCTGACTGCTGGACACGAAAGCCATTGCTGGTTTGCAGCTGTTCTGCTGTCTTTCTGAAGTGCAGTAGTACCTTGAGACTCTCCAACTCTCTTCATTAGACTTGTCTTCCTGTATGGGAGGAGTACTCTTTCAATTGTAGTTACATCAGCATCATGCAGAAAGCATTCCAATTACTTAAATCTGTATTCAAAAATGCATGGTTTTCATTATGCACATTTATTCTAACAAATAGATATGATTGTATCATTTAATGCTGGACTTGCCATTAAAATATTTATTGGTGTTCAAGACACGTTTTAATGGTCAGAAGAAACTTTGGTTCTAACTGTAGTGCATGTAGTCTGTTATGAGTTATAATTATTTCCTTAAGAATCTTTCTTTTTTCTGAAGAACGACTTGTGGATAGATAATAAAATGATTACCTGAAACTCTGTCCTTCATTTAGAACAATAACTAGAGAAACAAGCGCAATGGATTTCGTAGAGCATGGTTATTTTTGCTAGGATATTAGTATTTGCATTCTTTGACATTCTAACCTGCAAGATACCAAGTTTTGCTGAGATCCCCTGTCATGGAGTTTTGCTGTAAGATTCCCAAAGTGAGAAATTCTGAAGTCTCGGGTATTTTATCAAGAAAAGTTGGACCAGATGATCCTTGAGGTCCCTTCCAACCTGGTATTCTATGATTCTATGATACGCACAAAATGCTGTCAGTAAAATTGCCTGGTCAATAATAACATAATGGAAAGACTTGCTTTCATTTGGTTTACTGTTCAAAAAGATTGCGATTATTTACAATAAAAATACTAAGCTAAATTATGTATATTTTGCCTTCAAAATTAAAAAGGTTTTAAAAGCAATTTTAGTATGCAGATATAGAATCATAGAATCGTTGAATGGTTTAGATTGGAAGGGACCTTAAAGATACCATTTTATCTTACTCAAAAATAGTCTTACGGTAAAATTGGCACAACCTTTATGGCTATGAGTTTAAGAATCAGATGTTGCTCTCAGTAATCAATGAGAGCTTCCATTTCAGGTCATTCACACAGTTGTTACAAGTAAGGTTAAGTAGGTTTGAGCCCTGATGTATAGATAGATTAGCTACTAGAGAAAGTCACAGTTCTTTTATAACTCATCATGATTAGCTATCATCATCAGTATCAGTGACTACCCCTGCTAAACAGGGACTGAGCTGGTATAGAGAAGCATTTTCAGAATCTCTACAGAAAGATATCTCTGGGATTCAAGAACCTAAGATTTCCTAGGATCCAAATTTCAACCATACTTCTTGAAAATGCCCATTAAGTGATTTTTAAAGGCACAAGTGAAACACACATGCTTTCCTTTTACCAAAAGCTAGGGGGAAGTGTGTGTCTGTTTCCTGCTTACAGTGGCTACTCAATTGCTTTGGCAGAGGTTTGCAAAGGCCATTTCTGACCACTCTTGCTAGAAACTGGTCAGGTTTTTAGTGGACAAAGAACCACTTTTTTTGCAGAAGTTGCCTTCTTGGATTTCATGCTAAATGTGTTTCATGGCTCCAGGTGACTGGTAATGACAACAAACAGGAAGAAAACATAAAAAGGGAAAACAAAATGAAAACAGAAGCTGGTCATTTTTAACAAGTTAAATTATTTTTGAAAGCGTTTTATGATTGTCAATATTCCTGCTGTATTTTCACCAGGTTTTAAAAGTTAGCTATGTTATAAAGTAGTTATGGTAATTATGAGAAAGCCTATGTCTCTCACATGACTGATTCCTTCTCTATAATCTTTGAATCCAGATTGTGGGTGGAAAAGTTATTTCTTCAGCTTGACATATCCACGCAATTAAGACCTTAAGTCTCCTCATGGTGTATTTTGCAAAGTGCTGGGAAATCCACCAAATTCGTATTTGCTGAAGTTTTCCCTGCTTTTCCTACTTGCTACTTCCCCTCTGAAAGTTACTGCAGAACTGCTCTGTAGACCCAGCTGCCACGCAGGGGAGGAGATGAAATCTCCACAGCATGCAGAAGGTACAAGAAGTACAGGCACTGGTGTTACTCTGGCTATGCCATGATTTACTATGCTTTTTCCTCTGAGGCAGTAGTGCTCATAGTCAAAGGGATGGAAGATGGCTTACTGAGGCTATGGAATTGCTGAGCTAGGTTCGCTCCTTTCTTTCCCATGTTTCAAGTTTCCGTTCCAACAGAAACGAAGGAGTTACATTTTCAAATTAAACGTTGAACTCTGAAAAGTGCTGCAAGTCCCGTGTGAAGAACCCAACACCAAGTTTCTAATACACAATGCCTCCCATGTGAGTCCTTGTTTCCCACCTGGCCTGTTTTAATTGATACCTACGCAATCCATGTATGTATCAGGGATTGCCATTTCCAACAGCTTTATGAATGAATGAATGCAATAAGAGATCACTGTGTGATTTTTACAAAGGAATTTTATAACTTCCTGGGTTTTGACCTAATTTTCTTTAGTTTCAGGTCTCCTACCAAAAAGATTTAGACTTTTTTTTTCTTGTATTATTTCTCTGTGTGCTAAAGCACAAATCTTTTGCTGCTTGACTATATTAGCCTGTAACAAAAACAATTCAGTCACTGTTGATCCTCTTACACGTAACACTTTCCATATGGTAGCCCAATAACATAGTACCTCTGTCTTAGTAGTTGGTTTTTTTCTGACAGAAAACCCCCAGTCATTTTAAGGTTTATTCAGTAATATTACATTAAAAAAAAAAATGACAAGGTCATGTAAGGTATACCTTTATTTTGTCATTTAGTAAGAGTTAAATGTTAATTGACTGTACTGTAACTCAGTGCTTTGCAGGTTTAAACTAACAATTTGTCCTTTTTATTTGAATCACCAAAATGTAACAGTTCAGCATGTGGAAAAAGAATGAAAAAAAAGTCAGGATTAAACCAGACAGGGCCAGGCTGAACTTACCACGGGTCCATAGCTGCTGCTTTTCAGCTTTTGCTGATTTGCTGCTACCCTTTGAGATTACTGTATAGAGAATAGCAGTAGATTTCTGTTAACTTGGATTCTCAGAATGCGTCCTCGTTTGTTCCCCTTGAGCATCTCAGTACATGCTCAGTAACAATGCAAAAATCTTAGCTTAGTGGGGCAGCACAGGCCTTCCCCCATCTAATAGTTTTGACTTTTTAGAACTGATAGAAGAAAGAGACTGTAGCAATCTGAAATTCATAGGTCTGACATTTTTTCTGATTTTTTAAAATTCCAAACCCTTTTAATTAAATTACACAGTTGTATAGATATTCTTGAAAGTCTATAGTGACACAACTCTGTTAGGATTGTTATTACTGTTACTCTAATGGTTGTTATCATTTAACATCAGTTGCGGTACTGCTTAAAAACCACAGCCATCTGTAAGATGTTTTATAAACTCTATCATAGAAAGTACTCTTTACCCTAATCATATCAATTTAAAAATCTAAATTACGAGACAGACTTAAAATAAGTAATGAATCTTTTCTTTTTCTCTTAGGGCTTTTAGAATGAAATCTTCTCTTCAGACAAGAGGTATGGAAAAATCTTTTAAAAATTACAGCTACATATTTTCATAATCACATGACATTTTAGGGAAACTGTCAGTGGTCATGAGGCACCCAGGATGACAGGAGTGAAAAGAATGGGGCAGCTGGTCTCTGCATTTACAAGAAGAAACCGAGGGTCTAAAGACTCTCCTTTGCCTGTATTTTTCTAAATGACCATATTTAGCTTGAGAGCAGTTGTATTTTTGTGAGCCAGGATGCAGAGTTGCTTTCCTGAACTCATCAGGCTTCCTCTGCATGTTAAAGTACTCAGTTCCTAGAACAGATATTTTCTCATATTGCAGCTGTAAGTTACTTGTAGCCTGCATGAAGTTTTATATCTGTCAAAACAGTGAAATCCCTTTAGTCCATTGAGGTAATTAAGTTATGTATAAAGGGCGTCTGCTATCTGTATGGCCATTTAAATAGCTTTGGACAGAAAGCTTTCTCTGTAGCAGGGTAAGTCCAGTTTGACAGTGGCTGGAGACTGATTTCCCCATGCAAAGGTGTATTGCTGTTTTTGAGGATCTTCATGGTTTCACATCACAAAGGCATTTGGTCCTGTATTTTCAGTTGACATACTGTTGTAGTTACAATGCTGACTGCCAGGTCTACATTTGGCATGTGAGTTGCAGGTTCTCTCTGTGTCTTATTATTGGGAGTAGCTGTCGGTTTAAGAATCTGATTTTTCTTATGCTGGAATATCAATTATCTAATCTCTAATTAGGAGGAACAAAGAACCGATGAAGTTGAAACAGAAATACTTTTAGCTAAGTCGTTTACATTAAGCTATGGACAGAGTGAAAAATAGCTCAGAGCATTAAGGACTGAAATGTTGCTATAATAGCAATCCTGACTATGTCCCTTTTTTTAGGTAACTGAAGTTTCCATTTGTATTGCCAAATAGTTTCAGATCAAATTATAGAGTTTTCCTGCAGCAGAATAAACAGAGGAATAAAAGCAAACTGTTCATTTCTTATTCCCATGAATCATTCTATCAGCTTTAACAGACGATTTCAAAACACTGAAAATTCATGAATGGAACTTCTGAATTGGGTTAGAATCATGATTATAAAAAGAATTGTGCTTATTTTTTGTTTTGGCTGGTTGAGTCTCCGAAATCATTCATTTAGTATTGCTTCAGGCTATCTTGAGAAATAAAATTAAATTCAAAGTTGAAATTCTTGCAGCTATGTAACTATGATCTGAGGCTTTAGGAATAATATCAAATATCCAGAGATTTATGAGACCTGCTAATATTGCTTCACTGAGACTATGCACATGAGGAAAAGTTGGCAGACTAGATTGCCAAAGGTAAAGCAGCAGTATCAACAAATCTCTGTCACTAGGAAAATTTAGTTGGAACCTCAACCTTCATTTCTAGCTGAAATTACGACGTACCCCCCAAAGTGTGTTGTTTGTATCCTTCAATACTTTATAACATTTTTCAGATTGCTACCACGGTTAAACTCGACTCTGTAGTCCGTGGGGCAATGCTTGGCTGTCTTCTGTGCAGCTGAGGGTATGAATCCGTTGACATGATCACCATGGATCCCAGATACTCTTAAGAAAGGATCAGTACATCTAACCAAATTCTGGTTTCTGTGAGGGAATCTTTATTTCTGGCCAAAATAATGGCAAGCATAAAAGCTCAGGGTTTAGAAAATGCTTTGCTCTGTATTTTATTATATTTAAATATTTAAAAATCATGAATTCAAGATGGTGGGTGGCCTAACACAATATTAACAAGACCCTGTTAAAATTATACCATCAGGCAGTAGTTCTCTTTTCTAAACATATAAATAAGAGGTTTTACACGTTAGGTTTATATTCCACAGTCTGGATTTCCAAGTTAGGTTGTAAAGTTATTTAGTACTAGTGACTGAACTGCAGGATAGATATGCATATGTGATTACTTGTTCAGGAGAACACAAAGAGCTCAGTGAAAGCTGACCAAGCTTAGTTTGTCAGCTAAGACAAAGGTCATTAAATGAAAGGAAGACAATATGGAACTAAGGAAAAATCTGAGGGGATCATGGATAAAAGTATGCATGGAAATGTCTAGTCAAGGTTTTCTTTGCTGTAGTCTGGTTCTCTGGCATGAATGTCCATTACCGGTTCAGTTGCATCAAGTATGCTTTTGGAGTGCATCTTAAGGTTTCAGCTAAAATCCATGAAGTCCATTTCACAAGGTCTGTGTGAACCTAAGCGTGTTAAACAGAGCAATCACAAGATTTACTTTAAAAGTGCAATTCTGCTTTGAACTAAAATGCAAGTGTTGACACACCATCTGTGTCTGCATTATGGACAGTACTGGTACTATAATAAAGAAATATCTGCTTTTTGGAAAAAAAATTTCCAAAGGGACTCCTTCAGACCCTCAGGTTTTTTATCTGGCTGTCTACTCTTACCTTTATGTGACTCCTTTCATAAGCTCTTTCCTCTTCATTAGACCTTAATTTTCATTGCTTAAAAATGCAGCTATATCATTTTTCTGAAAATAGTCCCCTTCTTGATCTCTGCTCCTGACAGAACCGTCTTGTCACATACACGGGTAGAAAGTGTTTTTTACTTCTTGATATCCTGTAGGTGAACTTTTTGGTCTGTTTTCACTCTTTGCCACAGAACAGAATGTACACAGTGCCTTCCTCCGGATGACAAATGACTTCTTGCTTTGGTTGCTTTTCTTGTTGGCTGAAATAATCTTGATATGGTTTTTATTGTTAGTGATCAATCTGGTCTTAGTGGAAACTGGCATCTCCAGCAGTGTGTATCCTTTATATTTCTGATCATTTTATATGTCTATAGCCTTGTCTAGAATGGGATGTTTCATTCTTTCTGTTTTTTTTTTCTTCCAGGGTATCTAGTTTCTTTGAAGCCACCCCCTGACACCACTGTGTCACCCACTGTCTCTCTGTTCTTCAGACCCACTGATACACTTCTAGAAACTTCACTTGTGATATTAATCTCTCACTTCTGCAGTCAGACTCTTGTAATTTGTTCCTTATTCTTTGCTGATATTACTGGGGTCATCCCCAACATCAGGCCAGAACAAGAAGTGTCTGTCTGTGGGATGGTTCTGGAGCATTACTCTGACAGGTGCCCAGTTCTTTATTCATATTTATTGTGGGCAGAACAGAAACCATTGATTAATATTTTGCATGCTTTCTCCTGGTTTGGCTCAGAATTTAAATTAAAAAAAAAGAGGGGGGAGGGGGGCAAAACAAGGCAAAAGAAATTATATCTCCGAAGTTTCTGGGCTCCTAGGAACTCCTGCAAAAATATCTCTCAGCCCCCAAGTATGCAATGAATTTCTAGTACAACATACTTTATAATCCTTCCTGTGGCATCTTCTGGTACTTATAAAGCTGGCTATAAACTAACCAAACATTCGTGCACCATCTATAAATTATGCGATAGAAAAAGACAAAAAGCATGCAAACACTTTCTGATTAAAATTGTACTTGGAAAGCAAGAGCTTCACAGAGATTTTATTGCTTTAATGCTCTAGCCACTGCCTAACAACCATGCAGGAATCATTCAGGAGTCTGGAGTCCAGTTGAGTAAGATACTGAAATGTCAAATGAGAGTTTTGGAGGAGATGTTCTTACTCTTCAGCTGAACTTTCTGAATTCCTTCAACATTTGATCAGTATCTTTACCTCCTTTTCTCATAAATGTGGGGGGGACATACGCCCTCATACAAATCTTAATAGAATCCAGAAAAGGTCCAACAAAAATAATAGCAATGAAGAATTAAGCCAAATGAAAAACTGTCTAAATATGCAATATTTTGTAAAGCTTTGTTTTTCAGTAATGACTGTTCACATAATCATTCAGTTGATACAGTTTCATATTTACAAGTACACAGAGTTCATTCTTTGTTGTATCAGTGCTTTTGAAACTTATCATTGGCTTTGGTCCCAGTCTGAGATCCAGGTAGAAGATCTCCGAGTTGTGCTTCATGCAGAATCAGGACTGTCCTCTGGAAGTTGATCTGCTATCTTGTTTCCCAGGGCTAGAAAACTTTTTGGAGTTCAAAATTATTAATTTCCTTAGGTAGCAGAGACATCTTTCTCCACTCAGCACTTTTGTACCCTGTCACTCTGTCTTCCAGACTGGCACTGAATCTTATTGCTGCATTTGCATTGCTGAGTACACATCCATCTCTTTGGTCTTAACCACCCCATCTTGGAACTTTTTCCTCCAACATGTATTCTTCTCCTTTAAATGTTGCATGTGAGCCAGCTATTTCTTAATTTTATATGTGGAGATGTATTATTATGAGTACTTTTACAACAAACATCTGTTTAACATCTATCTGTTGCTAATATGCACAATGTAAAGCTAAGTGTATGGCTTAGGTCCCTCCTGGAAAACATTTTTGCTGCTTTTTTTTTTTTTTTTTAAATTCTCAGCTGTGTACATATTGTAAATAATTTTTGTACTCTCAAGCCATAGTGTTTATGTCCAACTGCCTTTCTCCCTCATCCATCCCTGCTCTCCTTTCCTTGAAGGTGCCTGTTCAGAAACATCTGCTTTCTATTACTCTGTGTCTAACAGAAAATAATCACAGTGCTCATTAAGAAGTTTCCATGTTTAACCTTTGCATGGGAACTTTCAGAGAAAGAGGATCTCCCCGCACTTTTTTTTAAGAGCTTTGTTATTTTTTCACCATAAACTCTCAAGAAGGCTTTTGACAGCTCTTCCATGATGCTTGGTTGCTTGTGTGGAAGCTCAATGTCCTGAAACATCCCATTCTGACACTTCAGTTTTCAAGTCACACTGGGTGATGTGCTTACCACAGTAACTGGAAAATGACTGCTGTTCGAATAATAGCTGTTGTTTTAAAACATGCAATATTTAGGAACCTCCTTGTTCATACCACCAACAAGGAGTTTGTCCCCATGAATGCATAGCATGGTTCCAAATTAACCCAGCCAGCTGATGAAAGCTTGAAAGCAATCAGTGTTTCAGCCTGCTTGGTAGGTGTTTCATTTCACCTACAGTTACTTGTGGTGTGGGTTCAGAAAGATGGAAAACCTCGGCTCTTTCCCATTGTCCAAGAAGTGCTGAGGAATGCATGTTGTAAGATCAAGTCCTTAATGGAAAAGGAAGTTAATAACATTGTAGTGATGAATGTTAATTTCTAGATTACTTTATTATCTGGTATAAAGGCTTCTGAACACTTTTAAATCCCTTTAAGGACAGGGACTGTACAGTGTTAGTAGAGATGTTATACAGAGAAACTTGTTGGTAAGTGATGTAGCAAAACAGATCAGGTCTAAAAGGAAGAGGAAGGTGAAAATTACTTGCAAAAGCTTCGAGTAAGTTGATTTTACTTACACTCATTCTCTCACTGATTGTCTTCATTTGCACTCTTACTTCCACTTACTCGCAAACACCAAGTGTGTCAGAGTGGTCTGGCACTGTGTGTGACACAAAGGACCAGGGACACTGGCTATTGACTCCTTGTGACTGCTCTGGGATTCTTCATGATTGGCAGTAATTAACTAGTTTTTGGACAAATATTTTATGTCCATTTAGGAATAGTGTTTTGCTATTATCCTCCTGTTGTGATAAGAAGAGGGAATGGTGTATGTGATCTTCTGCAGCCTTGCTGCCATTCATTCTCCTGTTCTCAGAGCATCTTCCATTAATGAGTGAGTTCTGCTGTGGTCTTATCACACTGCATGTTGTCTGGGGTTGACACATTCTTCAGTGTGATTGACTGGTAAGCACCTTCTTCATTATATCATTTTTTTAACCCTTGTTCTGCTGTTTCTTCAGGTGCTTTCTTTCTCTCACACACATTTCTATTCATATTTGATTCTTACCAACCTCAATACTTCTGTTATAAGCCTCTACGTCCTGGTTACAGTTCTAGGAGCAACTTGTAATGACTGCTGTGTGGGACTTAGACACTGTGAATAAACTGGTGCTCTCCCCATACCACAGAAAGACAAGAGTTGTATGTGGTTCATTATGAGAACATATTATGGCAAACACTGCAACTCAGAAAGCTGCATACTCTAAAGCTTATAGGAAAGCAGAATATAACCCAAATCCATACCTGTTCTTATTAATGGTCACATACAAAAAAAAAGTACTAGTGTGAATGCAATATTTGACAGGGAGAGGCCATCTCTCTGTCCCATTCAAATACTGCCAGGTCATGTGTGATAATGCTAAGACTGGGAAAGCTTTTAACCTCCAGCCTGAGGAATATCTTTCTTTTGAGGGAAGAAAGAATGATATCATTATCCCTTGAGTATAATGATTATTTTTTTTTTACATTTTCAGCATTGGCTTGTTTCACAATTCTTATTCTGTGAAAAAAAAATATTTTTTCAACTGAGTAGGTCCTTCCTCTGTGGCCTTATTTATATCCCATTGCAATAAACTGGGATTTTGATGCCATTGTGTTTGAGGAAACAGTGACCTCATAACAAACAGCTGAAAATAAGCATTGTAGACTAATAGTTGGAGACAATACTGAGTGATGGTGGGATTGAGTAGACAGCTGTATACCTGCTGGTTTTGTTTTGTAGTGTTATAACCCACTTCTGCTATGCTTAAACATGTAATTGTTCAGTTTTTATCTTCCTACTGTGGACTGGATTCCCTGCTTCTCTAGATGGGAGTTGTTCCATTTTGAAATCTAAAGTACTTCTTCATTGCACAGTGTTTAATATTAATTTTTTTTGTAATTCAGTGCAGATGGATTTATATGCTGTCTGGCTTTTTTTTGTTTGTTTTTTCCATTGCTGATGTGTCTAAGCAGACAGGTGGAGGTGGATAAGTATGCATGAGGCTGAATGAATGCCAGATATAGAAACAATCTGTATGAAGCAATCTGCAGAGATCAACAGTGCCAGTGACAAAACCAGACTCATAGCCCTCATATCAGCAGTTACAATTGCCCCATGGTGATGTTAGTGGGCACCATGTGTTTTGAGTATCATCATTCTTGACCATGCATAGTAACTTCAGATGGTTTGTAAGAATGAGTAACAGCTAATCCTGCCCTGCTAAAGAAAAATCTAATTCAGGTTGGGTGGAATTTGCAGACTCTTTGCCACTGCTCTGTAATTGCATTTGGCTGTCATATTGCCCTGTACTGTGTAATCACAGTTCTCCTGGAAGTGACTACCATGTGGGATTGGACACTGGGATGTTCTGCAGCAAACAGATGCATATAAACATCTTGGATCCATGCAGCTAAAATTCTAGTGTAAGATGAGTCTCACTGTAACTAGAGTTTTCTAATGCTACCTCCTGCATGCTGATAATGCAAAGTTTCTAAGCAGATGAAGTGCACAGATTTCAGAAGCTTTCAAGATGAAACTGAGGACTGGCAATGTTTATTGACCTCTGCTTTCTCTGTGCTTCTTACAGTATCAATTCTCCTATCCTACTAAGGGCCTGTGAATATGTAAAGGGGAAATGTGAAGTATATTTATATGACATTTCTAGGTAATTCAGTCCTTCATGACAGTGGTTCCCAACATTTCTGCACCTTAACTCCACCTGAGAGGAGGGAGTCTTCTGCACCTTGTGGTGCACTAAGGAACCTGCACAGGAGAGCAAGCCCTGTTAGTTTGGCCGTCTTGTGTGCTGTCTATAGTGTGCTTCACTAGCACCTCACCAGTACGACCCAAGTCTCCAGCTGGGAACTGCTGCATGAAGGCCTGATCCAAATTTCATAGATTACACCTGCAATCCCATTAGTGCCTTTTTCAGTGGTTCCCTTAATCCACACACCCTCCCCTTCTGTTAGCAGCTTGGTGGTGTACATTAATTACCAAAACTGGATCACTACAGGAAAAGTAGTTTTCTGTATGAACAGTGTATTAGCTTTTCTGAAGCAGAAATGCAAGAGATCTTTTCAAAGGCTTCATTCATCTCAAGGTCTTTAGAGCTAGCTCTTGATGCTTTTGGAATGATGCTTGGTCATCTACAGTAAGAAGTAGTGCTGTAGCAAAGCACAGGTGGAGAACTGGTTACTGTTTGAGTCTTATCCTTTTGAAAGATACTTGCCTTTTTCAAGGCCAGCTCTGTCTGTCTTTTCTTGCTGCATTTTACTTTTTAAGTCATATAATCACCATGTTCTGGAAAAAATCCCAAAAAGGGGAGTTGGTTCTTTGTCCATTGATCATACCCTGACAAAAATGTTCTGATAGGTGATAGAAAAGGAAAACTGCTCATTTCCAGAAAGCTGTATCAATCATCTAGCTTGCTCAGTAATTTGGGATTTAATTTCTTTATCAATAATTTCAATCAGCACATTGAAGAAACTGGGTATCTTCTTGCTAGAAGCAGCAGAAATTGATATGCCATGGTTGGGAATTGCACTAGCAGCTAGTGAATCCTTCTGTGTCCGTATGATTCTGAGGCCAACAGGAAGCTGTTCAACATTTTGCACCAGCCCTCCATTTCCAATACCATTATCAGTAAAATAGACATGTTTGTTCAATTTAAATATAAATCACATGATATGCAGTTTGTTAAAAAGGAGAGTCTGGCCTATGGGAGGCATCCAGTGCATTAGTGGGGTAACAGTGAGCTCTGGTGACAGGGGAAGCTGTGCAGACTCTGTGGGCTATGTAGCAGCAGGATGCGTGGAGAAGGAGGAATAAAGGGAAAAAGATGAGTTGTGATTCAGAATGTCTGAGTACCCAGGGTAGGGCTGGCATCTTGCTCAGAAGAGGGAACAAATAAGTAAAAGCTTGAGTGTTAGAAATATTTTGGTTCAGTGTTTGAAGTGGGCTTTCTTTGCCATTGACCTGTATGTAGGAGGTGGGCTGTTCTGTTCTTGAAATTAGTGCTGTTTACAGTGTAAGTCTGAGCAGTTAATAATGTGCAGAGAGGCAACTTTGTGTTTCCATCTCTTGGAATCAGAAACCAATGTACAGTGCCCTGCTTCTCCCCAGAAATCCGTTTAAGAGAGTTAAGTTACATCTTCTGTCTTGAACAAGAGTGGTCTCTGGAGAAAATCTCTTCTCTAGAAACAGGCTTGCATGGCTTTGCATCACAGAGTGTTCACTGGTTTCTGCAGGAGGTATTATAATAGGGAATAATTGCCAGTGTTTGTCTGGGTTTTAATGTACGTATTTGTGCTGATTCTTTTCATTTAATTAAACATTTATTTCACAGGTGTGCTTCTAATTGATAAAAGACCCTCATGTGAGAAAGAATGACAGGAAATATAAAGTGGAGAAATCCCAGCCATCTCACAGCAAAACCTGTGCTCTTTTGTGCTGTGCATGTATTGCGTTCTTTTTTCTATGTCATAACTCTGTGTGTTTTATTTGCCTAGGATGCAGGTCTTGATTTAGAAGTGAATAGGTTGGTTGCTGTATATTGGGGGCATTCCTGAAAAACTTCAACCTTTGAGCCCTGTTCTATGACAGGAACTAAATGGCTGAGCATTGATTTTGTGACTCAGGTCCGTGTTGGAATGTTAAACTAGATTTCTTGAGCAACTAATTTACTGAAGAGGTCACTGATCAGAAAATTTCATTTTTCCTAGTTTCTCACAAATCTTTCTTTTTGTTGCTTTCTCTTTGAGGACTGTATTAACCTGTACTTCTGGTTGAGGAGGATTTGTGCAGGGAATGAGAATGCGAAGTCCTCGTCTCTTCTAACAAGCCTCAACAAAAAACAAAATTAAATCACTGATGAATTCATGTGATACAAACTCAGTTTTGAAGCCTGATATTTAGGGAGTATGTACTGCCAGTCTACCAACTGTTCTGGGTGTAAACATGATGCAGACAATCAAAGTGGCGACAAGTTGGCAGAGAGGTAAGAAGACACCCTTAAGTTATCATTTGCTGGAGCAATTACAGCATCTGAAGGTTTCTTCAGGCAGACCAACAGCAGAAGTCCCACCATGACCATTACTCAGTGATAACAGTTCACTGCTTGTGCCAGTCTGGAATTTGACATGTGAAAATATGGCAGCACCGTCAGGCCAAGGTGAATCTACAATAACAAACAAATAAACAGCCAGAACTTTGGAAACACACAGCTTTTTTTTATGATGATACATAGTTTATGCATAGGCTGGATTCCTCTCTTGGGGTGGTACTGCCTGATAATGGTGCTTAGATACTCAGGGTTGTCATGGCAGCATAAACCAGCAGATGCAGTCTGTACTAGCTTCTAACATATTTCTGAGAAAAGGCATTGATTTTGACTTACAGGTTGTGATTACAGACACATCAACGATAACTGGGCAGTGGCCCATTGCCTTCGGTAGGCAGTTTAACCCAAAGTTTATGGTCATGATGACACCAAACTGTATCTCTGTATCACAAAGATTAATGAAATTCCTCACTTAAATATGAATAGATTGGGTTGCAAGTTTTCTTTAATTTGGTGCGTTAATGTTACTGTTCCTTTTCTTTACCTTCTCCAATCTAACATAACCTGTCTTGGTGATTTTTCCATATGATTCTGCAAAGACTTCCAGTCTTTTCCTGCCAGGACAGTGGCATTGTTATTAGTGACCTGAGGAGAAGAGGAAATAAGTTTTGGTAACAGGGAAATTCTCTGGACATCAAAACATTTTATTTAATTTTTGAATTTATTTATCTCAAAAGACAGCACAGCACATAGAACAGTGAGTAAATACCTTAAACAAACTGGTATAAAAATCAATGCATAGAAATGACTTATAACAAAGAAATGACATATCTCCTATTTGGCACTCCACAATTCAGAAGGGTATCTTCTTTTACTGTGTGTTTCAGAATCACCAAATAGGTCACCCTGAAGACTATCTCCTTTTCCATTGGTATGAAAGCTCTGGGTTATTATTTCTCATCTCACTCTTTTACGAGAAGCACAGCAATAAAACTCACTGATCTGTCTTCCCACAACACTCTACTAATGAGCTCTTTAAATCGTAGATGATTCCTTTCAATTACAGTAAATTTTTTTGAGGGAAAGAAGGAAAAGACAAATTAAAATGGGAACCTAGGGAACAACTGAATATCCTTTTTGCATGTCTTCAGAGATAATTTTTATTACTAGTGCTAATAATAACCTCCAGCTTGCACTCTGGAAGAAACCTACCTCTTCTCACTTCATCCATCCTCAGACCTTGGACATAGGTTGTGTGGGTGGGTGTGTATCAATAGTTAGTGAGTCAGACAGATAGATAGATCAACTGATCAGTCGATCTGCTAAATCATAAAATAAAGTTAGGTTGGAATGGACCTCTGGAGGTCATCTATTCCACTCTCCTGCTCAAAGCTGCTCTAATTACATGAGATCACTGAGGTCTGCACCCTGTCAAGTCTTGAATACCTCCAAGGATGGATAACCCACAGACTTCTTGCAACCTGTTCCAGTATTTGACCCCTCTCACGGAAAAGAAAAGAAAAAATTCCTTATATCTAATTGGAATTTCCCATGTTTCAAATTGCATTCATTGCTTCTTCTGTTATTCCAGTGTACCTCTGAGAAGAAGCCGGGCTCCATCTTCTCTATATGCTCCAGACAGGTATTTGTAAGTCATGAATAAGGTCTCCCTTTAACTTTTTCCTGTAAGACTGAATAAACTCAGTTCTCTCAGCCTTTTCACATATGCCATGTGCTCCAGCCCCCTGAGCAGCTTGTTGGCCCTCCACTTAATTTGTTTCAGTATTTCAATGTCTGTTTTGTACTGAGGAATGTAGAAGCGGACACACCGCTCCAGATACGGTCTCACAAGTGCTGAATAGATAGAAATTATGACCTCCTTTGACCTACTGGCCACACTCTTGACTAATGCAGTCAAGGATGCAGTTGGCCTTCTTTGGTGCCAGAGCATATTACTGTCTCTTGCCAGCTTGTTTCTCACTGGGACAGCCAGGTCCTTCTTCTGCAGAGCTGCTTCCCAGTCTTCCCCAAACCTTTATTGCTGCATGGTGGTGTTCCATCCCAGATGCAAGAACTTGCATTTGCTTTTATTGAACTTCATGAGGTTCTTCTTGACCCATTTCTCCAGGTTGTTCAGGACCTTTTAAATAGCATACCTGCCCTCTAGCATATTGTCCACTCATCCTAGTTAAGTGTCATCTGTAAGCTTGCTGAGAATGAACTCTGTCCTGACATTGATGTTAAGCAGTATGGACCCCAGTATGTGTACCTAAGGGATGTCAATTGTTACTTGCTGCCAGCTGGACTTTGCTAGCACAAACTCCTTGAGCCACCAATCTGTCCAATTTTCTACTTGCCTTATTGAACACTAATATGGTGATAAGGGGACTGCGGCAAAAGCTGTGCTTTGACTAGCCATCAAGGTTAGACACCTTTTCACAGAAAACAGTCAGGTTGATTCAGCGTGATTTCTCTCTGCTGTTTTGACACTTGTCCCAAGACAAACCTCCATGCACTCAAGCCACTCCTTTACATATATTTACATAAATCTATGGATTTAAATAGAAGTATAGATACACATAAGCACAGACGTGCTTGTATTTGGTGTGCCATATCAGTGGTTTTAAGAGAAAGAGGGTACTAAGTCACAGTTCATTCCTAGACCATAAGAAATCTAGGGTATTCAAACCTGGCAAAACTTCTTCCTCTCCAAATTTTATCAGTCAAATGCTTTTCTTAAAGCATGGAGAAAGCCAAAGCTTTCCAAAAGGTGGCAAGATTTTAGAATTAGATTTTTGTTCACTAAATCAGGGAAACACCAGAGGCAGGTCATATTCTTTTTCCAATTTGCTTGCCTTCATGTTGTAGGACTTCAGAACACCCCAATTCCTGGCCATAACCGCTTCAGGCTTATAGGAGGCTTCTAAATGTTGGAGCAAGCACTTTTGGAGAGTAATTTGAGGAGCTTTTTCTGTCAGCAGTTTTAGGTTGAACATTTTCCATCTCCATCTGCTCATTTTTGTCTTCAGAGCCACTCTGTTGTGCTGTTATAGTTGTTTTGCAAATATCTGACTGCTTTTTTCCCTATGAGATATCGATATGGAAAGAAAGAGACTTGGGTCTCAGTTAGAGAGATTTATGAGTTGTCTGCTCAAAGATATTTATATGCAAGGTTTTGCTTTGTTTATTTTAAATTGGGACTCCCTCTGCTTCATTACTAAATGATGCAAGGAAAACTGCCAGAAGTGTAAGGAAAACTATGTATTTTTACGCTTCCGTAGTACCAACACGGGGGAAAAAAATCTCATGTTATAGGAAAACATAAAGCCTTACTTAACTATTACTACAGCTTCATCTTTTTTTTCCTGTGGCCTGCTTAATGAGCTAAATGGTATATGCATCTGTATTTTTGTAAATATACTAGCTTCACTTTTGTGGTTTTGATAGACTTTAAATAGATATATCTTTCTCATTAACTTCACTTTGGAGAGATGCTGGGGGTAACTAAGAGACTGAGAAAAGGTGGAAAACTATTTTCCCTTTGCTACTAGAGGGGGAATTATTATCTAATTTCTTCCACATCACTCTAAAAAATGCATTTTTAGGGTTTTCTTAAAGGTGTCAACTGTAGCAAAATACACTTGAAAGTTGAGAGATACTAAGGTAAATACATACTTTTTTTCTTTTTTAATCCTCTGCTCAAATTAACTGTAAAAGGAATAAACAGCATTGTTCCCTCAGCTTTGAAAACTACCGCTAAATCTGTCAAGAGGATTATTACAACTACGAAGCAAGCACTTGCAAAATGAGTTTGTATAGCAAACGTTGCCTTTGTAGAATTGGAGGTATTTCATAACACCAAAGTTATAAATATTGTCAAATTGAGGTAATATTTCTACTGAATTAAGATATTACATATTGAATATATGCTCCACATTTTCACAGTAAGTGTGTAAACCTGCTTCCACATTATTGCTTATCTCTGCGTGGATTATTTTTAGAAAGACCTATAGGGCTGGAAGAAGGAAACAAAGGGTGGAAACAGATTTTATAGCTCAGCAGGCTATTTTCCAGATCTGTGGGGAGACCTTAAAATTAGCTTTTTCTTCATATTAGAATTATCTGCCACACCACAGCAGAGCATATGCTATCATGCTATGAACAGAAATAAAAATCAAATTTTCTGACTTGTTTGTAAAAATGGACATTGAATCTGGTCTACATTCAGAGTGAAGGGATGTTCAGGCCCATATCTAGTTTAGTAAAAGGAGGCAGAGTATTTTGCTGAAGCTCTTGGACTGAAATTTGGAAAATTTTTGGGTTTAGAACCTGGCTGTAGCATTTGTTTCCAGTATGATGCTGGGTAAAGCACATGAGAAAATTAACCCTTATGGGGTCACAAAAGTTCATTCTTTGGTCCAAAAGTTGATAACGGCATGGTTGCATAAATGCTGTTTCATTACATCTAAAACTCTGTACAGACTGATGTTTACATTATTTTATTCTTTCCATAGCTCTAAAATAATATTATCTCTGCCTTTTTTTGAATTGAAACCAACTTGTGTGTTCCAAGAGCTGCTCTTCTAGTGTCTCCAGAAACACTTCATAGGACAGCTTCCAACAAAAAACGAGCTTGGAGAGTTTAGTTATAATAAATAGATAAAAAATCAATAAGAATGTCATGGCCAGAATCACTGTCATTCTTAGCATCCAAAGTATTTTACAGTAAGAATGCACTAAAGTTAGGAAATGGTGAATCATGCCTGACAATTTCAAAAACTGAGATTATGACGAGTTTAGATTCCTTTTCCTGTCTGAACAAGGAGAGCAGACTAGATCTAACTTTTTTTAAAAAATCCATCAATAAAATGATGCATTTGTGTAGGACTGTTCTAAAGTCTACAAAGCTGTTAGTCTTGTTCTCCAGTCAAAACTTAGCAAATACTCTTACTATCTTTCCTTCAGGATACACATTGACAGTATGTTCACAGCACAGTGGAAACGTACTGCAGATGATGAGCTAAACAAGGACCCCATATCCGATTCTCTGCTTGGCTGGATGGTGGATATTTGACCACAGTGCCTGTGTGTTATCTGTTGAGTGACACATTTCAGGCTGAATCTGATGCTAGTCCCCTTAGTTGTTAGCTGTAGACAGAATTGCTTTACACACACTGAGCTTTCTGAGGAGAATGCTACTGTGAAACTGTGTGCGGTGATATACATAAAATTGGATATACGGCTGCTTCAGTTCTTGCTTCTCCCTGCTCTGTTGGGCCACACTAAGTCTGTCACAGTCAGGGTTTGCCAGAGCTTTTAATAGGTCTCATGAATGTAGTCTTTAAACAGAGGGCTATGCTGCTTTCCTCAGCTACAAGAAAACCATGTTTCATATTTAATATCACAAATGTCTATGTTTCTGTGTCTCTGTAGTAAAATACAAGTCTCAAGATACCATTTACCCTCTCTTAAGCACCAGAACAGAAAGGAGTGTGTTCATAGTATTATTGAATTGGGGATATAGAAACTAATGGAGAATAGTTCAAATACATTCATGCTTTTGCGCAGTGCCCATTTCTTACGATATTATGTTATGATGCTGGTTAAAGGTGTCTGTGCATTTGTATTTTTGTGTGTTTGCTTCACCAAATTAGGGGTTAATTTGTAGCAAACTTTTAAAGTAAGAGAAATGAAACATTATCATTGAAATGTATAAATTCCACACAAGTCTGGCATGTAAGTAGGAAACTTTGACAACTAGTAAAGGGTGTTCCAGTTCTAGTCCACCCATTAATAGCCACCAGGAGACCAGAGAACAGAAAAGGATCAGATCCTAGTCTAGGATGTATTATGGTTTGTCTTCTCAATGGAACGAAGTATGTGCATCTAAGGGAGGAACTTGGCCTTGCAGCAAAGTTTTTCAGACCTGGCTGTATGACCAGCCTCCTGAGAGGAAAACATAAACTACATTGTGCCTGTTGTGGGACTATACTTCTTGGGAAAAAGCCAAACCAAAACATGTTTCTCACCCTTATTCTCATCTGTGCAATCATCTGTTCTCCAACTTAGTAAAAAGGGGTTTGAGACACTTCTTTGTCTCTTCTGTGTCTATTGGTTTTTTGTCTCCATAGCGGTTAGATGTCTTCTGTATTGTTCTGAAACACAAAACTGTATTTCTTTTAGCTCTTGAAAGTTCCTGAATATTTGCCTTCTATATGTTGCCAGGCCTTGTTTTGGTGTCCCAGAAATGTTAATGGGACTTGCATACTCAAAAGGCTGTTAAAAGGAACCTAACAGACAGTTCTTTCTTCCTTAAAAGTATGGGTTTAGCTATATCATGCACACCAGTTACACTGATTGAAAGAACTTGTATAGAGGTACCCCATTACTATTGCAAAGCCATTGTACAAGGGGACCATTCTTTAATATTTAGAAGTTTTTCTGGAGCGAGTTGACTGAAAGTTGCTACCTGGTACTTGGTTTTATCTGGTGGTTTCTCCGCATGAGGTGGGATGCGGATTTGACTCTGTTAGATTTGTGTTAACTTACAGCATTTAGCTGCAGCTTAATACCTAGAAAAGAAGTTGGAGTAAGTCAGTCACAGTCAATGTGATTGCTACTGGGTGTCTTCTGCTAAAATCATAGCTCTAAATTCATTAAGCATTTTCTTGAAAATAATTGGAAGCTAATATTTGCAGCATTGAAGTTTCTCTGCCTCAAATCTTGCAATACTTTGTCAGAATCTGTCTTGAGCTTTAGTTCTTTGGACAAAAAGAAAAGGTAATATGTCATAAGTGTAGTAAGTCTGTGAGGTACCGAACCAAATCTACTGCCAAAGAAAGGAGCTGAAGCTTGTTATTCACCATACGCGGTGCAGGTCTTACCCTTAGTTTTGGTGATAAACATTTATTTGCCTAGTGAATTTCTGTTGTTGAAAAATTCCACTTATGTAAAATGGAGGAGCAGTACAGGAATTACTTTCTTCTGTTGGAATGCAAAATAAGGAATAAATAATGCGCTTTTCATTCATATTACTTTGTCTTTGAGGTTAAATTGCTAATACCTTATACATAGTTATACCTTCAACAAACATTAAGACAAGATTATTAAGTCAGCAATGGGATAGCTGAAGGAAATCACTGCATAGGTCCACTATATAATAAAGGTAGTAAGTAAAGATGCATGGTTTGAAGATCATTGAATTTGCTTATACTGCAACAAGAAGGATCCTGTCAGAAAGAGACCTCCTCAGCACCTATTACCCAAGTATTTAGAAACCTTCTGACTAAGGTAACTGCTGAGTGATTAGGTAATCACTTGGATAATCATCTGGCATTAGTTGTTGAGCTCCCACACATGTTCTGTTAAATAACCCCCTACCTCTGACTGATGGGTGGTGGTTTGACTCTTAGGAAGCTTTATGGAAGCATATAATTTGGGGTAAAAGTGGGGTTCACCTTACCTAACTCTATCTGACCAATCTTAGGTTGGGACATGTAGCTCTCTGAAGGTGATGATGTCCTTGCTGTAAAGTGAACCAAGGATGACTACCTTGTGCATAGGCTTTTAGACACCCCAACTAGGGCAGATAACTCTCAGCTACAACTCTCCTTCATTGTACTCCAGAAACTGATTCAAATCACCTCCTTACACATATCAGTTAACTCTAATTTTCTGGTAGACTGAAATCATCATAATCTCAATAACCAGATCATGCACATTATTAAATGAAATAGACAGTCTCATCTGGCCCTTTGGGCAATATCTGTCCAAAGTTCACAGAAGAAAGGGAGGCTTCTAACATATTTCCAGATATATCTTCTCCGATTAAATCCGACAAACTTAAACTGATGAACTACCGGCTCCTCACAGAACAGCAGTATTCCAGGCACCAGACACTTGCATCTAGTTTGTGATAGAGCTATTTAGGATTTTCACTGGCTCAGAATGCAGCTTGTATCCTTTTCTTCTTAAAACAAGATGTAAATGAAATTGAATACTATGAATACACAAAACAGTCCTTGAGGATGATGTCAGTATTTTCTTATTTCTCTGAAAGAAATGTCTTCACTGATGGCACCATTTTCCCTCATGCATAAATGGCTGTAGGTGTACTCTGTGTGTTTTGATTAGATTGTAGTGAAAAGCTCACTGTCATGGTTTAACCCCGGCGGGCAACCAAGCACCACGCAGCCACTCACTCACTCCCCCTCACCCAGAGGAATGGGGAGGAGAATTGGAAAGGGATGTAAAACTCAAGGGTTGAGATACGAACAATTTAATAGGTAAAGCAAAAGCCGCACATGCAAGTAAAACAAAACAAGGAGTTCATTCACTACTCTTCCCATCGGCAGGCAGGTGTTCAGCCATCTCCAGGAAAGCTGGGCTCCATCATGTGTAACAGTTACTCGGGAAGGCAGACACCATAATGCCAGGTGTTCCTCCCTTCCTTCTTCTTCCCCCAGTTTATATACTCAGCATGATGTCATATGGTATGGAATACCTCTTTGGCTAGTTTGGGTCACCTGTCCTGGCTGTGTCCCCTCCCAATTTCCCATGCCCCTCCAGCCCTCTCACTTGCAGGGCCCAAGGAACTGAAAAGTCCTTGATTTAGTATAAACATCACTCAGCAACAACTAAAAACATCAGTGTGCTGTCAACATTTTTCTCACATCAGAGCCAAAACACAGCACAGCACCAACTACTAAGAAGAAAATTAACTCCATCCCAGCTGAAACCAGGACACTCACAAATTTTAAATTTGGCATGCATCTGGCATTTCATTTAGTCTTCATGTGGCCCATGTGATCTGCCGTGGATGCCTTCTTTTTGTTCACTATAATGGACCTGCAGGAATTTGCTTAGGAAAAGTGGTCTTGGCAGACACGTGAGAGAAATCTGATTGAACTTTGTTTAGGGAACCATCAAATAGTTGCAGCAACCTCTGCAATGGAAGGAGATGGTGAAAAGCTGAGGGAACTTCTGGATTTAAGCTGGGTTGTGGAAGAGTAAAAACAGTTCTTTGAACTGTAGTATTATATGGTCTCATAACTAGAGAAATTAATGTCTTGTCAATGCAATGCGCTTTTGGTGGCTGCAAGAACAAGTCTTAGTTTTAAAATTTCCTCACTTCTCACTGATTAGCTAAGGAATGTTAATATTTCTACCAAAGCTTTCACATGTAATTCATATGCTGCTGAAAAGTACCTTGACACCATAACTTTATGAGAAAAATAGATTAAAAAGAAGACTTCAGACCATTTTGCAACATGATATCTGAGGATATTTGTGAAGTGTTCTCCAGATAAGAAACTCTCCTGTCTGTACAGAGTCAATTATTCTTTCCTGCTGGCTGCTAGGCATGCTAAATGTCATGAAATTGTAACAACAAATAGATTTTTTGGAACCAAGAAGTACTGAGAACCTCAGAATGACCTGCAATTTTATGCCTTCAGCTTATTACTTCTGCAGCATCAACATTTTGTTAAAGATTGTATGTGACCATTGCCTTCCTCTTAATGTAAGTTCAGGAAAATTTAAGCTCATTTATAAGATACCTGAAGTAATATTTTCAATAGCAAACACGGACATGAATGTATAGCACAATGGGGGACAGTGAGTGAGTCCAGGTTAACTTGTAAGTAAAAGCTTGTGAAAGGGGAGCAGGAAAATCAAAGCAGTAAAAGAAGGAGCAAAAAAAGCCCAAAACAGTCTGAAAAAGTATTTTGTTTAGGAGTATGATAAAGAATAGAAAAAACATTTGAGCTAACTACTGTCAGGAAAAGGTGCTTGGAACCATCAGCAAATCTTGATTTTTGTAGCGTTTGGGAAACCAGAACTTTTGAAATTATTTTTAAATACTTTTACAGCATTGCATGGGAGTAACATCTGCCTCTCAGCAGTCTCAGTTTCTACCTACAAGACCATGATTATTATTTTTTTTTGGCAAGCTCTTTTGTCTAAAAGAGGCTTGGACTTGTGGGAAATTGTCAGCTGAATTTACCAGTGATAAATAATTCCAACTAAAACATTTGAAAGACAGATTTTTACTGAGTGTGCAAAATTATATAAAAAAGCATGTTATCATAATTAAAATCAAGTGCTTTGAGAAGAGATTAGTAGTGCTGAACATTTTTAACAAAGAAAATATCATGTTTTGCGTTATAGGAGTCTGGCTATCATAAAAAGTACCTGTAAAGCACAGAGAATATATTTCCAGCACTGTGCTTGGCAGAATGCTTCAGCTGTGAACCATATCAATCTGTGAAATGCATCTTTGATCCAGCTTAGCATTTTTAGCAAAGAAAATGTTGATAAAACATTTTTGCCCAGTTGATAAAACAGCTGGCAATACTTTGAGGCTCCCTCAAAGGTGTGAAATATTTGTAAACATCTGTACATCTCTTCTGAACTGAAATTCTTTCATCCTTCCCCTTCCCATTTGCCTTTCCCACTAGCTTGCTAAGCTAGTGCATGCATGAATATTGTCAAGAATTATTCATTTTGGGGCCTGTTTCCAGTTTAAGTGCAGTGGCCTGATTTCAGTCACCTGGTAAGACTGAATAAATTTTCTGTTTTACAGCTATAGGTACCTGACCAGCTGTTAGAGAGAACTGTTTTAAAACATGTATCCTCTTACTGTGAAATTATATATGAAAACAGAAATGTTGCAAAATAATTGGGATGAGATTTTATTACTACTCTTTCTTATTATGGTGGTGCATGCAGACCCACCAAGATTGGGACTCAGTTCTGTGCAAACACACAAAACTGAATATTTTGCACTTCTTGTATCTTGGACCAGTTGACTGTCATCAGACCTGGACAGCTGAATTTTATATTTTTTAAAAGATTGTTATTAACCCAAAGCTCCTTAAAGTCAGTAGAATGACTCCTATGTAAATTTAGTTGATTTCGACTTAAGCTTATGATGAAACTGTATCTTTGCTATTCATTCTGAGTTGAAAGCAGTACACATCTTCATTGCAGTGAACGTCTTCTCTCAGCCTCTTCCGCATTGCTCTTCCTTGGCTTTCAGGCACTACGGAAAGCAGTTCATAGGTCATGGGACCTGAGGACACAGAAGAGGTGATTTGGGAACTACCAAATACTGACCTCTGTGACACACAAACTATCCGCTGCTTAGTTATTCTTGCAAGCCACCTTGGCAATCTGCTCATTCAGTCATGCTCAGAAGTATGGATACCAATGACCCCATGAAATGTTACTGACACTATCGTTAGCATCCAGAGAGGAATTGCTGGCATAAAGTGGAGAATCCAAATCTAAAAATGGACCTGGCAAATTTGCATGACTAGAAAAATCACTGCTAGTTTAACCAGAAAAATGTAATGTAATTTAATTTTCTCACAGGAATTTGTGGATGTCCCCTTTCCTTTACACAGTTGCCTAACTATGGCTGGATTCCTGAGAGTGGAGAGGAAGTACTGCTAAATATTTCACGTGTGGGAATATATGACATATGTTTCAACTCTGTATCCATGTTTGTATGTACGCCTCTTGCAGGCACAAGGTTAGTAGTTGTCAGTTACTCACAGGTGCATTCATATCTGTTATCACTATTCACATCATCTTGAAATTTAAAGCCTGAAAAGAATGTATTTTGTAACAGTAAAGACCCTTCCAGCTCCAGGTGCAGAGGAGTGTGTCCAGGAATGCTCAAGGCTAAGTGCTTTGGAAACTGCAGTTTTGTTGCCTTGGAAAAAATGAGCTGACCATTGTTTAAGGGAATTGGCGAGAAGTTCTCTTCGGTTCCTACTCTGCTAAAAGATGTGGTGTAACTCTGGGCAAGTCACTGGAAACCTGTGTCCTGTGTAGAATATGAGAAAGAGGGGCGAAGTCATACAGTGATTTGTACTACTTCGTGCTAGATCTGGGTGATAGTTTAAATTTAAAACAATGTAATGATTGGCACTGCTCAAGGCTGTTTCCTCAGCTGTTTCAGAGTGAGCCAAAACCGCTGTAGGTGTGTTGAAGAATCAGACTGAGAGAAATTACACATTCACAACACTCAGCTGATGTCAGAGGAGCTACACTGATTTACTCTTGCTGAGTAGCCAGCCCGTTTCTTTGCAATTAGCTTGCATATAATTTTATCCTAGAAGCAGTTCTGTGGAATAAACGAAGTAAGAGTCAGTTGGGCTTTTCTCATTTTTTTTTCTTCTGTTTTTCACCTTTGAAAGAGGCTAGCAGTGATACTTATTGTTATAATCTGCCTTGTTTTCCTGAAACAGAAACATAGTGATTTTATCTGAGAGTATTTTTTTCTGTTCTTCTCTTGGAGTCATTACATTGCCATATAAAGATAACATTTTACTAAAATGTTCTGTCATTTACAATAGCAGTTTACATTAAGTTCTGTCCTTGAGATCATTCTGCCTTTTACTTCATAGTCATTGTGACTTTGTAGGTCTCAGGGAATCTTCTTCTACATAATTTCTGTATTCTATTGCTCTAAGGGCTAAAAACTTTAAACAGCATAAGAATTTAATTACAAGTAGAAAGAGAGAGAGCTGGAATCCTAGCAGCTATGGCTGAAATAACAGGATTGTTTAGAAATTGTATGTTAAAACTGGAGTTATTTCTATTGAAACTGGAAATATTTGTTGGTTCTTATAGGTATTGCCTATCATTTATCAGGCGGTGGAGCAAGGGGGGGTAAAAAAAGCTTGGGTTTAACCCCAGTTACTACTGTTGTCTCCTTGCCAGAGGTTTTTACTATCCCAGTTATAGTACAGCTAAAGAAACAGCAGCATTGGGATTTGGCACATTTGAGGATGTGAAGACATCTCCATGGGAAAAAGCAAAAGCAGATGGGAGTCAAGGGAGCATGCAGGTACCTGAAGTGAATCTTAGACTAACAGATGAAATCTGAATTCTTTCAGAAAATTATTTGCTGTTGGAGTTTTCTGTTTCTGCAATTGTCCCATGTGTCCAATCCAGTGTGTGTCCTGAGGACGCAGAAACATCCAGTAAGGGGGAAACATGTTGTATGAGAATGGCTGAAAATGATCCTCTAAAGGCAAACTGGTGGCCATTAATGAAAATTACAATTAGAACAGTTTCTTGGTTTCATCTCTAATTGAAATGTTTTATAACAGAAAAAATAGTTTCTATGCTTCTTTGTAGAGTATGGTTGAAAAACAGAGTGTGATAGTTCTGAAATATCTTGGTTTTGGAATTTCTGCCCCCAAACCTACTTTTCTTAGACAATTTAGATGTTTACATTTACATTATATGTATATATATGGAAAGGGGCTGTACTTGACCAGATCTAATAAGTAGAGCACAGTAGACTGTATTTATAAATATCATTCCTTTAGAAAGGTTATTGTCTCAGGAGAAATGCACATAGTACCATTAACAACCTTCTCCCTTTGTGGTATTTTTTTCTGAGGAAAAAAAAATTGGTAATAGTTTAAGTTTTCTAGCTTACATATGGTAAATTCCTGAAGATGATGGACTTTTTTTGCCTGTAGGTGGTGACACTGACCACACTGCTAATCAAAAGTAGAATATCATAGAAAGTAACACTGACCTATATTCACTTTTGAAAAGAGTGTCAGTCAGTAAGCCATATCAAATAAATGAAGGCTTGCATGTGGCCTACTCTGTTATTTGTAACATCATCTGAAATATTGCACCTTCATCAGAAACTCTTTCATGATCTTGGCAAAAAAAGTAATAAATGGAAATGAGGATGTAGCATGCCTATATGTCAGTAATGATTTAATGTACCTACATGCAATGCTGATATGCTGATGGCCTAAATCCTAGAGCAGCCACAGCAGGTCAGAGAAAACCCTGTAATCTATTTTCTGAGCTTTATTGCTCATTTTGCAGACTGGTAGTAGCTCTTAGTACATGGAAAGGAAATTGCTGTTTTGCTGATAATCTATTTTTAGTAGAAATCATCTTTGGTACTTCAGATTCTCTTTTGCAGTTCATCATTTGTCTGCTCTCTGTATGTCCTCAGGAATTCTTAAATTAAGGAGCCCAAAGTTTATACAAGTCTGTCTGCTTCATCATCAGATGTTACCTATTTCCCCATTAATGTCTTTTGAAGCTCTTGATTTCTAGCCAAATATCTGTCAGTAAAACCAGTATGATGCTTCTATCCTGTTTCTAGAAAAAAGTTAATTAGACTCCCTTAGGGCCCCAAAGAAAAGCCTCTTATCTTTTGTCAGTTCAATATCTTCTGTATCCATTTGTGTTAGTGCTTTGTGAAAGAATACTCCTATTCTATTACTTGTTTAGTTTACTTTTTTCTTCAGTTTTGGTTGCTTTTCACAGTCTTCAGATTTTATCTTAAGAATTCATCTCAGACCAGTAGTCTGTGAGGAATTAGAAAACAAGATTTTAAAATCTTATTTCTCTTCATATTTCCCTCTTTCTCAGGTTCATGACACTTGCTATGTAAAGGGCATATTTGGGACAACTATGACCTATTGCAGTGTTAATTATATAAAATTGAAATTAATATGAAACAAAGAGCATAAAGCCTCCTTCCACTTACTCCTTTGACCTTCTTTCAACCTGTTTTAACAGGACAACATGTTGCAAGGAAAATTTGGAAGAGAAAAGGGAAATATATGAAATGACTGGGTTCCAAAGAAAGGGAAGATTAAAGTACATGCATAGAATAGTAAATAGCTTGTTTATAAATACCTTTTTTTGTGCATACATGCTGTTATTATGTTACCTCTAAAACACTGAAATGCTAAAATGATGAAAAATTTCCATGTATTCAAAATCATACATAAAATCTTAATTTTGAACTCCACTATTCAAATGTGAATTGTGGGTTTGCTCCTGTTGATATCAGTGACAGTTTTATTTGTTAATCAATAGGAGGTAGTTTGGGATCCCAGTTAGGCAGTCTGAAAGAGTACAACATTAGATTCTCTGGGCTCCAGCTGCTCATAACATTCTCAGATATTCTTGTCATTAATATGAACCTCTAACATCTGTGAACACATCTTGATTGAGGAGCAATGTTAAGGAACTGGTATGAAGAAAAAGGAGGACTGAGCCTGACATGGGGAAAGGTTCAGGGCTTGTTTGTCACTGTTTTGACAGTGGTCGCAGGGAGTCCTTAGGTGCTGCCATTCCATAGCTCAGTACTGCATTTTGTCAAAGGATAAACCAAAACAACTATTACACTGAGTTAAGCTTACATCAGAGGCAATTGTGAGAGAAAATTGTTCAAGAATCATAAAGAATGGGAAGCAGGAGAGACGGAAGCACATGAGTGTTAGCACATGCTGTCATCTACACAGAGGTACAATTCAGCTTTCAGAAAGGTCATTTTTCTTTCTTGTATTTATACAGCTGCTTCCAGTTTAAATAAAATGGTCACTTGCTGAAAATTGATACTGATAAATTGAGTATAATAATGGTTTAAAAAATTTATGAAAGGCAAGTTAATGAAGTTGAGCTGTTCAGTCTCTTCATTCTCAGCCAGTCTGTACTTAACAGAAAAATGCTTATCTCTAGGTGAGTGTGATCTAGAAAATGTGTGCAGTACTGCATTGAAAGATATGGTAATTTTACAAACACACATACACCTCATGATAGTTGCAGTTATTTATCAAGAATATTATGATTATGAATAAAGGACTACATAGCTTAACTCCAGTATTGCTAGTTAGTCCAGTAACTTCCTTTTTTTAAAAAAACCTATAAGATACAGACATGCATAATGTACCCTTTCAGTATGGTAGTGGATGCATTTCCCCTGTCAGGAGTAGTAACAGGACACAGACATGTATGAAAGTGAAAGAAATGGCGCAAGTGGAAACAGGTTTAGAGGATTCATCCTAGCGGTAATGGTTTGTTTGTCAGTCTTTAAATGGGTTCATACATGGTAATGCAAAGGTCAGGAGTACTCAAAAGCGATGTTGAAAAATACTGCGTATATAAATGTCATAGGAGAATAGACAGACCCTGAAGTACCCGAAAATATATTGACTAAAGAAGAAAACAGGGTAAGGACTCCTCCACTTCACTGTCCCCCATTTCAGCTGCAAAGCATAGAATAAACTTGCTGTGCTAGATTTCACTGTAAAAAAACCTGCAGTCCTCACACTGCAATGGGCTGAAGCAATTCCCAGCTTTCATTCTGCTTTGCTATTAAGAGTTTCTTTATATCTCAACTCTCTGTGGCCCCATTATGTATGACGGAACAAAGCCATTAACCCTTTCATATCTGTCAAAAAGTGACTTTCCTCCAGTGAAGACCTGTGTATGTGACTTTACAAAAGTGAGAGCTCTCAGGAGTTCTCAAGGTTCATTTAACTCAATTGCTCACAATGCTAGCAGCTGCGCTGCTGTGTAAGTACAGCAGAGCTGTGTTCTATTGACCAACACCTTCAAATAAAGAGTAACCAATCTTATACAGGAGAGGTCCTTTGCTCTGTTTTTTCCTGTGCTTCCACGGCAACCTAACTTCAGCTACAGCTTTCCTCTCTGACATAAAGCAAAATGTATTCATGTTTCTTGGCTTGCTAAGAGTTCACTCTGTGCGTGCTTTCACCATCCCACTGCATGAGCTCCCTGGCAGCAACATCCCATTTCTCTCTGTGTAAAGTGGTGCTCTGTGTGTGAGACATTGTGTATATCCGGTGTCTCTGATCTTCCTCGCTGTATGCTTCTTCCTATTCTAGAAATAAGAGCAGACTGTCATGTGAGAGGCTCTTTTCCCAAATTCACCATATTGCCCCTGCCAGGAGTCCTGTGCCCAGTCTCTGCCTGCCATGTTTCCTGCTCAGAGGCAGCACACACTATTTGCCCTTTGCCTCTGCCCTAAGTAGGTGTTATTCAGACTGCTGAGGAGTTGAGCAGGGGTCTTGTGTTGTGACAAGCTGATAGTGGAAGCAGTCATTTGCTTTGTAGGTGACTGTAGGAAGTGGAAAATGCCTTTCATTTTTCTCTCAGATAACAACAGTCATGGCTAGGAGACTACCACTGCCTGAGATTCTGGAATTCATCAATGCCTCATGGAAAAGTTATCCCAAAAATCACAGGTGGAGAGAAAAAACCACCAAAATCCTGTTGAGTTCAGCCTAAATTGTTGCAAGTCAAGCCTGGTGCTGCACTCCTCCCAGAACTGTGGGAAGAGAGCAATTCAGCTTTAGTGCAGATTTTGGAGGGTATGATGTGAGTGTGTGATGACCTCTCATGTGTCTTGGCTGGTGCCCTCATCTTGTGAAGTGGCTGCAGGATGGAGTCCCTGATTAGTGTGGGTCATCAGGACACTTTGACACTTTCATGTTCTTTCCATGGCCTTTCCTAATGAAGTAAATTTGAATCAAATTTTAAAAAAGACGAAAAACAGGAAAATGAGGAACCTCACAGGAGTGATTGTGTGGTCCCTGTTTATTTTCCACTCTTGATTTCACTAAAAGCTGCATGAGTCAGTTCAAGTGCCCGTGAGACACTTTTAACTTGTTACTAGTGTAGCAAAATCCTTTCCCCTCACTTCATGTGCTTTCACCCTACTGACTACCTGAGTACGCTTTGGAATATGGTTATAATATGACATATATGAATATAATATGATTATTATATGAATAATATCAATATAATATTATTATATTCTTAAGGAGGGCACCCTTAACTTAAAATCTCTCCCATAAAATAACATTCTAAAATATGTTTTTAGATGCATTGCACAACATATATTTATACACTTAAGTCTCCTCTTAACCTTTTTTACAAAGTTCTCTAACCATGATAATACATGAAAACCCAAAAAACATTCCTCCTGGTATACCAAAATCCTACTTCGTATGTCTGTCCTTTCCTTGTCTGTTTAAAAAGCTGCCTTTTGGGATGCCAGTAGCATTTCTGAGTGTCAAGAGGGATCTGGTATTCCTCTGGTTGAATTCTTTGCTTGAGGAGGAACATCAACATTACTTGTGTTTCCCTGTAAACGTCCAGTGTTGCAAGTTCTGAAGGTGCTAGTTTGTTGTAAATACTGCAAAATAAGAGTGTGGGGTTACAGTAGCAATGAGATTGGGAGTACTGGTATGATTTGGATGTTTTAAAGCAGGCTGTTACGGATTTTCTACAAATCACAACTTGTTCCTGTTTGAAAAGTGTTTTTTCAAGTACTACTATTACATAGCTTGTTGTAATCTGTTTTTGATGATGTCTGCTATGGCCATCTGATAAAGTTTTTTAACATTTTAAGTATGCTAATGTTCATATCATGCTCCATGAATTCTTAAACAGTTTTTTGGCCTCAGGGATGAGAATTTTGGGGTAGACTAGGCCTTATTAATGGAAGGATTAAGTTTTCAGGACTCTAAAACATGGCAAGTATAAAAGAGCAATTCATATTTAGAGTAATGTTTTTTTCTAGTCTCCAGAGGTAACATGATTTAAGCACATTAAAGCAGAGTTTTTAGTAATTTGAATCACCATATTAAAGCAGCAAATTTTTTTTAGCATGCAAAAACATTCGTCACACATTAATGGAATATGGAGTCCAGTTTTTAATATAATGAATGGAAATGGCAGTTTTCACTTTCTTACACTGAAACTTTTTTCCTGTGGTATGAACATGACATCATCTTAGCTGAAACGTATCTTCATTGTGTGGGTTGAACTCCTGTGGAAAAAAAGGAATTATCATATTCGTATTTGCTTTTATTATATTGTGCTCAAATATAAAGAATTTTTCCATATATACTCAATGTTAGTTCACTTCATATACCACATCATTGTTTCTGAAGATAATATTCATATTTTTCATCGCTTTTTTAGGGCTCTTTTTCAAGCACTTTACAGAAGTCAGAGATACAATCTTTGTACTGAAGAGTCTGAAAGAATGTGAGGGTTTGTGTTAACAGATAAGCTGCACAACTTTAATTTAAATCACCCTTGACAACATCAAACATCCAGGTGCAACATAATCTGATATGGCAAATGGAAACTGATGTATGAATAGGGTTATCATATATTAATGTTTTCCTAGTTTGCTTTTTTTTTTCCTTACCCAGAAAGTTTTTGAAGCTGTGTTTTATGTCTGCATGTGTACTACGAGTCCATTTATCCATTAACACAGAGCAGCCTGCTCAGAGGGGTCTTGCATAGATTGCAAATTCAGCAGTTGTAAAACGGTACCTTTTTTTTTGTAATGGTACAACTATATAGGTAGATGAAGCTCTATGGGGCAGAGATAAGCACAGAGCAAGTTAGGGTAGGAGTGGATAAGAGACCAATTATCTGTAAGACACAGGCTTCTGTCTATGTTCTTGACCCCGCACAACAAATACAGAGTTACTTGTCTTTGTAAGGATTGCCATATTTATGGTCTGTATTAAGTTAATAGTGTACAATATCCCAATTTAGATTTCCACCTAAATTTAAGGAATTTTTTCATTACTATTGGTAGTAAGTTCATCCTTTGTGATCAGACACAAGGGGTGTTACATTCTGCCTTTTTGCAGTCATGAAACATGCTCTCATGTACTTTTTTCACCAGTTCTCATCTGTTTAGACTGCAGTAAATCAGTGAAATATCTTCTCCTTTTGCTTGATTGTGGACTAAATCGCTGTTGAAGCATCTGTGATATCTTTGTATTGCATATTATGACATATCTTCATAACAATAGGCTGTGATGACATAAATTTGGAATAGTAATATACATCCAGTTATTAAAACAGTCTTATTCAGATACATCTATCTTCCACAACAAGACCTCGGGAAAATAAAGAAGCACTGCTAATTGGTGTATCATGAGAAATAATGTAGAGAAGCAGTATAGTGATGAGGGCTGAGCAATAACAGATTTGTATCATTGCATTCGCTGACTTGCTTACTAATCCTCCTTCTGCAAGGCCTGTAAACACAAAGAAAATCTTGATGTGAGACTCATGATGGATATTCACAAATAGTAACTTCAGTCCAGGGAGGATGGTCTCTTTGGGTTCTGTTTACAGTCAAAAGTGACAGTCAGGTTACACTTAAGCAGTTGCTTAACTGTTAAGTGTCCAGGTGCCCTGTAAGACCCTCTCCCCAGTAGTGCAGCACTGCTTTGCAGTCTTTCACCAGCTTGAAGAGCCTGTTTGTTTCCTGAGTGGAAGTTCAGAGCTGAGCATAAGCTGCAGGCTTCTAACATTAGGCTCACTCTTCTCAGATAAGTTTGCAGACTTATTTCAAGCATTTCACAGAGCAGCAGTGCTCCGCAGACCATACACTGAAAACACTGCCATAGCTGGAAACCAGGCAGACTAACCTCCCTAAGTTGTACCGAGCCTTTCTGAATATTTCCAGAGCTGTTCCCCTTTACCCATGCACACAGGAGATGCCATGGAACACCACAGCGTGTGCATTTCTGTGGCTGGTGCCAATCCTGCTTAGTGCTGAGCATCAGGACAACTTTCTCTGTATCACATTAGCCATAACTTCCTCTTTTCCAGTTCCTTAATAAGGAAGGAGCCTTTGATTTGCTTGTAAGTGATCATTTGTATTTTAGAGAGTTTCAAGGAATTAAATCAGGGAACCTTGCATTTGTTTATGGCATTGAACTCTGAAAGTCTGGGCAGCAGCCAGCCAGTTGTCACATGAAAAATAAATTTTAAAGAGGCAATAGGACAAACACTATTCCCTTACAACTGGGGAAAACTATGGGGGCAGAGTGGTGATTTAGTAGTTGTGCTGAGCACTGCCATAGTAGAAGGCTGTGATGCCAGTTTTTGTTTCTGCATAAGAAGGTATTGCCAAGGTTGATCTGTTCAGCTGACATAAGCTTTAACTACTTAACAACGATTTTGTAGCTGTTTGATTGTAATCATCGACAAATGCCACATGAAATATGCAGTAGTGGTATTTTACTGTAGCATGGTGTTCTGAGGAAGTGCATAGGATAACATTTGTAGGTAGAAATAATATCTTTTTAAAGACTACTTGGTATAATTGGAAAAGTTAGAGGACCTTTTGGGCACAAGATCCCTTGTAAAGATCTCAGTGTAATAGGTAACTCTTGTTCAGGGAGTAGCTCTTTGGTGAACTCTAGGAAAATAAATTTATGGCCACAGTCTTTGTCCTTCACCTTAAAGTTTTGCAGAGGGCTGGTGAATCCAACAAATACTTTGTCATCTACTTATCTGCTTTTTTCCAGAGATTTCTTAAGCATTAACAATGGAACAACAAGAACTGAAATGGTGACCTCTGCTCTTCCAAAACAAACACCTTTGCTTTCTAAGAACATGAGAAAATGAGATCTATACAATATTGACTGACTGATCTAGTTTTACTCTCTATCCTCCTTAGGATGCAGAGTTAGGTACTCATCATCAAGAAACACCTAATAAATACATGCCAAAATTAGTATCTCCTCTGGTTCAATCTCCCTACTATTTGATAAAAGGCTAATGAAAAAGCAAAAAATAACTGTAACTGGAAAGAAAATAATATTTCACAGTTCCTAATTTTTCAACTTGCTTGTTTTCTGACTTACAATAATAACACCTGAGTTGAGGTGTAGATGATTACCTTAAATGGCAAAGATGATTTCTTAAGGTTATAATTTTATTCAGAATTGTGATGGAATATTTTTGATATGTTACCATAAATTTTGGAAACAGTTATATTTTTGAAAACCAGCATTTTCCCAAGGTTCTACTTAATGGTTTTGAAATACCAAAGCATTTCACCTGTAGAGATTAAGCAGAGAGATATAGTGACAGATACTGCTCAGTGTTGCTGTTGCTTGAGTAAGTATATGGAAGCAGAATGTTAAAGGTATATTGCTGTTGATTATGGCAACACTAACAGGATGTACAAGTTAACAGTAAGGATTTTCAGTTGTGAAGTAAGGACAACTCTGTGGTTGAAAGAGAAGCAAGGAAATACATTCTGTGAGGAGCCAAGCAACTTAAAATGTACGACAGAATACACACTCTCCTCTGTTCCTGATTCACATCGTCTTAAAATCAAGGAAGGGAAAAATGTTCCTGTTACTATACTAGGTCTAATAGACCTATATATTTTCTACTTGTCTAAGAACTTGGAATGTAGGCAAGAGATGTGTATTTATTGGGATGCACATACTTTCCATAACTGGTCTACTGCATGATTGTCTGGAGAACCAACTATTCAGCCTTAGATATGAGTCTCTGAATGAGTGTAGTTATATGCAAGAAATGTTAAGCTATAAACTGTTTAACTATATACACGGTGGTGTCTGAGGTTGTGTTGGTACGTGGCTTCTGCTCTGCTTTGCTTTTACATATATGTTTAAATAAATCTTCAGATTTGGGGGCATGTGCTTTCCTCAGGTGAAAAGTTAACATCTACTGATGGCTGATTCAAATGAAAATCTGATGTAACTCAAAAATATTTTATTATATACACAGTGATGTATTACCAGCTAAGTGGTACATAAAAGCTCTTGCCACATCAAGAAGTTACATAATTAAAGTTACTCAGAGCTACACTTCACACCTTCAATACCAGACAGCTATTGAAAATAAAGAAAAATTTTCTTAAGCAGATACAGCATATGATTACAAAAATGCTAATAAGCTATCAACTTAAATGTACAAAACCTTTTCAAAACAAGTATTTTGCTATTAGCTAAGGAGAGCAGTGAAATGGTACTAAATGCTTGCAGTATCTTATTTAGGCTTGTCATGCTTTTAAGCTTTCTGAATGTCGTTAGTCTGAGGGACAGCTACAGCACTCATCTTGATTTGCTTTTGTGTTTTGCGACCCATCGGGTGAAATAATGCAGCCTCAAATTGGACTATGCATTCAGTTTGAGGCAGGCAAGTATTTTGGGTGACATTAAAACACAGAAAGCTCCACCTGCCTCGTGATATGGACTTCTCTGTTTAAAAGCTGTCGTGGGTTAACCCCGGCTGGTAATTAAGTGCCATGAAGCCACTTGCCACTCGCCACTCGATCACTCCCCCCTCACCCAGAGGAATGGGGAGGAGAGTTGGACAGGAATATAAAACTCAGGGGTTGAGATAAGAACAATTTAATAGTTGAAACAGAATTAAAATGA